>JAOEFI010000003.1:42220887-42255243 GCA_034621735.1 Anopheles plumbeus
CAAACGATCGGCTCGTACAAATCACCTGCCTTCACCTGGCCGTACAGGACGCACTAAATCGAGCGAGGATCGAAAAACTGACTGGAATGTAAAGGGAGCCAACGAAAAAACAAAAAATTCATTCGGCCAAATATTACGCGCATACGCTCGTGGCAAAGAACAGCACAGACAGAGACTGCCGGAGTTTTTGTCCTTTATTTATGACCGGCACTTCCCTCGGCCGCGCAAGGACTGCCGATCCTGCGAAAAACGGGACACAAGAAGTCACTGATCCTTCGACGTTACTTCCTTGGTTTTTTTCATTCCCTTTTAGATAATCACACATTTCGTCTCGCTTCATTCTTCGTGTTCGATCAAACTGAACCTACTACATTACGACGCACAGCCGCCACAGAACTAGGGCGCAGGGACAGGCACGACAGGGTGCTTTCGTGAGGAGCCAAAAAGTAATATTATTAAAAAAAGGAAAAAGAAATCCACAACTCGAAGCCGACCATCAAACGACCCCGAGCCCGACCGGTGTCGGGACGACCGGCACACCGGCTCTCGCCTTACGGGGCACAGACTTTTTAACACGAAAATATGTATTTATTATCAGCTGAGGCGCACATTAGCGAGCAGCAAACGGCAGGTGAATGTCTCGCTATTCAATGTCTGGGACGTGCGCCACGAAAAGTTGCCCTGCTAGTTGCTCAAGTGGCGCACAGAAAATAAGCTTGAGGGTTGCAGTTTTTCTGTTAGAAATGTTTCCTTATTCACTCCGGGAGAAGGAATTTTCTCTTCACAACTACGACGAAGAAAAGTTCATAGAGACAAATCAAAAGCAAGCTTAACTCAAAATAAATCCAAAATACTTGCCTTTGAATGCTTGGAAGATGAAATTGTAAGGCAAACAGAAAGCCGTCCAGAAAAATAAACAGTTTGACGAATTTACATATAACAGTTTAATTAAACGGTACCTGAAGTAAACTGTTTTGTTGCCATTCCTTCGCTAAATACATTATTTCCTTCCCCCCACTCAGTCAGACACGGGAATCTTGCAGCACAATTCCTTCGTACCCGTAAGCACAACTGGAAAACATTTCGTTGGTGTAACAGAAAGCAAAGGGAAAACGATGTTTATATTCAAAGGAGCATGACGGTCAACATTCTACGAGCACCTTTCTTATAACCTTCCATTTTGTTCGACCAATTGGGTCCTAGCTTTCAGTCCAACAAAACCATTTTTTTTTCCGTGTAAAACAAAGAAACGTCCCTGTTTACTTTGCCCGCCAGGTTTCGCTCCACCGACGTTCAGTTTGGGGAGAAATAATACCCAGAATGCTCCATCCGGCACTAGTCCTTTGCTGACCTTCGTCCCCTCTTTCGGCCATTATACATAGGACATCATAGGGCCAGAAAAAATGTCGTTTGGCTTCCCACGAACGAAAATCGTCCTTCGTGAGTGTTCGTTCGCATCCAGCGAGTGTGCGTCGTGGCTCATGAGTCCGGAATGGACATGCGTGGACGTTCAAACACACGTATGATTCTATTATTCCGTCGCTAGAAAGGGGGAACACACATGTAATTACAGGGTGTGTACGTGTGTGTGATAGTTATTTCCCTCCAGCAAAAGACATCACATTATTTGGAGCATCGAACCGACGCACTACGTCCCACAAGGACACAAGGTCCCGGGGGAAGAATGGACGAGAGGAAATGAAAACATCATTACCACCTAAATCATTATCCTGAAGGGTTTGTTTCGTGTTTTTTTCCTCCCTCTTCTGGTGTGTTTCTCCCTGCCAGCACTTATTGTTTAGTCACTCCTACCGGTGAGGACCGACATTAGCGGTCCCGGGGCCCATGAGCCGAGAGCCGAGGAAAACACATAAACTAAACATCCTCCCATGGCGGCCATCGGCCCTATGTCCCTATGTAAAATACGGGTAACATAAAAAACGGAAGAATGAAAAGCAACTGACACACACACAGAGCCAGGACCATCATCCCGATTGCTCGTGAAAAGTGACAGCTGCCCCATAATACGCCATTTTTCCGACGCTCGGAGCTCTGGCCCGACTAGAGAAGGAATGCTCCTGCGCTGGCTGCTGTGAAAAAGGGAGCCATTTCGATAAGGATCTCCTCTTCCTTGCCTTCGGTTTTTTTTTTTGTCGTTCAGTGACCGGTTTTTTTTATTGTCGAGTGTGTTTGTTCGGGATCTCTTCCTTTCGTCAAACATTGTACACACACGCACCGCCCGATGGTTAATGATGGGGCGCGAACAATGAATCGCTCAAGAATGGATGCATATGCGATTTTTAAAGGGACACACTGGAGGGTAAAACAAATCGTAACCCCTGTGAAGATACTCGCTTTTCCACCCTTGCCGTACATATCCTGTGGAACCGATTCCGATTGGTCGAATCGTCAGTGGAAGTGGTTGACATTTAACCGAAAACTCATTCTTCGAAGTGTAAACGGATCCGGCGAGGGGAAAATTGCATCATTGCAGCCGAGCTTGGGCGACGGAAAACGTATGCTTTCCCTCACACTTCCCAACTGGCACCGGTGCCGGCGCCGTTAAGCGGATTGGCGAACGCCGATCGGGCGGGGTGAGATAAGCGACCGAAAATCGTCGTTTAGCGGATCGGAAATCCAAAACCACCAGGGATCCACCTCCCGCCGGAGCGACCGGTTGGGAGGAGATTGTTTCACGGTTTGTAACGGTTTCAGTATCGTCCCAGTAGGGGTCGACTGACTTCTTCGCAATTCGCTCAAGTCTTTCTTCTGTGGAACTGTACCCAGTTTTCAAGTATTCTTCGATTCTGCTACAATATTCCAGTTCGATTCGCCCAATTTTGGTATTACAAAATCACTTTCTTCCCAATGACATCCAGCAGAACAACCCGGGTGCTTCCCCGGAAGCGGTCGCAAGCTGTAAAAAGTGGGCACAAATCGCTAGGGCAAGGACGCAACCCTTATGTGTCTCTCCCTTCCTCGACCATGGCTACCAGATCATCACCGGCACCCGTAGGCCTGAGGATTCCGTCGCGCCGATGAAACCGATGGAGATAAGCGAAAATCGAAACGCATCGTTTCCCGTTTCCCGCGATTCTGGCCGATAAGGAGTGCAGCTCGCACGCCGGGGATTGTTTGCCCGCCGCACGACTCGGGAAATAGTTTATTAGGAAATTGAAAGGGGGAAGTATTTCGGTTGGCCGGCAGCAAGGAAGGCAACTAGGAAGCAATATTAGTTTAAGGGATAATGGGTTAAATGGGCCGTTCGGAGATGGACCAGTTGAGTGAAGTTTGGTGAAGAAAATAGGAAAAAGGAGTAAAGTCCATCGCAAACAATATTGGATTTCAATACAATACTCTCCAAGCGTATTAGGGTTTCAGGTACTGGAATATATTTCTTCTGTATCAAAGTTTAATTGATAATTCGCTGCTTGTTTTCAAAAATTCTTTTCCCACTATCGCGAGGGAAAAGCGAGAGCGTTTTCTCGTTTGGAAAAAGTCGCCAGCAACTCGACTGTTACAATAAAGGGCTTCCCATTCTGCTTCCGCGTGCGCGAACAAACCGCAAACCGGGTGGCAACAAAAAACGAGGTATGTGATAAATGAATGGTTGTTTGTTTGTTTTAGTTAAAACTTTATACCCACGCCCGATAAAAGCCACCCATTACCGTGGCACAACTCCTGCAGCAGGACGTTCGGCTTCACAGGCTTCACCGGGCTCCCGAAAGCAGGAAATAAGTATTCCACTATATTGCGTGGCGCGGTGGCCGCCGTGGTGTCGCACACATAAAAAAAAATGTTTCATTGGCACCAGCGGAGGGCATGGTGTTGTAGGGTATGTTCTAGCCACCCGGTGGTTGCGGTGGTTGCGATAATGTTCGCCAACGCCAGGACTAAGATTAATTGTAATGAATATTTGGAATGGAAGAACGAACGGAGAAACGGTCGGACGACCGCGCGTGCACGCAACACAAACGCACACCAACGGGTTGCGTTCCATTTGCTGGAGGCCAAAAGTGGGCCAAATACCCTAATGGTGGAGGTGGACGCACCGAAAACCCCACCATTCGATAGGGAAGGGCGGCGTATGGAACTCCAGCGGTCCGCAGAGGCACATCGAGCCGGATATTCATTGCATTATTTAATATAATTTATGTTAATAGGGAATTCTTGCGAGTACGGTGGAATTACAACAAAGCCCTACAAATACAAGGTTGAAGAAAGAAAACACTCCCCCACGAGCTCCCGTCGGGGGAGGAAAAATGTGCGCGAAAAGGTTTGAACTTTCGCGGACGCCTTCACTTCGGCATTGTGACCCCTGAGAGAGTTTTTCGTTTAAGACGATCTAAATGTTGCAGTTCTTCCGCGATACAACTGGACCCCCGCTGGACTTGAGTATTTGCGAGTCGTCAGTCCTCCTTCTGTATTAGAGTGATTGTTACAATTAGTACCGGACCGGTCAGCAGCCAAGGGAGAAGGCAACAGGGTCAACCCTTGTCCGAGGAGGAGCGCTTTGCTGGTGGTGGTGGCCGTCATTTGCAAGTATGTGTTTGTGGGATAATTATCACCATTTCCCCTTGCCACCGCGGAAACCCGACCGCCAACACGGGAGCACGGAAGCGAAGTTACTCGAGCGTCACGTTCAACCGTGGGCCAAAGGGCTCCCGAGCGAGGGTCGGAAGCTCTACTACCGGATGGAGGAAGACTCTCTACGGGCTGGCTGTCCGTCCAGCTGTGGACGTTGGAGGGAAAACCTTCCGAGTGTCGAGTAGGTGCGGGTGGGCAAAACGAAGAAAACGAAAAGTCACGCACCTAGCATGGAAATCGCGCTATGTTGATATCTTATGGGAAGGGAGAGTTTTTCTTCCCCTGTTATTCGTTTCGTTTTTCGTCTTTTGTGGGGCTTTTCCTTTCTATGTTCAACTTTAATTTCGTTACATTGTTGTCCGCTGCCGCCGGGGCCGTCCATCATTCATTGGTTGATTCGCGGTCCGGTACGTTTCTCGGTCGTGTTTTTTTTTCAGACACCGTCTGTCCCCTTCAAACCCCCTCCCCACGGGAATGGCCACCAACAAATGCCGCATCAAAGCATCAATTTGTAATAGGTTATGTTTTACTCAAATTTCAATGGTGTGTGATGGTAGCGGTATTTTCATTCGTTTCCCTCCGATTGGACCCCCGTCCCCGGGCAGTGGGTTGCAAAATGGCGCCGGCCTCATCGCTTTTCCCGGTCCATAGGTAGGTTCCCAGAATTGAAGAGATTCTGACCTTTTTTTCCCCTGTCACATGTTGCATTTTCGGCCCTTTCCTCCGACAAACAAATGATGTGATAGTGGTCGTTCCATCGATTTGCCTCCGGTCAGTCACTCCGGCATTCCCACCACCCCCAAAAACCATTCCCAGTAAACTCGGGCGAAGAGCGTGCCGGGTGGGAAACTGTTTTCGGTGGTGCGGATTATTACCGAAATATGCTGATGAAATCGTATCGCCAAACACTGTTGTCGAACATGCGATACGCCGCCTGGAGAATGGTCATTGTTTTTCCAGATTTTTTTTTTGTTTCCGTTGTGGATTACGGGTTCGCTGTTTTTCTCTTCCGTTGGTTCCACCACGCCACCGGCAATGGCCCGGGTCGAAGGACGGATCGACAGACAAAGGAAAGGAACCTAGAGAGGGAGAGAGAGAAACAGAGGGAGAGCACAAAAGAAACAAGAACGGCCCCACGCGGCTGATAGCGTGTTTCGTTACGGCGATTGGAGGCGCTAACCGGAGCTCTTAATGGAAGGACATTTAACGCATTTTCCAGATAACTGTCGCGCAGGTTGTACGAACAAATTGATGTGCGCATGTAGTCGCGACCGACCGATGGACAGTGTTTGAAGCTCATTAGTTGATGAATAAATTTGTTACCGAATGGGAAACCACAACCAGCAATGGTGGAACTGAGTGCGCTGGGCATTCGGTGGAAAGTGGGACTACAGTTCTGGCCGCTCTATTCGAGACTTTTTTATTCGTGTTCTTCTCGAGGAGGAGGGTTTAAGGGAGAATTATGAAGCGAAACAACTTATCATGAATGAGAACTAAACCAACTGTAATCCTACACACTTCCGACTCTTCTCCTTGCCATAGTTCACATGCGGAGTGACGACAAAAATCCTCGTGACTATTACTTCGGATAGCTTGAGGGTTTTTCCTCTTCCGACCTCTCAAAGTGCCAAAGTGCTTTCCACCGGCAATGGGCCCAGAATGGAGCACTCCGAGAGCAATATCAATCGCACCGATCTGCGTGTCATCCCGACGCCATTTCGTGATGCGTCAGTTTGCGCACCTTTTTTGGTGCGACATTTTGCAAAACCTCACGCAAAGCGTGGTCCGGTTTCGGCCCCATCACCACCATCGCCCCCCCCCCCCACCCCACCCCCCGGGTGGTGGGAGAAGCCAAACACGATTTTTAATATCACATCTTTTTTGTTAGTTCAATTTTGTTTGCTCGCGTCTCGCACCTCCAAATTGGTTCTCATCGATCGATCGATCGTTTATTTCCTTCGATGGGATGAAAATAAGAACAAAACACACAAAAGTTATATGAAACAAACTCCCAAAAATCATTTCCAAAGTCGGTGCAGGCCGGCAGGAATGGAAGGAATTCATAAACCAACCCAATCACACTTCTTTTCGCTCCTCACTATCCTTGCGATTTGAAGCCATGTCAAACTGCGACCGTCCATCGGGTCTCGAAGGACATGCCGCCGACGGAAATGTACCGTTTCGGTTGCAGCTGAAAACCCGACACGGATCGAAAATATGTGCGAACGTGTGTTTCGCACAAAACGTCCTTCCGTTCGTTATAAATGCCGCGGACGAACGAGACGCGCGGTGGGGCAAATATTTTCGTCATCGAAAAAAGTTCGCTTTGAATTCAATGCGAGGTTGCGCCTGAATAACTTCGACCACCGGCGTCCACCATCGAGGTGGCCGTGTTCCGGGGAAGATGCGTGGATTGAAATAGGAAACCGCACAATCAGGGCCCACTTTGTCCCGTTCGCTTGCTTGCGGGATGATAAATGAACTACGATTGAGTTGGCGCGGCCTGGCGAGAGTTTATTTATACACCCGTTGCTTTTGGTGCTCAGTTTTTCATCCTGCTGCCAGCCGGCGTCGTTGATAAGTCGCGCCATGGCGGCCAGCAGGAATGCGAATGCCCATCACCTTGATCGTCACCCGAGCCAACCGGAGCTTCTGTGCTTCGATACCGATCGTCCGTAGTAAACCCCGCCAAGATCATCATCTTCAAAAGGAGGAATGAGAGACAAAAAAAAATGGCCCCACGAAAAAAATTCTCTTCCCGATATCGCAAAGCTGTCTCGTTAACAATAAACCCTATCTCTTACACATGTACTATGTGCGATGAGATCGATTCCGATCTGAAACGAGTGATCGAGCATCAAACCTCAACGGTTGTGTGTGTGTGCGGAGGGTTTTTTGTTGTCCCTTTTTCATATTTGAACATTGCCATCGGGCGAGTCGGCACGCGGAGCGGACGCATCATAAATGTTGATGCATAATTCCTCCGAAATGCGGCCGCTCGGAGGACAACTGCGCGGCCGTAAGCGGGTGTGATGCTGCATCACTTCATCATTCTGAGCCCTTTGAAGATGGGCCTGCCTGGACACCGGGAAACTGGACGCGCGAAACACAACCCAAGAGCAGAGAAGTGCTGCGAAATCGCATCAAAAATTCATCTTGTTGATAGTTCTTTTTTCCCGAAAGAAAAGTCACCAGAACAACCGTCATCAGCCGCCTTCCTGCCGAGTCCTACGGTTCTAGTCTCTGAATCGTTGGTTGTTTTATCCCGTCCCTCGGTCTCCCGTTCTCTCCACACAAGTGTCGTTATCATTGTACTTCTGGAGCCTCTTCCGTTTGTTCGTTTCGTTCGTTCCTGGTTTTTTTTCATTCATTCCTGTCTCTCAACCCCAGCCTCTTCAGCTTTCCAGCCGAGGCCGCGTCGTCGGCGGTCAGTTATTTAATTTATTATTTATTTATTACAGTTTATATGATTCGCGCGACTGCATTGTTGTTTATTCGTGCAGCCGTTTGTGGATCTGTGTTTTTTTGTGGATCTCTGAGCTTTTCCTGCCCTTGTTGCCATTCACGCCGTGCGTTTGTTTTATCGGTTTGGCCTTTTTTGTGTGTGTGTGCTTTTCCGTGTATTTTTCCCTCAGTTTTGAGCTTACCGGTAGGAATCGGTTTCGGTTTTTATTTCTGCCCTGTTTCCGATGTTCGCTTCGCTCGTAATGTTTGTCCAGTTCACTTTGGAGCCCTTCTGCCACCCTCTTTCTCCATTTTTCAGAAAGGCCCGAAGTCAGCGGTCCGCCCGAGTGAAGGCCAACCACGGACACACCTAGCCACAATGTCTGTTCCGATTTATGAGTTTTAGCCGGCCAAAAAGTTTACTCCAAACTACCCTCGGCCTCGGCAGCCGAAGCGTCGCCTGCGTGCGTGGCGTTCTGGGAAAGAAGAAGCCATCCCCCACTCATCCCAGGGAAATTCGCAGGATCAGCGGTCGGGGGGCGCCATTCCTCGAGGACGCCTGCGGTAGTGTTGACAAAGCCGCCGTTACGGAGCGCAAATCTGGGGGCCTTTTCGCGCCGCAGTTCGTCGGCGGCGTCTCCTGCGGGGCGAAGAAGTTGGACCTCCTGGAATTCGTGAATTTATTACATTATGACTTCCCGAACCGGCGAAAAAAGGAGAGAAGCAACAACAATCTCTGCGCAGCGAATGCTGTGTCGGATTCGCGGATTCGCAGATTTATTGATTTTATTTATGAATTATTAAAATCCAATAAATAATGGAGTGCAATGGGACGTCGTGCCTGGTCCGGGAGTGAAGGAACCATCCATTGACAACCGACCGTCGGAGAACGCCTTGGCGGTCAGTTGCAGTTTTGTGCGATTCGTATTCCTTCTCGTTTTCGTTTCCCTCGTCTTTGGCCCGTGACTCTGGCAAAAGGGCGGTATCGTTGTCGTTGCCGCAGTTTTGATTGATGCGATCGCACCGATCGCCGGAACCCGATATTCTGCGCAAACTGTGGAGACCAGCGCGTTTGAGTGATTTGAATTGAATTAGATTTATGCACCTCACACTCCGGCCGACGGATGCTGGCCGGTTGGATTTTTCTGGCCTGCCCGTGTGTGTGGCAAGTTGTTTGTCACCGCAGGACAAGGTGTGATGTGTTGTATGCTCCCGTTGTGTGGTCCTGGACCAGGAGTCAGAGACACGATTCGTGCGTTTGCATCCATAATTTATTTCATTTGATGGTGAGGGAAGGTGCCATAAGAATTATGCCATGATGGAATTCATTTTTTTAAGCGAATTAAATAATTGGCGATACTCAAGAAACTATACTTAAACTTCATTTCGTCATATTGCTTTTCTCGTTCAATATTTTTTTCCAGAAACTACCGCACGGCAGTGGCAACTTTTGTGCTTTGATTTTTCCGTATACGGGATCCGTCTTACAGCTGTCAAGGTGTTTCCGGTGAGTGACTCGACACATTCCCCGAACGGAGTCCAATTTTCCATCAAGACCAAATCTTACGCGAGTTTTCCAACCATTCTTGCCCCGTGTTGTACAATGCTCCAGATGAGGCCGATTGTGGTTAGCTCACGGGCAGAAGGCAGCAGCTGACATAGAAAAGATATCCACTATTAAAGCCCGACGCCGTGTTTTTCATCCTGGACAGCCTGACTCTCCACACTCCTAAAGCAAACAGTGAAGATGTTTCGAAGAAATAATTTTACTTCATGCACGCCTTACGCCACTTTTCCTATTGCATGGTGATGGTATACACGCCTTTCTTCACACCTTGTTGTCGAACGAACAGGGCCGAAGAAAGACGGACTAATAATTGGGGAGTTCTGGATGATTGGTTGATGAAAATTGTGTCGTGTTTTTTTTTTAATTTTCTTGCTGCTTTCCGGACTTAGCTGTCAAACACCGAATGCCAAACATATCCGTAGTGTTCTGCACATCCCGTTCTCCGATCGAACTCGTTAATCTTCCCGAATATCAGACGGTGTTGGGAGAACGACTCCGACCGCAAAAGAAGACCACAGAACAACGTCTTCCTTAGGGATGGCGAAGCACGCACCCAGCATCAGATCGGCTTTCGAAAGCTCGATCCGTGCGGGCGCCTTCCTCGTCCCGTGCCGAGGTGTGAACCGGCAAAGAACCACAAAACCCTTTGCCCGCAAAGCCACAAAAACCCAACATCATCACAAATTATACGCTTCGCCCGGAAAACCGTTCGAACGGGCGGTAAGTCGTCGTTGTTTGCGGTGTAAGTCAATTATTTAATGATACTTAACCACGTGGATGATGAAGGAGCTATATGCGCGTGTGTGTGTATGTGTGGGTTGCGCGTTGTTCGTTCCCGGAGTTAAACGATTCCGGAACGGTGGCGAACTGGTTCGAAGTTTACGCGGAGGAAAAGCCGCACCCAGATTCTGCCGAGGAGCGACCGGGTAACCAAATTAGCACCGGAACCGAAAGGCCATTCCAATCGATGAATGAATTCCTCCTCCATCTTCCTCGGATCTTGAGCAGATTTTTTTTCTTCCTTCTCGTTTCCATTGACAACGGCAGCTCGTCGAATACCTCGTGCCCGCGAGCCGGCTAAAGAAGACGTTCGCGGCTGCGTGGCGTACGCTCGCGGAAGAAACCATTTAATCGTCTTACAATTTAAATCAATTACCACCTCAAATCAGGCTCAATTATCACATCTGGCTTCTGGGGGCCACGAAATCAATCGAGCGAGAGAGCGCGCGAGGCCCGTGGGTTGTTTTTTTCTGGTTTCTTTAGTGGCCGGCCGCGCGCGCCTCGGATTGGAGAACTTTTTTCATCTCCAAATTCATTCATAAGTAGCTTATAATAATAGCAATAATCTTGCGGAGTCTTTCGAGAGATGGAGGAAGCGGATCACAAGAGAAAAAAAGTCGAAAAATCAAAAGAAGAATCATCCGAAGGCACACCACCATGAACGATACGATAATGATGAATAATTATCATTTGCTCGCCGTCCTTGTGCACCTTGGTCACTACCGGGTCTTGGATGAGATTTTGGTGGCTCAGCGAGGTTCCCGATTCCCCTTCTCACACCCCCTTTTCTTTCTAGAACGATGTGCACTTACGATATGGGTTTCACTGTGGTTCAAAGCCGGGTTTGGAAGAAAAAAACGCCACTTCTGCGAGTCTGGGTCCGTGGAATCCTAAGCGGCGCAGGAAGTGGAAAGGATGCCATTCCCGGCATTCACGGACCTGAACCGTGGCTCGAATCATTCCGATATACCCCAGCTACGCCCGGCTCACTCTGGGGTGGCGTGTGTCTCCCGTGATAATCACTTTAATCAGCTTGATTTCATCGAGATCGAATCGATTTGATTTATTTATTTATACTTGTTTTCTTTTTCTCTCATCCACGCTTCCATCTACGTTTTCTCTGCCGGTCTGTGGACAGATGGCGAGAGGGCGGAAGAAGGTGGATCAGTTCTCTGTTGTATTTTTTTCATTCCATTCTTTTTTTCTATTTCCATCTTGTGGTACAATCATCAACGTGTTCTCCTTGTACCAAGTTGCACCAGAACAGGAACAGAAACGTGAGAAATCGGGACGGAGAGAGGAAGGCCCGTTAGATAGAGAGAGGGAAAACGAAGAGACTAAAGGGAGACTGCAGCATTTGGGAGCCCTTTCGGAACCACTGGACGGAAGCAGGTCACAATTCAGACATCAAATCAACATAACAGGAGGATGTCGTTTGTTCATAAGCATAAATAATCCATTCGCCGTTTCACCTTCACCATGCCTCAACGCCTTACCGCCCCCACCCCCTTTCCCTCGGTCCCTCCACCACCGGGGGGCCATTCGACTGGAGAGCAGAACGAAATGAACCAACAATTCCGGACCGTTTAAATGCCGCTGCTCCTTCGTTAAGTCCTTCGTCCCGGAACGTCACCTCATCACCATCGTCATCATCATCATCATCATCATCAACATCATTTCTATCGACTGTCATGAGATGGAAGCGTTCCTTCCGTGGGTCATAAATTGGTTTCGCTGGCGCTTGTAAGCCCCCGGTGATTGTTAGTGTAGGTGCGACTTTTGTTTGTTTCCCGGGTTGTGTTTTTTTCCTACATTTGGTTCCCGGGAATGTGGAAGGATAAAACGAGGTGTGTCATGACGTTGGGGCATGCGCACTAAGGCTTCGATCCTTGCGATGAATAATTTAATAAAAAATCGAACACTCGGACAAATGTTGCACAGTAATTGGTTGCATTATTGTATACACGCTGTATAAAATCCCTGTGTTTTTGTGGAACATATATATTTCATGTTAATCAATGTAAAGAATGTACACACCGTAAAGAACTCGTTGCCACTTCAAATTCAACCAGAAATCGGAAGACACACCTCCATTTACAGCCCTCTTTGTATATCGTTATCTAATTGAACAATAACTCGGCGCCTAAATCCGAAATCGTTTCGCAACGAGATGCACACAGAAGAATGGCCGCCCTCCGGGTGGTGCAATGTCGCAAAGTGCAGCCGGCCCTGTTGCTACACCCCCTATCCATGGCCAAGCCCCGGCGCCTCCGGGGTTCCGAAAAACGGGCATCGCAAATAGGAATCTCGCCTCGCCGCCAAAACTCGACCGCCCACCAATCAACACCAGCGCCCGGAGGAGCTAGGAAAGCCAACGGTCCTCTCGCTGGGCCCCCGAAGCGGAAAGTGCCATTTTGCGAGTCAAGCTTGCGAAAGACATCACCGCCGAGTGCAGCGCAGTGTGCAACTGCAACGCCCAGCGCGCACGGCCAGAGAGCGGTGCGAGATTAAGTAATAAAATGCCCAATAATAGACGAAGGGCTGGTCTCGCTAGGGCCCGACCGTAGGTTCGCCAGTTCGAGGCGTTCAAACGTCCACCGAACCTCGGACTCCAAGGGACGGTGTGGCCCCCGAGGGCGAAGAAGTGCAACTCATCCGGTTTTCTCGATGTTCGGTTTTCGGGAGCGTACTATTTGCCAGCTCCCTCACCTTCCTTTACTCTCGACCTACCCAAACCCCCGTTGTCGAGACGATCTGCACCACCGCTAGCTGACGGCCAGTTTGAATTCGAAGTTGCACTTTCCGAATGTGTGCAGCAACGCAACTCGACTGCCGCCGGCAGGGCTTGTGGTTGCGACTGCACGTTGCGAAATGGCATCGCATGCAGTTCGAAAATCAAACACCTCACCAAACATTTATTATAATTAAACGTAAACACTCTCACCTCCGGGAAGAGGGCGAACGAGAGAGGTCGAGAACGTTTATGTCGAGAATGGGCGACAAAAATGGAGCATTGGGGTTGCGTGTTTTTTTTTTATTCTGTTGAGTTATTCGCCAGATGCATGCCACCACCCAGTGTACCTCCGGGTTGAATCTGAAGGAGTGGGATGCACGCCGAATGCACTCCGATTCGTTACGCAACCGATATTAGGGAAGGCGAGAGAGGGATAGCTTGTAGGTGTTTTTAGTTGCCAAGCAAGAAGAGTACCAGTCCCGGGGGCGAATGGCAAGTGTTGTCCCAGGTTTAACGGGAGCTAAACGGCCTACGGTTTCCTACGCTTTCTATCAGCAGCGGCAGCAGCAGGGTGCAAGTGCAATTGCAACTGCATATTTGCACCGAATTCGAACGTGCCGACGCGTGTGGCAACAACGGGAGGCGAAATGGGAGCGGGTTTGATTCATTACGTGGCACGGAAAATGACCGGTCAATCTTGAACACGCATTTTGCACTTGTGCCGCTGCTTGCTGTGCCCACAAGCACTTGCTGCAACGGTGCAACCCAATAATGCATAGTGTATTCCCCCAAAGGTACAGGCCAAAGGCGTTGGAATAAACAAGAAGGAAAAAACTCTCAAACCACCTTCTCGATGCAAGCGTCGAAGGTGTGAAATACCGTGTGACGATCAGTTGCAACCTAATGCGGTGTTTTAGGCTTCATTATCCCTCGCGTTCTTCGGGAATCGGCCCTCCGTTTCGATTTCAGACGGATCCGCGGTGTTACCTTCGTCTCAACCGTCCGTCTCGCCTTCGTAACGCGATGGGTAAACTGAAACCCGCTTGAAACCGTACCCCGTGCGCCGAGGATCAATATGGTGGTGGTGGTGGTAAATGAGCAGATTAAACGGATTTGCCTCATTATCAACCGAACGAGGGAGGGAGAGAGAGTGCTTTTTTCTGTTAGCACTGTGATTGCAGGGGATCCCGGGGAGGCCTGGGGACTACGGGAAGAAAGATTGACTTGCTAAAACGGTTCCGAGGCGAGTCGTGAGATCATTACGAGTAGCTGGAAAACCGGAAACCCATCAATCGGGAGTATTACTCAACGTAACATTGTAATGAAATTGCATCGAAAAGAGAGAGAAAAAAAAAGTGCGTGGATGAGGTTTAGGAACCTATTAGGTGCAGCATATAAAATTAGCATTTAAGAACTCACTAATCATCATTGCAGATTGTTCTGCCATGAAGATCATTTCAGGACGAATTTGTATAAATTTGTCCATATTTTTGCTCATTTTCCTTCGACCACGACCACCGTGACGAGCTCAACGGCACACATCAATGTGTGCGTGTGTGCATGAATTCATGGGCTGTACTAAACAATTGACAATTGCTCCACTACTGCGCCGTTCCACGATGGGATGATGTGTTTGTCGTTGGAAATTAGCAAACACTGGTGTTGGCGAAGCAGTTCCGTACGCCACTGCACTCGAGTGCATTCTGACACCCCGAGATGCGCTCCGTGGTTTGCCGTGGTTGCGTGTTTTCCGAAGAGGAAAAAAACCCGAACAATTATACTGGTGTTTGAGAACTCCATCCGAATTCACTTTCCTTCTAAACGACGGTTGTGGCAGCGGTGTCGTAAGGAGGCGCATAATTCGCGAGTCGCGCGTCACGCTATCGGATCGGCGTCCCCATCTTGCGGAGTCTCTTCCCTTTGTTCGGCCTAGGTGGCGTAGGTGCCGAGCGAAACACCGAAACCCACCATTAAGCAATAAGCATTCGTATATTATTATAAAATAAATACCCAAAATGAAGCTAATAAAATAATAGGCACCATGCGCGTTTCTGCGCGTTCCTCCCCGTCCTTCCCGCCCCCCAGCCTGCTTCGCCGCAGAAGTGTAGAGTGCAATTTGCAACCACGCAGGAGGTCACACTGTGTCCAGAGTGGGAGAGAAAAAACTCACAGAACACCGATGCATCGCCACGGCCGTACAATGTGCGCGTGCACGGTGCACTCTATGGTGGGCTGTTGTTCGTGTGGCGCGATGCACCAGCAGCAATTGATGGTCACCAGCGATGCAGTTCGCCGGTCAAGCGCCACGCCACCCGCCATTGCTGCACATGGTGCGTGCACAAATAATGCAGCGGATGCACCGGGAACGAGAGCGGGAAAGGCAGACGCCGGTGCATTCTTTCGGCGGATGGCGCAACAGAGCGACGCCGGACGAACTCGCGGCTGCACCACACTTCCACACGGTGGCCCGCAAGTGGTATTATGTAAATATTTAATGAATTAATTGAGCGCCAGACATCTAGAGATTATGTTCTGCCGCTTTGTCGGTAGCTTTCGGTATCGGTGGCCTGTTTTGTTGCAGTTTTTTTTGCGTTGTACTCTTCTGGTTTATCCTCTGCTCTCCCTTTCTCTCTCTCTCTTACGGCGATGCTGATGCGGCGAAGGCGGCGTGGCATATGCGGTTTTGCAGCACGAGACTAATTAATGAAGATGAAAAATGAGAGCGCAACGCTTCAAAGCGTCCCGCTTCTCGTAGCCTGTCCCTCCGCTTCTTTCCGGCTGTCACTTTTCCGGCGGCAACATTCCGAAGAAGTGTCCATTTCTCCTGTTTTAATTAACCCTTCAATGTGCAGGATTTCGACTTCGATGTTTGCCAGAGGTATGGCGGATTTTGTTTCCAGAAGGAACGGAAATCTGTTTCTACTCTTGTTACATTGTTGGGAAAGAAATATAAGAGAAGAAACAAACTTCCGTTTGAAGTTTGCTTTCTCATCTCAAACTGCATCCCGAAGGGTTATTATGAAAACACTACAGATATGAAATGAAGTCACATATTCCGAGTGGGGTTTCACATTCAAAGCGGCCGAAAATTTCCCAGAACATTCGTCTTTGATGTGGAATTTTCCGGCGTCCGTTGAAAAGTTGATCGTTTTCAATTAATGGCTTTTTAATTCGTTTTCCGCGAACGCATCTCGGCTACGGGTACGTTCTGGCTCGCTCGGTTCTGGCCCACTCGACACGCCATTGCCATTATGACAGCTGTCAAACCGCGGAGCAACGTAGCCGCAGGCTATAGAAGGGCGGGTTTCGCCTGGGTTTATATCAATGTTTCATTTGTCTTCTTGACCCGCGAATGGATCGGTGGTCCGGCGATCGCGCCAGCGTCAGGATGATACATTGGGTTCCGTTGGGGACTTCTTCCGTCTTCGGGGCTTCATTAAAATTCATGACCAAAACGTCAATTGACACCTTTGTGCGAGCGCGCGCGCGCGCGTCCACCACTGCCCCGAACGTACGCGCGTCTCACACCGTTCTTCTTCTGCGTTCTGGTCACACGGTTCCGCTTCAAAAGCTCCCATTTTGCCGAGATTTCTTCGTGGCCCGTAGCCGGTGTCGGGAATGTTCCTTTTACTTCTCTTTCTTTTTGTTTCTGTCGCGATTTATTTTAAATTCGACAGCGATCGTCACCTGGCGGTGGAGTGCGCGCTTGAGCGAAAGGGTGGAGCCTAACCGTGTGTGTGTGTGTGCTGCTGCCCAAAAGAGGGGCGGACAGGCGCGAGAATTATGAGCAGCCGGTCGCGCTTCCCGGGCGCAAATTTATTCCGTTCAACATTTTGCGCGTCCCATCTCGCGGCCTAGGAAAAGCCAGCGGCCCCATTCGCCCCAAAGCGAGCGGGTCGACTCCTTTCGGCCAGCACCACTACGCGCGGCCAATAATAAATTATTGATAAATTATGAGAAGCTCGCGTTCCTGTATGTGTGCGTGTACGTGCGCGGGATGCCGGTTTTTCTGCCACTCTCGGTTTTCCTCTCTGCATCCTTTTCCATTCCATCGTGTTTCCCCAAAGTCCACCCAAAATGCGCCACCTTTTTGCCATCGGGATTTTGGGGTGACTTATGGGATTTTTTTCTTCCAATTTCAGCCTCGTCCACACCCTCGTCCATCGCAGACATCTTGTCGTTTCGAGCAGAACCTTAACAGCTCGTAGGTGCCAAATATTACAACTTTGGGCGCAAGGGAAAAAAAGCGCCACCGAAAAAAAGGAAGAAGTCAAACCATAAGAATAAGCATAAAAATGAAGCCAGATTCCCAGCCCAGCGGCTTTGTTTGGGAATTCATTACGTGTGCTTGATTTATGAATTATGTTTCGTTTTCGTTTTGTTTTATTTGGTGCGGTATTCTTCTGTCCCTTCCATCTGAGCTGAAATCCATCCGAGTCGAGACTTTCGTCGGCAGACTTTGCTCACTTGTGGGACCCCGGGAGGAAGTCGAAGAAGAAGAAAAGGTATGTGAGACCTCGCCAGTGACCCACAGGGAGATCCCGAAGAAGCGTGAGAAAAAATGGTAAAATATTAGCAAAAATATCAAGCGTGATGGACGGGGCGAGGAGCCTTTTCGGAAGTCTCCTGCATGTCAATGACTTTCGCACAAAATGGTGGACAACGAGATGGTGCCAACTGGGTGCTACAGCATTCCATTGGCCACCATGGGAAGGTACCACAGTTCTCACATTCGCAAACTCTTTACAAATGCTTTGTAAAGTTCTTTAATCGATACGACTCCTTCCCGCTTTGGTGTGCGAGTGTCATATGATATCCTTTCTATTCGAGACGAACTGTCCGACGATCTCGCAGGTGAATGCAGCAGGGGCAATTTGGCCGCCGATTCATTCGACGGGGAAAAATGGATTCCGACGCTTATTAATAACGGTAGAAAGAAGAGGTTCTTTTTACAACTAAACAACTCCCTTCGGTCCGTTGTTTGGGGTTGACTCCGAACAAGGAAAGAGCGCAAACGGCAGCCCACCGAAAGGCAGGCATGGTTGGCAAACGGCGATAAATTTCTCAATATAATACGATCGCAGCATGTGGCTGCCCCGATCGAGCGCCCGGGGGCAAAACTTGGGCACCTTGAGCACACCCAGCCGGAACACGGGCATTATCCAAAAACCGGGTAGGGTTGACAGTAGTATATTGGCCGCTGTCCAGTGGCCTTCCGCTTCTGTGCCTCGTCCGCCCTACGCTCACTCCCATACATACACACACTCACTCAGCATTTCTGTCCTCCTGTTTCTGCGCATGGAGTTTTTTTTTGTTAACCGTTTTTTATTATCCCATCGGGAAGCCAGGGTGGTGATTGCATCGTAGCACCTGGTTCTGACCGTTCGGGTTCCATCGCCACCCCCCAGGGGGGTCCTTGCGAATGGCGGAAATCCAAAACCGCCAAACTCCTCTCCCATTCCGGCCGTTCACGTAGAGTTGGCGAAGGCTTTGCGGGGTTCGTAAAGCTTTCCACAACATGCACTAATTTATAATTCAAATCGACGGCCGAACGGCCTTTTAAACGCGGAACGCTTGCGGTGCTCGAACCGGCAGGGATCTTGGGATCGAGGACCATTTTCTGGGCCATTTGCAACTGGCTACAAGACTAAAAATGGCCGAAAACGGTTACAACTGAAACGGTTTCTTTTTTTTTTGTTCGTCCTCCAAACTCCAACACGTGTCAAGGGCCATTGCGTATGATGTGTCAATCGTTGGAACAGAAAATGACGCACTCCTATTACGCTCCCACGACAAGGCGAAGCTTGGGTTCCAGTCCATTGTTCCAAGGTGTCGTGAACCCATTCTTCTGTTGCTCGTTACACATTTGAACTCTTTCTTTCGGGTGATCCTATTTCTTTACATTGACACTTCTTTTGTTGCGACGGCTCATCGGAGTGCTTTCCCGTGACGTTCTGTACTGCGTTTCGGACACAGGCCGGGCAACCGTTGTTCGACTCCCGACGCTTAACCCCCGAACCTGACCCGCAAGGAATGAAAGGATTCAACGGCAACAGAAATCCGCAGTTTTCAGATTTATTCACCGCGAGGACGGGCTTTGTTTGCGCGGAAGGTTCCTGGGGGTCTGAGCTCATCGCGTTCGGAAGCGTCTTCACGTGAATGCACGCCTTTCGCACCTTTCGCTGGAAGAGCTTTTCTTCGAAGGCGGCGCTCATTGTTCGGACACACACACACACACACACACACACACACACACACACGCACGCACACGGTTTCTAATGATGCGTTTGCTTTTTGTTAACGTTTTGAAACTGGATACTGCTTTTGTTCCGTACACAAATGTATGTTGCCCTCCAGGTGTCACCAGGCCCTTTTCTGGCGATGACATTTATTGAGCATCGAATGGGTGGAAAAAAAGTTAACGCTCGTTAAACGGACAGAACGGTGGGGTGGTGGAAATATTTGAAAGTAAAATTTCAAACAAACTCGCTCCTAAAGAAAAGGAGTCTATATGGACAAAAATAAGTGGGCCCACCGTGGCTTTTCCGTGCCCCTATCTGATCCCGCGGGTGGTGCCCTCAAATCATTCAAAAATATCTTACCGTAGTATGGAATAAAAAAAGTCTCCATCTACCGGAGAACATTTACGCCACCCTCCGGTGGCAGTGGCAATTGCAAAATTAAATTAATTTTCCTACACTCCATACACACATTACCTTTGAGTTGTAATCACTTCCGCAAGCTCCGCGGGCACAATTTGTTTTTCGGCCCGTAATCGAAACCAGCCTACCGTGGATTAAAAGGGCACCTTAATCGCGATAAGCGCGCGACCCACGCAGAAAAAATATAGAGAAATACTGGCCGGCACTTTTTTCTGTCTGTTCCCGTGCCTTTCCTTACGGTAAGTTTTCTAATTTACTTTCCGCTTTACTTTGGCTGTCAACGGCAGCCGGCGGGCCCGCAGGAAAGATAGGAAATTGTGCTCCAATTTTCCGCAAGACAGCGACAGCGCCATGTAAGGAAGGAAGTAACATGGAAAGGAGACGAAGGAATGAAAAAAATGGTAACCACCGCTCCCAAACCTTATCTCAGCCGCATCGAGAATTGGATGTAATTATTATTTATAATAATCATAATTACAACCAATTTCACCTGAGCTCGCACGCGCGCTCCCACACAATCCCCCGCGAGTCCTTTTCCACGCCCTCTCGAACGGACTTGCCTTCCGGGGGCTTTTCTAACGCGCGAGGATGTTTTCCAGTTTCGACGCTGGACCCTCGCCTTGGAAATGGTCCGTTGTTGGAAGAGGGGTTGTCTGTTTTTTTTCTTCTTCAATCTCACGTCCTTAGCTTTTGCCTCCTTCTTTTAATGGCTTTTTTCTTACGTCCCCACTCGTGTGCCACCGGAAAAAAAGAACTAAATCCAACGAAATGCGCAAGTCCTAGCAGCTGCTGAAGGTAAATGATGGGTTCGTTTCTATCACCTTGCATTAGTTTAGTTCTTTTTTAAACATTCCTATAGATTCAAGGGGCGACTTTTGCTTCAGACTTTCAACACGATCTTTTAGTTAAATAGCGCTTAAGGAGCATAACCTTAGATGTGGGGTTTTTCCACTTTTCCTCAATGTCAGGCTTTCGTTGAATGAGGAGCAAAAACAAAACAAATTTCCAAACTACCACCCTGCTGCCTCTGATGGAGAATCATCCATTTGTAGAAGTGTACTGAGAAGCTCCACCCCAAATATGTTGCAGATGAGAAAACAAAAACAACCCAAAATGATAATCCAATCTTCCAAGCATCGAAAAGCACGAACGGAATAAATATTATGGAACAGGAGCTTCCCGAAGTGAATGAGTCGCGTTCGGATCAGCGTAATCAGTCGAAGATGAAGCAAAACAAGCAAGATGGAGCAAGCAAGGGAGAGAACGAGATCATTCTTCTTGACTTCTGCTTCTGCAAACCACGACAGCGTGCAGCGCACACGAAGATCATGTTTACAGCGCGGACAGCGACAGGAGGCAGGGCTCCAAGAGTGAGTGTCTCGTATTTATCTTGTTTTATAACTTTATATTTGAATGATGTACAAAACAACGCGCTCGTGGCACTCGTGGTTCGTGCTAGCGGCCGCCAATGTGTGTGTGGCAGAGTGTGGCGTGCTCTCGGGTCCGACGCAGATCACGGGTGGAGCTGCATTTGAAGCAGCTGTGGGCTGGAATATGTAAATTTTCCTGCCCGCTCGCCATTTTTAATGCTTGCCGCTTGCCAACCGCATCCAGCTCCTTTAATGTGAGCCCTTCTAATAAGGAGAGTTTCTTTCTTGAAAAGTCCAAAGCCATGCGAAGATTGCTCGTGGATCCAGAAGCATGAAATCTTCAAGCGAATGTAACATACAACATACATTGAGTTGGTATTCGGTATTCGGCATTGAGGCGCCGAGTTCCCTTGAGTAGGGTTGCTTTGCTATTCTATCCCTTCCCACTTTATGTTGTACCTTTTAGTCGTTCCGATGAAATTCTTGATTTTCCGGTTCCACTCTGCGCCGAAGCTCGGCAGATTCATCGCTTTATGATCATTCGTTGGATCTTCCAGCGTCCAGCGTTCGGTCTCACTCTGTTCCTTCGTTTTTCTCCCTTGGTTACTCTGCACGATCAATACACCCGTACCGTTCACACGACAGCGCACACGCGAGTGTACGTATAACAAACGTCGTATAAGCTCGTCCGGGAGTTGCAGGCAAATTGCAATCGAACATGCAGGTACTCACCAGAACTCGATAGCGCATGCGCCCACCGAGACGAAGGGAACAAGAACGACATAAATACGTAAGCCACCCCGCCGTCCTCGACTGATCCTCTCGGACGTCAATCCTTTCGCCCTCTCCCCAAATCCGCAAGATCGGTAGTCAACGATCTGTCTGCGAGCTTCTCGAGTGCCTTCCGGAGGCTCAGAGATTGGCTCAGCCGGAGATCATTTCGAGCCACTTGAGAACGGTCTCGGGTCGCGGTGGCTAGGCCAAAGACACCCTACTAGACGAGTGGCGCCAGGGATAGCGATAGCCAGCGGTCAGGAGACACATCTTCTAAGAGGCTCAACTGACCGGACTCCTTGTGAACTTGCATACCCCGGTCCGAAACCTCTCTTGGCTATCCGTGTCACAAGAAGGTGGCATAGCGGTTGCACTCGTAAGAGATACATCCGATCTCGGTGATCCCCGGGTGAGGATTATCTTACACCCCAGAACCCTGAACGGTTCTGCCTGATCGCGCTCCTCAGACGCTAGAACTGGGAACGAGGGAAGCCCTGGGAAGGCTGCAGTTTCCGGTGCTACCGGTGGGGGAACATGCGCACCCAGTGACAGCTTCAGTGAACTTCGAGTGTACACGCATGTGCAGCGACTGCAGACCGGCCTCTCGACGGGTCGACGCATCTGCGATGCAAATGCATCCGAGAAGTGAATGCAGTCGATGCATTACAGTCTCATTAAACACAGAAAAATAGCCGGCACTACCACCACCAGCACTGTCACAGTCGATTCGCACACAGACAGTCAATAGTTTCGATCTGGAGGGTAAGATTGTGATCCTTTTTTCTTTGCCCTCAACACGAACCCGCATTGTCGCGTTCCACATGCACCCGATTTATGCGTCCATATGTGCGATCGTTATCGATCGTTTTCGCTCGTTCGAAACTCCAAGTCTCCCCGTCTTCACGAAAACCGTACGATCAATCAGACAATTCGGAGTGTCGTACTTTTATGTTCACTAAATCACAAACATTACCGCATTATTATGATCGACGATCTTCATAATCGAGGTGAGTGGTGTTTTACCTCCTTCTCCGGGAGTTTACGGGAGATTGTCTTTTGACCGTATTCTTTATAGACTGTATGGAGGCTGCAGGTTGCTTCTTGTGCTGGACCCTCTATATGCAGATCTTACATGGATTGTATGTGTTGTAAAGTATGAACAGACATAACTGAACACAAAATACTAGAATGGACCAGTATTCCTAACCCAAGTGGGAATTTGATTCGAATACTACGACCAACGGCTGTGGCTGGCCTTTTCGTAGTAAAACCAGCAAGCCGTATGACAGCAAAGATCACCTTCTGCAAGATCGATCGAAATCCCTAAATGGCACCGAAAAATCACCTTTCTTCGTTCCGCAGCTCGCAGCACATCGTACCACCCCGGGATCTTCGGGTGGAAGGTTAATTAACGAGCTTTCGTCAACCTCCGCCGACGCCCGGCCCTCCGCCGGCAGCAGTCGATTTACGGAAGGAATAACTAGGAAGAAAAATCGGTAAATAAATAAAACAAACCCTTCTCCTTTGGGACGCCCAACGATGAAAATGGCTCGTGGCCAGCAGCGTAGCCCGTCGTTAGGAGATTGATTTTTATTGGCCATCTTAAGTGGTCGCAATCAATCGCGATAAACCGGGCCCGATTCCTAGAACACCTCGACAAGCGAACTCTCAGTGTGGCCAGGTGATTGGGAACACAGGAAAAAAAAACTCAGCCCGAAAAAAGGCTCGAAATAAAACGGCGGAGATGATAGACAAATAAAAAATCAAGAAAAAAGCTCCCCAGAAATGAAGAAAACGAAACACGCTCGAATCGTAAAACAAACACTCGGTGGGCTAATAAAATAGTTACCGGAATCAACAGGCGCATGTGCCGGTGCGCCAGGCATGGCCAAGAATAAATGCTCGATTGGGCAACGGAACTGTGTGTTGTAGAAAACATCGTGTCCAGAACATCAAACTATATCCAAGCGTAGCCTCACTCATCGTCCTGTCCTTCTCGAGAAGACTTCGGCGAACGAACGGTACGCACTGTGGGCATGCGGAAACAATTCGGACCACCGATCAACATTTCCAAATATTTTCTACTCCTCAACCTACCACCCTCCCAGACCCGTGCCTATCAACAAGCCACCATGCTTGCAGTACTTTCCCCCGTGGCTAGAGAGAAGGTTCCCGATTCCAAGAAATTTCGTCCAAAAGCCACTCCGGGCTGCGGCTGGAACGGCATTTGGAAAGCACATGCCGCGGGATGGCAGGACGGGCTGGGACAAGCGACAGTCCCCGGTGTGTGCGGGTGAATGTTGTAACATAATTTGATTTTATTTAGCGTGAGCTTGCAATTTTAAACCCGACCCGCCGCAACGCCACACTGAGAGAAAACTGGGCCGCCGCCTGTGGGTTCGCCCCCGAGCCCTCGGAAGGACGTCTTGACGCTATCGTACTTAACAACATCATCAGGCGCATTGTGCGGAACATAAGAAGGGAAAAAGAGAGCGGGTGTGCTCTGTGCATGATAAAGGAAAAGGAAGGAAGAGAAAGGAAGAGTGAGAATGTAGAGAGTGAAAGAGAAACAATGAAATAGAGAGCGTGAGCGATAAGCGAGAAAAGCCCGCAAGGATTGCGAGCCACAAAAACGCATTTCAGGCGGGTTGAAGGAGGAAAAAAGGGCCACCGCCAGCATAAGCACAACACAACTAAAACACACCGAAAGCTACGTAACGCTCGTGTCCGATCGCTGGCCACAGGCGGGCCAGCCGGGGAGGGAAAAACCTTTTAATGGATTAACCTGTGACCGTGGCGGCGTTTGGCCTAATGGCTTCTCGTCTGGTTACATTCGGAGCACATCGGATCTTTAACTAGAGAAGCGCGCCCGCCGATATATTCCGCGACTCCTCGGCGGAGGGCGGAGAAGTCCCGAAGCCGAAGATGATGGTCATTTTCTCCTCCGTAAAAAAAACTGCCGCACGGAGCAGCTACAAAAAAGGAGCACTTATTTGTTTTAATGTGTTTATTAAGAAAAGCCTTCAATTTTATCCTTTCTCTCTCTTTCTCTCTCTCTCCTTCTATACAGATCTCTATCTTACTCGCTCTTGCGGTCCTGTGAGTGAAGGCTAAGGTGCGATGATCGAAATGTGATCGTCTTACACAGCCGCAACAACAATAATAACAGTAACGATAACAAAAACGCCACGATCCGCCGACGATCGGCCGACGTTTGTTTGTGCCGCCGAATCGGCCGCGGATGGCGCTCACATGTGCTTTCGATCAGACACGCGGCGGCGCGCGGAAACCAGAAGCCCACTTGGTAGCCGGAACGCTAAATTGAATTATGACAGTTTGATGCCGTGTTTGTGCCACAGTGGCAAAGAGGGTGAGAAAGGGATAGAGTGTGGGGAGTGAGCCGAGAGGTCAATCTTGCGCGATCCACCGCAGAATCATCATCGGCCCCCAATGATGTGGCCGCGGTCGATGGATGGATGGAATTTTAAGTGGCGCTGGTGCCGTTCGGGAAGGCGTTCCAAGCTGCTGCTGTTGGCGTTCCAACTCCCCGGAGTCAGCAGCTGCGTCGAAGGATTTTAATGCAGTGTCTCGTGTTTCGGCGCAAGTTTCCTGGCTCGCGAGAAAAAGAGAAAGAGCTAGAGAGACAGCCGAGGGTGCAAGGAGAGTGAGGGAGAGTGTCCGCCGGCCGACACAAATGTGGTAATTAGCTTCAATTAAGACATCAGTCCGAGATGACAGATTAATTTTTGCAGAATAATGCCCCCGGACTCTGCCGTGACCACGGGCGCACGGAAAGTAGCAATTAATTGCATACTCTAGCAATTGAAAGCTCTCGTTTTTTTGTTACGTTTTTCATTCCAAACCGCACATTCTCTCTCCTCGTCATCCTTTTCGGTAGGTTGTCTCTCTTTCTCGCTCTCCATTGTTTGCTACCCCTATTTTTCTATGGCGTTTTCCCGGCTGAAAGAAAAGGGATTTGTGCGACACTTTCGCATCTGCCTCCCGCTCGGAGGGCGCATTGTCTAGCGGCCTCATTATGCTGCGGCCGGCCAGCCAGACGGAGGCTGATTGAATTAGTGTCCCGGCTGGGATGCAACCACCAGTGTTGTGGTGGAGTCCTTTCCTCGAGGGCCCCATAGCGGAGAGTGTCACGACGCGCACGACGCGCCATTCGCAGCGAAGTGAATGTTGTTGGGTGATTAAAAAACACACATTTATGGGGTTCCCTCCCCCTGCGGGGAGGCCAAGATTTCTCGCAGGTTTCCGGGTAGATCGACAGCCAGCTCTACAGTCCAATCGTCCGGCCGTGGAATTGATTACAGTTCCCTAGCCCTAGCAGCGAATGTCCCCGAAAGCGACGCGACAGACGCGGATACAAGAAGTCATAAAATGGCCAAAAATTGTGTGCCGATAATAAAGCGATTGGGGACCGGCACGGGTCCGAGATCGGGTTGGGGGAAGCGCGCCGGCCTTGCTGTCCTGAAGGCACCCTAAAGCCGACCGAACCCACGGAAGCCTAATCCTTCGAAATGCTAATGCAGTGGGCCCCGCGAGGACGCGTATCGTGTTATCGATTATTTTATGATCCACTCCCTCCGCACCTCTACCATTGGTTTTTCCAACGATTCTCCTTCACGGTGGAGAACCTCCGACCCAACTCCCTGGTACCACCAAAGCAACAGGGTTGTTTTCTCTGTTTCGTTTTTTTTTTGTTTTTGTTGTGGCATAAAAATTCGGTAGAACGATGAGATATCAATCACTCACCGACCAGCGTTGGTTTGGTTTTCTCTCTCTCTCTCTCTCTCTCTCTCTCTCTCGCTCTCTCTCTCTCTCTTTCTCTCTCTCTTTTTGTCTTTCTCTCTATCTTAGTTCTCTCCCACCTGGTGTTGGAAGGAAAGATGTTACAGGTGACACACTTTGTTTTGCCTCACGCCGGTCGCAGTGTCCCCTGAGAAACTGCGTGTCTCAGAGTTTGGTTGATTTGTTTTCCATCATTCTTTATTGCCGCTCGCGTAGGGTCGCTTGTGGTGGCGCAGAAAATCAGAGGCAATAAAACATTTACCACCTCCTAGGAACCATTAAGTGGTAGGATAGAAACAATCCGCCTGAAACCGAGTGTTGAATGTCTAGGAGAAGCCACCCCGAGGGAGCACCCCCGAAGGAGCAGCCACCCCGGGCGTTCACAGCTTCGGACGGGAACGCTGTGGAAGCTAAAACCTTCCCCACGTTCATGATTTAAAAACCCCCACCGCCTAACCGATCGCTCCGCACCAATCGGCAGCATTTGTGTCTCTGGTAGCGGGAACTAAATCAAATATTTAAATTAAAAATCTTCCGAATCGAGATCGCCAGGCTCCATTCCGGGAGCGGGAATTAACGACGGAACCGTTGGTTCTGTGGTTGCACAGCCGGCAGCGTGTGGTGATGATGATGATTGTGGTTGAAACGCGATCGTGATATTTATTGCGCATCAAAGCCAATCAGATGGTAGTACACAGTAACTGTCTAGGATGAGTTACGTTTTGGAGCACTTTTTTTTAAAATGTTGTTTCGCTGTTGGAGAGGAGGCCAACGAAATAGATCGCATTCGAAGTAAAAATAGCATGCGCCTCGTTTCGTTGAAACGCGCTAGGAAGAAGTAGAGTTGAAGTGTTGATTAATGTCTGCAGCTCGTCTTCTCTTCGTTAAATTTACATGATTTCTTTAACTAGCAAAAAGCGAAAGAATCCAGAAAGACCTCTTGAGGTGTTTAAGGTTCATCGTAAGATTCCGAAACATGCACCCATCGAATCAAAAAGCGAATCTCATCAAAACTTTTGCCCACCCTTTGGTGTTTCGTTAGAACTTTCCCAAAGCGGGCCCCATCGGCCACATCAAATTACGTCATTTTGGCCATCGCCAAATCGGTTCGCTAGTATGAGCCCGGGCGCGCGCGCAGATTAAGCATCTTTTAATTGCACACCTCACGGATGGCAAATGAGTGCTGATTCCACATCAACATCGGACAACTCGTTGGACGGTGGCGGTGGAGGTGCTGTCCGCTCTTTCCAGGGACGCAGCCCAGAGTTGGTGTGCCTACAATTTTCGCTCCGTACACACGAACGCCAATCTCTTGCCTCCCCGAAAACCCAATTCCGTTCCGTAGGGAAAGAAAAACAATGCGGCAGGCGGGGAAAGGCGGGAAGGTAGGTGGTACGCCGCGTTGAACCGGGCGGATGAATTGCATTCAGGCACGAAAAGCGTCTTCAGCTGTCGACATGCAACGACGAACGAATGCGCCAACGTCGAGACGAAAAACTTCAACGTCCCATCAGGCGACGAACCCCGGGTGCGTTCTGCGGATGGAGGTGCCCATCCACCATCACCTTCGTCAGCGCGGCCGGACGATGTGAACACGTACAACGAAAGTATGGCCGTCGGCTTGTCGCCAAATAGGCCACTGCAACACACAGGCCTCGCGGTTCCGGAGCCGACGGGCGGAAGAAAAAAAAAGTTTCAATGATAAAGTAATTACCATCGAATCTGCGAAGCGCCGCCGTTGGGCCATCGTTCAACGTGATTCTTTCGCTCGTCAATTTTTGGCATCCACCCCAAGGAGAACGCCGCGCAACGCGGCCACTGGTGACGGTGGTGGTAGTACACGTTTTTGGCGTGCGATAATTACATTTCCGCGACGCGTTCAAGCGTCTCGCTGTTCTTGATGGAAATCTCAATTGCAGTTTTCCTGCAAAGCCACCAGTCAGTTTCATTCCGTGCAACCTTCGGACAACCACTTCGGCATTAGCAGTCAGTGCACGCTGAAACAGCGAGGTGGGAGGAATGTTGGTGAACGAAACTAGCGACTGGAGTGTAGTAATTATTGTTAATTACTTTTTTTATGTAATTGAAATTGAAACAACGCCAACGATGGGACACAGTTCTGTCGAACGGTTTGACTGGCGTTTGATAGTTGAAGGCATCGTGGAAGAAGAACCTCGCGTCGCGGATAGAAAAGAGGTCAGGCTCGTTTTTACAGTTCGTAAACGTTAGAGAATGTTGCATTTTTCCCCATAGTTTTTCCGTTGAGATTTGGTTTCATTTTACCGCCAGTAAAAAGGGGGACGACTATTAATTCACAAGGAGTCTTCAACAAGGACTTACCGTGTGGTCCGTAGCTGGTGGGGTAGTACCGACGATGGGAGGTGTTTTCCAGCGAGTAGAACGGGTTCATTTCCGACGGATCGACGGCCGCCGTCTGGTGGCCGAGGGCGGCCGAAGTTCCCGGCGATCCGCCGAGCCGCTGGTTGTCGTACCAGCTGCGCGCCTCGGCTGCCGATGTCATATCCATGGCTGCGGATTTTTACGGACTATTCACTTTCAAATGTTTCACTTCACTTACACACACGGACACCCTCTAGTGGCCACACCACAGTAGGGTGGAGTTTTCCTTGTGGAAACTTCGCTTCGGTTCGATTGATCGACGCCTTTTAAGTTGATCCTCCTGCCGAACGGGCCACCGAGAGAGGTCCGTTTTTTCCTTCGTGTTTTTCGATCAGATTGTACAGATTGGTACGGACTGGGAGGGGAATTTGGCTGGAATATCCCTTTCCCCGTTTCTGCAGCACCACGCGTCCGACTGCCGGACCAGTGCTTCAGTTTGCCTCTGCCTCAGTTTTTCCCAGCAACATTTTCACCACACACGAGCTTTGCTTCGATCCGAGGAAACCCTACCCGCCCGTAATACTTCTTGTGCTGTTCACTCCTCTAAGATAATTCCTCTCGGTCCAGCTCGCAGCTTCAGCTCATCTCCGGTTGTCACCGCGGCTACGCACTCACCGCCGGCCGGGACGCATACAACTGCATGTACGCACCGCGCGGCGTGCGTACCGGATCACAAAATGGTGGACCGCAGTTGTCGTGGCGCGCGCGGAAAACAGCGCACACAAGAGCACAACGGGAGAAAACTCCGATTCGTCGATACGCACGAAAGAAACCACACGCTTGGCGGGAGAAAGAGATAGCGAGAAAGGGAGCGAGAAAGGGGGAAAAGCAAACAGGGAAGAAAGGGCGAAACTGTGCGCAGATTCACGGGACAACACGACGACACTGGTAAACTTATTTATCACGCTGCCCTCCTTTGTTCATTCGTCATCTGAACGAAATAATAATAAACGATAAATATCGTTCCCTTCCTTCCTTGCGATGGTTCGCGGTCGCTTGCGTGTCAGGCGTCGCGACAACGCCGGTCGCGGTGTCGTTTGCTCGTTCACAGTACCGAAAAAAAAACCGCGCCGGGACGCTGGTCTTGTCGCCGATCGGCAGTTTGGGGTTGTAACTTATACACAAATTTCGATGTTCGCTCAGTGGAACAAATTATTTTCCCGGCCGATTTCCAGTCCTGTCCGCTGAGGTTGGCTTGCCGCGTGGAAAATCGGTGGGTTGACAGAGTCGGGTGTGTGTGTTTTATGCGATCTGTTGGCGAAAGAATTCGGAGGAAAAAAGAAATTATTATCAATCATTAGTTGATTCCAATCTGATTATTTAAAAATGAATCCCTTGACGATGGATCAGTTTCCTACACACTAAAATCGTGGGTCTTGAAACCGCAAAATGGCAAATCGGAAGACGTACGAAATCAACCCATCTCCGTACTCGCACTGCGACTTCAATGGACACTTCACTTCAAAGTCCTTATCGTGCCGATTGTTGGTGAATCGTTATCACCTTCCCATTCCCCCCAGGAGACCCTACACAAATGACCCAGCATACCCGGCAATCAATTGGCCGGGAAGAAAACCGAAAAACAATCCAGCTGATAAACAAACCCCCAAAAAAAAAACGCTACCTCAAACGTGGCCAAATGCGTCCAGGGCACAAATCGTGCGTCCGATCGACACTGATTGCGTGTCCGATGGCACCTCTGTCTCGGCGTTCGATCTACTTCGAATTTTCCAACCCCCGGTGTTCTTTTTCCCGCCTGGCGCCCATCGCCCGACGAGAGCGGATGTTATCAGCGTGTTATACTACGTGATAACTCGGTGATTGCCATTCGCAATCATTGTGAACATCGCCACCATCGTATCCAATCGGCAGGCGCGCATCGGTAAACGTTACTTATTCGCGTAATTTATGACATTGGAATGATGTCCACGTCGCTTTATTTTACGCTCGCTCACTCGCTCACGGACGGGATAAAAGACGACCGTCGCGAATGGTGAGAGGCAAAGGGGTGAGTTGAGCTTGACAGTTCCTTCCATTCCTTCCCCTAGAAGGCGAAGTGCTGATGGATGTAAAAATGTCATGAAAATATTGTTGTTGAGTGCATTGTTTTCTGCTAATGGCGCTTGATGGCAATTATTGGAAAGGAAGGCGAGAGAGCATATTAAAAATTGGGAAAACCAAGAAACAGAAAATGCTTGACATTTCTAGAACAGAGTTAGAAGTTCGACCATCTTACAAAAATTAGCTCAAATGAATAACCCTCTTCTTAGGGAAGCATCCCATTTCGTCAATTTAATTTTCCTTCTGCCACTCAAACGAGCCTTTAGTATGTACGTGCTTGACAGTACTATCGACAAACCGGTGGCTCAGAAACCAATCGTTTCGACAATAAAACGATAGGCGCCAGAACGCTTCGAGTGGCTATTGCTAAAACAGTCGAAAGGACATTTCAACACAACAAAATGGCGCTGGCAGCAATCGTTTGTCACGCGTATAAGTCTCTACCAATCGGCCAATCGGTCAGATGATCAAGAAGGGTGAGCGAAAGAGAAGGAGATAGAGAGAAAAGGTGAGAGAAAGAAAGAGAGAGAGAAATAGAGAGCGAGGTAAAGATGGGATGGAAAAGTGTGTCCCCGGTCTTCTCGTTGCAAAAATCTGCACAATAAAACATCAATCGGCCAACGATGCCAGGCCACCGGGTGGAAAAGGAGGAGGCATTCATTCTGGGACCCCTTGTAAGGAGTGTACCTCCGTTGGCAGCAACACACGCCTCTTGACGATGTGCCTCCTTCTGCATCCGAAGCACTAGAGCTTCAAAAGGGCTCACAATCGGTGGGCTGCAAGCGATCGAGACCCTTTCCGCGTCTCTGCTCGAAACGCTTTCGAAACAATGTTCTACCACTGCTGTGCGCAACAATGAAGCTGTTTAGAGGATGAACAGTAGGTAAGTGCGCTTGCGACGTAATCGATACCGGGTCCGATCCTTGGCTGCCGCTGCGATCTGCTGTGAGGGATAACGCGCTTTCCCAAGGTTAAGCTGGCTGCATACTCCGACACCGACGGTGGCGAGGAAGGGCCGGCGGGAAAAATGGGAAGTACCACATTTCCCTCGTTATGGGCCTCAATCAGTCATCGTCGTTGAGACCCACTGGGTACGTGGTGCGGTACGCGATGGAACGATATCATATTTCCTTCGCCGACCGGAAGGGACCGGAAGGGATGGCTGAACCGGCGTAGTGGGGCGAATGAAACTTTGTTACAATTCGTTGGAACCATTAAAAGGCTACTCTTGCGTAAAAACAGTTACCGTTCGCCGTGCACATTCGGTCTTTACTTTCCCCTTCATCCTACCACCGTACAGGCCTCGGTCAGCACTCGTTGATATAACGCGAAGAAAAAGGGGTTTTAATGGAAGAAATATTTCCATCGCGCCTATAACATAATTCCCTGGATTGAGATATTTGAATGTGATGCTCTAAACACAGTCCCGGTCCCTTCGCGGTGACACCTCGGTATCGCTGTAGCGAGTGAATAAAAGGACAGAACGAGTTCCATCGTACCTAAACCTCCCCCACCCCAGGGGAATGTTTGAGGGGTTGGGAGACACCATGGGAAAAGACACCTCTTCATCGACACCTAATCGATGAAATTGGAAATCGTATTGAATTGAATAATTTAGTTTTATGGCTGGCGTCGTTTGCGTGCCACCGTCATTCTTAGACGCTAGCCACCTTAGCAGCCCCGTTCCCGTGCTTCTATTCGGCGCTCGCGTCTCGCTTCCATCCAGGGGGGACATTTCCTGCCACACAATCTATAAGCAACTGCTACACCTCTATCTCTATCTCAGCATCGGCAGCGGCAGATGTGTCGCCGTGTGTTCGCGCGTGTATCCTATGCGACAGGAAGAAAGGCAATACAGTGACACCGACCTTCTACAATTTTTGTTTTGTTTTCAAAGGTGTCTTTTGACTAGCTTCTCTTACACAATTGACAACATTGGCGCTGGTAGCCGTCCTTTTTGGTAGCTGGCCGAACGCGCGACACGAACTCTTTTGGTGAGTGTAATTAAATCACCGTCAGTTTAAAGACACCGTCGGTGAGTGATTCACTCGAAAATGTCACCAATGACGAAACCCCAATGAAGGGGTCGAAGATTCTCTTCCCTTGTGTCTGTTGCGGAAGACTTCCCCGCTTTATCGATGGGTCTAATTTTTCGAACTTCACAATAGTTCCCGGAAAAGTCAGGGTAAGGTTTTTGCACAATCTTCCTCGGCAACACTCGACTCTGGGTGAAACCTCCAACGTAAAGGCAGGATCCACAACTGAAGATCTGGCGACTTATAACTTCTTCCGCACATAAAATATGATCGGTGCGACTTTAGGAGTCCATGCTGCCATAACAGTGCCCCAGTTGTTGCCCCGGTGCAACGTAAGCCGGGAAAAAGTGCCAACATCATAATATAAATATGTTTGATGTCCTACCATTTCTGCCGTGTGCCTCTCATTTTCTATCTCCTAAACCGTCGCCATCTTGTGTGCTCCAAGTATCGCCCCTTCAGCCCCCCAGAACGAACCTTCCGGAACTTCTGGTGTCATTCCACCCCGCTTGGGCCCTCTGTTATGTCAGTTTTACGACGACAATTGGTACTGTAATTTTATAGTACCCTTTTTTTACAGCTGCCTACGGTATTCCGGAGCGGGCCACCTTTCTCCCTTCGCAACCCAACTAGTGTGCCAGAGCCGTGTTTTGTGAGTATGTGTGTCTCTTTGTCATGTAGAGTACTGGAAATAGTGCCCCATCACGTCGAGGAAGGTCTGGACCGCCTCATTAATGGCCCTGCCTCCACTCCAGGTGCTGCGAAACAGTAGTAAGTGAAATATAATAACATTAATAGTACAACTAACCCACCGGGCACTCGCAATCTTGATAGTGGCTCGTAAAGTGCGGACAGAAACAAAACCAAAAAAAAAATCCGTTGCAATAAAATGAACCATCGTGAAGTTCAGCAATAAAAAAATTCGAAAAGGCCATGTAACGTACCGCAGTGCCTAGCTTCCGAACGAAAGTGTGCGACCCTGGGTGGTGCTGGTGCGGTGTCAGGCTAATAGGGGGCTCTCATTTGTGCAAGTTATATGCCCCATCAAAATCATGACGGTGTCGTAAAAGAAATGAAACGCACACCAAAAATGTATAGTTGAAAGCGACATAAAAACGGAAACGCAAGAATCGCGAAACAG
>JAOEFI010000003.1:42255299-42266323 GCA_034621735.1 Anopheles plumbeus
TTTCCTTTCGACTCCGCTACGGAGCAGGTGGTTGCAGGATGTTAATTTATAAACCCAAACTCCCATGCTGACTACTACACACTACCGGCCGATTCCGACGCTCCGGACGGATTCCCTGGAAGCGAGCGCACATTAAACTCATGTAATGTTACGGAAGGACAAACTGTTCTTTCCACTAATTAAATGCGAGCCCCATGAAAAACCCGGGGGCTAATTGTTGTTCTGCTTTTGGTGTGCTATACGATTTGTAAAACTCCATCAAGCGTGTTTCGACGGTGTTGAAACGATTCGTCGATCTTTAATGATGAGTTTGTGTCCATAATGCTTTGTGACTTTGATGATGCCCTTCGAATGATGCCAACTTTGATTTTTTGACAATTATTGGAATCGTTGTTTTTTTTCAATTGACAGTTCGTCTTGGCGCCAAAATTCACTAAACGAACGAAATCATTCTGAAGGGAAAACAAACAATGTACGTCATTTGCATACGGAATCTATTCCGTGTAATCTATTTTGGTCTGTTATCATTCTCACCATTACCACTTCGCAAATCATCTTCTTCATTCATCTAAGGCCTTTTCGCTCCCCATTGTCTTGGCGTTGGTGACCCACTGATGTTAGACTGTCCACAAGGCAATTATACCGTAGCGATTTATAATATTATAGCCTCAAACTAGAAACGGCCCCCAAAAACCAAACAGTAAGTTTAAGTGAGTGTTAAATGCGTTACATTTGCATAACTTTTTAATTTTACACACAGAACGACGATTCGTTCGAAACTCTTAATCGGTGGGTAGCATTAGCTTACATCCCTACTTATGGAAAATCATTATGTTTTAGTTGGAAGAAGAATATTTTAAACCCAGTTTCGGTTTGGCCCGTTAAGTCGTCTCTAAAGCACCGTAATTTGACCGCAATTTCTTGACCGCGGCACCGAAAGTTATCGACCAACGGTAATCTTAAAAGTTGCTGCCCAACGGTGCATGCGCGCATCGCTCGTTCCGTGGCGTCGGTGGTTTGGATATTTTTTGGGAAAATTTATCTGTGAAAAACAACCATAACACTGGCCGGGAAAGCCGAAAGAAAAAGTTCTCTTTTGTTGTGTCCGTTCCGTTTGAGACGGGCTGGGTGCTGGACATTAAAATCACCCATTATTTGCGTACCGAAAAAGAAGTGTGTATGTGTGTGTGTGGGCGTGTGTATGTTGAATCACTTGACCGAATCGTGCGCACAAATCACGAGCCGCTCGCACACAGTGACAACTTATTTGCGCAACCAAGTGCACCCGAATGATGGAATGGAAACAAAAAAAAATACTACCCTTCATTCTACACCCCGCAAGCACCCGTCATTCGTGTGTGGGTGGGTTTTGGTGGCTCTTTCCGAGCCCCACCCCCCGTTCCACCACCCTGCTCCGCACACTCTTGAGATGAGGTGAGGCACCCATAAAATGCCGCGCCCGTCTTAATCGCTGGCTGACAGGTCTGGAAAGGTTTTGGGATTTATGTTTCGACCCTTGTGTGGGCTGTGTGTGTGAGTGAGTGTGTAGTTTATGTTATTTTATTCTATTTTTGTTTTTTTTATTACTTCTGTTTCCCCCCTCTTGGTGTCTTGCGAGAGTTAGGTTGGCGTCTGGTTTTTATTTTTTCTGGGTGGCTTTTTGTGTTTAAGAATCGACTACCGTCCGAAACGAGGAATGGGGGTAGTCGGACAAGTGGGAAGCATATTCCAACGCGGGAGAATTGGCTCGCGCTTCGTAGGATTCAGTTGTTTTCGTTGGTTTTCGTTGCTCTTTTTTCTGAAATTTTTATTTTTTTTCCGTTCCTTCGATTGTCGTCACGGTGGACGGTTTTTGAGGTGACGATTGAAAGAAAAGCGGTGTAGCTCATCGCACACGAAAAACCATCACCTGTGGTGGTGGACATCGAGAAGGAAGGCTTTGTTTTCTTTTCAGGAATTAAGACAGCATAAAAAAACGTGAGTATTCCAATTAGAACCCGAAAGTGCAGATCGACCACACGGTCGATTAATTTGACTAACTGCCGAGGGTGTGAAAACTGAGCTTCGAGATGATTCCAAACACATTTTAAGGGGGAAAAACCGAAACAGTTATGCTCGAGAATAGGAAGGCGCCAGCCAACTGGAAGGAGCTTTCGTGATTTGAAATAATGATTGCTTCCCCCAATTTGCGATGAATCCTACCGGCCACGGAACAGCCGGTCCCGGTTCCGCTCCCTCCCGCAGCGTACGCGATCGACAGTCCATAAATCTCAATCACTTATCACATCACTCTCGGTCAGTCTATTATTGTCCGTCCGTACGAACCGATCGGGACGCGCTTTTTCCGCCTCTCGAACCTATCTTTCACACGATCGCCACAACGCCACAGCGGCCAAAGGCACGCACGCGACGCCACGTCCCCATCAAGGACCACCGGCTGTGTCCGTACGTGGCTGCATGTTTGTGTCTGTGCGGGGCGCGAAAAATACCTCACCCCCGGGGCCGTCCTCCCAACTCGCCCCAAGCAGTCCTTCTAGCAGTCGATTCCCCATCGATCATACGATCGATTCGTCCGGTGCCGTGGTAGGCGGGGCGGGCGGTGGGTGGCGGAGTTTAATCCTGCTGACTTCGGAACCGCTCCACAAACGAGTGGATATGATTCCTTTATTTTTATTGTGCCTCCACGCCATTCGGCATAATTGCGCGCTCGCCATCGCGCCGTGTGCCGGGCCAGGCCAATTTATGGTGATAAATTGTTTTATCCCGCGCTCGACACAACGCACACCACTCAGCGGGGCTCGGTGCGTCGATATTTCAAACCACCTCTCCCACCTACCCGAAGACCGGACTCTCCTTCCTTCCAGCCCTAGTAGACAACCGGTTGATAGCAACAACCGGTGGCACCTTCGCGAGAATGAGAAAGAAAGAGAAAGACGACAAAAAAACGAAAAGCACATCCACCAAAAATTGAAGAAACTGTGTACACGCACCGAAACAATCAATAACTTTCTTCCCCAACCCGTGGCGCAGGGAATCCTGCCCTTGCTTCGGTACGGAATAGATGTATTTGAGTAATTAATTAATACACCCCGCCAGGGACCGAAGTTGCTGCGGAAAGCTAGCTCCCAGTGGGGTGGACGCTCAGAACGGATTTCTCGGAACGGCTTCCCAGCGCAGCCCAGCGGCGGAGCCAGCGGACCTCCAAAGACGCGGGATGGCATCGTCGGTCTATTAGGACGATGATAAATGAAGACCCGGGCGTGTTCGCGAGACTAGACGTTTTTCGGAGTTTCCGAGTGTGGAGGGTAGAGGTAAACAACGAAGCGTCAAAATCTTAAATTGAAATTATCGATTTCAAAACACATGCCAAAGAGACAGAGCGAGAAAATAAGGCCAGATCTCAGCACCGAACTCGATGGCGGACGGTTTTTCCTACTGCCTTCCGATGGACGCTGATTGTGTGGTTTGTTTTAGCCCTAATAGTAGTACCGTACCAAGACGACGGGCACGGGCCCGGGCTAAACACGGTGGTTCACCGGAGGTTCGAAACCTATTTTCAAATCCACGGGTGTCCGAGGGAACCGTAGATCCTCTTCGCCGTTAGACTTTCCAGCGGTCGAGCGAATGTGGCTAGGAATAGGAAAAGTATTAGCAACCATTGTTTGTGGGTCCAACACATTTGCTCCGAGCGTCAAGTGCTTCGGGGATGGCCGAGGTCACCGACCACCTTGCCACGGTTCACTTCTGATCCCGGTGTGAAGGAGTCATTTTTCTTGCCACCGAGAAGTGTGTACAGTTTATTCAATCGACCTCGAAGGAACTGGAGGAGGAATTGCCTCGGGTTCCTTATGGGATACTCATCCTGGGAAGCTCCTTCTGGTTCCCTCTCTCTCTCTGTCTCACACATGCACACTTGAGTTGTATCTCATCGATCTGTGGATTTTGGTGGTGTTTTGATTTATTGATTTATTTCCCCTTTCAGACCCCTGCGAAACCTTTCCTTTATTTTCGTCGCCTGTGCTGGATGTGGATGCATCCTGGAAAAGTTGTCCGATCGTCGAACCACAACACAAGCTGGTGGATAATGAATGGACGCAGTGATCGCGGCAACTCCGCCTCGCACTCCTTATGTTCGGTTTTTGAGCCTTCAGCGCGTCTCGAAAAGGCGAATGCCGACGGTTTTCAGCGCGCACTTCCACGTTCACGGCATGAATGAAGAAGGGATGAGCGGCGAACGGTTTCGGGCACGGTTTGCAAACAAATCATGGTCAATTAAGAAAATTAATTAAATTTTAATTCCCCATCCACCAGTACAGTGGATACTGGGTGGAGAAGCTTGCCCTGGGATTTGCCGGTGAAGATTTGGGTGCCATCATGCTCCACCGTTTATGTCTACCAAGTCCGGATCTGATCGGGGTTTGTTATAAAACAATATAACCGCTTCCAACAGATAGATGCGTCTTAAATTAGTAAGACACTGATAAGCTAAACATATTTTTAAAACATATTGTAAAATCAAAACGGCAGACTTCTGTTTGCGACTTCTGCTGCCTAATGCCTCTGACACCGTTCCTCGTTGCACGCGAAGGATCACCACAAATTAACAGCAAAATTCGGAGGCCGTTCGTCACCAGAAAAAAAAACCCCAATATTTTGATCACCTTAATCAGCTCCCATTTGTTTTCGCGATTCATTTCCTTTTCTTTGATTCTTCTCGCCGCTGCACTGCTGCATCGCGTCGTTATCCTTATTGTGCGCCGGATGATCTCGATCGCGAGATCGCTAATGAGACGAGCGTGAGAGAGGGATCGACAAATTTGTCCGACTAAACGTCGCCGGGCTTGCAGGAACAGACAGGACAAGAAGAAAGGCTACCGGCACGCCGGAGGTAATGTGCTGCTAATTCAAATCCATTAATTTGACTGCAGAGACGCACGGGTTGGGGGCAGGATTGGTTGCGCAAGGTGCGTGCTAGAAAAACGATCGATAACCTTCGAATGGTTCTTCTCGAACACACACACAAAGACACAGCTGGTGGAGTTTCCCCGCACGCCGCTCCAAGATGGCCCATTTGGAGCGTGTCTTTATCTCGAACCCGTCAAGGTGTCGCACCTCTGGGACACGTACAGCACAACAACAACCGAAAGCATTGTTCGCGGCAGAATCATGCGCACTGTTCGACATGCGGCCAACAAGAAAAGTCGGTCAGTTTGTGCTTTTTGAGAGGGGAAAAAAACATGGGAAGTTTGGCCCCCGGGCTTAACCGGAAAAGCAAACTTCGGAAACGGCCCTGTATGGTACTAGTGTGGAAGGGATCTGTTCCCTATTTTTATTTTCGTTGCGAACAATCAAATATCGACACCTATCAAACGGTACGCACCTCTCGTTACGTCCTCTCGAACCTCGGACCGAGCAAGTGCCGACGGTGTGGGGGGAAATCATCAATACACTGGCACTGGACAAACACGGTCCGTTTTCTTCGGGGCAAGCACATGCAAGCGCACCTGTGTGACCCATCTGGCGGGAGATAGGCCATTTGATAACGGAAGTGTGATACAAGACCAAAATCGACAAACTTGTCAACCTTTTCCAGCGCAGCGATGTTTGATCGATAAGCAGCATTTTTTTGCTCCTTCTCTATTCCTAGCTCCTCTTCTCACTTATTCTTCTACTGTTGCTTCAGTCCAGAACGCGCGAGATTTTGGTTGAGTTCGACTCCAGTTAAGAGTCTTTCTCGAACATTGCTCCACCTGCTTTATGGGGCGAGAGGACAGTTTTTAATTCGGGATTATAGCCAAACTATCCAAACCAATAAAAACATCGTTAAACTTATCCATGTTCAAGAAGGGAGGGTTTCATTTCCTTCACTTGCCCGGGAAGATGCATACGGTGGTCAATTGGCACAAAAATGGTGATATGATTATATCGCATGCAAATAACGCACATTGCCTCGATCTAAGCAGTTGTACAATTTAGAAGCAAGGGATTGTTATCGACCATTAGTTCGATAAGGCCAATAAGTCCATCGGCTGTGATAAGAATGACCGATGCGACCTGGCATTCACACTAGAGTCACAGGTACAGGCCGGCAAGAAAAAACCTGTGCCTTTCCTGAGACGCGTTCGCCTCTCTCGGTCAGTTATTAATTGTTATCGAGAGCACTTAGCTGTCAAAGTTTTTAAATTTATTACCAATTTACGACGCCGATAACAAGCTCGATAGCGATCCTGCACGAACTGCGTTTGGGTCGTGGCGTTTGGTGTGTTCCCTCCGCCAAGTTACCACCGGACGCGCGTTAGATATTGCCAAACAGCAGAAAAAAATAACCATTTCTACGCCTTTACCCTGTACAGTACTCCACTCGACCCCAAGTGCCCCCTCTCACGACAACTCAGGGAAGGGTTCTGTTTCTTGATTTCTGTCCCGAACTCAAGCCCCGTCCTGTTTTATGGTACTTGTTCTCCTGGCTTGTTGTTCGTGCGCTACTCGATTGCCTTTTCAACCGGTTTATGATGGCCCTCCCAAATTATTGAATTCCCTTCGCCCCCCTCTGTTTCACACTGCTTCCTTTTTGTTTTTTTTTTTTGGGTGCACTCTGGGTCACTCGCCCGCTGCCTCACCTGCGGTATCGTATCGCGATAAACTCCGTTTGTTAGCCGACGCGAAGGGAAGATGCAATTCCCGGCTGCATGCACAAGGTATCCACTGAATTTTGGGTCGCACAATTCGGACATACTACACCGGGAAACTCGTAGGTTATTAACCAACGTACAGACACTTTTCCGCAAAGGATCGAACTTTTGCTCACTGTAAGTTATGGATTCTTTTTTCTCGTATTCGGTTTGCTTCGTCAATAGATTGTTATCCTTCCGTTCACGCGGGAACACTCGCCGTGAAGTACAAATCCTGCCCACTGGAGCTGGCGAAAGCGCACACCCACACTTGGACTGCACAATTCCTGCGATTCTTTTCTCCGTTAGCAGTGACGTTAGCGATCAAATTCCACCGCGCAACACTTGGGGTATATTATTGTTTGAATCGACCGTTCACCCGACCGTCATTCACTTGCGGCGAACGTTGCTTGGATTGATATATTTTTCTTACGTGCTTCACCTTCACTACCATTTGATCCACTGTTCACCGTTTGTTTGAAGGCAGTTATTTCTCTGCTCCTGCACCGCGATATTTTTCACGCGCCAAACTAAGCCGCTTGAAGATCACTCATATCGTGCCTAGTCCAGCAGGGACGCACAAGTAAGTTGGTTTCTTTCGCTTCACCGATGCCACGGCTGTTTGATTTGTTTGTAATTCCGGTGTGACACTTCCTTCGCGGATAAAAAATCGCACAGCTTTTCTTTTTGTACGGAAAATTCACCAATGGTGGGGAGATAAAGCAAAGCAGCCGGGGCTTTTGGGGACGCTTTCTGCTTTGATCGTTTAGTAGTAGTAGATCGAGATGCAAACCGGGCCGAAAGAAGACGGCACCGCCACAAAAGGCGCACAAGATCCAACGAGAACGGGGAACGCGTGCGGGACAGAAAACGTTAAAAACGCGCAACCACGCCAACGGTCTTCAACCGACTGAAGCGTCGCACGAACGATGCGATGGGGGTACCAACGCCGTCACGCACACAACCGAGCAGAAAGACCCGTGTCGAGACGCACACCATCGCCGGCGCTACGGTTCAGCCAATGCAAGCAAGCTTCGTTTCGTTGTTTTTTGCGTCGTCGCTGTCTGTCTCTTTCGCGACATTATGCTGCGCTGCTCTCGCAAACAAACGCTTCCGAAGGTGTGGCTTCGCCCGGTGGAAAAGGCGTGACTAACACCGCAGCGGCCAAAACCTCAATACCGGCGGATAAGGTAGTACGTGGACTGCTCGGATTAACCCACGTGGACGAATCGAATCTAGCCGTTAGGCGTCTCACTCGAGGAAATCACCGTTTTTCTCTGATGAGCAACGTCTCACCATAGTGAGACGACCTATTCATAACGTTTTTTGGCCGCCGCATTTCGAACTTGGCTCATTGGCCGCCGTTTGAAAGAATCAATCGATAATATAAATAACTCGAGAGGGGGTTGAAAGATTTTCAAGATTTTTCCGTTGTTTTGTTCGCCTTGAGGCGCGTCGGGTTAATTGAAGGGACGTTGGGAAAAATTCACAGGAAAATCATGAAAAATCTTCAGTTCACTGGTACACGCAAACAGTTTTTTACAATTCAATTCCGGTAAGCTAATCTAAAGCGCCGTAGAAATACGAAAATAATACTAATTAATAATAAATGTACGAACGAGTACATCCTTGAGTCCACAGATTTCATCTGAAATCAATAGGGCGTTAACATGACTCTCCTCTATATGAATCTTAATCTTTTCAAAATAATTTAAATTGTTTTCGCATTGTTTTCTAAGAATTTTTAATGATTTGTCTGGCAAAAAAACTACTCACAACAATGATATTAATACAGAATTTTCCGGAAGCGCCCGCTACGAATTTTCCCTCCGCGAATTTCCTTCGTGCGAAAATGTCCCATTATTCCAGCTGTGTTAGTGGTGCGAACGGTGTGTGTAGTAGTGCGACATTGTGGTGCTGTGTCTGTGCCGGGTTCGCGGCAAGGATTAGTTTTGCTTCCGTGTGCATTTGGCACCTTTCCAGTCGAAATCGAGAACGAAGAAGGGATGAAAACAAAATAGCACACCACCACGTCCGGGCGGACATTTTGACGGGACACCCGTGTACGGAGTAGCCTTCGCTGCAAGCGAGCATCTTTTTTGTTTTGTTACTAGAAGAGGTCTTTTCCAATTTTAATGCCGCTCAGTTCGGCGATTACTGCCGAAACCGTGTCGATTGCGTTTCCCGGCGCCCCCTTTCCGCAGGAGCATCACTGCTCGGTTGCAAACTCCCACAAACGCTTGCGCCCGGACGTCATGCTCCAAGCGCCATGGGAACAGACGAGGATGGACAAGCGCGCGTTCCGAAGGCCAGCCCGAGCTTCGAGCCGTCAATCACCGCGAAGCGCATTTTACGCGCAAGTAACGGGAAACCGAAAATTGTTCCAATCGAGGCCTCATTGTGCGATTGTCTTCCCCCCCTGCTTAACGAAAATAATTTTTCCTTAATGTCCAGGCATTAAACTGTGGGTAGGTTTTTTTTGCTTGCTTCCAACCAGTGGAAATAAAAGAAACACCGCTGCCGTTGGTGAGGTTTGTGATGGTAGAGATTTCAACGCTCGATTGTCGCTTGAAAACTGAGAACCGCGAGGCACAGATGCCGAGCGATTAGAACTCGCACCCAAATAGCACCCCGGCACCCCCAGCGGGTTGCCTCCCGTATTCCGATGGCTGGACGACTGGGTGTGCGATTTGTGCCGATATTATCTTATAGCCGATTAACAGATGTTCCACTGACACATTACCACTGGCCGCAGCATTGTTTGGGTTTAGGTGGTTTTGGGTCTGCTTCTTCTTTTCTTTCTATTTTGTGTTTTGTTGCCTATTTTCAGATCGGCATAAGGGTTTTTAGCTATTTTGCATGCACTTTCAACTCGGCGATCGAAGTTGGGCAGGCTTGTTAGCATTAACTCGAACGATAATTAAAATATGTTCCAACCGTTTCCGTCCAAAGTGGTCACGAAGTTTATGGACACTTAAATGTGTGTGAATCGGTACAGTACATTGTTGTTTCCAATGGCTAACGTTTCTCACACTTGTCCTCCTTTGACGCTTCCACTGCTATGTTGTTTACTTTTCTAGTTAATATGGAAAACAACTGAAATTAAAATCCTATCTTACACAGAGTTGTCAACACAGAATGCAATACGACATTTATCCATACTAACAAGACACCGAACTACATGTTGGCCATGGCCATGTTCCTTTCAGATAAATACAAAGTATATCCTGAATCTCAATATGCTCTCCGACTGTAGCGCCACAATGCTACGATCAGAAATTTTCCCCGCCATTTTTCCACCCGTTCCGATTCGTTTCGAAGCGTTAGAAATTTCCTAAGCGTTAGATAGATTTTATGCTGCTTCAAGCACATCCAGCAGAATTGTTTTCTCGTTCACTGATTCTTTCAATTATTTTCTTCTCTCTCTTCATAGTTTTTGGAGGAAAAGAGAGAACAGAATTCTGTCCGATGCGCAGAAAGTCTGTCTTTGATATGATATTGTTTGTTTCCATGTTTTCTTCCTTTACACATACCTTTCACCACTCCTCCGCCATGTGGTTGTTGCAAGTTTCTGTTCGACATATTCTCTACTTCAATAGCTGTGGAATACACAATTGAATCTCCTGATTTAAGTTTTTATTGGTCAATGCTGCCATACTTCTATATTTGAGAGTCGAGTTATTATAGATTTGTTTCACAATTTAGAAATTAGTGAGTTTAAAATAAACAACACAATAAACACAAAAATGTCCAGTGTGTGTTGTGTGTGTTGTGTAGTGTGTTAAGCCAGAGAAAATTATAGCGCCTCTGACTCAGGTTTCCCAGATAAGGTTTGTATGGTCTGTCATCCTGGTGCATACACATGTCTATTATCATAAGCGTAGTGAATATTTTTCCGAAATATCTATAAAATAATAGCTATGACATACGACAATATCTTGGTTTAATCGAATTAGATGAAATGGAAACCATGATATAAAACAAAATGTTGCAAAAACATCGTTTATGTTCAAATGCTTGCAATGCTCAGCCGATGCCGTCAAACGCTGCATGTAAACGAATCGAGGAAATTCAGCACACCAGCGCGCCCTGAGAAAACTGGCTGCCATCGTGCGGCGTTTTCTACCCGTCCGTTTATCCACGTTTAAAGGGCACCTACTTTCCCATCCGCTTCCAGCACGACCCGCGAGCAGCCCGAGGATTGTTTGGAGATTTTTATTTCCTTTTCGTTTCGTTGTTTTGCGCCACCGCCACCGATGTTTTTCACTTCCCGGAACTGACCAGCGCACTCCACCGGAACAGAGCGACGGACAACCACGATGACGACGACGACGACGACGACGACGACGACGA
>JAOEFI010000003.1:42266423-42308924 GCA_034621735.1 Anopheles plumbeus
GACGACGACGACGACGACGACGACGACGACGATAGGAAAATCGACCATAACAACAAGGCCGCCAGCGACGAGACGTTCGGCGCTGAAATGTGCTGAAAGGTGCATGCCAAAGGGTAATTCATTATTTTCATGACCTAATTTGCATAATTAAAGCATTTGCCGAAGCCCGCCTAAATCAGGTCCGGTTAAGCTTTCGAGCTTCTCGGGCTTCGTTCCAGCGGCTAAATCTGTTCGCTCCGGCGTCCGATCGCCGGTCTGCTTGGAGTTCGCGCTCCTGGGTTGCATTAGAACGGGACCAGCGAGCGAAGAGGACGAGGAGGAAACCGGCGGAAAAAAAGAAAGAACATCCGTAGTACGGGTGAGAATGTAATGTAGACCAGGAAAGCTGCGGAAAGCTGGCAAACGCGACCGAGGGACGAACGGAGGAAAGAAAATGCACCGAAAAATGTTTATGATTGCCTCGTTGTGCTTTTGACGTGGTACTAAATTATTGTGAAACTGCAAGCATGCTCCCTCCACGCCGCTTCCGTATCTTCCGAAAACCATCGGTCCACTTCCGGAGTCGGAGAAGTTAAGCATTGGAGCACGAGCGACCGAGCATCAAATCGTGGCCTGCTCCGTTGGGTGTCGATGGCCGGGGGGAAAATAACATCACCCACCAAGCGATGATGTCAAAAGCATCCAAGCAAGCCGGATGTAGATGTTCTCTCACTCCCACCCGCCCGGCGCGCGCACTTCGCACTTGCTGCGCGATTCTGGAAATAGTGTTCGAAAGCGAACGAAAGTCCGGTGGCTCGGAAAGCCAACCCCTCACTGCAGGCGTTGTTTAGCATTAGCTTCGCCGAGGTCACTCATAATTCTCCGGGGCTTGTGTTGCTCTTTTATGCCGCCCAAGACTGATCCAGTTCCCTTTGTGCCCTTACATGTCATATTCGCTGAACGAATGTTTTTAAACGGTGCTTCACAAAACCGGGAGGCTGATAAGCGTGCGGTTTGCAAATTCTAGCAAATCGGTTTCAAGCATTAAAGCAGAACATGGGCATCTGAAAATTGGAGTTGCAACACTACGGAGAGGGATCGATAATGGTAGAAAAATATTGTTTACGATTTTTTAAGTAATATAACGAATGCTGCATAAAGGTATCTGGGATAAAATTCGATAAAATGCCAGCCTTTCGACACACTCAGCGTTGGTCCAATTATTTTATTCAAAAACACATGTATGCTAATACATGTCTAAACTTATTCTTCACCCTCCCAACCTTTGCACAAAATAGCAAAACACCACGTGAGGGAAATATGGGTACATTCGTATGAAGAAAATGGTACTACTTCCATTTCCTCCTACGGAGAAGGCACACAATTCCAAATTTGAAATTCGCCAACCGAATAAAACCAAACAACTAATTATCGTTTGTTTTTCCACCCCAGTCTCCCACTATGTTCGTCCCACTGCAGAGACCTCCCTGCGATTGTCATGAGCAAACGTATAATAAGTACTGAAATATAATAAAAAAATCGATCCCTGATGGAAGTGACTGCGCAATGAAAGTCGTTTGCAAAGACGGGACACCGAAATCGAAGCCGAATCGTGAATGAAGCGATTTTCCACGAAATGAGACAAAAATCAACACAGACCGACACAATTAAAGTGGCAACGAATCGGGACCGGTCATGGCCACGGCCGGAAAGGAACGATGGAAAGGACGTGCCCATACAAATGTAACGAAATGAATTGAAAATAAAATTGAACGGAGCGGAGGGAATTGAAAAGGACAGCGATGAGCAGAGTTTTTTTTCTGTTGTTGTGGAAGGAAATTAAACTCACGCCGAAATTCATGCAACAATAAGCCACCGAAAGGAATAGGCTAGCGGAAAGGTAAGCAGAAGAATCGCGAGGAGCGTAAGTATTATTACAGACAGACGAACCCGCAGTCCGTTCCAAAGCCAGCGAAATAATAAAAATAAATTTGCATTCGTTTCGCTGATTCTTGTGGTGTATGTTTTCATTATTATTTTCGTTCGCTTCCGTTCCGCGTTGCTGGGTCGTTCATTCGCCCCCCACGTCTCGTTACCGCAGTGCATTCAATTTTAGGCAGTTCTGTTTGTTTGCCGGTGCTTCTTACTTTACATTCAGTTCACCGTCACCACTACCAGCCCCCACTGCCATCCCTTATCGGATGCAATCTCGCTGAGGATGAGTCGCGAGTTTGGTTTCCACTCGGCAACAAAGGGTGGAAAACTCTAATGACGATCGATCGGATCGAACCAGTTCGGCGAATCCTGACGCGCCTAAGGTTGGATAAGTTTTTCGTGTAGTGAAAAGCCACGGTAAAGGGTCATTTATTCCGAAAAATAAAATTAACTACCGTGCTCGAAGTTCAATGGGAATGTTTCGATGTTTTTTCTTAAACAATTGCGTTTCTCTACATCCCGCTTGAGTTGTGGGAAAATGTGACGTTTTTTTCAAACGAGTGATCACTTTATTTTACGTTTGAATTCAAAAGAGAATGTATAGGTTAAATGTTGGAAATATTACAGCTGGGTGTGTTGAACGGATATTGACAAAATAAAATACGTATAGTGGGTGCACACTTCTCGAACTCTAGATAGGAATGATGAACATCCGTAAATAGTTTTTTATTTAGCAACAAAGAATAGAACCATATCCTAATTAAATTATACGTCGGAACTCGTGAACAATACGGGTCTATTGAAAACAAATAGATAGAAAATAATCTGCGCTGATTATGGATAACATAAATGCTATGAAGATATGGAAATGGGGATTCTTATGATTTGCTGGCACTATTTTCTCCTAAGGATTAATCACTTTTAAAATGTTTCTTAATAGGAGCGTTAAAGCGAACTACAGCTACAACATTCCATTTGCTCTTACTGTACTGGATTTCCTTCTTCGTCGCTCTTCTTTGTTGCTGCTGACAAGATTTGTTTTTTTTTCTTTAGGTGAGGTATGCAAAACCAAAAAAGAAAACCTCGACGATTCGAAAACAAAACCCAACGTTCATCAAAGCAGAAGAGTGATGAAGTAGTTTCTAAGCTTTAATAAAAAAAACAGAAAAGAAGAAATGCTGCACTAACAGTACACAGTGGAAACGTGAAGAAGGCGACTGCAGCCAGGGTGCAAGTGCAATGGAATAAAGTGAATTTCAAATGCCATCCAGCACAGGTGCAGACGAGCAATCGCTGACGAAGGAAGCACATCAAACGGAATAGTCGATGCGATGAGAGGGCTTCAAGCTGTTCGTTCTTCATCTTGCCAGCTCTCTCCAGTTCTCTTCTCGGAGGATTGAGCGGTGGATTCTGCAAATGTCACCGAATGAAAGGATTTCAAATGGGATGTTAGTTATGCACACGACTAATCTACCATGAAACCAGATGTAAGATCAAATCGAAAGGTTAATGCCGTTCAGTCTGGTGTGCTGTACGGAGCATCGTATTAACGGCAAGTACACTCTACTAAATCCCAGTCAATGACCTCTAAAGAGGAAGGGATGGATTGGGAAGCGATAGATTTGTTGGCCTAAATATGGTCTCTAAATATGAATATGGGAAATGTTTTCAACTCTGTTAAACTTTTGTTCTGCCTGTTATGAGTATTACAGGATCACATTACATTAAATTTATCCCAAGATTTACCAAAAGCTGAGTTTCCATAAAGTTTCTTTGATGTTTTGTTTATTATTTTGATGCATCAGAGTAATACTTAAAAGACGAATCAAAAGAATGAGGTTTTATTATCAAATTGTATGTCCTCTGTGTCTTTGAATATCCTCACACAACACTCACATGCTGGCATATTTTCATCCATCTATGTTCCACCATTCAACAGTCAAAAATTGCATGCCAAAAAGCCATCGCCGACGCAAGCATCCCGCACAAAGGATACTGTCGAAATACCTTCACAGAAAGCATACAGAAACCCTTCTTCTCATGGATATGACTCCCGGCCGGTTCATTGAACCTGCCTACCCACCGTCACGACGTGCCCGCGCTCAAAGTCAGACATTTTTATCACCTTAAAGTGTTGTTGCCTATACCTCACGAAAAATGTACATACATCTTTCTATATTTCGGCTCATTTTGCTTCTCTTTATTTTTTCGTGGTCCATTTTCTTCTTCGCTCCAGCACGGTCCGTAAGCTTTTCATTACGAAGAGTCGCTGCTACTCACTGCGCGGCCAAACGGTACGCTCCTGCGAAAAGGACCTTCCACAACGACCACAAGGACCAGCTGGGGCCTTCCCTTCGGCGGCCCCAACCTCTGGCTGTCTTTCTCTTCTGGTCCGTGGCACACAATGTGTGTGTCTCTAATTCATTGAAGGCGATGAAAAGCGTGAAACGGGACCGTAAGCTTTTAAAGTGATTATGTGCCAGCACCACGTCCGGTTATAAAGACATCCTTATGGGCTCCACTAAAAGCGGCTCGATCGTCTGTGCATATGTATGTATCGACACCCACCACGCCACCCCAATCCACCCCAACCCTATCGTCCCGGGTGGTGGTGTTGAGTAAATCGATGCCGTGGTGTGCGTTTTACCGCTATTTCGCTATAAGTCCTCTCACTTCTGAAACGCAACCGAACGCTTCTCTGGCACGTGTACGGTGCGCCGTGGTCGTCCTCGACGTGTCTGTGGTGTTGGGTGTGTTTGTGTCCCTTCCGTTACGCTCGACTCCATTACCGGTCGGCGGGAAAATCGATAATTTCAAGCGACGATGGGTTGCGTAAAATGCGAGGTCGAAGAATCGTCCTGAAACCTGGTTGCGGTGGACGAAGGAGCGGCCGGTGTGGGAGGTTGGAAAGGAGGTTTGAAAACTGTGCCCACGGGGTACAGTCGAATGGTTGAATAGAAGCCAGTACGCCTCGGAATACGAGTAGCGTTGGAAGATGTGTCCTGTCGCGAAACCGTAGTAGTAGAACAGGACAATATCGCACCTGGTAGACAGCAATATGGCAATACAATGTTTTGAAAATACTTAAGAAACTCTTTTTTTTATATTAGAGAGTTTTGGGATGACGGCTTGCACTCATTTGACAGAGCGATGGGCAAGATATTGGCCGATTTTTCAAAATCAACGTTCTCCGACGAGTTTCTCGTGCGATTTGTGGAATGGAAAACCTGATAATTGTTGTGGTACTTTTGGACGTACGCCATCGGCCGGCTCAAACCCCCTATGGTACAAATCGTAACTGTTATACGTAGAAAAGAAGTTTCCTCGTGTGGATTTCTCACTCACTTTTAAAATTCTACGGTCGGTTTGGAAATATGTACCCAAAAACAAGTCTATTTATTATTAAAATCTTGTTTTTCCAAGAGAAAAATTACCATAAAATAAGCAAATTTATTTTAAATTTTTTTCTGGAAAATAAACAAGTTTTTACATGCCATTAAAACATTGTTTCTTCGTTTGAAAAACATGATGTCGCGTGACGGTTCTCCCCGTGCGCCAAATATTTTGTATCTGTGTCGCGTGACACGCATTTTCTCTATTTTGAATTCAAGCGGAAAGTGCAACTGTGTGTGTGTGTTCTCGTGCTGCACTTTTTCGCTTCAGCCAATGAAGCCAGCGATCCGATGCATGTTTGGCTCCGCCCATTCCGAAAATGGCGTGTTGCAATGGTGAAAGGGAAGGGGGGACAGCATTTTTGCAGCATCCCTCTTTCATCCCCATTTCATCTTTCATTCCCTTCACTAACACCACACGAACGAACCTCAAACGGAGAGTTTGTTTCGAGAATCCGGAGAACAGCTTTCGTAAACGCATGCGCAGCAAGCAACGGGGAAAACCGTTGTGGTTTGTGTTGGAAAATTGTCTCCCCGAGATGGAAATTTGTGGCCATAGCTTGGCGTCACAGCTTCGCTCCGTTACCGTTACCGTACCGTTCGAAAGAGCAAAGCCATTGCAAGTATGTTTGTTTTTTTCTTACTTAAATGTGGCGTTAATTTTTCCACTTTTCGTAATGTCTTGAGCTGTGCCTGTCTTCCTTCGGCCAGCTCCGAGCGTTCGGGTGATGATCCAATTTTCTCGCTTCATCCTCAGTGTTTTCCCTAATGCTTCGCAATTCGACGCGGAGGAAAAACAGAAGCGATGGGCGGGGGGAGGGCGATGGAAACTCGCCGTTCCGGGTGCATGTTTTCGGTGTCAGGTTGATGGATGAAGAAATCCCAAGATGGCACTCGGGAGCATCCTTCGAGCGATGGAAAATCCGAAACCATGCCTCTTCCTTTACCGGTCGAACCGTACTTTGTCGTTCGAAAGGGGCGGAGGGATCCATCCGACCGAACCGGCCAAACTTTCTTTGTTACCTTATGTTTTCGCTGGAGAGTTTGGGAAAGCGACGAAAATATCAAGCGAGGATGCGACACCCACTCCCGCTGGGTAGAAAATTGTTAATGGCGTTTTCCATCAAGACCTACAACGAGAGCGACAACTTACCGCTCGCAGGATGAGATTATCATCGTTCACCGAAAGCGAATGATGGAAGATCAACCCCGGCAATGATTGGGCCATGATTTTCCTACGTGATGGAGAAATTGAGCCTCTCGACAAAGCGTATAATTCGAGAGTGCGTGGTTCATAAGCCAGTGTTCCTTCATTTGCCTCCGTCTCAGAACTTATCATTTGTGCTAAGATTGATTGATACGGCATTAAAACTAAAACTATAATTCAAATATTTGCGTTGTCATAAGCTGCCTTCAAATATGGCTGCCGTGAACTTCGTTTTAGTTTTAGTATTCTTTAAAGCTCACATCTTAAGTAATATGAAATAAAATAAATAACGATTGTTGGTGGTAAATCTGTTCATGTTATGACTTCTTGACCATAAACTCCATAACCTCGTGATGCCATAAAGGTAAATGGGAATGCCTGGCATGACGAACAAATCGGACAGTAATTCTATCTTACTTATTATGATTTCAAGCTCAATAAAATTACAACACAAAATCCTAACGGATGTACGATTGAAACTTGATCCCGAAAACATGATCCGCAATCATTAGTGGGTACTAAAAAAGCTGTACGAATGCGCAGCAAACAGAGTCATTTAATTTTGAATAAAACAACTGACACGCGTAACCACCAACTCGGCCGTCTCGATACTGTGTTCCACGAATTCTTGTGAATGGTTCCGAAGGGATAGGATTTCCGTTCCCCAAACGTCCACTGCTGCGGAATGGGTTTCTTATCGTTCAGGACTTAAACGGTCGAATCATGTATCCATCAGCTCGATCATGCACAGCCGCGCGAGATCCTATCGGGCCACCATTTAACGTCCAACCCTATTGAGCTCGGAAAAGTTGTTGTGCTGCTAGCAGCACAAATCAACACAAAACTAAACGCCCCACCGCCCCCACCCCACACGGTGGGCCAAACTGACAACGGAACAAATTAACGGCCCCATAAAATCTTCAATTTTTCTACCCAGTACAGCTTCCAGCGAGCCATCGATGGCCGAGTGTGCTGGGCCGAAATGTCTTTACGACCTCTGGTGGCCGTAAGGACACGATCTCATGAAGTCGAGCCGGTTTATGTTGCGTTTGATTTCGTTCGTTTTTCGCTACACGATAGTTGCAGTTTTGTTGTGGTTTTTTTCTTCAGAAGAGTCGTTTATAGTAGAACGTTTTATGATCTCCTGTTTTTTTTGGTTAGGATTAGGCTGGAACTGTTGCAAATCGTTGGTTAGAAAGTTTTATTACGAAACAAAATGTTGGGTGCCCTAAAGTCATTAAATTTGTTTATTGAATTATCCCCTTTTGGTACAAATTTAAAGGAAATAATCAATTTTAGATTAAGATTTGTACTAACTACAAAGAAGTAGTCCTCAATTCAGATTCCATGTTTTTTTCTAGGTTCAAAATATTTCTTTCCATTCTTCTTTCTGTTATTCAAACGGCCAGGACTTTTCTATTCTCTGAATGTGGAATTCATTGTCTTCTTATATTGCCAAATTATTGGCAAAATGTTTGAAACATTCTGTCTTCCAGTATGCAAGGACACTCGGACGTTGCAGACAAATCGAACTAAAATAACAGAACCAAATATAGCCAAGTTGCTTATTTTGTAAATCACCCCCCGAAACCCAACGCTCGAAACGGCTGCTGACGATTTGAGCGACCCCCGGCCCCCGATTCCAGTTCGCCCTTTCCAATGAGGGAAACATTTTGTCTTCGATAAAATTTACCAAACCGTCCGTTCGATTGCGAATCGAAATCCTAATTCCGGGCAGCATCGTTGCGTCCCAATTCGATTCGCAAACGGCTCCGGTGGTATTCGTGCCCCGGTGGTCGCCGAGTTCGACTGTTTCGGTGGATTCGAATTCGAAATCCAGATTGAAGCTCATCTCGTAGGAGCAGAAACAGAAAGGGGGGGTGGAGGCAAACGGATCCACCCCTTGAGTAGAGGGCGGTGGAAAAGAGGGAGAATAAAATTTATATCCTGCCTTATCTGCGATCATTAAACATCGTGTCATGTTTGTGTGTGTGAGTGTGTGTGTATGTGTGTCACACGGGGAATAAGGAAGAAGACACTGAGAGGAGGAAAGTTGCTCGGGACGAACAAACGGAAGAAAAATGGCAACTCCTGGAGGGATGCGCGGAAGGGATGGGAATAGAAATAGCAGAAAAAAAAAGTTTGTCGCACAAACGTACCAACACATGCATGCACACATATACAGCATATAGCCGCTTGCAGAAATGAAGCAGCATAAAGTAGCATAAAATAGTACCAAAAGCAAAAGAAGGCAAAATCAAACGGATAGGAAACCGAATCCTGCACGAGAGAGACCCTGCTCCTGTTCCGGCGTTTTCCCGGGGCGCCGGCTTTTCTCGTTGGAGGTGGGTGGGCTTGGAGGTGCTCGGGGAGGGAAATCCTGGCGAAGATTACCCATTGCTCCACCATAAGTTCACCTCCACCGTTTTTCTCCCACCGCAGTGAAGAAGATCCGTGTCGTTTGTTTTCCGCTCGGATCCTGAGGTCTCTGGCTCAATCCTGCCGCAGGATTCGCGGGTATAAATGTGTGTGTGTGTGTGTGTATGTATGTGTTTTTGAGCTCCTTTGTGTCCCATCAAACATGGTGGGTGGTGAGGGGAATTGTGGGTGAGTGTATGAGTGGGGAATAAAGTTTCCCGAGCGGTTTTTTTTTGTACGCTTTTAGCCCTTACAGAAAAGAAAGAAAGCAAGCTCGGGAAAGTATAAAGATGCTTTCGCTGATATTGATGCTGCGCTTGACAGCAGGGCGGTGGAAAATTTATGCCTTTGCCAGCCGAAAATCGCATGATTTACCTTCGCATTGGCGTTTGTCTGACGCTCGTGTTCCGCTCCGGCAGATCGCAAACGGAAAAAATGGCAGGAAATGTTGGATTTTGGGTACAAAGAGAAAAGAAAAGCAACCGTGAAAATGGGCGCTTTCTTGGCGGCCCGAAATTACAATCGAACCGTTTGGGGCGGATTGCGGATTCGTCTTTTGCCAGGTCAAGCCGAATTGGCGGAAAAGGAAAAATAAAGATTCGCACGGATTTTAAATTTCCCATCGTGCATCAGATCGTCTTGGGGCATGGGTTGGGAGTCGTTGGGAGGCACGGTTACGGTCTCTCGGTAGGCGAGCTGTCACGGCTGAACGTGTGGCACATGATATATTTGCTTTTGAAGATGTTTAAAATGGCGCGCCGAGATCGGCCCTACCGTGCGAACCGTAAATCAGCGATAAGGGTCGACCCATGTCCTTGAGACAACATGTTCATCACCGCTTACGGGGGACCCCGGTTGTCCAGATATTACGTGTACGTGACAAATTAAAGGAAAATGTTGGCCTTGCATGAAGCGGCGTTCGTTGGCGAAGTGATGCTCCTGTATTTTTTGTGTCTTTTTTCGTAGGATTTGAGGTTAAGTGACTATGAAACAAATCCACCATCACATGCAAGGTTTTACGAGGAGGATCGCTGGGCGGTTGGAGTTTTATTGTTTCCTTGATTGGGTCCGTCACTAGATTGGTTTTCTTTGTTGAATCTACACCCGTTCTTCTTGGATACGGGCTATCAATCATTGGTTTGAGTTTCATAAAGCAAATGTTCTGCTTCTGGATTTAAAAAATGAGATTAGAATTCCGCCATCGGAATTAATAATAGCAAAAGTATTGTTTTTTTAATTCCCGTTATTTATGGAAATCCTGCTTTTTGACCTTCCGGACAAAAACCTTCTCAGTACATGCAGTTCTAAAATTGAGATGAAATGTGACTAATCAAGTATTTTGTTAAGATTTAAGCAAATCTTTCAATATGGACTTCAAACGATGTGTATTCTTTTTCGATTTTCAAATTTTATGTTCCCAAGCTGTGGATTTAATATTTTTATTTTTATTTTTTGATAAAAGGAAGAAATCAATTCAAATTACAGCATATACTACATTGCGCCTACCTTGACACTGGGCAATGTCCTTCACATTTTGGGGTACAATAAACAAGTATGCTTGCTTCTACGTCCCCGATCCTGGCAGTGAACCGTTTCTTCGAGTATGTCACCCGACCGGTGCGTCGGGTTGCTTTGATATCCCGAAATGTGGTGCCGATGTTAGGTGCAATCCTTTGAATTGGCTTTTTTCCGCTCTATGAAGGACCTCTTTCACTTGCTCTCTCTCAGTATCCCAGAAATAATTACGCATCACTGGGAATCGAGTGTCCTCCATAATCGGTCCGCTTTCTCTACAGCGAGAGCTTGCTTTGATCCGGTCCACTTAACGCCGTTGCTGCGAGTTGTTCTCACGCACGTAAGCGATCGCACTTTCCCAGGCCGTTCCGATTCTTCCCTTTTCCGTCGGGCAGTTTACTTTGATTTATCTGGCGCAGTAAATTGTCACACGGAGGCTTCGCTAACCGGCGTCCCACTAAACGACCTGTGTGTGGCTCGCGGAACGTGTTTTCCAGCGGACGAGGCGTCGAAACATCCGAACCCGAGCGTCGTAAACTGCACTTTTTGCATACGCGCGCCCAATTTTATGTCCCAATATTATTGCAAATAAACCGACCATGTCGCAATTAACACGACCTCCCGTCGTGGAATGGATCCGGCGCGGTCGGTGGCGGCCCACATCCATCGAGTTCGCATCCCCTGGCCGTGACGAAGGAACCTGTCAAAACAACTCCAATACGTTCGCCACGGCGCGGGTCCTTCCCAACGGGACCATCGCCATCCGCGCGGTGCTGAAACAATTTAATTACCCACCGTACATGCGCCGTGGCCACCCGCTTTCACGGCAATAAACCGGAAATCGATTAGATGCGGTTTCCCGGGGCCGTCTTTCGCTTGAAAACGGGGAGTGAGTCGGCCGGTCCAATCCATTTCCCTTCCTTTCCCAAAGCAACCAGCCGACCGACCGACCGACCAGTTTCAGGTTCCGCTGCATCCGAAAATTGTTTTGACAAGCGAATCTTCACGGTTTTGGCACGGGTTTTCCTACTTTGCCTTTCCCACCGGGGATCGGGGGTTCGGTGCTCTGGCGTGCACGGGAGATATCGGCGGCACGAAGGGACCAGTGTTTGGAAGTTAATTAGACACGGAAAATTAGAGTATTCGTCACGGTAGAATCTTCTCGAAGTTTTTTTCTCTGCTCTTCGTTCTAACCAACGTCAGAGATGGAATGATATTTTGTGAGATTTTTCCATGGGCGAAGATGAACGATTGCGTAATTATTTAGTGTTTTTTGTATGATTATGGTTTCGAATATAGAGCCGTGATAAAGCAATAAATTTGGAAGGAAAAATATTGATCATTCAACAACAGAAATTGCTGTTTTTGGGACGAAAAAAGGTTCAACTTTCTTTCGACCATGATAGAATAGTATTCAAACATATTCAAACATATAAACATATAACATAACAACGTATTTTACGTTTTATTCTTAAATTGGACAGTAATTATTTATGTTACAGGATACAGTTTCCGTGTTGCATTTTGCTGATTTTTTCGGTGGCTCAATGGAACGTCCGTGCGCTTCAAGATGCCTTAAAGGATATTTAAAGACCCAAAAAACGGCGCTTCTGCTGTTGAAAGCTGCAAATTGGATGCCATTCAAAAGAGCCGGGAGATGGACTGCCTTTCCCTTTCCCCTTCTCGTGGCGTTCTTTGTATCCAGGACCGACTTCAATAAAAAGCGGATGTCATCTGCGCTTCCCGTCTGCTTGTGATTTGGACCCCTGTTCCACAAAGTGAGAGAGAGAGAAAAAAAAAGCAGCAAAATAAAATAGCTCGCTGGCAACGAGTGGAATAGGGATCGTCCCGGGGCTTCAGCTTGGCAATTCCACCAAAAAAGGGTGGTGAAAGGTTGACGGTGAGCTCGACGAGCGGCGGTTTCGTGCGCAGATTTGAGGAAGAATTGCTTATCGGTGCAGTCTATCTTCCGGTCGAGGGTTCCGGACGTCCTATCTTGCGCCAAGCTAGAGATGGATGCTGGTCGAGCCGTTGTTGTTTGCTAGCGAAACCAGCCAGCGGTAGAAGTGAGTTTAAACAAATAAAATAAATTTAAACAAAAATGATCCTGGCCATTCTGTAGCTAGCATTCCATGGAAACGAGGCGGAAGGTTTTTTTATCTTAGAAGGATTGAATACATTTCACAACTGTCGAGTTATTTGTCTTGATTGTCAACAGCAAAGTGTACAAATCTTATATTATTTGGTCCGTTTTTATACAAATTCAGTTGAAAATAATTGAATCCAATCCTTAAATAGAACCACTTGATATCGTAAACTGTTAAAATGTTTCAATCCGTTTTTGGAAATAAAAAGTTGCATCTGGATTCCTTGGAGGACATGACAGGAAACAATGCAGTTGAGTTCTTTGATATATTCGGCGGTAGTTTCGGTCCATATCACTACGTTCGATTACGGCGATCGTCCCGAGGATCATGGGACGATGAAATTCTGCAAGTTCAGACCGGAAAGAGCTCCCGAGCATCGAAAGTTACGGAGGCGGTCGCATTGCATCCTTCGCCTCGTGACTGTTAAAGCAAGCGAGCAAGGAAAACAAGTAGCGTGGGGGGCAAAGACAGGGAAAGGGAGAGAGAAAAAGAGAGAGAAAGAGAGAGTGGGAAAATACAGATTGAAAGAGAGGAAATAAAAAAAAACCTAAAAATAAAATAAAATTCTTCGGACAGTTTCGCATAAAAGAGCGTTATCTGGAAGATTTACGATTCCGACTTCCACGCTTGTAAATACGCGGCTACATCTAGACACACACTCCGACACCTCACCGGGAGGCGTAGTAGTACATTCAGTGTTCAGAGGTACGAAACGATGGGACCCGGCGTGACACACGTTCAGACATAGATTTACTAACAGATTTCGGCTGCACATCCGCGCCGGATATCGCGGAAGGACACGGAAAGATCCTTAAAAGTGCTGCTGGCCTGCAGGTTGTGTTCTGCATGTGGTCGTGTTGCGAGCGCGTGTGGTGGTCCTTGCGGTGAAGGGTGTGAGACGAAAAAAAACCTTCCGTTCTTATTTGTTGCCTTCAAGTATTTTAAATCCTCGCTGCGCCGTGCCAAGCTTGATTACTGTGGTCGAAACCAATAGCAAGTTTGCTGGTTTGTGTTTTTGGGGTCTGAATCATTGCACACAAATGTGACGGGGTACAACTTCGATACACAACATGCACCAAATAAAAGGATACTGGCTTTGATAGTTCTAAGGGAATCTAAAAAAAAACACTTTTTTCAGTCCCACCAAGAACATTTCCGCACCAATACGTAATAATTATTTTCCAATAAGAATTGCAATAGAAACTTGCGTTGCCTGCCATTTTTTTTCCATTGTGACAGAACAATTTCTTAACAGTCACAACGTAGTTCAACACTGTAGAATAATGTTCACCCGATTCCCGCGGGTTCAGTTGTTACAAGTGTGCAAACAGCGACCTTCAAACGGAAGTCGGCTCCAGTTTCCTGTTCGACGCAAACAAAAACTCACACTGCAAGTTCTGTTCAAACCGATTTATTCCTCGACACTCGACGGCAAAGAGTCACAAAGAAGACCGAAAAAAAAAAGAATTCACAACGCCAAACATACGAATTTCCCAGCCCACGACATGCCCACGATGCGTACTCGCACCCCATATAGAGGCGAAACTCCGATTCCGGCCACCGAGATGGAGGGATTCCACTGGATGGGTTTATTTATGGGCAGGCTTTCCCGGCGCTGCTGGACACCGCGATGCAACGGGATGCCCGAGCCGTGCGGCTTCCGTCCGTGCGATGGGCGGATTTTTCCAGCAAGCACGACAAGATTTAGGTACCAGTGTCATCTCGATCTAAATACAAGTGATTTTTTCTCGTCCCCAAACGCAACCCCGACCCAGAGCCACACACCGATACCGGGGTTCGCATTGCATTCTTTTTTGTGTGTTTTCTTCGTTGTTCCTGCGAATAGTGCAGATCGGACAGTTCCTTACTTGCCCTCGCAGTGTGAGTAGGTGGGCAGCATCCTCGAAAAGGTACGCCGGCTGACGTGGGGGCTCTTGGTGTGATTTAGAGCAAAACCCGTTGTAACTCTCTCTAGCTCGGAGGGCGAGATACATTGCGAGATTTACGGAAGGAGCGCAAAGTTATGGCCGCCGGTGGAGGTCGCAAAATGTCCAGCAAAGAAAGAAAAAAGGACGCCAATCTGTGGCCGTAAATTTTCCCGGGTCAATGTAGGGAACGGCCATATGCGGCGTGATTCTTTCCATAAACCTTTGTCAGTTTTTAAGTCCCAAAACAAACAAACAAAAAAAATCGACGAAGAATGAAAAGCGTCTCATTTCAATGATGGAAATGTCGAACCCACGGGGACGAACTCCGGGATCCGGTGCAACACGCTACAAATCAAATGGAAAATATATTTATCAAACGAAACGGATTCAGAATGAAAAGATGGGTGTGATGAATTCTACGGTTTTGTTTTATTGCTTGTGCAAGTTATGTGTTTCGTTGTGGGAAGTTTTCTTGCTCCGTTTAACAGAGTATAACAGTTTCAGAGATTGTCAAAAAGTTTTCAAACTGGACACGAATAGAACATAATCCTATCCAACGAATTCCAAAGTATACTTTTGAACGGCCTTTTTTTTGTTAATGAGAATGTTTACGGGGAATAAACCTATCTAAAATTGTGGTGTTGATTTTGTGAAACCATGTATGTTGTTGTTGTGCAGCGAACAGAAATCTGGAATTTATTCTGTCGTGAATTTCATAATTTTTCAACCAAGTTTTCATTAGGTTGTTGGCCCTCTCACTCTATGCTTCGCCATTCATTTCCACTCTCGCCTTTCCACTGTTTCTGTAGAATGTGTTTCGCCTCTATTTCAATTGTTGCTAGCGCAGACAAACATTCTCCTCGAGTTCCTGAACGTTTCCACACCGATGAAGATGCTCCCAAAAAGCATCATCATCATCAGCTGCCATCGTCACCATGCGCATCATCAACCGGGTCCCGACATCGCGCGCGCGTCCGCGTTGGAGACGACAGGCAGCATCAATTCATTTTCTTATCCTTTTTAAATTGAACAAAGCGCACATTTCCCTTTCGGCGCTTATCAGCAGGACCGTATCGGCGTAGTTCTATTGTCTTCATTTCCACACAGCCGCAGCTCGCTGTGTGTGGCTGTGTTTGCGAGCTCTCTCTTCCCTATCGAATGATGCTGCCGAATGTTAATGCTGTCGCCGTGTCGCATTAGACAACATTGACGCACGGACGGGAGCAACAGCATCGGTGCTGGAATCCTTTTGGATCCTCGGGAGGATGTTATTTTTCCCATCCCTTCTACGCGCCTGGCTTCTGTTTGGAGAACGTTTTCCATCCGCTCCTAGTAAGTTTGTTTGCCAAAACGACCGGTTTGTTTGGCTTCCTCGTCCTTTTGATGCCTTTGTCCCCGTGCGCTGGAACGGGGTTGTGGGGAGGGCGTTGAAATGGGGTGTGTTTCTTCGGTTCGGCAATGATTTCGCTCCGACGATTGGCATGCTGCAGACGGTAGCCTGGCGTTCTCGGGGTTGTGTGCTTTTTTGGAGCCCTCCGAGGAGATGGAGATCTCTCTCACTCTAGGGGGTTTTGCTGGCTGAAAGAGTTAAGCATAAATAAATGCAAACTGGAACAAGTGGGGTGAAAGATTTTTTATGATGGTAGGATGAAATTTGCGTTCATCCTAACCACGATGATTGTTGCCACCAAAAGGATTAATCAACAAGTTTTACAAGCCACTGGTGCATAAGTTGCAGACGGGACTGTTTGCTGCCGTTGGCAGTTGTTGCTTATTTGGAATTAGAAAACGCTTCTATGATTTAGAAATCTAAGGGATAATAAGAATAACTTTAAATTAAAAGGTAAGCAGGGAAAAGCAAAGAACAGTGGAGAAAACATGTTGTATTGTTGTGTTCGTTTCAGGGTAGGTTAGGCTCACAATTAAGTATTAAGTTTCTAGAGAACAGATGAAACCTTAATGCTGCGTTATTATGATTCAAATCAGCAACGAATGTTTATTTAAAATATTTTGCAAATAAAAATACATGACTATCTTCGCAACACCCTTGCATCGAATTTGTGGATTTTCTCTCGACTTTGGATGGAATCTAACGATATATGTTTCAGCAGTAGCCTGTGGCGATTCAAATCGAACAGATTCACTCAAAATCCAAACGAATTTCTCTCCCCGGATAGCGATCGTTATCCTGGCGGACTGTTTTCCAAACCCCGTCAATCTGTCAATCATTCGCGGTGCGAGACTCAAAATGCGCATCTCCTCCACCAACCATTCATCAAACTGCTAAACAGCTCTAAAGGACTGCAAGAGGGTCGGCTGCCCCAAGCCTGACAAAGCCCCCACCCGGGGCGGAGTGGAGGATGGTGTTTGATTTTACGTCCGCTTCGTCCTTCGGCGTCCTACCCAGCATTGTCTTTCCACACCTTGAATCCACGGCGAGGCGGAAGCAGATCCCCCGAATAGTCAATTTATAATCGGATTAAGCCCAGCAAGACTCGCGCGCGCCCGGCCGTGCGTCCGTGTACGTTCGTTCGCGTTGTTACCCTTTTGTTTATTCTGCGCCATAAATAACACCATCATCATCGGCTGCGAAAGTGCCTATCGGAGTTTGGCAATCGGAAAAAGGAATCGAACGACCCGTCACGCAAGGATACTCCGGCCGGCGGGCAGACCCCCCCCCACACACACACATACACACTCACACCGAACGCTTGCCCACGAAGGGTGAGTTCGATGGAAGACAACGTTTTTTTTTCGCTACATCTTTCTCCTTCTTGTGCGCGCTGCGGTTCAAAATGGAATCGCTTCAGTTCACCCCCCGGAAAATCGACCGCCCTGAAGGGGAACTCGTAGAGCGCCGGCCATAAACAACCCCTCATCAATCTGTTCGACTATCTGCTGGCTTATATCGGGCCGGTTTTGCTGTGATTGCACCGTTTAACATCACTAGATACTAAGATACGCGCACGTCGAATGGTAAGTCGCGTCTTTGTCTACAACAATGCTCGCAGTGTGAGTAAATATTGGCTGATTGCAATTTGAATAGCGCTTTGAGTTTTCCTAACACTTTTCCTTCCAAAGCCAATTTCAGTTTTCTATAATGGTTACAACAGGAAAAAAATATTACCTAGTAAGTAATAGGATGTTTTATATTATAGTTGTAGAAAATAATGTCGCCACCTTTTTCAATTTGTTGTGTGTTCTTGTAAAAACGTTTCAAACAATTAATATTTTCGTTTAAGATAATGATATAGACTTTTATTTTATATAAAATATTTTGTACATTAAATTCCCGACCATGGGTGTAAGATCTTCTGCACATCCAATCACGGCATTTTCACGCAAGGGACCGGAGCAGACAATCAATAGATCATCCCCTTGATTCGGGGACCATAGGTATTAAAGGATAACAGTCGCGGTAGAGTCTCCTGATGGATGGAGTAAACGTACGTACATTCAGAAGCAATCGCACTTGCACCGGAACCTGCTGGTTAATGTCCACGGTGATTGGCCTTTGTGTGCGTGCCTATGGTGGTGTCGATGGAGGCGACGATGATACTGATGAGCCACATACATGCACACCCCTCCCCTTTGGCCACGAAAAGCCTCGAGTGGGTTCTGCATTGCAATGGATCTGTATCTTATCCGCTCGCGTGAAACGGTTTGCTTTCTTTCCTCGCTTCAGTCGTTCATCGCCGGTCGCCGGTTATCTGAGAGCGTTCATAAATATTAAAAGGAAAGTAAAACAAACAATCTGCTGCCGTTGTTGTTACAGATCCAATTGTGTTGCTGGTGGTGTAAAAGATTCCAATCATCCTCCTGCTGATACGGCCTTCGGCGAGGTTCGTTGCTTCAGCAGCATGGGATCATAAAACAATGATTTATCTAGATTCAAAATGAAAATGCAGAATGAAAATTCTGATTCTATGCATGATTCATGACAAATAGTTTAATGTTTTATAAAAAAGTAAATTAAAATTCTAAATTCTAAATTTTGTTTTAGAATTTAAACAAACCTGCTACACTTGTATTGAAGAAATGTTTCAAATATAAATCTTTAAGATACTTATCGGTGAACTATATAAGTTTGTAAATAAATAGTGAACTATTGCATAATTTTGGGACCCCTTTTTAAAGTACACTTGCTAATTTAATACAATTGAAAAGCGATTTATACCTGCATCATTATAATATTTATTCCTGGGTAAACAAAATTACTCGCACACTTATTCAGTGAATTCAATAGCAGTGGCAGTAAATGAATGCTGAGATAAAGTAATAAGAAAGCAGTCTGCGGTCTTCGTCGAATGGCGCAAAAGCCACACGCGGCGCAAAGAATTTAATCCTGCGCCCGAGAAGTCCGTTCTCTCTGGCTCACCTGCTGCTCGGGCAAAATTATGAATGAATTTTAATGATGATCCGGTTTAGTATTTTCTTCACGTTGTTTGTCTCCACGCACCGCTTCGCACTCGACGAAGAGCAGCCTTTGCTTTAATTGATTAAAATGTACGGCTTAAACTGCCCACGGCAAACACACCGAACCGGACCACGGAGGCGTAAGGCGACTCGCCACGCGGTAGCAGCCGCTTTCTTCCGTCCATCAACGACCGGCCGGGAAACATGTCCGATTATTCCTGGCAGCCATCGTGGCCACCGAAACTCATGGCTCCCCCGGCGCGGGGGGTCACCTTCCGGTGGTTCTGGTTTCTGGTAGCACCAGCAACAACGGCAGCAGATGGATGCGATTGTATTCCCGGGACTGCCGCTGGTCGAAGCTCGGACTTTTTGGACTTGCTTCATTAATTTTGAAATCCGATACATTACCTCACTCCTTCGTTTCGTCCTATTGGGCGCGGAAGCGGTGGGCGGGGGCAGGCTGCCCGAGGAACAACGACTGAAGATTGATCTCTTTTCCAGCCCAACCTGACTGGCCCAACATTCTTCGGGGGGATGCTGCTCGCTCTCGTGCTTCTCACTCTTGGCCATCCGTTGGTGACGATTTTCGTTCAACAACCGACCGCCGTGACGCATGACACTTGGGGGTGGACGAAAATAGGGATCGTCCTAGGACAGTAGTCGTCCGGACAATGCCACCAATGCCACAGGTAGTTACGTGGAGTCCACGATCCTTCGGCGCTAGGTCGCGAGACGTCGTTCCAGATCGACCCACCATCGGACGCGCTCTCTGAGGGACAAACACAGCCAAAACCATTGCCCCGTGGCCCCGAAGGGGTGATATGATTGATGCCAGATAGAGCGCAAACTGACGGAACAATAATGATATTTATTAAAACACTGATCACAACCGGAATCGAAACGGCGATCGCGATCGTTGGATTGTGGAGGTGTTTTAATTTCGTCCGCCTGTCCGCCGGTTCGATCGATTTCGAACGGACGGACGGCGCAGACCGGCCGGCCTTTTCCTCGCACACCAAGCGGGAAGGAAAGGTGTCTCCTGCTGAAGCCGAACGACTCCTGCCGGGCCGGAGAACGGAGGACACCGAGTGGCGCGTCGGTGTTGACCGTTAGGGTTGGGAAATAAAATTAATGATTTTCAATAGAAGTGGTAAAATTCAGTAGCCGTCCGGACGCGGGCTTGGAATTCGATCCCTGCCCTGATTCGCTGCCGTGGCCACGGGAGGGCCCCAAGAAACTCGCCACTCAGCGGCCATCTCGGACTCCGTAGATTGTCGATACCGATGTTAAGGTCTGGCATAGACCTCGGCTAAAGTGTGCAGAGGTTCTGAAGTGTGGGAGAAAGAAAAAGGGAGAGAGAGAGAGAGAGAGAAAGCAACAGGCAGAGTGGAAAGGTGGTTGTGGTGAAGAAAAATTAACACCAAAAACTCACTGCACTCCCGAGTGACAGGCTGCCGGGGCCGTGGCCCCGACCGCTGCACAGATGCACCGAGCGATCAAACACAGTTGAGTATCATTATTAACTGCAGTGTCACGGGATTTTGCATACAATTTATCAGGATAATTTATGGGCTACTGTTTCTCTGCTCCTACTGCTGCTCGGTGACCATTTGCTGCGGACCCCGTCCGTGGGCGTCGGGGAAAACATTAGTTGTGCTAGTTGTTTACACTCGTTCGAGCAACTCCGATCCGATTGATGCCGGGGGGAATATAATTGTTCGCTTTAATAATGCAGTGCGCCCAATTGATGATCCTACCTTTGGTATGCGCAAATTTTACATCGAGCGGATCATCTTTCTTTGACATTTCCCATTTGGCGTTGTACGATAGAAAGGCATTTCACATTTGAATGCCATTTTATTTTACACGTATTCGGCTCCATTTTTCTATTTCCTAAAGTTTGTGGTTTTGAGTTTTGAAGGTAAACGAATTTTTCTGCCAATGAAAATTTCAGAACACCATCGAAACAAGAGAAACGAATGCAAAGATTTCCACTAATTCCGTATACCTTACTTCAGCTGATAGTCTGATCAGACATCTGGCTATCTTTTACTGAATACATTCTAAATCCTAGTGCACACTATGTAAGGTTTACCTCATTTAAAAGATTATTTCGTTGCGGGTCAATCAGATATCAATTGTTTCATGCGTTAGTATTGACTTTTGGGATGGATTAAAACCCTATTTCATTTCCGTTAGATAAAATTTGCTGCGTCTAGTGTTAGGATTTTATTGCATCGTTTATCTACCCCTTCTGTAGTTAATTACCTACAACTATAAACCTGACTAATTCTCTGCTTTCCAGTTCAAGTCGGCAAGAAAAATGTTCAGGTTGATGATACACCCACAGATAAAACTCTCGCATCGGATCACAACTACCATCAGGCGGAGGCCGTGAAAGTGCCGTAGCTTCTTGGAACCGAACAGAAGTAAATTCGTTATTTATCTTCTTCATTAAACGCGTTTATGGTGGCCCGGGTGGCATGACCCGAAGATGACATGTTCTGAACTCGCGCAGGCCCCCCGGGGGGGAGCCAAACCCCGTCCCACTGTCGAAGTCCCCGGCAGTCTCGGGCCAACCACCGGGGGACGCAGCCGAAACATAACTCATCGCCCCGGATGGCATGTGCGATGGTTTTGTGTTTGTTTTGCGTTCGGTTCTCTGTGTGGCTGCCGGCCTTCCGAGAGGTCGTAAAAATCTCAGCATGAGTTTGATTTGTTGAACGGGCGAATGAAGGGAACGCAAGAGCGAGGAGGACGTAACACGGACCTGGGCCGGGGGCCCGCCCGGTGATGAAGATGAAACTGAGCTCCGAGTGCCTTGCGTACTTTCAACACCGAAGAAAAGTTTAGTCCATCCCTTCGGTGTTGTGTATGTGGCTCAAATTTTTATGGTTTGGCACTGGCTGGCTTCTACTGCCATTTAATTCCCTTCGCCAGCAGGCCCACCTAGTGGAAACTGCTTCCAGCGGGAGGTGGTTCTGGAAAGTCCCTCGTATCCTCTCGTCGTCGCTCACCAATCAACGAAACTTCAATGGTACACCAATAATATGAAGTTAATTTCGCTTTTATTTACATCGACATCCCTACGGGCCCGGGCGCGGGGGACTTCCTCCACTTCACCCCTCCGACTGGAGGGAGGAATGAAAAATAGCAAATGTTTGTACAGATTGAACCGTTTTGCTGTGGATTGTTTTGACACACAGACGAGGGCCCGACGAGGTTAGGGCCGGTGATCTATGGAAGGAATCGGTGTATTTTTTTTTTCGTTCCCTTTCGAAAAGGACATACTGGAGACAAAGGGAGACCCGTTGCAGGAGCAGGAGGATTCACCGGTGATGATGACCGATAGGACGAACCATTCGTTCGGTTGGTCGCACGTACGGTTAGGGCCACAGGATAAAGGGCGCATTGTGTGTGACTGATGGCGGTATAATTTTCATCATTCTTCTACCGTTAGATGTCGGAGCGGAGGGACTGCAAATCTTGTCATAAATTGTCACCTAACGTAAGGATTGTGCTGCGTTCGATATATTCTTTTGTTAAAATCAATGTACCTAGCCATGGGAAAATCGGAATGTTGTCCTATGATTGGCTCTACATTTATAGCATTTTTTGGTTCACGGAATCCTAAATTGATGAGCCGAAGAGTCAAGAATGAATATATTTTCCATCGAAACAGCAATACAAGTGTTGAGAGGACCAAATATTTAGTATAAAAGTGGTAAATTGAACATGATTCTATTGCTTTTGCATGCAACAGATCGAAAAAACTAAACCTAGAAAGGTAGTGAAAAACTATCAGATTAACGAATACGGCAATCAATGAATTTGATCGATACCTCAAAAGTCCACTCCAAGGCACCCCATTAAGTCACTCACTTCTCTGGAATGTCCCAGCGTCTCACAACCACCGAGGGGACCGAGCACGCGGGGAGCAAGCATCAATCAAAACACCAGAAGCGCCAACAGAATCCTTAATAGATTCATAAAGCAAACGAAGGCAAACTCGAGGGTGGCCTAAACCGTTCCGATCCATCGCCTCGTCATGGATTCGAAGAGAAAGAAGGAGAAGAAAAAAACTTTTAATTTTCCTACATTTCTCTTTGACACAACGATACTGACGATGATTGGTGTGTCGCCTGGCATACGGGGAGATGGAAGAAGGACCGTCCGGGTCCCGTTCCGTTAGCTCCCGTCCTGATGAGAGAGAGAGATAGCTCATCTGGGCGATCAGGAGGCCGCGCAAGGCTCGAAAAGCCAGAATGGCGACCTTTTCACGATTTCCAACGCATCCAGGCAAAGTGTGAGCGCTCGCTAGGGAATCTATTCCGTTTAATCATTCACGGATAGAAATATATACTGCGGGGCCTGCCGTTCAACTTTCAATAATTGACCGAAAAATAACCGTACCATTTTCCTAAAATTATCATACATCTTACCACGCGCAACGAGGACAAATTCCTTCTGCATCCTTCGGTTCAGGGAAGAAAAAGAAAGAAAAACGTCAAATACTGGGCGTAGGTGACAAATATGAATGAATTCCAATCAATTAGACTTTTTTGGACGAAGTCCAAAACCCTCGCATTGCTTCAGGGCTTAGATCTAGATCATTTCGAAGGTCTTACTTCTTTAACACAGCCCCACAACCCCGGCCAACGAGGCATGTGATTCGAGGTTGCTCGAGAGCACGAAAATAGCGGAAAAGTAAAGAAGCGAACGGAAATTCCTGCAATTATTTCATGACGGATTACTGCCGGGGGCCAAAGTGCGGGCGGAGGAAATATTCAAAATAGGGCACGGGGGCTCTACAGTAATGCTTCCTCGAGGGCCAATACATCGACCACCCTGAAGGAGCAGTTAAAGTAAGTGTCATTCTTTCCGAAAACCGGCCGTTACAGTTGCGGCAGTTTTGTGTTTGCAACGAGTCTTTGCAAAGACAAACCACTATTCTTAGATTGAAAAATCAAAATTTTAATCAAATGAAATGAAACAATTTAGAATTTTGACTTTACTTTAAAGGAGGAAAATTTTCTTATGCTTAACCGTTTGAAATACATTTTTAGAAAGAAAAGACAATAGCTTTATTTCACGGCGCTTATCCTGTGTGTATCTGCCATCGCAGTTTGTCATGAAGTGTGAACGATTCGAAAGATCTCCTGCGTCATACGTTGGGATGTGGAGTAATGTGAGCCACACAGCCACAACCACACACACACACACACACACACACACACACACACACACACACACACACACACACACACACACACACACATGTCATGCTCATGAGCACGCGTTCGTTCCACTCAGCGCGATATCGATCAGCTTCCACCGTGAATAAAGAAGCCCATAATGGAACGGGGTGCTGCTTGCCGAGTGCATTCCGTCCCCATTCCTTGCCGCACAAGGACTCGTATGTGTGCTCTCGAATTGCACCACGCGAGGGACGTGAACCGTCGCGGGGAGCATATGCTGCAAGATGCACTCTCGACGAAGCGGGTCCGGGTTGAAGCGGTTCAAAGATTGATCGAACCAAAGTGCAGGATGAGTGGCAAAAACCCGTCAGGATATGCTTCTCGGCGGAACCCCAGATGACACCGCAGCGCGCACACGCACATATGGTGTCTCCACATGGTCCACAGACGCGGGGGGTGGCATTTCATGCGGCAAGTGTTTTATAGAAATCTTCACATCCAGCGCCGCATACTTCTACATCGCCGCGCCGCTGCTCTGTGCATTCGAGCCGAACAAGATGATGGCAAATATGCACCGAGCCCGGAAAAACGCTTCTCGGCGTACGCTTTCCTTGCCGACCCCTCGACGACCGTCCGAACGAACTCGCCGTTGAGGCGAAAGTTCAAGTGCTGCAACGGCACTTCAGCATGGGCCGGGGTTTTGATTCAAATTATTGGCCACTGTTGAAACAGATTGCAGGCACGCGCCAAAATCCACTTTACCTACAGCGGAATACGGCACCGACGAGACCCACGGTGTTCGGTTACAGAGGAGGGGGCGTGAAAGACGTCGTGGGAGATTTGTGGAAGTGCACCGGGAACAATTCCGAAGGCTGCTGCCAGGGAAGCGGATGTTAACTTCACGGTGGTCTGAGAATGTCCTTGCTGTAGGCTGCTGGCGTTTACATTTTCCTATTGATGAGGATTCTGTGGAACTGTGTAATATTTTATCGTTGATTTTATGTTGGTCCTGTACCAAAGAAATTACAATAATAAAAAATCATGTTTGTATGAAATGAAGGAGCTGCTAGAACTTTGCTTTTGTCGCCTTGTTTTTATAATTTGTTTGAAGTCTGAAACATCCCGAATTATGAGGCAGTTTTCCAACTTTAAACTGGTACAATGTTTAAATGGTGTAATAACGATCTGTTTTTCAAGGGTTCGTTGCTCTAATTTACATCCTCCCATTGGCAATAATCAAATCCTAACTAGTGTGCCTACATTCAATTATTCTCTGGCATTAGGCAGAACAGTCCTATCACGTGAGAATGATAACACGTAAAGTTTGTCGACGCTGACGCACACACATTGTTACGATCACCGAACATGTGCACTGAAATTTGTAAGAACATAAAGTGATCCTTATTACGCAACGGAGCAAACATTTTTCAGACCACCTGCCTGCAATAGAGCGTATTTAATGCCGAAATCAAATATAACTGCCAATTTAAAATCGAAAACAGCTACTACGATATCTTCCTCAGCACATTTGCAGAACTGTGATGCTTTTTATTTGGGTTCGTTCACAAGGACGCTTCAAAACTGTTCATAAAACCGCACCTAAATGTCCCATGCGCCCTTATCAGCATTCGGGCGGCACTGATCAATCCGTGATCCCCGCGGCCATTTCCTAACCTTTCGTCGCGCAGCTCACTTTAGCGGTTGGCGGTTTCGCCGAGAAATACGGATTTTGGATGCGTATAAATTGCGTTACCGCGATGCGCCCTCTTACACACATGTGGGGCTGCCGGGGAACCGTTTCCACACTGGAGCGATAAAGCAGATGGTGACACGTAGCCCTCAACCCCGAAGAAGACCCAACTCGACCTTTTTCCCTTTCAGAAATCCGGCCGCAATCAGAAGCGTCGTCCATAAAAATAATAAGTAAAAATCGTACGCGTCGAATGAGCAATGAAAGACCCGGCTTCTCCCGATCCTTCCGTTGCGTTTGAAGTCATGGCCAAAATGGCTAACGATTTCCAGGAACCAATCTGCTGTTGCTGATGCTGCTGCCGCTACTCCCCACTGCTGTCCCACCTTACGATCAACGAAAGAAAAAAAAGCAAACACAGCAGATGAAAAGTGTGCACTGATGTGTGCCGGAAAAAAAGCGATAGCGTCTGTACGGAAAGCAATAAAATCAATAATTTGATTCTGAAATAAATTAATGATAATAATGTTTTATGGGCATTCATAAAACGGGAGAAGATTTAGCTTTCTTTTAGCACACCAACACACGCACACACACGGGGGCAGAGCGGTAGCTCAAGATCATGTTGGATGCTGCTTCTGTCCTGGCTGTTGATTCAGCCCACCCCGTCTCTTTGTAGTTTTGTTTTATCTTTTCACTCTGCGAGAGTGCGTCCGTGCCTCGGCGTGTTCGTGTTGGCCATCGAACCGTGGCTAGGTTTAATGTATTCTTTTCTCGCGATTGATTGTTGAGATGTTGATTTTTTCGAAGCTTTGTCTTCGATGATGAAACGTCTCGCCTTTTTATTGGGTGCCATCGGACGCCGGCGACAGATGAGCGGTGGCGGTGGCGAAGACGAAGGTTGTCGTTAATCTTTTAATTTTAATTTTTATGATCGAATTTAGATTTCATTAGCCGATAGCTGATCGGGGTCTGGTTCTACCGTCCGCCAGCGGTGGAGCGGCAGTCCGGTAACGAAGCGTTCGCATTTTTATGTCTCCACGCGAATTGCGAAGTAGGATGATCGCCATAAAATATCATTTTAAATCGAATTCCTTCAAACATCTGTTAATGCGTCTCCAGTTATAAACGATCGCCGGTGGTGGGAGGGTTGTTAAATGAGCATTCGAAAGAATTAAAAGCAATATACGAAAATAAAATGCACGTTCTGCATACCACCTACAAGACGAAGGTATTATTATTCTGCCAGCCTTAAATATGGGGCTCATGAGCTCGTTCATCTCGAGGCTTGAGTGCAGCATTTTCCCCTTTTGCGAATCAACGCATGCTTAGCCGGGGGTTTCCCCGTTCAAAAGTAGAGCACAACTAATTGAACATCGAGATTCCAACTCCCCCCAAAGTAGGCATATCGCGGTAGATAATCGATCGGAACTGTTGATACTTCGGCGACCTCAGTCGAAGGGTCGAAAGTGACCGAAAGTGGCCACACTGTTTGGAGTTAAAGCGCTCCACCGATCGAAGCGGCGCGCTGCAACCGCTGCGTCTTTAAAGGGTGCCCACCGCTGCGAGGTGCCGAGCCCCGTGTGAAGGCCGTTAATTAGTCCATCAATCCACCCTTTTCATTAAGATACATTATCGCGCGCGGCTACCGCATTAAACGCGGGCGCTCTTTTCGCGCGGCCACACACTCGCGGTCGGATCGGCAGGAGCTCCCGGGCTGACACAGTTGACGCAATCGCAGAAAATCGCGGGACGGCAACCTGTCAACCGCCTACAATCGGGATCGCCATTCCATCCCCCTTCGGGCTGCGGCAAAACTCCCCGCATGGAGTGGCCTTTCTGGGGCTGCGATGCGCCAAATTGACGGCGAGTTTTTAAAAGGGTTTTCCCCTGTGCGGCCCGAGATGCATCGAACAGCTTCCCCGTTGTGGCGGTGGCTGCCGGGCTTTATTCCCCGATTTCGAATCAGGCGCGTCATCGTCCGTCGTCGTTGTGGTCATCGCCGGGCGGTGAGGGATGACTTTTAGAATCGTCTCCGCCCGATTGATTCGCTTCGTATCATCGTGATTCTTACACTTCAGCAGCATCCAATTAGGGGCCGCAGTTCCCGGTGAAGGAAACATACGGACAACGCTTGCGAACCCTACATTGGGGCCGCTCGTTGAGAAAAGCTTCTCCAGACGCTTGACCGCGAAGTAATGAAAGGCTAGGATATTTTCTACTAATTAATAATGGGCCACGTTCAAGTGTCAGCAAACCTGAGGGAGCTGGAAGCAATCTACAGCAGAATGTCATAAAGTGCTGTAGCGTTTCAAAACATAGCGCCGAGTGTGATGGTTCGTGTATTTTTATGTGATTGTTTTTGCTGTTAGTCCTACTCAAGACGTTGCCTTTTAACGGAATCTTCTCGTGAAAGGTGTAGACTCTGTAGACAGATGAAGAATTCATGCCATACAGTAACAAAATGTTTCACACAGAAATAGCCAGCTCAATGCCTCAAAATAAACTAATCATATTTTGTTTGTTTATTAAATTTATTCGCGTATAAGATTGATCGCTGCTTCCAATGGAACATAAATGGCTCAAAATGTACTGCACTGAAGGCTGTTTATAATCATTATTTGTATTTTTCTTAAATCCAACTAAGTGCTCTATTAATTCAAACTTTAACTAACTAATAGCTCACAAATCCTTTGGCAAATAATCAGGCAACATAAATAAAATACACAAACTCAACACATAACCTTATTCGTACATGCACACGATAACGATGAATATAATTAATCTAGCATTGAGTCACAATCCCACCTTCCAAGGCAAGAACTTGCTTCAATGGTCTTAGGGGAAGTTATTAAACATCGAACATAAAATGGACAGGCTGTGTCTGTATGGCTATACCCTGTAATCAATACGACCGTAAAAGTGATAAATATATAATTATATCATGAATTAAAAATAAAGAAAATCTAAACAGATAGTTTCATAGCACATATCAAATATTCTTTCGAATAGACCACAAGTGGTGTTGTAAGTACATCTATAACTCTGAACTGGTCCAACCGGTAGTTATGCAAAGTTATTCCAAAAATGAGAACTGAAACATTGCCAGAAATTCGCGTTTCGAAAAATAGGGGCTACAAATATAATAATCAAGTGCGCCATATTGGCGTTTTAATCCCGACGGCAATTTGTTAATTACAGATATCTAACCATCACTCAAATCCCTACCGAAGCGCTCGGCAAAGGGGTGCGCTCGATGCACCCCGAGCGTTATCGCGATCGAATTATAGTTCACAGATTACGGTAGCGTATGTTTCGGGAGTGGATTATGGCGACGCGCGGTTTGCGCGCACACAATGCATCCCCGGGCGGGGTGGGGTGGGAAACGGGTGTTCGGAAAAAAGCTCCATTCTGTCACGCCCCGACGATGGGCGATAAAAGATTCTATCGCGAGCGTAATCAATTAGTGGTCCAATTAAGTTATTCTCAAATCTTCGTCGAACGGGATTACACGACGGATATCGCCGTCGATCGCAAACAAATCTCCACACCTTGCGCATCTACGCCGCACTTGACGCTACGCCTACTACATGGAGCGGAGTGGAGTGAAAAAACTCCTAAAGTACGCTCCTTGATTCACCTTGGCCTTCACGGTCGGTCGTTCTTATCAGTCACATATATTTCATTCGCGTTCTCGCACCGGTTTTCGTTCGCATGTATCTTTTCTCGGAAGTGTTTTGCCTCAGGTTTGGGACACCTTGGATGGTGGTTCCTCACCTTGACCGTTTCTCGTTCTCGTTCGCGATAAGATTGCATCTGGTACGTGATGGCCCATCTGCCTGCCGGTTTCGGAAAGAAGAACACAGTTTTGTCTTCGTTCTGCATAGAATTTTTAAGATCACTGTTGTTAAACAAAACAATCTCATTACACAATCAAAGAAGTACACAATAAATCAAAAGGTAATTTCTCTAATCCTACGAACATACAGTGCCTGATCTGCAACACATGGCAGAGAGATCGTTTAGGCCGGTTTCAGGAGACTTGTTTTTTGTTGTTGCTTTTTTTGCCATTTATCAACGACTGACGACAAAACTGAGATGCAATCGGAGAAACATGCGTTCTCTGATTAGTTTAATTGAATATCAAAAGAAGTGAAACCGAAGGGCAACCCCCAGAACTGCACACACCAACCGAACGAGCTGATAAGATTGTACCGGCACACGTTTTGCAGAACGTTCCTCTGGAAAGTATCGCAAAATGCTTCTCCGCAAACAAACTCAACCTTGACCGTTTTTGTCCATCCCCGGGAGTGGACCAAAAAGCGGCTGTATCTATCCGGGCACAGCGCGAGGTCGCCCGGGAGGCGCCAGAATTTACCACTCTATCTCTCTCTATCTCTCTCTCTCTCTCTCTCTGTCTCTCTGCGGATAGGAAAACATTGTGGCAGGTTCTGTCCTGTCCCAAAAGGTACCTACTTCCGCAGCTGGTGGACGGACGGGGGGCCATGGAAGGTTGTTTGTGAAAAATGTTTGCTCACGCATATTAGCACGATAAGGGCCAGAACGGTCAACCGGCGGAACAGGGACCATAGTGTGTGGACGTGTTTCTTCACTGTCCCGCCGGAGGTGTCCTGGAGGTCCTGGCGAGGGAAGGAAAAGGTATTCACTCTCATCGAATGTTTCAATCAGTCACAGCCACACAGTTGGCGGTTTCCTGGGGGCTCGTGCACCGAGAGTCAGCATCTGTAGGCCGTTGTGTAGCCTCCCTTTCGGTAGGCCACCTTTATTGTTGTCCCGTTCGTTAGCACTCATTGATTAAGACTAATCTCTACCAAAGGATCAAACGTACGTCGATGTTTGTGGTTGTGCGTCGACTAGACGCGTACGCATGTAAGCGCACACGTCCCAAACAAAGGTTTTGTGGTTGTACCTTGTTGTTATTTTATAAGAGAATTGTCATTTCGTTGTGAGTTTTCTGAACACTTTCGACGAAACAGCACCATTTGTAAAATGTAGGCTTACCAAGGTTACTTGAATTCATGCTCAAAGTATTTTAAAATTCTTTGCCCTGTGTAAACATTGTTAGGTGAACCTGGTCACCCTTTCAATTGCATATGAAAACGAATATGAAAAGAAAATTGGAAAATAAAGTTAAACGTCAAACTGAAAATTTAGTAAACCATCAGGACAATCGCTATTCTCATTCATTCGATGTCTACGATTCGTTTGTCATCTCTGTGCCAGTTGGCTAACGTTGGCGCAACACTGTTCCGCTTTACCTCTGCCCCCGGGAACCACCGTGGCTAGTTGTACCGTGACAATCGGAGCCTTTTCGGATGGTGGAAAATCTGGTAAACAAAGGCTGCACCCGGCGATCAAAAGGAATCCTTCAGATCACCCTCTGGTGAAAGCGAAAAAAGAATAACACAACAGCCCACCAATGCACACCAAACACTGTCAGCCATCAACAACAATACGGCAGAGGGCAGCAACGTCAGTAGCAGGAGCCGCAACTCGCCAACATCAAAAGCATCGAGTCTGGCGAGTGGTATTCAAAAATCCTTCGATCGACCAAAACTGATAAGCGCCCCAGTGGCAGCGTGCGGTTAAATCTGTCCTCCCGGTGTACGAATGTCCTCAAATAACAGCGTCCTGCCTGGCCTGCGCAGAGATCAGGCCCTGGCGAATGTGTGTGTGTGTGTGTGTGTGTGTGTCTGCTGTTCTGGAGGACCCCTGTGGAAGAGGTTCGCTGGGTGTATATGGAAAATGGCTTCGTTTTCGTATGACGTATGCAAAGCACCTCAGGACGCGATTCCTAATCGGTCTCCTTTGCTCGCCGTTTCACTCTCACGCGTCCTCTCTCCCTCTCGCTTCCTCTCGCTTATAGTGCCCAGGTACACACACCCGGAGCAATCCGGCGCTGGATGTGAACACGCATGTATGCATATTGTGATGAAATTATTAGAGATTTCTATCGTTGAAGATGGGGACGCAAAGATTTCGGGGTCCTTTGTTGGAAATATCATCATTTCGCCAGCGGGCGCGCTTTCGAACGGGGCGGTTCGTCGGTACTGGTACGGGTCCCTTTCAATGCCAGCTAATTGTGGGCCAGTTGTCGCCGTCGCCGAGTTGTTATTTCCCTCGCAGCGTTTGTGTGTTGTTTGCTGCTTGTTTTTCTTTCCCGTCCTCCAGATGCAACAATCGCGCGATGATTTTTCGTCGATCTAATCAGGACGGACATATTTTGTTGGCGAAGGATGGTCAGTTTTGCGGTCGTGAAGTCGTGAATCGTCCCTTTTCCGAGATGTAAACACACGATGTCCCGTTTATTTTTCTCCCATCATCGGTAACCGTACAATAACACACGGCTCAGTATTTTCCATCCGTCCGGGCGGGCGAAAACAGGCGAAGCAAGTCGGAGAAGCGATTGATTGATTTCCAATTTTTCGCCCTCCAGCTGAACTGCTTGACCAGGACAGCCATCCCCGAGGGCACGACACAAAACACAGTTGTCTCATCATTTGTCACGTATTGTCACGGGTGTTCCGGGTTCGTCCGGGGGCCCACCACAGATCGGCTCGGTCGCCTTCGCAGTCCGGATCGCATTCTTCCTGGATCCTGTCTGGCGCCAGCATTAGAGCGACTTTTTTCCTCTTAGCGAATGTGGCCGTATGCGTCCCTGCCGGCCCCTAATCCCTTGACCCCGGCCAGAAGGTCAAGCGGTTGAGTTCTAGGTACCTGAACACGTACCTACGTTCTTCCGAGTGTCCCGCGGCGAAGCTGCGTTGTCCCGAGGGTTAAGCAAAACAGTCAGTGGTGGCCCGTTTGAGGTCTATCCCTTTTTCTCGCTGGCTCCGTTTCGTCGTAGGCAAGATTAGCCTCCTGCGGCGTGTTCCAATCGCCCGCATCATTACGAAGTCAGTAGGTGAGTTGACGATCGCATTCATAGTTGTAAGAAAAAGTTCATACAAATCTAAACAACATGCAGCAATGTTGTTGAGTTGTTAAGTAATATTTGAATCAATATTGAATTGATTCGAAATCATACTTCTTGGAGAAAACTAATTTAGTAATGAACATTCCGGATGAAATAAGGGAGCCCATTTCGGTACCACAATATTTCACTAGAACTTGTGCCTAATCCACAAGTCGTACTGTTGGTCGCAATTTAGAAGACAACAATAAAAATCCGAATGTCCGTCGATCTACACATTTTCGTGACACAATATTTTAAAATGCTTAAGGGTTTTCCACACTGTGGTATCACACTTTGCAAGGATTCCTTTGGTTTATTTAATGGTTGAAACGATCATGGGATGAAGGCAGTCCGAAAATCGGAATCTCCAGCCGATCATCGAATGTAATTTGAACGGTTCATGTTACGAAACAGAGAAAAAAATAATAAAAGCATAAATCTTGTGATTAATGCCTCCTAAACCAGTGCCGGACATTAATCTGAGCCAAACATTCATCTTTCCACAAGATAGTGATAGAGTGGCTGCAAATAGTGTCCCGTAAGCTATCGCTCCCAGATAAATCGGCGATAAACTTCAAACGCTGGCACACAATTGAAGCGAAATTTTGAATGGCCAAAAATCGATTGCTCCCAACTCCTGCAACTGCAGTTGCAAACGATTTCGCGATAATCAATTGCTTATCGCTCGCCCTTCGCGAGCTGTTAAATATGCGCGTGGTGCGAGCGGGCTGTCGCAATTAGTGCTTCATTTGCGCGGCCATAAGCATGGACGTCATGGGAGTGGATGAACGTGGGGAGTTCATGGGGACCAAAAACCGGATCAAGCGGAACCCCCGAACAATGCACGGATTGGCTCGCATTGGTCCGTCCTTTGACGCCGCGGTGCAGTGGGCGTAAAATGGTGGCCATCGATGCGCCGCTTCTGTTTGCGATAGCGCGTGAGCGCAAGGCGAAATCCACTGGAACGTGAAAGAAAAAAAGGAACAGGACAATTATGTGGATTGGGTAACTCGTTGGGGAGGGGAACGGTGAAACGTAATCGACGCAACGAAATTTACATTTTAATCATCTGCCTCGCACATCGCGCTCGAACGCGTTTGACAAATCAGATCGCCGTTGAGTTGTTGGAGTCCGGCCATCCTAGGGGATGCAATGGAAACGAGATCCTGGATGCGCCGGAGCGGTTGTTTGCATTGGAAATCGATTCGAATGGACACGCGCACCCAATAGCAATCGGTATCTTGATAAGGGCCTCTGAGGCTCGACAAAATAGTTGTTCCCGTTCCTCCCTGGTCCCCAGCTTCAACCCCCATACAATCGTTAGATTGTATTGATTGATAATAATTATTTAATTAGTTTATTATCACACCACCGTTGGCGGTTCATACCCGTGGCATGGATAATGATGCTGCCCAAGCGCCTGTGGGAGAGGTGTCCAGCGGCACGGAGCACGGAGCGGTGCGGTTTGACGCGGCGAGATGCAAATCGCTAACCATAGATGTGGTAAACAGTTTTAGATAATGATCGTTAATTTGACAACGACAGCTTTGCCTAATTTATTGAGATTGAAAACGTTTGCATCTTTGACACGTACCAGTGTACCCCTGTGTCCATCCCGTGCCGGTGTTTGGTTGGAGGTACCTTATACTACCCAAAAGTACAGGAAAAGATGCAGATTTGTTGCAATTAAATTGGCACATGAGAAGGAACAGTGGTATCGTTTCTGGGGAATTTTCTTCTCATGCAAATAATATCAAAGAAAATAAGAAAATATTTTGTAGCAACCAACAAATCAGTAGGCCAGTACGAAACAAGCCAACAAAATATCCCGAAACAATTTGTTTCGAATTCCACACCATTCCGGACAGCAAATATTTTTCCAAACAAACGCCGATTTGTAACACAATTCCCGATTCGCTGAGGGATGCGCATTTTTGGAATACAGTTGGCCAAAGCAGCGCAAGGATCAAGGATGCCGCGCGCTTCGCAGTCGCTATTTGACCGGAGAAGCGAAGAAGACGCCCGAAAAACCGGGCACCGAAATGGCTTTGGTTTTCGCTTATAGTGGCCCGATGTGACCAAGACATCAAGGCTTCACCCAGGATAGAAACAACGGCAAGCAGCTGGCCCGCTTATCTTCCATCTGCTGATCGCCGAGTGCCTTCTCGAAGTGTTAATGATTACATCTAAATCGCCTCTTTGTGCGGTTTTTGGGTGCTGGCTTTTCCCATGCTGATCGTGCTGTTCTGCGGCCGATCGAGCTCGTGTTCGAGTTCTCGTTTAGTTTTGTTTGACGAAGGTTGGGAAATGTTTGGTAGAATTCGACATTCGAACAGTTCTTCGTTCGGAAGAATGCGGCATTTTTTACCAATCCCAGGATTGTGCGATCGTCCCGACCTTTTCTGCGGTTTAGTTTAATGATAGATGTTTATAGTATGTTGATGTAGATGCACATTTGTTGTGATCCTATTAATTTTATTTTCAACCTATCAACGAGGTGTATCCTATTTGTTCACAGTTATCCAAATGTCTTACTCGATCAACGATTCCGTGTCGTCGGTTCAAAGACGTAGTGTTGGCATTCCAGAAACGATAAATAAACGCATTGTCATTGCAATTGTAATTTTATCGATCGAATAGTATTATGACATAGCATTTTATTATTTCTTAAAAAAGAACCTCAAACTGTAGAGCACTTAAAAGTCAACAATCATTTCAATTTGGTGTCCAAAAGTTACAGCGGAGAAAAAGTTTGAAGGATATGAAAGGATAGTCGAAATCGACGTACCATCCTCGCGTCTTGGCGCGTATCCTAGCAACTTTTTCATGCATGCTTTTCTCGATGCCACAATTTGCCACAAGTGTTTGCTTTTCCATATTAAAGAATTGAGAATGTGGAAAAGAACGAACCAAGGCCAATTATTCTAAAAGTGCGCTCGACTCGAAGCCCATCCGCGCATTTGAGCAAAAATAGTGCCATGTGTTTGTTATTGCTCAATTAACTGTCTCCAATGGGAGGATGGATTGAACAATTTTCGATAACTGCCGCCGATCCACAGCGAGCGGCCCTTGAATCGAATTAAACTCATCACCCCTAACAATTAAACAAGCCGACTTATCAACTGGGAACCCGAAATTACGCCAACTCGGGTGGCATCTTTTCTGCCGTTCAACCGGGGTTTTCCGATCAGGAGAGAAAGTTCCTTCCGAACCGTCGCTGGCTGGTTAGTACCGACACTTCCTGTTCAAACACTTGTTACAACACAATCAAACCCCGTAGGTGCCCCGGATTCCGAATCCCCGCCGACGAGCGACGGGGGGTGTCGCATCGCAGCGGGAGGTCCTTTCTCGATTACCGGATGGATGCACTCTGCGCCCCTATGCTCGGCGGGTTTCGAAACAGCAGGCCCGGTGTGGGCTAACAATTGCACCACACCCCAGCAATTGTGTGTTCCTCTCACCGGAAACCGGGCGCATCTCGGTCGTTGGTCGTTGGCCGCAATGGGAGCAATTATTTTATTATTATTTGCGGTTCATATGTTTCACTTTGCGGGGCCCTTTGCGACTCCCGTCGAACGCCGTTACGCCGGCAAGTGGACGGGAACGTTTTCTTAAATCAGCAGCTAACAGGTTCCGGTGTGTTTCAGGGTGTTTCAGGGTCGATGAACAAGTTGCTCGACAGATTGTTTCACAATTTATTTTGGAAGGTCATAAATTCTCAGATAACGCGAGGATTCGTTTTGATTTGTTTCTCAATTCCCTGTATTCAGTATGTTGTCTCCGGACACGCGAGTATATCTACATGTTTTAGAAGCCAAAAAGAAATTAGTCAATTTTACGAATTCTCTGATGTTCTCTGAACAGGATCCCAAACAGGGATGCCAGGATGCCTGGAATGTTGCAACAATCACATTCAAATAGATTTTTGAAAATTTTTGATTTTTTGAGCACATTTCATGAGTTTAAAGGATTGCGAACGTCATACATTAGAAGTTGAATATAATAGCATAGAATCGTAGTTCCATGACCACTGTATTTGTCGATCTTAGTTTTAGTACAAACATGTTTAGAAATCAACCAATGTATCTGGAAGTGACTAAGTTGCATTTACACATGCACGCATAAAATGAATCTTCAGGTTTTGAAGCACGAATTAGGCATGAGTTGAATTGATGCTGGCAATCCATCGTCCCTATGACTCCTTCTATAGCGACACATCAAACATCCACACGTTTAGCTAGTTTAGTGAGCCATCACAAAAACTTGCATGAATCAAACATAGTTCAAAACAGCCTCGAATGCATCCTGACCTGTGGAAACAGATGGTTTAACTTATCACTCAATTTGGTTTCGCAATGTCCCTCCGTGTCCGATTCCGATTCGAGTACCGGTTCCGGATGATTTGATGACCACTCACACCAGAAGAGTCCATTCTTGCATTCGTTCTCCTTCCCGAAAGCATCTGTCGCATCCTGCGCAAGTCAAATGAATGAGCTGGCGGTTTGTTTTCTCGAGCTTCGCAAGGAAATGAGATCACCGGCACCGATTAGACGCGGCAAAGCGTGTAATGTATTAAATTTCCACATCCACAAACATCAAAGGTGGCCAGCGGCACTTCGTCCATTAGCGTGATAGGGTTGGGATTTTCTCCGCTTCCGAGCGGCTTTGATTCCCGCCAGTCCGAATGATGAGAATGAGAACTGTGAGGACGACTGGCGACGCCGTTGGTGTTGATCTTCCGGTTACGCCCTACCTTCTCAAGTGCACTCTTTTCACACCCGGACCGGGTCCATTTGGGTAATCAAATAAGTACAAATTACATAGTGCGGACTTCGTGACGGAAGCACCATTACCATATGCAACGGTTCAGGGATACACAGCATGTCGTGCCTTCTTTGCTTTCTACTGAAGATGCACACCAGGAGATAAACTAGGAATTCACATGTTCACAAAAAATAACTTCCGTTTTGGCTCGATTACATGAAAATATAGAGTTGCATTTCGTCAGGGGTTTTAAATTCATACTGGAATTATTTCAAATATACTACGAATCAACAAGAAGAGGGAAACAAGAAACAGCTCCCACAACTCGCATCCTGATCTGAACATCGTTCGTTGTGAAGTACTCCTTGTCGCAAATTTTGCCAAACCGCAGGAGTTGTCGTAGAAGCGTTCATGCCGACGCTTTAATCTGGCGTCTGCACTCTGTCTGGAAATGGTGTTAAAGGGTTCGTACAATAGAAAAGCCTCTAAAGCGATCCTCTTTTCGGAGCGCTTCCATTCACTCCTTCACCGAAACTGCCGTGGCGCACGGTTTTACTGCCAGACTACCTGTGCTACCTGTTTTTGGTCCAAAATGGGATGCGTGAGTTGCGTTAGGAATGTTTGGAACCAATACTTTGTCTGCATGATCATTGTTTTAGGCCTCTAGAAGTTATCAATAAATTGCTTAAATTTTTGTTCATCTCTTTAGATAAATGTGTGTGTTTCATTTCTTTGCTAAAGTATATTAAGAATTTTGCATAATCATGGATAATCGTCTTTTTTGGATTTTGATTTGATCGTTATAAGAAAATTTGGATTAATAGAAATTGGATAGAAATATTAAAATGGAATATGTGAACCTACTTGACACATTTAAAAGAAAAGCCGCTCAAAACTCTTACTGGTTTTGACAAAATGTTTATTATTTATCAACAGTAAATGACATGATTTTTTGTTTATAAACAACAATAAAGTTATGAACAACTTAAACATCAATCGGAACGCCATTTGTTATTTCGTTTGATGAATAGCAATAAGATTAATCTTATAAAAAAATTAGGCAGGATCCATCCGATCCATCACTCCGGCATGATATTGCAATTTCATTCCCAGTAAGGGAATCGGAGTTCCGGAGGTTCGCAGATTTTCTTTCCATGGTGTTTTTTCTTCGTTTCCAAACTAAAAGTAGTTGGCAGAAAGGCAGCGACGAGCTGATATGCTCGACATTTGCGCCTTTTTAAGTTCCGTGCGTCGAGTCGGTCAGTAGGGCTGGTGGACGACGACTACACAACGACACTCCCTGGCCAGCCCATTATCACTCCATTCTGATCGGAACAATACCAACAAAAGATTTGTTTTCGGTGATTATCAGATTTGGTCATTGTGGCTCAAATTGATATTTTCGTGTTCACCTTCCATACCGGGAGAAAAGATCGCACATCGCAGGACGGTACGCCGTGTCCCGAATGTGTCCTTGCGGAAATCTGGGTCGAGAGTGTGTGCACTCTCAAGTGTGTACCATTGTTTTTCTCGAGTACTATTAGTGTGCTTATCCGCTGCTGAGGTACTTGAGGCGAACAATGGCCACCGATTCCCGTACCCATTCCGGCCAGCCCGGAACGGTCTCGAATGGCAGCAGGGACAATGGGCTTTAAGCCCACGTAAGACGATTAATCGGTACCGGCTAGGTTCGCAAGAGAAGGATGACAAAAACGGAAAATGGTGTCGTGGGTTTCGATTCTCGAAGGAGTCCCTCGGAGAAAGCTCGATCGGGCCCCGGTCGGTGGCAACAAGAGTAAAGGATGTCTTTCAAGGATCGGGACTGACTCGAAGGAAGACGTCGCGCTGTGGGCCGATTTGTCAGCGAAGAAACGAGCAAACTGACACACAGTTTTTTTGTCCTTTCTTTCATTCTACTTCGAGTTCTAAGCTGCTTCATTAGAGACGCACCTTTCGCCTGCTGCATATCGCTCCGATCAGAGAATCTGCATCTTCCGAGAGTTTTCCCAAGCCTTCCGCAGTCCAAAGAAAAGTAACGCTTTCTTTCGAACGGCATTCGCACGCCATAGAAAGAAGAACTGAAAAAGGAATGCTATAACAAGAGCAGAATAGCAGGGCCGTTCTAGATGAAACACCTCTTTCATCCACTATGTTTTTATGTTGTTGATCAACTCGAAGCACTTTCTCTCTGGCCATGCTCCAGCAATATTTTTTTGCTTTTTGCTCTAGTTACTTCTTTGTCGGGGGACGGGCGTGTCCCACCCCGGCATCAAGTCGATCCCGTTAACGGCGATGACGGTCGATCACGTTGCGAGGTTGTGTGGTTGAAATTGGAGATTTGCAGACAGCCTCTCAGTTCGACCCATCCTTGCGTTCGTTTCAAAGAAAGCGACCTCGCGGGTTCGAGGTGTTTTTGCCTTGTGCCATTGTTTGTCATTTGGTCGCTCCGGCTCGTCCAAGGACTTTAAAGCCCCTCTACGGCCCCTCGGGAATGGAACGGAATGGATTTAGATTAAGATAACCACCGATCCTCCCGATATCCCGAGCGAAAGTGCAGCTCGGAGAAGATTCGTCAAGTCTCTGCTTCGTGATCCGCTGTTTCATAAATGCAGTCTTTTCTTGCCGTCCTGGGTTGCACTGTTGCAACCCGACTCTCCAGCAGGAGAGTGTGTTTTCTTCGAATGCATCAGTGTTTAGACGTTGCGTTGCGCTTCGACTCGCTCGCGGTGTCTTTGTTGAGCGGGTGGTGGCGGTGTTGTCTTTCAGATGGCCGTCTTTACAATGAAAGCCCCGGCGAAGGGGAAAAAGAAACAAACGCCTTCTTAACCTAAACTTCAGTGATAACATCACCTTCGGTTCCTAAGTAGGATCCTCGATCGAAGATACCGGGGGCATATGTGTTTGGGAATGGAAAGTTCTTTTGTCATTGAACAGACTTAGTGGGACTCTTGACTGAGAAGTAGGGTCCTCGATGGAAAACAAAAAAACAGAAACCTGATTTGAAGTACGCTATTTGATGTGTCTATTGTTAAAACCACAAGCATAAACTAGAGTTTATATATGCAACACAGTTCTAGCATAATATTTGCAACGCCAATATGGAAAATATTTGCACAAAACTGAACACCGAACTTGACTTAACAAACATGCAAACAATTGTCGCTTTTCCACTTTGTTAATGACTCTAACCAAACCTTTGAGATCGTTCAGTCACCAACATGAGGACCTCTTTTTTAATCGCTAACACTCACGACTCAACTAACACCTTCCCGTATGGCACACGCCCTAGGGCCAGCCCGCTGCGTTTACGCTATCCAGTTTCGCCGGAACCAGCGTCCCCTCTGCGGTTTCCCGTCCGCAGACGGATAAACCTCCGGTGTGAGGCAAACCTCCGGTGCAGGGATTCTGCACGGTGTCCATAAATTGTTGTCGTCCCTGCACGCTAAAAATGCAGTATTTATTGTGGTGAGATAAAAATAAAATTTATTCATTTCAAGTAATATTTATTGTAAAAGGGAAGTAGCCGAAGGGGTGGTGTGGTGATAGAACAAAAAAAAAGGATAAAGGATCGGCGAAAACACGCACACATACACACAATTCCGTCCTACGCAACGGATATAGGAGCAAACCAATGTTTCAATGTTTTTGGCAGCGCTGGACGAATGTTACAGTTGTACAGTTGTGGGCTGTTTGAAAAATGGCCAGTTTGAAAGTCATTTCCCGAAAAACGGTGCGAAACAAGTCCTGATTTGACATTCGATTTAGGGTACAAGTGTTCCTTTTTTGTTTTGTTTCCGACATTTCCCTTAGAACGCGCGCGTTCGGAGCGTTGGAATCGCATCCTTAATCTTCGAGTGCTTCTAGTGCTGCTACCGTTATATATATTTTATTGAACAGCGATAATAAATACACATCCACGGAAATCCCGACACGACAGCCGCAATCTCACTGAGCGTTGGCCCGCCGCAAAAAAAAAACAATATCCAATTGTTTAGTCATTTATTATTTTCTATCGCAAAACAGACCCCGGGAAAAGAGCTTTGATCGATGGGCGATAAGCGTTAAACGATTGTAAAAGATCACCCTGTCCCTAGTGGCCCGATGATTGGCGGTAGGAAGGAGGAAAGTAGAGGGGTGGGAGGTGTCCTTGCAAATGAGAAGGATTTTCGCACAGAGATGGCTTAGTGCGTCGCTTCGGGGAGGTTTTGTTTCAACGATTGCGAAAGGACAGCCTGTCCGGGATGTCGTTGCGCGTTTGTTTGTTCGCGCTGGCAGCCGGAGTGTGCCTGATCCGTATTCGCCCCTCCGGAACCGGAACCTGTCGAGTAGAGGGAAGTCCATGAATGGAGGAGGATTGAAAACCTCCTTAAAAAACAAAAACAGCAAAAAATCGGCCATCCACACTACGATTCCGATTGGAGTATTATCTTCTTCAATCTACCGCCCGGCGTATCGAAATAAACTCGGCCCAGCATCCACTGGCCACACTTGGCCCGAACGTCGCTAGGAGGGGTTTAATAAGCTGCCGGGCCTGCCGGAAAGCTGGTGGCCATCCGCCACCTTCGGTTGCATTGTTCGTCGTGCTATCACACCCAGCAGACACGCGGTGCAGTCGCTCGAAGACGTCGGGCGCCACGCGTCGCGGTTCCGAAATGTGTTTGGTGCACGTGACCGCGCGCCTGGAACGCTCTGCGCCTCATACCCCGGGATAAACCCGGCGACAGGAAATACAATTAGAGCGGTTTATTCGCCTTTCTCTTCCTTGGTGCGATCGATTCCGGCAGGAGTTGCTCTAACACCCCCTCATCCTCGCGGTCGGCCCGTTTGTTGAGCTAAAAAATCAGCCCTCGACCGTGCTGCATTATGGATCGTCGCGGAAGTGGGAATAAATGTCGCTCTATCCCGTGAAGCCATTCCACTGACAATAAAAAGAACA
>JAOEFI010000003.1:42309024-42347533 GCA_034621735.1 Anopheles plumbeus
CATTATGGATCGTCGCGGAAGTGGGAATAAATGTCGCTCTATCCCGTGAAGCCATTCCACTGACAATAAAAAGAACAACGCGTGCTTATTTTAACAGCGCCACCGCGCTTGAATCCCCGGTTTTTGAAATTTGATACTTTGAGTTGAGTTTATTTCGATTCCAACAAAGTGTTAAAGCCAGCGAAACCGATGACCCTTCATCGGAAGATTTAGTTTAAAAGGACACCAATCAACAGTACATCGTGTATCAGACGGATTTTAAAATTTCCACATCGCTAGACAACTGGAAATTGTAGGGTTTTTCGGAACTGAAGAGTGCTGATTTATTTTTACGGCCCATTTGACGAAGCGGTATGTCCGAAGAGTGGAGTAGGGCGCTGCGACATGAAACATATTCACATTTTTCATCTATAACATTAGAAATCTGTATCAATGTACGGCGCGTTTTTAAATTTAATTATATTTTCTCACGATGGGTTTCCTGAATGTTGAAAGCGTGCTTGGCGATACTAGAAAATATATTTCACATGTACATGAAATGCCTACATTATGATCTGTAAAATTTCTCTTTGAAATTCGACACATAATGAATTTACCAATCAACTATGGTTTAGATCATCTTTAAGAAAGTGTTTTGGTTGGCAGTTCGAAACAGGAATTAGAACTGGTAGAAAACCCGCGGGTCCTACGTGATTCAACAGTTCATAGCGCATCCTTATGTTCAACAAGGACGCAACGATAAAATATCTCGAATAGCAAACTTTGATGATAAGTGCTACAAAGTTATGGTAGATTGTAATAATTGTTAAAAAGACAATGATCATTTCTATTGATTCTATTGTGTACTAAATACTGTTATTTTTAGCTACGATTGTTTGTATAAAATGTCAACTAAATAAAAACCTAAAACGTTATTTTCCTACAATCATTTCTAACGAGTTTGTATGCGTAAAGGCGAGGTAGCAAGGGACATACCTCAATGTTTAGGCTAATCCAACCGGAACGTTATCGAGGGAAAGCCGAGTGGCGCCAACCGGCAGGAAACCAATCGTCGTACCAGATCCATTTCTAAATTACAATAAAATTCACCAAACCGGAAACGGGGCCGTTCCCAAAAATGGAACTATTAAATCTCTATCCTTGTGCTCACGCGTGCTGAACTAACAAGTCGCAGCTGCTTCAGGACCGTTCCAGAGAGCGACGAGCCTCGAACCGGAATGCCACGAGGCCCGCCGTTTATCATCCATCGCAGCAGCGTTGAAAATTGTAATAAAAATTTTAATGCTCATTTTTATTGTTCCGATTTTGGGATCGTTTTGGAGCCCGCATCACCGTTGGCGCACTTTCTCCGTCCACGGGCCCCTTCTAACTTTCCGCCAGTCGAACTTTGTGTTCCGTTCCGGGCAGGACGCGTTTTTCTTTCGCTCGACATTCCGCAGGACAAACGGGCTCCCGGGTTTGGGCCCAGGCCGGTCGCTTCCATCTTGTCCAACCCATCTATTGTTAATAGGAGATTGAGTTTTTGTTTTGCTAACGTGCTCTACGCATGTTTTACGACTTCCATTTTGCATGATAACCCAAGAAAGTTCCGGAAAATACGGTAGGTGAGCGGCGTGTCGCTGGGGAGGCCTTTCTTTTACATTCTTCCACTGCATCGAGAACTTTCCGTTCCGTTTTTCACGTTTTAATTTTTGCGTTCTGCCTCTGCTTCGACTCGCTTCGGGTGAAATTTTTCGTTTTGATGTTTCATTAATCTTGATCCATCTGGGGCTCGCTGGACGCGGGAATGTTTACATACCAACGTTATTGCGTGGCTGTCCAGCTGGTAATTTGGACAAATATTTATGACGCTCGGCAAGAATTCCAAGATTAGAGTTTTGTGATGAAATATTTGCCACAATTTCCCATTCAGCCGGCGAAATGATTTTTCATGCAAATTCTTCGGTCCACTACATTCCGTGTGATAAACATAGATTTATTAACCTGCACAAAGTGACGGCTAGTGAATGAGGCTATAAAGTAGAAAATATCACTCATATATCCGTTTTATTAGTCACTTGCGAAACGAATCCTAATTCCACAAATGTATTTGAAATTTTAATTCATTCTTATTGCTTTCTACAGAATATTTGGTTAGGCGCCAGTGACCTCACATTTCCGTCATTTCATTCTAAATAGTAGATTCATTATTCAATTAGCATTCCCCAATTTAATTCAATAAATGTTTACCATGGATGAAGTTGTGTGTACTATTTGATAATCAAATGTTTCTCACCGGAGGGATGTTTCTTCCGTCCGTGAGCAACCATTGCCCATTCCTGGTGCCCTTGTAAAACATCGCCAGGTATACCACACATGACGTCGTTATAAATTTTGGAGCATCCCCGAAAATGTATTGCACAACCAAAACAAGCACACCACCAAAGAGAGGCCCATTTGAGACTCAACCGCAACCCAGAGCCCCGAAAAGCTGGAAGCGTTTTTCGATCATCTTGTCCACAAATTATAACGATGATGCACAACGATATAGCCACTCGCAATCAAGATCGTCCTATCCGTCGGTCCCGGAATCCTTTCGATCACACACACACACTCGAAGGACCCATTCGGTGCTTTCCCACTACGCCCAACGGAGCCAACGAGGGCGAGCGGTAGAGTGGGGTTGATTTGCATATAAATTTGCAAAGTAAGTACGAAAATTGCATTCCCAACCAGCCTTCGTGCGTCCGCCGGTCCGTCCGTCGGTCCGTCCGTGCTCATTGATGCCACTATTGCTCTGTCTGCTGGTGTTGAATATTTATTAAACAATTAATTTAAAATCAAAAGATACGCTAAGGACCCCATCACCGGGTACGAGGCACTGGAACTGGAACCGTTTGGCCAGGCAGAATCGGTTCGGTGCCGAAAATCTTTCCTAGTTTGTGGAGCACTAGAGTTAGAAACCCGGGGATGGTGTTTTGATGGCGCTGGCAGAGGAACGGTGGTGTTGTTTGATATATTTTACACTAGCGGCGAAGTTGATGAAACTAGTGTTGGAAGTGACCACCAACCGCTGCGGCCACCATTGCGGCCAGCGTCAGTGTAAGGCCACTACAAACTATGAAACCTTAACCGACTGCTTCACACTGTGAATCGTAAGGAAAATACTGGAATAGTACATGTATTGTAGGCACTGGCAATGCGTACCGAGCCCAGCGGCACACGCTCACCCGAATCCGCAACGGATAGCGAAATCTCCTACAATAAATCTCAATATGCATATTTTAGTGAGATTTATTCGTTCCTAGATTCTAGCACACGTAAATAAAATGGCAGCCATGAATTATTTACCGTGTGCACATATTTAAATTATTAATTATTATTTCTTTCGACTGCCGCAGAACCGGCGGTCCCAGGTTTGCCCCATCTTGTTCTCCGCCCTGTGTGGTGCCCTTTAGCTAATAAGAATAATTCGATTCACTCCGGCGCGCGGGTGGCGTAGAGGTATGGCGGCAACTGCGGCAAGTATCGGATGCTGTCATGCTCGATTCTATGCTTCACTGGGTAACGATGGGGTGGTAGCCCATGGCCCATCAACCCAGCGTAATAGATCCGATAAGCGAAATCGGGCTTATCAGTGTGAGTTTAAAATATTCATACACTCGGAGATAGATGGCGTAGTTGATCACACGGAGCGATGCTGGTGTTGGTGTTCTAATTGTTGTTGCTGTTGCTGAAGTCTATATTAGAACGAATATAAACGGTTCCCTATTGCTGTAGAATTTTGTAGATTGAGTTTGACATGTTAAATGACTTGTTTTGTTTCAAGACTGTAGATGTTAACAGTTATGTTAAGGTCTAGCTGAAGTGAATTCTATGTTATACTAACTAGATAAAAAAAAGGAAATGAATGAAAAGTTTTAAGACATATGAATTGAAATATGAGATGAATGTACTTCTCGGTTCTCCCGGTAACCGATTCCAATTATTTTTCCACCAGATTTTGACACGAAGAAATCTTACACGCATTCTATGTAGGAGGTCATTTCTATAGCTATTTGTTTAGAACTAATAACTTTCATCGTCCAACCAGTCGCCCTCGCTTCTCATCCCGCGACCGGCAGCAAAACACACGTCCGTCCAATCTTCCATGCAACGCTCGTTCGCGCACCGATAGGCCATCGCAATATTAGTGTCAAAATAATGACCCACCATCATGCGCGTCGAACGCGCCGCGCCATGCGTTGCGATGTTGCAGGTGAATGCATAATTTTACTTCGGAAACGCACGGTACAAGCGGTACAGAACGCATCGCCGTACACGTAAACAAATGCTGCCCGGCACTGACTGGTGCGCTGCATCGGTGATGGGGTGGTTAGCGTGGACCACCCTCACGATGACAATGGTTTGAGGAAAAGCCCATAATGTGTGAGCAATGGAATAGCGCTCGGTGCAACCGCACATTGTCCATCCCCCCGTATGTTGCTGTTGTTGAGCCAGTATGTTGAGGCCAGCAAATAGAAGCGAGGTTTTTGGTTTATGTGTTTGAAGGACTGCGTCTACATAGTACACATGGCAAACGGAATCGTTCTTTAGACGTTTCGCTTCGTTTGCCCTTTGGGAAAGGAAACAGTACCTTTATTATAACCAAGGTGCTAATAAAATGCTTGTTTTTGGGTGAATATAACGAAATTATTTCCTACAAATGATTGAGATATGACAGTACAAGGCGTATAATTCGTATTTTTTATGTCGTCATGTCATTTAATCTAATTTGTTGTTAATAACTTTTAACACTTCCTTCGAATAAAATAATGCTGGAAAAGATATCCATCTTTTCCTTTCCTAGTTTGAGTTAGATGTGTTTTGTTAAACGGTCTCTCTTTTACATTCTGACCAGTTCTGAGCGCGACGTGTTACCGCCGTGCTAAAGTACTAAACAAAAATGTAGTTAAAAAATAAAAGAAAGCAACCTGCAGCTCGCAAGGTGCACCAGTGTTCCGCTTCCTTTTTCCCAACCGCTTACATCCAGCACTGGATAGCATATGCATTTTTTCCCGCCCATTTAATACCGCACAGGGAACGGAGGTGAAATACGGGAACACGCAAAAAAGCGCTTTTCATTACATATTTTATGTGTGTGCTCATGATGTCGTCGTCGTCGTCGTCCTCGTGGTCGTTCTCCGGCGGTTTAGTTCTTCGGGAACCGTGGAAGGTGCAAAAAATTGGTTCTGGATGCAAAACTGCAACGATAATGCATTTTGCCCCTACCTTTCGCTGTCGGCCGCTCGCCTGCCCGCAAGCTGTGGTGGGGTTTCCTTTTTTCCTGGATTTCCTAATCTAACCGCGTCGTCGACTTCTTCGTCGGAGGAGGCAACGAAACCGGCCATACGTACGTACATGCATAACGATATGGAACGATACGCGGCCGGCGATACGGACTGCGGTTGAACGGCAAAGTGGGTGTGCAGGGGCCGGTGTTGCATTTGTGTGCACCGAAAAAGAAATGCAGTTAGTGGTGCAAGGTCCGCCATCACGCCATTTGCCAAGCACAAAATCGGCGCACGGAAACGACCGGCGTTAGTGCTCGCGGTAGAGAGGCCCACACCCGCTAACGAAACGGACGATCATCGTCATCACCATCATCGTCGTAGTCGTCGTCGCCAAGGGGCAGCTCCCCGAACGAACTCACAGTGGTAACGTTCTGAAGAACGCGAAGGCCATCACTTCCGTTTCGATGATTTTAATTCAGGAATATTAATTCAGGGAATCATAAACATAAGAGCAAAATTTGAGGGAACGTAGAAACATTCCCCCAGCCTTTTGATGTAGCTCTTCACTTAATTTTGGCTTGTCTTCACTTAAGCTTTCTTTAAGTTACTCTAATTGAAATACAAATAAACGTGCAGTGTTGTTACACTTTGTTTTTTCGTTTTTTCACATTTTGGAAAACGAGGCACAATATTAACTTTGTATACCTTTGTATGTATGTTGCAGTATTCTTCTGATAGTCGATGCAGTCTTCGGAATTAATAAGAAGATTGATCGGGTAAATTGAAGCTTCAGTAAGAGTCCCCCAACGAACATGCATCGCAGGTGTTTGTGTTAGAAACATCCTTAAAAATTTCCAATGTCCACCCGCCAGCTCCACAGTGCCGTGGCCGGCGTGTTCCCGAAACCGAACCAAGGGGGTTAAAATGTTGCGAATGCGTTGCGCTTGTAGGCAAGAAAGCGTCGAAATGCACGCGGCGGCCACAGAATGCAGGCGCACATAGGGTGACGCGGGTATGCCTCGGTTTTTGCGAATGGTAACCGTCGCCAGACGGTGCCGGTGGCGGAGTAACGACGGTGACACGATGACAACGAAATCGCTAGAACGCGCAAATGGAACGGCGACAAGGGCGAAATCGGTGGCCAGGTGAGGCCGTTGCAGCCACGGCGTGCAGCGCTCGTTGATGGGATTTTTGATAGGAACGTGGTTATGTAGGTGCAAAAGTGCTGATGAAAATCGTAACCGGTGGAACCGGGTGGTGGTGGTGGTGGCGGAAGAAAAAAGGGAATGTGCAGCGCGAAAGAAGGAAAGAATGAAAGAAAAAACGGCCCCAACGGAACGAAACCGAAGCACAAGCCAATGCATCACCGCCGAGTAGCGAAGGAAGGAACGGAACGGCATAAGAATGGATGCAACAGAAGGAAGAAAAAAACAACACACACACACACAACCTCCGAGAGCGGGAATGAGCGAACGAGTGGTAGAAGAACGAAAAACAAGAGAAGAAAATCATCACCAGCAGCAGCAGCATGCGAGCAAGGCGAAAAGAAAAGAACCGCATATTAATCAGATAACATAATGTGCAAACATGTTTTACATGTTATCAGCTCGTTAGATTAAAACACATATTATAGAAATACAAATACAGTAAAGTGTGGACATCTCTTACGGTACGACGGGACTGCCTGCTTCGCCCGGGTGTTACAGTGCGACAGTTGGCGTTCCTTTTCGCTAGGCCAGACCGGCGGCGGCGGCGGCGGCTGCGGCAAGGATATATTTGTGTAACTGTTTCACTTTATTTTTTCCATTGCCAGGCCGCAGACTGCAAACTGTCCACCCACACCCGGTGCGGTGGTAGCAATGGTAGTTTTAGTTGATCTGGAAGTCTTTCACTAATCTGTTAGTACCCTCGAAAGGGTGCGGAGCATAGAAGTGTAGCATTAGGAAATGGGATAATGAGTTGCCTCGGGGTAAACTAAATGCCAACGCATTCACTGACAACATTCCGAACCGAGTGAATTTATGTGACGAAAGTGTCGTTGATATTGTTTAGGTTTTATAAACACAAATCAATTTAAACCCAATTAAATACTATTTTGTGTTGAATGCTTTATTTATGGATCAATTGTTGGAAATTCATCATTCAATCATTCATTTTTTGCCCTTTAAAATATCTACTGTGACAAAAAAATGTATCAAAATACCGATGCAACTTAGGAGCCCTCCAACCGCTAGACCAAAGTGAGTATAATTGTCTAATTTAAAACATAAGCCAGCTCTCTCCCGCCGTATCCATACAATATCCTTTCGCGACCCCTCGACTGAAACCCCCTCTCGAAACACTCCCAGCCTTAAAACCACCCTCCATGTTAAACAAAGAGGGAACTTGAAGAGAAATCGCACGCTCGGGTCAACCCACCCGTGCCTAACGAAATAACCAACATTAACCTAATACGAATCCATCATCTTGTTAGCTGGCGTCGCCCGCGGTCTCCGTTTCCAGCTCGGTCGTCGGTTTTGTAGCTGACATGCACCCTTTTTCTCCTAGAAAAAAAAACGAGCTTCCTCGGGATTTTCACTTTCCACGGTGACTTTTGAATTTCTTAGTCGGTCCACATTTTCTCTCCCCCGAACGCGAGGCCAAAAATCATTCCTAACGATTATGACACGGCAGTGCGATACGCGTGTGAGTTTTTCTTCCTCCTCAGGGGGAAAATGTGCCCCTCGCCGGTGTCGGCAAGGCCAGGCTAACGGGATTATAGTTACAGGACGAGCCCGTGCGTATATTTACCGATACGCGTAAGCGAAAAACTTGACTTCCGCAGGAGTTCGCAGGGGGAGAGCGAAAAAAAAAACGCTCTCCCAAAAATGCTCGACGTCCGAATTGATAAACGTTCGGCGAATGTTTCATAATAAACTGCGAACTCCGCACTGAACTGTACCGGACGAGGACACGGAAGCATCCGGATCTCGGTGCTCGATGTGTATCGGGGCGCTCAAGAAAATCTCGTCGTTCCGTTCGCGAGGGGTGAAAGTCGCGCCGCTACTGCGGGGATCATAAATCTTCTTCCGTAAACGAGGGGCGAGCGCTTGCCGAGTACGAGTCATCCGATTTCCCCGCGCGCTCCCGTTGCCCCTTCGGCGTGCCCTTCATCATCCCTTCGCCGCGCGCTGGTGGCCTTGTGGTGTGGATAAATAACCTAAACACTCCCACGAGGATATTCGAAACATATGTAAAATAAATCCGATTTGATGTGCCGGGGAAAAACTCGTGGATGGAGGGTGGTGGCCTGACGACACTCTCAGCAGTCGGCCTCCGTTGATGACTTTCCGGTTTCGATAACACGGGCTCCGACCGGTCGAAGGACGCTGGGACGATCATCATCAAGCGTTCCTTAGACGGGGAGGGTAGCGACGGTGGTGGTGGTGGTGACCGCCACCCGGTAACACAAGTGACTGTTAAGTTGCTTCCCATTGTGCAAATAAACCATCGCCACGTGGCATTCGTACGACTTTGGGCCTTTTTCCGTCCATTCACGTCGTCCTTCTTCCTTCGGTTCATCGTTCGATCCGTTTGGGAATTAGAGAGCGCACTGTTCGCTAACTGCCGCTGCACTGCCTGCTTCAGCGCACATCGGAGGGTTTTCTATCCTCCCCCCCCCCGGGGGTTCTAAGGCACCGGGAAAGTAACCCCCGGCATTAATGTGTGGTATTAGTTGAAATTAGCGCGACTGGGAAGCAGGTCCGCGTCGCCTTGGCGGAAGCGGGGCATCCGAAGTGTATCGTAATCCCGTTTATTGCGCACCGGGATTTACGAATCCTGCCCCGATGCGGGTGTGAATGTAGCTTTTGAATCGGGATGGCCAGTTTAAAAATATGAATGAGAAAAGAATTCAAACGTGCCCGATGGTTTTTTCGCCGAACGTAAAAGGATCTCACAAGGATCAGTTCAATTAGATATTGCCGAAACAAACACTCCTTTTTCGGGTGTCTTGTTGTGGTGGCGTAAACGGGACAAAAAAGATGTCCTTCATTTGCACTCGTTTGTGTAACAATGGGAGTCCTATAAAAAAAAAACGCTCCATCCTCACCGCGGCGTATAATTAGCAGTGAAAATTATCAGATAATTATAGCAAATCCTGGCGAGCCAGCGGTGATTTCGGTCGCTTTGCGTCCATCCATTTCTTTCGTTGGGTTTTTTCCGCATTTCGCTCCGCAAATGCATTTTAACGAGCTGTCCGGCAGGGGATCGGCCGCTCCTGGTGGCACCGGAAAGAATGTCGCGTCGCTTTCGGTGTAAAATATGGCTTTCGAACAATGAAATTAAGTGCCGGACAAACTTTTCCTAAACCCCATGGAATCCATTCCTCCACCGGCCTCACACCTTACGCTGGGATTCATCTTTAACCGGTGATATCTTTTTTTTCTTCTTCTTTTTTTGGTCCTGTTGCACGCAATATTAGCCCCGCCAAATGAATCCCCCGGGGCCGTGCGAGGGTGGGTGTTCCGCCACTCCACCCGGCAGATGGGAACCGGCTGTCCTTGGAGGCACTGGAAAGAGAAAGAAAAAAGGTCCAAACCCACACACCGACGGACCCGCTGGCCTTCCTATGGCCAATCTGCGTGGAAAGAGGGATGGGGGCGCGTAGATAAAAAGTATAATTTTCCATACTTTTAATTTTTATTACACCTCTGATAGCCATTTAACGAGCAGCAAAAATCATGTGGATTTTAACTCCTTGTTTTTTTTTTTTGGCGTCGCACTCACCCCATTCGTTCGTTTAATTTCTTTTCACATTTCAATGTCCTTTTTTCGCTTTCAAGTGAACGAAAAGTTACTTGCCGTGTAGAGAATATTTGAAACGGTGCGAATGACTAAACTCAACATTCAATACAAGTTGTATTTTTACATCACAACACACACACATTGAAGCAGTTCTTGAATGATGGTGGTTTTTTTGGGAACTCTCTTCTGGTTTACATCAACACCATTTCAATTCACCCCCAGCCGGTATCAATGTGCAATATTATTCATCTTGCATTCCGGATAATGCTCATCCGCCGTTCGGGCCACCCACCCCCTTCGGAACTCACACCCCGCTCACCAAAGGGTTAATTAAACGAGGATGGTTAAGAAGGAGTGAAGAAAAAAAAATTCAGTCATTATGTGTAATAATGCGCGCGAGGATGATACATCTTTCCTTATCATCCCAAAGGAAAGTTTAAGGTTCAACCCGTACCCCGCGTGCGTTTGCCCTCGTTAACCTCTCGCGGGGCCCGTTCAATCCCGTGTGGCATGCCGTGTGTCCTGTGCATCAAACAGGGACCAGGAGTGTGCGATTTCTTTTTCCGTTTATGGTTCGGGTTTGGTTTTTACATTACCTTCGGCGGGTCATTCCGTTTTGCAACCGCGCGAAGCACTATCAACAGACAATAAAATTGATTTATTGGCCAACTAATTGGTGGACATTTTACCCGATATGCCGGAGGGTGTGCGCTTTTAATGTGGCCTTTTTGTTTTATGATGCGTTTTAACGCACGAATAAATGTACACGAATTTTATTGGATGTGTGCATAACATTAGCCATTCCTTTTTTTTTTGTGCGCATTACCTGGGGAATGAATTGGAGTTTTTGCTTTCATAAAGTGCTCTAAGGAAATTATGTAACAGGCTTGAATATCGGCAAACAATGCTTATCGGAATTCGTCGACAAATGTTTCATTCCTGTGTCCATCCCCATATCTCTACCGATTAGATCGATTCCTTGTTTAAACAGATTCAAAAAGGAAGCAGCGCGCTCGGTTCCACCTGAGAGGATCTCCGCCAAACGCAGCACGCAACGTATACTTTACGCCCAAGATAGGGATCATCGGACGGAAACGGGAAAACCTCGCCGTCTTTTACATCGCTCAATAATCACCTGACGGTCGGCGCTGCTACGCCGATCGAATCCCCAAAGGGCCGTTCGCAAAACGGGGACCGTTGACGGAAAGTTGTTGACGAATCTGCCCCGGAGATCGATCAACGCGGGGAAAATTCCAATCAGCACCCCGCGGTACGGCCCATGCAACGCCGGTTTGCACTCCGTTTGACCTTGCCGAACTCACTCGTCGCAAGCGCGCATCTCATCGCATCGGGATCTCTGGCGATGATCAGTGCTCGGTTCGGCCATCTCAAAGCCATTGGGAAGAATGGAAACAAAAAATGGCCCCTCGTTCGGTTCATCCTTCCCCAGGTCAGGCATAGGGCAGCGCCAACGTCCCTCCGGCGGAGGATGTGGGTGGAGAGGATGGGGTGTGGAAAATAATCACAACGTAACAAGATCCCATAAACTCCGCCTATATTATTCGACCGCGTTTCGCGACTCGCGTCGTTATCCTGCTGCATTTTCTGTACTCGTAGTGTATTTATATTTCAATATTCGCTTCATTCGGCGAGCTGCATCGACAGTTTCGTGATGGATTGCAATTACTGCATCAATGTAAAAAAAAAACCATATTCGCAATGGATGTTTTCATCCCTGTCCCTTTTTTGGGATAACATGCAGAAATGCTGACAAAAGCATAAGGAAAATAAAAAGTTTGTAGAGATAAAACTATGTTGTGGATGTAATTTATTCACAACGAGTTTTAACTTTACAAATTATTTGTTAACACCATTTCATGTATGAACAAATGTATACAAATAAAAGAGAAAGGTTTTGTTTTGATGTTTGAATTGAACCTAAACATCTCACCTTCGAAACTGTTGTAGCATAGCAAAGGTATGTCCAATCTTTGGAATATATGTTTGCATCAATTGTAGATCATTCCGTAGAGTTTGATAAAATTGAGCACTAATTTGTGCAGGATGCAATGCTTTTATTAACAAAATAGCGAGTGAAAGCAGACGAAGCATAACAATGCTCGGTAATGAGATTCATGTGCCGTGATTCAAGTGTTAATAATACCGAAACACATCTTCATGCGACCAGACCAGAATTCGGTTCAATGATCGGTTTATTGGATTCGATAATTTTGCTCCCCCGCACCGGTGCTCTCTTGCCCTCTGGGCGGCTGTGAAACTCTCACACACACACACACATAGTGCGCGTTAGTGGCACGGCGTACACCGTTCCCGGGGATGGGCTGCGCGATCGGTCCATAATTCCAGGGCACGGGCACATTCTGCCCGGGTTAGTGTTCCGAACTGCCAGTCCCGAAGCACGGGCGGATGCGTCCCTAACGATGGGGGCGGAACACCGTGCTGGACCTCGCTGGCATGGTGCCGTCAGCTTGGTACCGCACCGCGAAGCGCCTCCGGGGGGTAAGGTTGGCAAACGGCGCACAACCCAACGGCCACAGATGGGTGGGTTCGATTTCGGTGCACGAAAAGTGGAAAAAGTAGTCCTAGAAGCGGCCGATGTGGCTGTGCCGTGGAGTGAAGGTTTCTCTCCCACATTTAGAGACCGGGCGGGCCGGGGGTGAGGCGGGGGGTTTTTCCTCCTTCAATCGACCCGGTCGGTTGCAGCAGCCAAGTGCAGCGCCGACGCACCGATGGGCGTGACTGGCCCCCCGGTGGGTTGGGGTGGGGCCGCGAAGGAAGTGGGGAAATTGTTATTATTTTTATTAGTTCCCAAGACAAAGTACTGTCTCACGATTCCACCGCGACACCGCACCCGCACCCCGTGCGACCGATAGGGGAACATATTTCATGCAAACACTTTAGGAGGTATGAAAATCGGCCCCGGCAAAGTAGGAGTACTTGCCGGCGAACCCACGGCTACGGGCAGCTGTTTCCGTGGCCCGCTCGCTCATTTGTTCGTTATTGTTTTCCATAAGGACCGCGGCGATCGGAATCCAATCGAATTCGTTTCCTCCTCCGTCCGTCGGAGCGGGCGGGGGGATTATAAATCCTCCCTTGACGATCTCGGGGCCGATCACCGGAGCGGTACCGTGAGACGTCTTTTTCGCGCCGGCAACAACCATTTCGCACAATCTGTCGTTCGCGCCCTGCGCCAGCAAGGCGAAGGCAACCTGCGCGAAGGTGTTCAAACGCGGGCAGCCCGCGAGAGTTCTCCGCGAACTTAATCACCCGTCCGGCCCCCAATTTTGTGCTCCGGCACAGCGCAGCACCGATTAAGGGCTTGGGGTTCGATTCGTTCGATCGCACCGCGCCCATTCCCCATCCCCCGTTCCCCCGCGGTCCCCTCGCTTGGTGATAATATATCATATCACAAGCGCTCGCGGGAAGGGAGGAAGGTGCACTGCTTTCTTGGCCGCAGATGCCCCGTCTTGATGACGCCCCCGGTGTGGTGAGGAAGGGGCAAGGAGCGGTGGGGGGATGTGATGGGTTTAGTACTTATTTTCTTGCACCCAGCCCCGTCGTTGATCGACTTGTAAATGGAAAAAAATATTAAAAGCGAACGATTTGAAACGTAATGGCCCGTGCATGATTCTTGTTATGGAAAGTCGGGCTATAGATACTTTTCCCAGGGCAAAACCTTGCGCACGATTGGGGAAAGCGCCCGCCACGCCATACCGTTTGTATCGAAGAATTACGATAAACTTTTATTGATGGACAAAATGGCTTGCAATGTGTAATATGTTTTTGTTTCACTAATTTCATTCAACAGTTCCACAGTAAAATATATCATTCATATATCATCGGACTTATCTGTGGGTGTTACATTTTCCCGCGCCCATTTGAAATTATATACTGGGTCGTGTGATGTGGTTTTCTGTTTAATTAATTTAGTTCTGTTTAATATTTTTCCAAAGTTATATTCATATCTCCCTTGAATGCGTTTTTATTCTTCTTTGACATCCGGACATATTGTTGAGTAAGCTTTTACCTTTTTTATCGGACACTTGTTCAATCCAACAGTATTCATTTCGATGATTGGACGGACTGTTTGCACATATCGCAGATCATATCAGCCTTCCGGACTAGTGGTTTGAATCGTCCAAACGACCTCACCATTGTGGACTGATGACAGCGGCGTATCAATGAAGTGCTGCTATCATAACATGGTTTTGAAATGTATTCCTCATTAGCAATAGAATGACAATTTATCAGATCCTGTTAATGCAGTTGTCAATGCGCGGATTATTGTTAATTTTATAAAACAACAATGCTCTCTATTTTCAATCAAAACTTTTCTCCCAGGTTTTCGAAATACAACGCCCGTAAGTACAAAATCGTCGCAATACTCGGAATTAATTCTACGAGAATTCCCGCCGGAAGGACTAAAAAGAATTTCTAATTAACTAATTGCGTATTGTTTTTTTTAAACCATTCAATCTGCAAGATCATATGGATAGCCGACCACAGCTAGACGTCAACACAAGGACTTTGGGGTAGAATGTTTTATATACTCTAAACAATACCCAAAGCACCTAGAAGCAGCCAAAACATTCAATGTCCCAGCATGGTCTTTTGTAAAACGTTTACGCCAGTGTGACAAGTATGTGCATTTAAAACTCGTAGAATACATGCTGGGGAATCGTAGAACTGAACTTTTTTTTTGACCAGAAGACAACATTTTTGTAGCAAAAACTAGAATGATAATGATATTATCCAACAATCACGACACGCATATTACCACTTCCGTTATCGCATAACTCTTGTTGACTCTTAAATGTCTCTCCTTGGATGCGGGGCAATGTGCATCGCACATTTTAATTGAATACTTCACAAGCCCAAACCACTTATGCTGAAGCGCAGGGCACAGAAATGCAATCGAGCCTCATGAGCGCCGCTCGCTGGTCGATTGGATTGATTCGGTTCGGTTCGTTGGATGGATTGCATGCGGCACCGTATGTTCCCGCACCACGCCCTCCTCGGGCGCAACAGCTCTACTTTCGATCACAACATTATGATGATGTACCTTGAAATTAAATAATTACCCCCAATCCTTCCCGAGCCTGCGTGCAAGGATGCATTTCAGTCCTGATCCTGAGAAAACATTTGGCAGCAGCGTGCGCACGAGAGAGTGAGAGGTAGAGAGAGAGAGTGGAAACATGCCGACGCAAGCGGTTCAGGACGAGCTGAATCAATATCAATATTTCAAGCCACATTATCGATCCTTCATTTTCGCCCCCCCGGGGGCAGAGCTGATGCGCGAGAAAAGAAACGAGAGACGAAAGAGGATACCATTGGCGGTCTTTTGTTTTTCTTTTTCGCGCTCGATGCAACTACACCTCCCACCCGGGGGGCATCAATAAGCATGCGAGAGGGCCGATAATGGCACGGAACTCGACCGAAGGGGGCCGGGTTCGTTTGCTTCCTCGATCGACATCGTTGCGCATCATGTTGATTTTTTTTTTGCAGCATAATTCCATCGACTGAAGTGGCCAGCGCGGATCAGCTTTTCCATTTTGTCCGGATGCCCATTTTCATCCCGCTGGTCCGGTCAGTGCCGTCGCTGATTGCCGAAGGCCGTCTGCGCGCATAACATAACATACATTCCGGCCGACCTTCCCCGAGCCAACCAGCGCAATGCATCTCGGCGTAATGATGTTGCATTATTATGCTTCGCTGGCGCGTTCCGCCCAGCGTCTCCATCTCGCTTGTGCACGCCGCATCGCCGAGTTCCTCTTCGCTCGTACACGGTCCACTGTTCCTTGCGCGCCAATCGCCACTTTCCACTGCTAATGCAAGCACACGCAAGAACCTGCCAGAAGCACACGCGCGTGTGTGTTGGCCCGTTTTATGCAGTCCGCACTGAGATCAACCATTACGGAGGTTCTCGCTCTCTATCGATCGTCCGATCGCTTGTTGTGCCGGGTTTCTCACTTCCCGGGGTGATCTTATTTTACCAACGTTGAAAATTTTCTCGCTGTTCGCACCTGTTCGACCCATTGGAACGATTTGGTTAAGCTTACATTAAGAAAAAAACAACTCATCCTCTATTTTGTACATTGGTTAAAGGTGTATCAACTTAGGCAACGATAATTGTGCCAGGGACAGTATTTCAACACACGCTGGTTTATCGCATCATAACATCATTTACCAAATATAGAAATATTTCAGTTATTCTACTTTTAAATGGGATAAAATAAAAAAAGAAACATAATAAACGTAGCCATGCGCATATGTTTTGGGCTTTTCCAATAATGCAATTATGTTGTAACATGCTGCGTAAAATTCTATTTCACGCGATGGAGTTAAAACTTTCTTCCCGATCCAGCAACAAGAAACGCACCTCCAGCACTATCCGCCCGACAGCAGCAGAGCCCGGTGCCGCGATCTACGAGCATTGAAAGTTCACACGGATTTGACCAATCGATGCATTAATTGCTTGACCTTTATGCTGCGAAAATCCGACGTCCCCATTGCTCCCTGGCCGTTGGCGATGCGATGCTTGTAGTTCATAAATTATAAATCGCGCGTTTGCCCGCGTTCGGTCTTTTCCTAACACGGGGCCGCATGATACGGATACGATCATGTGATCAGGGGTGTTCCGGTTGTAAACGAGGTTTCGCTTCCCGGCTCTTTCGTGGCATTTTTTCCATTCGCTTTTGGCGAAGTTCGTCTAGTTCAGCGCGATTTGGATGCAACAGCTTCATTTAGTCAACAGATGTGTTGCCAAGTGCAAATCCTTCCCATTATTAACGAAAACATGCTTCAAAAAGTGATTTATTGAAATAAATTTAGCATGCATTTTGAGAAAATTAGGTATTATAATACTTTTCAAAACTTTTTTTCACACGTGCCTTTTCTTTTGCATTACATTTACCAAACAAAATACCAAACCACTTCAACACTCAAAACAGTCTGTTCTGATTGAGAATGCCTCCTTCCTAAAGCAGGATCGCACCGCCCTTTGCATGGCCCATTAACTCAGTGTGGCCTAATTGTGACAAATGAAGCTTGTAGAGGAAACTGCAAAAAAGGCTCGGAAAGTCACTTGAACTAATTAGGCCACACACATTGTGGAACCGCTGTGGAACGACAGGCGTCGCGACGTACTTATTTTCTTTACTTCTCTACTCCCAAGGACCACGTGTTCCCGATATCGTGCAGTCTAAACGGCGGTTGAAGACAGCACAACATACTTCGACCGTAAGCGGATGAAATGTTGACAATGTTAAATGGAGTCGAAAATTTTAATTATGCTTAATCGCTGTCACTTGGCTGGTTGAGTACAGCGCAAGTTTATTTGGCTGTGAAGTTCGCATATAATAGTTTCATCGGTGCCCTCGCAGGAGGTCCATAGCATAACAACGATGATGAATGTTCCAATCATTCGGTAACGGAATCGTGGAAGTGTGTTTTTGTGCAACTTCTAACCGCTTACTGACTAACCTCACCCTGCACCCAGCGGTTTATCTACATCTTTTAGATTTACATTGTTGAACGATATTGAAAATTGAAAATTGAATTTTGCTATTGAGAACACGAGCACTTTATAGAGGCATAACGCAAATATCCGTTATTTCTTCATACTTTAAAATCGACGTTCTATGATAGTGGTACATACCGAAAACATCGAACGAGCTGTATCACCTGAATGAGAAAAGTTTCACTGCTACGAAATGTATCAGTTGTATGGAAGTGGAACATTTAATTGAACGCAACTTCAGTGATTTTAAATGCATTTTATAAGCGGAATTCTAAAAAAAACATACTGGAGGTGAAAACTAATCAAAGTAACATTTCAGAAGGCAAACGTTTCGTTTCTTCATACAAAAGTATACTTTTTTTGCGTACCAAAAAACTAGACAGATTCGATACATCAAATCATCGAAATCATCGAATTCACAAGCGAAATGTTTCATTGATGCGATACGCTCAGCTTTTGTTTGTGTTCACCCAATAGCTCCTTTTGACAGTTCTAGAAACGTTCAGTCGTTCATCCGCTCGTTATTTTGTGTCAAGATTTTTCATACCGAGAACTTTTTTTTTCAGTTACCATATATCTTTCTGTGTAATATAAGTTTGTAAAATTCATGTGTTCGGCGTACAGTTTCGGCCTAGAATACTTCTCCGCGTACAAGCTAAAGTTGGTAGGAGTCCTTGCTGTATATAAAATGTGCAATATCGTAAGTGCCGCTAGACTGTGAGCCAATTGCGTGCCGGTGATAAAACCGAGATACCTTCCCCTTTTTTGGCAGGATGGTACGCAAGTGAAAAACCTGTGACCTACGCGGTGACGGGCGACGAGAAGTATCTGTTGTCCGGATATATTTAGAGAATCGGTGGTTGACCGTAAAACAGGGGAAATTCTGCACGTCTGCATCCGAAACGATTGTAGGTGTTGTTCGATAATCGGAATTTACTATCCGGCTGAGTGCTGTATCCGTGCTTGCCTGTGAGTCGACGAGTATCGAACCGAAAAAGGCTTTCAACTAGCACTCCGACAGCAGTCCGACTTTGCCGGGGGGATAAAATACAACCATCACGAAAACGATTTTGTGGGAAGTCGCACGTAGTAGCAGCGAAGAATGGCTTCACTAAAGGATTGGGATGTCCTTCGACTGTCCACACTGATAACGAATGTGAACGCTAAGCTATCGGCAAGCATCAAAACGGACCAGGAGTATCAGCTGCTGTGCCTAGTGCGGCAAAATGATCAAATCCTGTTCCGTTTCATCGACCGGCAGGGAGAGGTGCATCTGATGCTGCTCTGTTGGTTCGCCGAAAATCAGAAGAATATTCAAGACGTGAGCTTCGATAGCACCGGTTGTTGGTTGTTGGTGTTCTGTAAGTAGTTGTACACCTTTTCCTAAAGTCTGCCTTCTAACCCACCCTTGGTGTCGACTTTTGCAGGTTATGACAACACTCTTCACATCGTACCGGCACTTTCGATTTGTGATAAATCGCTGGAGGATGTAGATAGCACGTTCAACCGGGACGAGATAACGTCCTTCATCGTACCGTTCATCGGACCGCACGAGTGTCCCAATCCGCAGACGTGTCCAAACAACTCGCACAACAACCAACAACAACCATCTTCCTCGCATCGTTCGTCCATTGCGTCTGAGGGAAGTCTAAAGGGCAGTGGATCGATGGGCGCCGCTGGTGCCAATGGTAGCCCTACGTCGGAAGCCAATCTCATTTTCGACGCACCGACGATCAAGAAGTCAAGCTCAACCTACACCACGCACAAGATCGATGAGATTTTCTCGTTGAACAGCATCTACCGGAAGTTGTTCCTGGAGCAGCTGGACAAAGCTAGAGAGGAAGAGAATGCGAACCGCAGCATATCGGCCAACGGAACCGACACGCCGATTGCGATGAAAACTATTGAGGATTTCTTCGCCGATGGGTGTCTGCTGAAGGAGGGTGGCGTGTTGGCGGATGGTTCCAAATCGTCCACCCCACAGGAAACATACACCATTAGCTCGAGCCTGGAGTCGACGGTTTCCGTGTCCTGTCCGTATCCCACGTGCTGTAGCTGGTGGAGGACCCTCGCCAGTGAGCCGCGTGCTATCCTTGGATATTCAGATGGATCGATTTGCGTTGTTGGTATGCTTTGAAGAAGGAGAGGATTGGATTTATTGGTTTTTGTTGAACGGGTTCTGTTCCTCTGTTTTACAGCACTCACACCAAACTGTCCATTTCTCGGCAACACCAATTGTGAGCGGGGTTCGATCGAGAAGCTGATCATCTGCCAGGATAACAGCATGGAAACGATCAGCCTGATGATAAACACGTCCACCAAGGAGCAGTGGAAGCTGTTGCTGGAGCAGAAATCGATCAAGTACACGTTCCCGGGAGACCTAACACCTACTTTCGGACAGGAGCTCAAATCGGAACTGCTGAAATCGTTGTCCGACGGAAGCGGTGTAAGCGATAGCAGCAGTTCGGTGCCGATAGAGGACTGGCAGATTGTACTATCCCTGCCGAAGGATGGTGATCCGGCGGGAGGATGCGGTGGGTCTCTGCAGCGTCAGACCGGTGGTACGGGGACGACCGACGGTGACAGTAGCGGATCAAGTCCGAACAGCTCCGAACCACCGTCGGGGGACGATTTTGAAAAGGTGGAATCGGAATCGTCAACCGATGGGAACCTGGTCGGGCAGCAGCAGGGCGCGCTTCCGAAGTTATTTCCCGCTGCCAAGGCTCGGCTGTTGTCGTTGCGTGATCTCGGAGCGAAAAAGTTCGGCACACTCAAGCTGAAGCTTTCCGAAAGTCGAATCCGCGCGAAGGAGCGTGAGAAGTACAAGGAACAAGCGACCAACCTGGCGGTGATGGAATTGCCGGGAATGTATCCGGAGATACTGACGACACCGGCTGGTCCGTACTTTGTTGTTCAGTTCCTGGGCGGAAAGTACCTGCTAAGTGCGCTGCATTCCTACTCGGACACGCTGTCGGTGCACAGCATGGACATAAGTTTGATTCCGCTGCACATTTACAAGCTGCCAAAGCAGTGCCACTCCACCGTACTAACGAAGAACGTTCTTTACGTACTGCACAGTATGCAAGTGGAGGACGAGTCGACGAAACAGGCGGATGAGGAACCGTCACTGGAGGAGAAGGGCGATCGTAGTAACTCGTTGGACGAGAGCAGCACCACCAGCGATACGGCCACTCCCAACGCTGTGAGCGTCGTTAGCTGCAAGATCGCCTCCATGAAGATGGGCGACGATTGTGATTTCAATGAACACTCACTGCTCGGCGTGTTCCACTTCCCAGACGAGCGTGTCCTGGATATTCATCGGGTTGCGACGGTTGGCGGTGTGCAAAAGTCCGATGAAATGCGCAGACCATCCGATGCGACCCCCGACGTGGAAAAGCCATCCGAATCGGGCGAAAATCGATCAATCTTCCAAAAGTCGGCCGTGTCGAACTACCTGCGCATCCAAAAGGGCCTCCGAATGGAGCGAAAGCTTGACACGTCGGAGGCGCAGGTGATGGTGGACGAGTTTCCTGTGATCGAGTTCGACCGGGCCGTCATAGTGACCGATCGCAATCTGTATTCGGTCGAGTTGGCGGACAGTGGACGAAATCTGTTCCTCAGCCTAGCGCACAAGTGCATTTGGCCAGCCTGTGAGGACTTTTGCGCCACCTTCGGCCTCCCGCTTGCCACCTGCATCGAGTACGCTGGCGATGTGCTGCTGCGAAGGAAGCGTATCTCCGAGGCACTGATGACGTACAACGTGGCACGGCTATCCCCGATGAAAACGGCACTGAAGTTGGCGCTGGCAAACGAAAACAAAGCACTGATGAAATTGTGCGCGATGGCACTGCGAAATTCGCACATAATCAACAGCCAGTTCCTGATGCACGACATTATGCGCCTTCTTGTCGAAGAGGCTCACCTGGGGAATGTGGTTTACGATTCGTTGATAAATGTGAGTAGCTGTCTTTGGTACCGGGAAAGGTTTGGCTGACAATCAATTGTTTTTCTTTCAGCTAAACTCGCGCACAACTCTGAAACCAATCAACACTGGGGCGCCTTGCAGCGACTTTTCGTACGACAACGACGACGTCCTGTTGGATGTACAGATTTCCCCCTCGGACCAGTTCCATCTGTCGAATCTGATGTTTCTTACACTCTGTGACCGCTGCACGGTCGACAAGAACTACATACCGCTGTGGAATTACATCGTGACCAACAGCAAGTATCATACGAGCCTGGCCTGCATCATGCTGGCGCACGGGAGGCTTTACTCCACGTCCATCTTGCTGGCGATGACGCGTGGCACCTGTCTGGATGTGTTCAGCTGCCTGGTGGGCACGTGGGAGCAAACGATGAACGAATCGACGCAGGCGACGTCACCGGCCGAAACGAACGCGTTCGTGTACAACCTCTCGAACGAACTGTTTATGGAGTGCCTGATTTACCTGCAGGACTACACGATGAACTACTTTGAGCTGCTCCGGAAGTACCTGGACGTTTTCGATAACAACGTGCTCGAGCGGCTGGTACGCCAGCTAAACCCGTTCCACCCGGTCTACCGGCCATTGATGCATCGGCTATCGAATCACGAAAGTACCGCGACAGAACCATCCGGACGGCATTTGCTGTTCTTTTGCAAGGCATTGATCGAGACGTTCCTGGCCGTGGCGATCCGGGCTCAGCAGCTAAAAACGCACTGTGTCGGATCGTACCTGAATGCGCTGAAGCACGTCCGCGTGCACCATGAGGAGCGAGTAACCGAGATGCGCCTGGAATGCTTTTCACCGATCGCGACCGGTTTCTTCCATGCGGCCACCGTCGCGAACCACGTGGCGTATATTTGGGGCTCGAATGGGGTAAACTGTGCGCTCAGCCGCACCGCACTGCAAGGGGACGCGATCGGTACGAATGGACAACCACCAGCCGCCAGCTTTCTGCGACAAATCGAACTCGAGGTGCTCGCGGTCCAGTGCGGACGACTTCACACGCTTTTCCTCACCAGCAACGGGGTGCGTTGCGATACGGGTTTCGTTCGGCAAAACCCATCCTAACGGCTCTGTTCTCTTTTCTGCAGCTTTACTCAATGGGTGCCAATAATTTGGGGCAGCTAGGAATCGGCAGCCAAGTGATAAACGCCCTGCAGCCGATGCTGGTGAAAACGCTCGACGGCAAGAGCATCACACACTTTGCAGCTGGACAGTACCACAATGCTGTCGTGGCGAACGGATTGTTGTACAGTTGGGGGTAGGTTCTAGGAGCTACCACGAATAGTCGCAGTCGCGATGATATTGGAGAACACTGATCAATCGTTTCCATTGCAGTTGGGGAGTTTTTGGGCAGCTGGGACATGGCATGGTGGACGACCGCTCGACACCGAAAATCATCGAGTTTTTCCGAAACAAGGTAAACGTGCGAATGGAGCAGAGGCGTAAGGTTTGATCATATAAATGCCTCGGTTTTCTACTCCGATTTTAGGTTATTTTGCAAATTGCATTGGGTCATGCACACACTTTGGTTCTATCCAGGAACCAAAATGACCCTCAGAGTAGTTTGTATGTGTTCGGATCGAACCATTACGGCCAGCTAGGGTTGGGACAGGAGGATCCGTTCGGCTGCACCGTGGATACGCGCAATGGCAAATCGTTCTTGGTTTCATTGGTACCACGCAAAGTGCAGCTAGGCGAAGAGATAGCGTTAATCAATACGAAGCTGTTTGTTAATGTAGGTAGTCATTCCTTAATGTAAACGGGTTTTAATGGTTCTAGCCTGTTCTTTTCAGCTCGTACTAACAACAACGAATAAATTATACACTTGGGGATCATCTCCGCAAGCTCTGCGGTTGGCGACACAGGCGCGAAAGCGGGCTAAATCGTCTAACTCTGGCAAAAGTGGCAGCTATTCGAAATTCAGCTCCATATTGCGATCGAACTCGTCATCGTCTTCGTTGATATCAACAAGTTTTGCTAAACGTGAAGCAGTAACTACTTCATCGGAAAATAAATCGTCCGAAGACGACCCCAGTAACGAGGTTTCTGCTACGGAAACAGAAGGAACGACGAAACCCGAAGACCCGGTGGTGGGAGAAGCACCAACATCCGACACGGATCAGCAGGATGATGACAACGCCAAGCAAGGAACAGATACGAGTGTTAACATACCAGAGATAAAGATTACAGATGACAGTACGACCGGGGCGAATGAAAACCTAACAACGGTAGATGGGGAGAAGGCGAACCCTACCTCTAGTGAAGATGCGATGGAACATCTGTTTCCTTCGTGCGTCGATACATCGCTAGTCGAGGAAAACATCGTGAAGGTAAGTCATGTCTGCTGGAATATTTTTACGGTGATACGTTAATAATGGTTTTTATGTTTGTAGATCTCCAGTGGATTGTACCATTTCGCGATCGTGACGGCGGTCGGAAGCATCTACACCTGGGGTAAAAACATCGAGCGTCAGTTGGGCCGCGAAGGGGGTCGTAGCGAGGTCCTCATTCCGACCCGCTTAGAGACCATCGATAATGTACAGTATGTTGAATGTGGCGCCGATTTTACCGTAATCATGACGACGGATCACGTCGTGAAGACATGGGGAAACAATAACATGGGCCAGTGTGCCAAAGAGATCAACTTCGATCGGACCGGCATTCCGGGGAAGTTAGTGCGGTTGCCGATTTCGAACCGCGTGGTGCGAATTCCGGACAGTTCGCAGTTCATCGAGGCCCCGTACGAGGTGAAGCTGCTCGCGAACGAGGGCCTCGGGTACGACGAGCCACTGCGGTTCCTAAAATCGATGCCGAAGTTCCGGCGAACGTTTGTGATAAAGAGTGCCCTGGAGAAGCTGATCAGTAATAATATTTCGACAATAAGCTCAAGCCTGAACGACGTCAGCAATGCGGAGGTCGACGATTTGGTCGGAGAACTGCCGGATTCGACCGGCGAGGGCAGGCTGGTGTTGCAGCAGCACAATGCCGCCAGCGCAATGTCGTCGTTACAATCCGTCTCGTACGCCACTTCGCCGACTTCGTTGGCTCTGGACGACGAGGACGAGGTGGAAGACGATGATGATGACGACGGAGAGGAAGAGTACGGTGATGGTCATGACGTAAGGGGGAGCGAGCAGGAGCCGGGACTGCCAGGAGCCTCAGATCCATCCCTAGATTCCTCCCGGCTGTTCAATGGGCGGTATTTGATGAGCAACGATTTCATCCACTATTGCCTGTTCATTTTCCACGGCCTATACAACCAGGACGACGTGCTGAAGCTGACCAAGCGGGGCAACGAGTACCACATCCGGATGATGATGCTAAACTACGACTATGTCGAGTCGTTCCGGTTGATCCTGGAGCTGCTTTCGTCGTCGCTATCCTCGTCCGCGCCGCCCTCGTCGATTGCGCACCAAACGAACAATCTGGTGAAAATCTTTGAATACTTCACCAAAGATTCTAACATCATCCCGATGGAAATGGGCAACATCAAGTACTTCATTTACGAGCTATTTATGTTCTTCATCCGACACAACTTGAGCGTGGCGGTGCTGGAGGAATTCTTTCTGCGCAATCTCGACTGCTACCTGGTCCAGCTGGCTTACGTGCTGTACTTTAACAACATGAACAATCTAACCTCGTCGCAGACGACCCCAGGTGGTGGTGGTGGTAGTAGCGGCGCTGCGGGCACTAGTATCGACGCGGAGGTGCTTGCCCTCGAGCGAAAGCTGCTGGACAAGTTTAACAACAACAACGGCAACCCCCTGCTCGCCGGGGAACTATTTGGCCAGGACCGTACAGCCGCGGGCAGAGGGCAAGTGGTTCGCAGGTTGGAAAATACCGACACCATCTGTAAGGCGTTGAGCACCACCTTCAACGTGACTGTCTGCCAGAAGCTGCTCGACCACTTCGACCGCTACAAATGACTATTCGCGGCTGGTGTTGCCGGGGTGAGCCAGGACATCCGAGAACGGGCACGTTGATGCACGGAAGGTAATCTCGAACCAATGGTTTAAGTACCCCAGTGTCCGGTGCACTGCACAAATACGGATTGTTTGATCCCACAATATTTTTTTCGTAACTCGTAACAGTCAAATTTAGAACTTGGGTGGGGCGCAGCAATTGTTTGTAAATTTTATTTCAAAAATTAGGCTGGTTTAATAAGAATTTATGGAAGCATTTTGTTCCGGTGGGACGAGGAAGTGGCGTTAATTAGACAAACTGGTAAACTGGGGGCCTTTCCAGACTACGGTCAGTGCGAATTTGCCAGTGTATGTTTTAATGTGTCTGATGCAATCATTTTTAAAACCATTAGTAGAACAACGATATTGCTTTAATTGAACGACCTTTGAAAAATTAACCTTTTCTATCGTGCAGATTATGTAAAGTCGAACGTTAGGTATTACGCGATCTGATCAATGCAAGATTGTTATAAAAAAGGGCGCACAAAATCTATCCGATTCGGTACGAAAAACGAAGCGATATCTACTCGTGTTAGTTAACTTTTCTGATGGTGTTTTTCGGAAGTGTATAAGCATTTTTTTCTGCAACTCTTGCAATTTTTTCTAAACTGCGTCTTTACATATTCGAACGGATTTTCCGGTGGACATGACAGCATGTTTTTGCATGAGAATCTTAATTAAGTGTAACTCTTTTCTAACTGCGTAGTGATTCTTTAGAAACATCGTTTAGAAAACCTATTTACTCATTTAATGTCCGCAATCGGACCTGTACGTTGTGGCATGCTTTAGATCTTATTTATACTCAACCTTCCCACCAACGTAATTGCAAGCTAAAGCTCAATAGAAACACACAAATGAAGATCACTTCTTCATTTATTGTCGGTTTTGTTGTGTCCAGTCAGGTGCCATACACGATTAATCATCGGCTTTTATTGAGAAGAAAACTTTATGATTAGAACATTGTAGGGCTCGCGAAAAGGTTGTTTGTGTTTCACTGTGAGACAATTTTGATTTCAATGGAAGTGTGGGTGTAACGCATGTTCCTGCTTGATGTTCGAGTTTTGGTTGAATATGGTTTGGCAATCATCACACACCCATTTAGAATGATAGAATCGGCGTAACAAAGAGCATAATATTCGATAAATAGGTGCAGTAGATGAGCACAGCTAACGAAACATGTGTTTATAGACAGTGGTCATAAATAATCAATGCAATAAAAATGAAGCAGTTTACAAATAACGTTTAAATCGAAATGTGGACTATCCGGATTTAGTTCGTCGATTGAGCGAGCGAACTGTTGATACCACGCAAAAGCAATGTATGACTGTTTTGAAAGGCGCATATCAAAATGTTAAACCAGATTACGACAATGAATATTCGTGCACTTTGTCAGAACACTTTGTCAAAACAGCAATGATAATATGAAAGTGTAGAGTATTTGGAAAGTTAGGTATCATTTGTTGGTAATTAATATAACGATCCAAGAGCGGCAGTGGCAAGTGGCTTAGTATATTGGATACACATTGCACGGAAAAAAGGTGATAATAATTCATCTTCTCACTGCATACTACATTGTTCTACAGGTCGATTAGATACAAAGACAAACTTAGAACTACTCTTTATTTTCCCTATCTGGTAATTTTTAATTACATTCGATAAGCGCGTCAATAAGAACTTATTTATAATTAATACCATTTGTTGAAAGATATGTGTTATTTTCTAATATTTATTTTAACGAAAAACTATAGAAATGATCGTAGGTAGAAGTGCTTTCTTTGTGGAAGCAGTCTGCAAAGAAGTATGAAGCAGTCAGTGCAGTGTTTTCAGATAATCGTAGCGTTCAAATTAATCTAGTCTACTCAATCCACGAGTTTTTTTTAAAATTATGTACGAAACATAAGCACAGTATGATTCATTTGAAACATGTTACGATCGCTGTTTGTCGTGTAAAAAAAAAACATCCAAACTATTAGCCACTCTCCACGCAGTCACTTTTGCAAACACTTTTGCAGTTCATGCTACGGGAATAGTAGATTATTTTCAAGGTATAACGGAACCATGAGAAACGTGCACACACTATCACAACACAACTACTAGCAAAAAGGTTCTATACGATCTTTATTTGGAACCATACTTTATTGAAGCTACGTTTCACAGCACGATAGAAAGACAGATAATATCGAACAAAAGGTACTACTTAGTATGCTATATCCTTACATAGGCAAATATAATACCGTAGTAGACGTTTAGCTGAAATTGGATGAAATATTTAACGAGCACCAACAACCTAAACGATAGCAATAGAACGTTGAAAAATTATGCAGAACGTGTGGCTGTGTGTGTGTGGGTAAGTGTGTTTGTGTGCAAATAAAAGCAGCGTGGAGAAGCATTACAATAATGTTGAATGTGAAATGATATTATTGGAACAAGTTGCACATGGTAGGACAAAGGGATCAATGAAATCGATATATACATATAATGTGGAGGGTGCAAGTTGCACAGGGTGGATGATACAGTGAAGAAAGCAATATGTTGAAACTGGGGAGAAGATCATTATTAGCTTTGGTGTTAGCGGGAAAACACGTCGCGCTATCGCTTGGCGCACTTACTAGAGCTTGCCTAGTGGAAACGATGGAGGTGATTCACTCAATAAAGAATTTGTTTGCTGCAGACCAGCTTTATCACGTGTCTTAAATATATTGGTTCCTATTCCGGCGATTGAACATGATGACAAGATTCTACGAGCGATGCTGAAATGCTTCATCAATTGTTTGTTGAAAATGATACTCGGAATGATGTAAGTCATGACTTACATGCCTTAATCGAAGGAATGCTTTTTGATCCTGGAATTTGTGTTCTTTTTGCATCAAGTGCAAACATTCATATCGCATTTTTCATTACTGTCCTCATGGCTAGTGAGGTTGAACAAAAAAAGAAAAAAAGAATGCGTATGCAGTCGAAAGATGCTGCAGGCTGATTCCGTTCCTGGTTCTGTTTGGATTTTTCCCTTTCTTTCTTCCTCGAAAAGACTCCGTAAATATTGTATGCAAACTGTTTTCCCATTTCCCGGAGCGTGTAGGCTCGAGACAGCGGGACCAAATTTATCATATCTACCGAAACGCAATAACGCTTGCTTCACTTTCAAAGTCGAGTCCCCGGAAGTGGAAGTGGAAAAGCGCAGCGGCCGGCGGAGCGGGGGGTGCATTCTCATACATATTGTTCTACTATTGCACTTGCACGAGCCGCACGGGCTGCCTTGAAGGGTGGTGCAAGTGCGCTTATGAGCGTGCATGCAGTAGCATTGCGTCTCCACCGCAAACGAGCGGCCCGAGCGGACCAAGCGAGCGATATTTATTATTTTGTGACCTTTTACCTTCAATTCTTTCGATTCTTGACTGTAGTAAGACCACGGTTCCGCGGGCAGGACGGAGAGATAGGGGAAGAGAGTGAGAAAAGCGGAGGTGCGTGTGTTTATGCCGAAGGAAGCATAAAAATGGTACCACAGGGAGCACCCCGGCCGCTTCCTGTGGATCTAAGCGATGTGTAGCAGCATGAAGTTCGCCGATGCATGCGGCTGGTGTATCTTCCACTTGATGCGGAGAACTTTACTCTCTATTGTTTCGGCTGAGTGGGTCGACGAAGGCCGGGCCCATCCACGGTCGGTTGGGTCGGCTGCCAGTGCATTCTTGCCCCGACCTGCCTGACTCTGGCCGGGGCGAATAATAGGGGGAAAGGCAGAGCATTATGAGCATTATGAACATGCACGAACAATCAAGTACGAACGAAACCACCTCCCTTCGCTTTCGCCGGGCCCTCTAGTGCGTCAGCCCCCACTCCCCACTTCTAATGTTGCCAGTAAATAATAATTTTATTTAATGCTTTTCCTATCGGGGAAAGTTATCAAAATGGAGCTCGCTGGAAGGCACCAGCAGCAGCAGGAAAAAGCACAGTGATTGCACTTTCGGTTGTTTTTGCCACCGGACGGACGGCTGGTGTTTGTCGGGCGGGGGGTGGGGTGGTTTGGAAGTTGGAGGACACTGCAATATCGTTTTATTATTGCGCCGTTTTCCGGCAGTATGACCACTCATATCGAGGGTGCATCGCAGGAGCTTTTCCGGGTAGAGCCATCGATAGTGCACATCGGGTTTAGTGTACATGTACTAAACCCCGTACCCCGTACCTCCCACCGGAAATGGCACCCCCGTTACTGTGTTGCTAATTGGGGACAAAAAAACTCGAAAACTGCACGAAGCAACAACAGGCAGGCAAGCGGGCCGGAAACGGGGGCGTCGTGTTATTGGAAAACGTCGTCGGAAATCGAAATTAATTTGTGAAAAACGAAGACAAGCTTTTAGTTCGTGGTTTGCTTTGAAGTGGAGCACGGGTAGTGGAAGGGTCGAAACTGATGGGTTTCCAATTTCGGGTTTCCCCGCCGCCCATGCACTCTGTTTGCATACGGGCAGCTTTTTTCCGCCTCTCTTGGGTGCCCTTTTTCCATGCCCATAACGACGGATGACGCGAGTCAACAACGGTGGATGATTTCGCAAATGAAAATTCTGTTTATTGTCGTTAGCTGGGAGCAATATATGGCATTGTGCTTTCCTGCAGCCACATTCTGCTAATACATATAACCCGGGTTTGCAGTTTTTCTCGTCGATTCGCTGGATGTGGGGTCCACAGGGTTTCATTTAGAAAATGGTTTTGTTTCAGCAACTGTCAACAGCTTGCCTCTTGCATTAACAAGAATTTACGCAAGCATTCAGGACCTAGCTGAGATTTTCTATTTATTTATTTATCAAACTTTGTTTCAAATCAAATTTAGTTTAACCTTAAAATGTGAAATAGTTGAAAAATATTGACTTATTTGATGGATATTGTTTATTCAATATGATTGGCGTTATTGTTAGGAAGAACGATCCTAATTTCCAGGAAATTAAAGCAATTATTTAAAGTATGTACGCTTGGTAAATATTTGCTATATTGAAAACAGATCATGATATCAAGTCAGTCGGAAATCCACAGCTTGAACTTCTCTGGAACTGCTCTTTTCGCTTCAGGGATCATGGACACTAGAGTCCTTGGTTGGAAAAAAGAGGCGAGCAGTGTCGGAAAACATACCTAGGTCTACGGTGGGGTTCTAAGGAATCGGTTTTGCGGCTGGAAACCCTCCACCAATGAATGAGGTTGTTGCGGTTGGATGAGCACGATGGGTAATGGAATCACTTTTTAAGCCGAGAGATGGAGTAGCATCGGTACGGCCCGGAATACGACTGAGTAACCGATAGTGAGGCCTAGTAGTGAAGGAGGATAAATTCCCGCTCTTGTAACCATAGAGAAATGTGGCTGGAGAGATGTTCTGTATGAAATTATCAAAATGTTTTCATAATATTAAATCTGTGGATGTGAAATGTTTTTGAAGACAATTTCCTACTATTCTTTTCGTTTGCAATTCATTTCTGTATAGTTTCATAGTTGAGAAATGGAGTACATCAAAATGTGCACAATTTGCACACCCATAACAGAACGTTCAATCTGTGCGGAAATTAGAATATGTCAACAAGCCCACGCGATATGGAACCACCTTAATCTTACTTCACATGATTGGTTGCGTCAGAATGCGCAATAAACTCGGTCCGCTCTTCGGGTGGAACCATGGTTGACTGCAGTCTACGGGACAGTCATCGCATGCAGGGATGCGTCGGGATGCGCGCAATCTACTCTCCACATCCCTGGTGCTCGAGGACACCCGTTTTTCGCCGCCAGGACATGCTCGTAGGCAAACGAACGGCGAGTAAATCCCGTCCCATGGACTAACTGACAGACTGCCTGACTGACTGACTGACTGACTGGCTGAACGGTGCCGTTGAATGGTGAAACAGATGGCCGTACCGATGATCCCCGGGCTGTGGGTCTCTGCGGCTTCTGGGTTTCTTTTTCTGCGCCCCCGGTTTCCATCCGCGAGAATGCTCGATTTGCCAGAAGCTGCGAAGCGAAACCGAGACGGGAACCCGCCGGACGGGGTTTACATTACGTATATCTCAAATCCAATTCCGTCCGAAAACTGGCGGAAAACACGAGCGTGAAAAGTGTATAATTTGTAGCAAAACTATTTCCCTCGAGTAGCGAGGGGCCATTTTCGGTCGGGCCTGCGGCGTGGCCCTGCAGCTGGCAGCGTTTCGGGCTTTTAGTTTTAGAATTATGATTTGCATTTCCCGGAGCGCAGTAGTGCTTGCCTCCCCGATGAAAAACCGTTTGCTGCACCACGCGGACGATACGGCGACGTCCGAGCACGGACCGGAACACGGCCCCTTCTAATACAGTCCGCGGCCCTCCTTCGCCCGCGTGCAGTTTTAGCTTTTCCCAAACAAAAGGGGGAGCACTCTCGGTTGGTCCTGGTTGGCATTACTTTCCATCCGTTCGCGATGCTGCCACTTCGACACTTTGCTGCGGGTCCGATAGAGTGCGGGAAGGGGCTTGGGCTGCTCCCGATTTCGACACCACCCGGGCGAGTGCGATTTAGTGGAGTTCCATATTTAATCTGTGCATATGAAATGCACCCTTCGCAGACGAATCGCAAAGCGGAAAACCATCCGGCAAGGATCGGGTGTTTCGACGGGTTTGGAATCGGTCGGTAAAATTAATAAAAGCCAAACCTGCTGGTATTCTACCGCTGCCTCCATCTTGTCGGCGCAGTCTGGTGATGTGATTAGCGAGAGTGAGTTTGGAAGTTTAAGCTTACTCCACTCCGGACGAAGGGGATGCATATGGGGGTCGAGGAAGCATCTAAATTGAAATCCAATGGTGTCATTGTTTCGTCCATCATTTCGGTGAAGGTATGCTTTTACTGTGGGCCAACTTTTCCTTCCGGTTACAGCGATGATAATTCCGGCTAACGGTCCGTTAACGTGCTTTGCGGTGCTTCGTCAGTGTGCTCTTTATGTTTTGCATCAAAAGTGGCACTCAGATGTCGATCATAGCATAATTAAATTAATAATTATTTGGAGATGTATACCTATGCCAATTTTTTAAATAAAATTCCAACACCAAACTAAATTTTATTCTTTTTTATTGGCGGATCTCGGCCCTTGGGATATGGCTATTTTTAGGCTTATAAGACTTCGAGAGTGTTGTCGTAAACGAACTATGTTACTTTTCCATTTACAATAGCTGCAGGTCTGGCCCCGTTGGGATTCGAACCCACGATCCATTGTCCGGACAGAAGTTTCCGTGGTGCACATTCTCTGTGCTGCACCATGGATGGGAGTGGGCCTAAATCAACATCATTTACTTTGTTTGCCAGTCACTGTTTCGGCTTCGTTGTTGATTGTTTTCTGTTTCGCAACACATATGTGCATAAGTTGGCGTAGAACCTTCCAGGAACTGCCTCATTCATGATTACGTACGAACTTAGAAGGAACGAGTTTGTTTTTCATGCCTACTTTCATAACACAACTAGTCGGGGCCCGAGTTATCATAATTCATTCACATCGGCTGAATGCCTTAACACATTCGCATAAAGTAATTGAGTGAATCATTGGATAGCGCCCGTTTTCAAGGAAATAGATTGCAACTCCTGAATTCGTTGCACATTACTGGTTCGGATATAAAACTTGACAGAAACTTGTGTGTTTAGTTTTCTCACGTTGGAAGATGCCTGTGTGGTTATATGATATTATTGTAAGATACTGTATTTGTCCTATTTCATCTATGTTATGCATTTTTTTATTTTGAATAATTTTTGTAATAGTACTATGATGGAGAGTTTTTGATCATGTATCTTTTAAGAATCAACTCCACTCGTTACGATTTATACAAACTAATTCGTTTTCACTCTGTACAAAACATTTCAAAACGATTTATCGAATAAATGTTCATTTTAAACACCATGCGAACGATCAAGGTAGTGTTGGTAGTAAAATCACTCATACCTATGGCATACGTACATGTGATCGTCTAAAGTTGGAAAGGATTCGTGTGTTCCTTATTCCTCACAAACGACCTTTGATTTGTTTTGTAAGCGGCCTTATAAAGACCAGGAAGCGGTTTGTGCCATTCATTCACACTTGAACTGCATCGAAAACAATCGTCCTGTATAGAAATAGGTTTTCGATCCTTTACTTTCCTAGTCGTCTGCAATCGGTAAAATATATTATAACATCCTGTTGTTTGCGTTCCGTAACAGTATAACAGTACAAGTGTCATTGGCATGTTAATTATTTTGAGCCTCAAAACATAAGAAAATAACAACATAAGTATGTTAGTATATCGAGTGAAAACATAGCTCAACGTTTTTCCTTCACTTCCAAACAAGCGAAAAGCCTGTGTGCGTTACCCAGTGATGGCCATTGGTCGATTTCCGGCACGAAATGAGTTGTGAAAGAATGTCAATCACGATCCAGAACTGTGGAGCGTTTCACCAGACTCGACAAGTGGAGTCGTCGTGGACAAAAACATGCTGTCTTCGGTGTTCGGAAGTGGGTCAAGAAACGGGAGCCGGTGGCGTAGGTCGTAGGTCTTAGGAAAAGCTCCACTGTCCGCTCGTTGGCAAAGTGTCTCAAAAACTCGGCCCAGCTCAACGAACGATACATTCGCATACGGTTAAGTGGTACGGTCGTTATGATGACGGTATAAGTTACTTCCCATCCACGCTCCGCCCTCCCCTCCCGGGTGGGTGGGTGCACACAAATTTGGTAGCATTCTGAGTACGTGGGAAAAGGAACCGGCACACCGAGTGGTGTGCATTTGCTGCTGCACACACGAAGAAGCACGGAACCGGGCAGACAATTGTTCGGCACAAGTGTTGCCCTCCTGCCGTCGTTTACGTCCCCACGGGCAGGGGCAGGGAGAGGGCAGACCAGCCCGTCATCGGGCGAGGTAGTTGACTTCAATTTCTCGCATCATTCCCTCGCCGCAGGGACGCGCTCTACGGCCGTACGTGCCATCCACGCGCCCCCTATCGGAATACGATCACTTTCGGTGATTGTGGCGTGTGCATGAACAAGTTTGTGTGTGTGTGTGTGTGTGTGTGTGTGTGTGTGTGTGTGTGTAAGGAAGGCACTCGTGCAGCATCAATGCAATTATGGTTTTCTCTATGTGATCGTATTTAAGCATACATGACATTAGGAGATATTGAAACATTATTCCGCAGCAATTGATTGGAAAATTTCTCCTTGCGTATCCTTTCCACTTTTCCAACGGCACTGGCATTCTTGTGGCACAAATCTCTGTCCGTTCTCCGTTCACATCGGAGGAGGAATCGTTTCGTCCAGCCGGTTTTGCATGAGTTCGCAGCGATAGGCTGTTGGAGCCGGAAGTGGCATTTAAATAGCATATGTGAGCTTTAGTACTCTTTTTCCGGCCCCGTGTGATCCGCCCCAGCCCAATATCGCCTCGGTGAGGGCCATCGTGGAAGCCACCAGAATGTGGAACTGGAATCTTCTGCGTTCTTTCACGGTGATGACTATTTGACCATGCTGGTAAACCGAGCGTGTCATTAGGACTGCAACCGATGGACTGCTCCGGAGGGATGGAACGGGAGAGAAAGAGAGAGCGAGGACACCTGGCGAACTCGGCCCGGCGGTCGACAGAGTGTGTTCTGTGACCGGAACAAGTTTATCCGAAATGGTAATGACTCTTTGAACACTTTCCGATTGTCTCCGTTTCTTCGCAGCGCCAACGAAAACTGTTTCCCTATGAAGAAGCATCGGTTCAAGTACGGCCCAAGAGCGTGTCTCCGGCTGTGGGGTGGGATATGAGTGTATCCCATCGGGTCGACTGGTGGAAAATATTGCCGTTAAGTGATTGTGTGCGAGGGAAAAAGTTTCTTGTGCAAACCGCAGGCGCATATTCGCTACGGTGGGTGATTTCCGCAGGCAGCACTTAAATCCGTTCTTCGAAGTTTTCCCGGATACCAGCCCACTCCAAGTTTGACTGCTGACTTCTTGCGGGGCCGTGCGTGTCGTTCTGGTGCGGTTTGTCCAGCTGCCGGCGCACTTATTTGTCTCTCGATAACGAGTTTTTGCACCGACGATTCTTGTCCGAGGCTGTGTCTTGGTTCTAATGTCGAAGAGATTGGCGTTACGGTCGTAATTTTTGTCGCAATGTAACAAGCGTTACCTGGCGAAAGGAGCGGTTCTTGTATTCACTTCAAATGCCAGTGCGTTTCTTCGAGTAGTACTTCTACATTTTTTGTTGGACATTCTTTTTTCATTTTTTCAATTACTTGACCGCCATTGTGTTTCGTAGCCCAATCGCAGGAGTCTTTCTCTGTCAACCGACAGGCATTTAAACATTCCCAGTTCCGATATATGGCTAGCGGGGTTAGTTAAAATAATTAAAATAACTACTTGACCACTAATGAAAAAAAAACCATAATCATTTGTAGTAGGCCATTGTTTAATGCGACGAACACTATGAATATGAGCTAATAACATATATTGAATTTAATGAGCAGATTGGAATGATTGCATGAGCTCCGATACATTTAGCGAATGAAAACAATCCACGGAGGAAGCAGAAATCGAATCCACTCCAGGATACACATCCACATCCTTTGTATCCTTTTGCGTTTCAACCACAGGCTCAAAACGATAATGGCTGCCGCTTGAAAGTTGATCCATTCCATTGATCGGTATCATACTTACCAATATGCCAATTCCCTGGTCAGCTACCCGGACAATGAGTGATTGTGACAATGCCGATTGTCATGTTCCTCCCGGCAAAACCCCTCCCATGTGTAAGGATGGTTCAGGCCCGGGCTCTTATGGGTCATTTGAGGTACGTGCGCCGAGAGCCAGTAGGCTAATTTATGAGTTCGACACCGAGTTGGTTCCTGAAGAAGCGCTATACTCATCGAACAGAAGGGCAGAACGGCTTTGTGCCGATGTTTTTGCGTTTTGCAGCCAACCTTGTCTTCGGAGACCAACACTCTGCTCTGCCGAGACTGGCCCGGGAGACCCCTCGGGAGCGTTTACCGGATGGGCTCGCCAAATGCCCGGATCTAAATTATCGCAATCCGGGGGAGCCGCCATTCCTGGGCAGAATGGCTTTAATGGTTGACACTGCGGCGAATTACCTTACGATGCTTGAACCCCCGTCCCATTAATCATCGAACCGGCCCGGGGAGGTGGGGAGTTCGTGCAGTATCTTCAGGTGATCTCCGGCACCTCCGGGATCAGTGGGCGGCGACCGAGAATGTGTAATCTGGCCCTCGGGAGAAGTTGGAGTGGGGAAGTTTTTCGTTCCGTTCGCTCCCCCGTGGGGAGGGTGCTGCTTTACATTGTCCCGATGAATGATGCGTTTGGGATGGCCGTGTTGGGTATTGCCTTTCGATTATTGATTGTTTTTCGGGAGCAGGTAAGATCGCATCCGTAACGGAACCGGGCAGCTCCCGGGCTCTGAGTGTGGGCGACATATGTACTCGCTGTGAAGCGTCGAACGCACGTGGTCCACAAACCAAAGGCAAGCGAAAGGCACCCGGAGCCGGACACGGGTCAGTGGCAATCGTCAGGCAGTTTGATTGCGAGTTCGTGCATAAACAGCTTGTAACGTGAATAAGTACAAACCCCCAAGGGGTCCCGTTAACCCGCGCAATTGGTGGAAGTTGCACCCGGCAGTCTTGGAGTGGCGTCGGTTTTTGGGCCCAACGCACGTTCTGGGACGCACCGCTACTCTGGGCACAGCAGAAGGTGGCTTCTTGCGCACGGCTGACGTTTTGAAGCGATTGTAGTTTGATTTGATTCGCAAAATGTACCTTCAAACAATGGTCGCGTTTGCATTTGCGTTAGCCAAAGCTGTGCACAGTGTGGGGCGTAGCCTTTGCAGATTGAATTCTTTTAAACATCTAGCACCGAAGGAATTATTTTAAAACTATGCTAACATTGCTAATGTTTCGCGCCACATCCATCATTCAGTCCGGGTCGTGTCACTTCATTTCGTCATACTGTTTTGCGTCTTTGGCAATTACGTCGAATGAAAAGGACCAGGCGCCTCCATGGGTTGTAGAAAATCGAGTCCATCTTGGGTCAATGGGAAAATTTGATTTAATTTTTCCCCGTTTCAATTTTGAATTATAATAATTGTCTTTGATTATATCTTAGCTGCATAAGCTTACAGTACATACCCACCATAATATCTAAACATTACGGATGGGTTTGGAGATTTTTATTCATAGGTCGGTCCGACATTGAAAATTTACATCGATTTAAACAATTATTGTTTGGATGGAAATGCTACACCAGAGAACAGCAACAACATTGCGCCACACTGTAACAACAAGCATCTCGGACGAGTTGTGCATTTAGTAGCGCACAAAGTACGGCCAAACCCGATCCGACAATACTGGAGACATGTAAATGGAACCGGCTGTGGTGAAAGTGCGGTGGTCCGAGGAACGTTCAGTCAACTGGACGATGCTTAATCGCTCACTACATGCTGATGGATTCGAACGGCGCACACGGCTGGATTTGGCATTCGAAATGTAGTAATACCGCCGACCATGATGATGTTTTGATGTTGATAATGAAGCCGGAAATGATGCCTGCGCCAGGAATAGGGGTACCGACCCAAAATGGACCCGTAAGTGGAGCCTCGTAGCCTCGATGGCTGTTTCTCGATTTCCCCAGTAAAATCGCATACTCCGGGTCGTGCCAGTGCCGAATGCCGAATGCCGATGCGTTGTTTCGAGTGTTTGGCTACCACAGAGAGGGTCACCTGCCGCTTGGAAGAGGCAGCAGCAGCGGCGGCGGCATACGTTTGAGGGCAGCTTCGAGTAGTCATGCACCACGCGTCGAAATGGGAATTCCATGCGTTGTTGTCGACGTTGTCGATGGCGCGAGTTGGGGAGGGGGCATGTTAGGGATACACACACACATACACGGGGGGTTCGAAAGTGGATTGATTTTCGGTGAACTATTTCATGCGAAATTGGCCGCGCTGGAGTGGAGTGGAATGCTTCGCTTGAACAGGAAGCACCAGCCGGTG
>JAOEFI010000003.1:42351887-42363576 GCA_034621735.1 Anopheles plumbeus
GAGTTTGTTTGGTTAGCTTTGTAAACTTGGCGAAAGATTTCTATGAATTGATGCAAATGCTCGGGGCAATTCTTGGTATTTAAATTTAGCTATAATTATGTCCAATTTTTCATTGAAAGTATGGTAATTGTATCGTTTAAACAAACGGAATCAATGGCGACAGTAAACGTAATACACCGACAGTAATACGGGGACTGGCACCTTTTCGTTCCAGCCCCACTTGACACATTAATCCGCCCCGGGCATCGCTAATGATCACCGGACAGGCAAATGATCAATCACGGGGAAGGAATATGTTTGCACAGCCAGACCAATGCTGGAAATTACCAGGAAGTGTTGTGTCCCTTCCCTGACTCGAAACACCCGATGCCCGCTTTTATGTCGAATGAAAACATTTTAATTGGTACAAATGCAATGGGTGGCCCATATTGAAATACGCCCGTTTTTTGCTGCAGCCCCGAAACTGGCCATTTCGTACAACAAACACACGCTCACACACATGCAGAAAGACAAAGGATGGTTACCATTCTTTCGAGGGGGTGGCACCACCTGCAGAGAATTGTTTCGGAGTGATTAATTAATTGTGCAAAATATCAAACAGAAACGCGCGCCACGCAACCGGTGTTTGCAGCACAGTTGTGGCCGCGATGCCGACCCAGATCATTCGCAATGGGGTCACACGGATGTGTTGCATACGGGTGTTTCTTTTTCTTTGTTGATGTTTGAAACAGTTGTAAGCGTTGTTGGTGTTTAAACGGAAATGCCGCTCTCGCCGGCACTGGAATTGCAGATATTGACAAGTTGAGTCCTGCCTCGTGGCGACAAGGGTAGGGGCATCGGTTTTCTCGACAAATGGGATTTACATACCTATTTGCTTGGGGCACTATCGAACGTTCGTGGATAGAATATATTTTGTCAAACTAATGAAAACCTTATTCGAACCCTTATTAAATCCTAGCTCTAGGACAATCCTTTGTTCCTACAGTTGACCTACAGGGAAATGATTCTTAGAAATTCTGTTGTTGGTAAGGAACCTCGCATACTGTCAAAGCAGAAGGAAACTGTACTCTGGAATACAAAGAAGAACGCTCAAAAAGCTGTATGGTAAATGATGCACTATTTGTAATTAATTTTTACTCTCACACAAAACGGTTTCACGGATCGGAACACGGATGGGATGCGCACATGAGCGTCCCCCTCGAGGATGCACGTACGAAACCACATGAAAAATTCAATAATACCGCCACATTAATTGAAAATCATAAATTATGAAAATACGACGCACGGCGTAACCTCCCACCTCCCGCTATCTTTCTCTCAGTTTCATTCCGTGGCCCCGTAAAGCTGGCCTACCGTCGTCGGTTGTGGCGAATATTAATTAAAGAAACGTTACGGAAACTGTCGACTGAACGCGATAGTTCAAAAGTGCCAATTTGTCGCCCCTTCTGGCGCACTGGCCAGGAAAGAAACGAATGTTCGCAGTGACGAGACAAGGTAGGGTGGAAAGCGCTTAATGCATTTTCAGTTGCCATTTTCCGAGTGGTGGTAGTAATTATGTTACATGGCTAACCAATAAACTTATTCGAACGATAATTATTTGCTTTTATTTCGGTCAATTGCCACCGCCAGTAAGGGGCCTTTCGGCTACAGGAAAGGTGGTGAAGAAAAACACAATATTGACTCGCTCACCCCGAGCATCGATTTCACGATGCACGCGCATCCATTCGCGCAAGCAAAGGGAACGGGAAATCTTTCAAATTAGTGTCACTTGATGACTATGAAGTCGATATTTACATATGTAAATTTATACATGTCGTCGTGTGCGCCTTCACACATTCCTGGTTCAAAAAATTGCCATCTAGCTTAGTAAACACCGTGCTGAACCGTAACCGTAAACAATGTGCTGAACTAAAAAAAAAATGATGACGAGGAAGCTCCTCGCTATAACATGTTTGTTTATTCGTCAAGTAGCATAAGAGGTATCTTTCCATTTCCTTCTCATTCATTATAATAAGGTTGACGAACGCAGTGTGTAAGACAGTCGCACACATGTTAAGATGAACATAAAAGATACTAAATTACATAGCTAAACATCAAAGGATCACATATAAAGATTAAACGAACTTAAAAAACACAACCCAATGAACTGAACGAATCAACGAAATTGATGGAAGAAATCAACATTTATTACAATCACCGGTATCACCGAAATAGAAAAAGTATCGCCGATTGATTCCAGCTACATTCCGACGTCTGCTTGTCATAATTGATGGAAGCGAAATATGATAATCGTCGCCTAGCTGCGCATTAATTAGTATGCATTCCGCCCTTCACGCGTAACAGAAATGGCATCTGCAGCAGCCAAGGGTTTAACTGCTGCTGATGGCTCAAACGTCCCCGTTTATGGCGCGACGGCGGCCCCGTGAGCCTTACGCTGCCATTAAATATTCATACGCCCTCCCCCTGCGGCCGGCCACGATAATCCGGCAAATGATTGTGATCTTTTCTCTAATCACACCCTCCATGCCAGGTGTTTTGTCACGCTGATCCCATATGGCGGGGCTTATGAATTCCGTTTCGAAATTCGGGGACGTGGTGGTGGAAAAATTAAACACCACGAAGCGCGAGTCAAATGCCATCAACCAGGGCTGGGAGCAAGTTTTCCTGCACCTAGAATGAACACAACATCAGGAAGAGGACAGAAGCACCTCCACGGGACCAACGAGGTGGGTTAGCATGACTGACTAATAATCATTTCATTTTGACTAATTAAATCCAAATTGTAACCAATTAGTCTCGATGTAATTAACATAAACATGGTGGGATTTAAGCGAAAGTCAGTGGCATGCGCGTTTAAGTGTCCTTCCAGCGCAAGCGGTGGCACCGACTGCAGTTTGGATGCCCCAAAACGCGAAAATAATTCCATATTGCAATTTAATTAACTGGCCCGTTTCCAGTGGGCGCTCCGGGTGCATCTGGATGTGGGCAGAGAAAAGACTCGTGGGTGCATGCGGTATGCACTTTTTCCTGTGCTGTCGTTTAATCGTTACGCCGCTGCATGTGTGTGCACAGTGCAAAGGTCACCGTGCGGCGCTGTGGGGGATCCGAACTCATCCTAAGCCCGTCTGTAATGCACTTTCCCACACGGTGCAATACGTCGCCGGTGGCAGCACTTGGGCACAATTTATTGTTAGATAAACATATGCCACCGGGCAGCTCTTGCAGCTATTGTGCACTGCTCAACAACGGTGGATTCTCGATTCCGTGGTCGACCTGTGACACGGTCGTGTCAGTGCCGGATGCAGGCCGTAGTGGAATCGAACCCGAAAGGATGCATGCATGCATGCCGGGGCTGCGCGCATTTTGATTTATATCTACACGACGAGACACCTTTGGAGGGCGGGTTAGATGGGCGGGCGGAAAACTCGTGGCCCACACGCGATGCGCCGCAAAGATGACAACCGATAGGAATAACCTCGCAGAGGGCTCGCGTTCAAACGTCACGACCTGCAGCAGTTGGAAGCCTGCCTGCCTGCCTGCCAATTCGGTGTTGTAATGTTTGCCATTTGTTGTTTGTTCTGTTTTTTACCCTACTTTTTAATCTCCCGCCGCATGGGTATGAGTGTTTTCTAGTTCATTGGCAACGGGAAAACACAATCGTCCACAATTGCAGACGATAAGCATGTTTTGCACCAGTAATGCTCCCACACAATGCATATCTAATCCGAGGGCATCTGCATCTCTCAAATGCAAAACAATGCTACCCAAAAAAAAAGTGCTTAGCTGTGTTTGAAGCGCGTCGTGTGCCTATTGGTAGTGCAGATTTTATGAAAACTGATTCATATGAACTACTCACGTACGCCTGCGATCGAATCGATGGAGCAAACATTACTGATAAAAAATCAGAAAAATGGCATGGGCTATACTTAGCATCATCATACGCTGGAACAAACATTTTATCCGATATTTACCTTCACTGAATACACTTTTTAATTCTTTGGAAAACGGTGCATTGTTTAAAGAACCCGATTTGTTTTTTTTTGTGTTTTTGTTGGAATTATTAATGATTGGGTTTGAACGAACAAAAAGTGTTCATACAATTGAGGCGCCTGGTAGTTTTCAATTTGTAACCTCACGAATTACTTTAGAAGGTACATTTTAGCGTGTTAAATTCATTTATTTACATGGTTTTAAACCAATAAAGTTACATAAGTAAATTAGGAAATCGGTTAAGTTACGAACGTCACAATTTAAATTTACCGTTTTGGTTCAACTTCTTCGGGTTCTATGTTAAGCATTAAAAAAAAAAGAACTTGGCGTCAAACTGGGTGAGAAATTGTTTCCATCAAATAGTGATAAAAAAGTAATAAATTCGAACAACTTCAACCTGCAAGGATCAAAAGAAAAAAAAAACAACGAGTTGAAAAACAAAAAACCGAACAAACTATTGCAAGTGCTTGCAGTGGAACGGTACCATCAACAGAACCAGCGGACGCACAGAATTCGAATAAAATACACCCGAATGGCCATAGAGCCATTCATACGAAAAAGTCAATTTGGAGTAAATTTATGCAATAATAAAGATAAACATCGCATTTATTTATTTTACATTGATTTATGCAAAGCTAATAACACGCTTCCAAAATAAATTCCCTTTACATAAATTTGCTCCCAAGAGAGCGGCACCATCGTCACCGTCATCGACATCATCATCATCGCCATCGTCAGCGTCCTGGTGGCCGGTGTAGACGGTGGAACTGGCGTTCAGAGCACTCCCAGGGCCACGTTGTGCAGTTTCGATAACTTTTTGCCCCAGCTTTGATCCCCCGATGCGCCTTCGTTCGCCATGGGGTCTGGTGCACTTTGCACATCCGGGTCGTGCAGTTTCCATGTGCAGCTCGTCCCAGGACGCCAGCGCGGGTCAGTTCTGGTCGGGCCCGTCGCTGGAGCAGCTCCGGGTGAAGCCAAAGCTGGGTCATTTCTGCTGAGCTTATCCCTATTTGGTGGTTTTATCGTGTTGGATTTTGGTCCGCCTTTTTTGCCTGCCTGCCGTTCGTGCGGAGGAAAGGTTGTGCCCGGATTTAATATACTGCGGGGGAACAAAAAAGAGCGACCATTCCGCCTAACCAATGAACAACTGTATTTGTGATGCAGCGATATTGGACCATAATTGATTGAGTCCCTGTTGTGAGCCCGTTCCCCGTAGTGACGTTCGTTGTTTCTTTTTCGGTGCAAACGATGCATTGTGGAATGCAATGGATCTTCTTTAACGGTGGCTTTGTTGTGATGCTGACCGCTTGGGTCAATATGAGAAACACAAAACTGGTAAACCTATATAGATAAATGAAGTGAGCTCAGTTTACTATTAATCATACACATGTGGAATTCACGCGAAAGCGAAACCACTTCGACAACACTGAAACATGCAGTTAGATTAGTCTACAATTTATTGTTAACTTTAACTGCATCATGACGAACTAGGTCAATAAATAACTAATCATTTAAACTAATAAGTAATTATATAAATAAAATAAATTAAAAGTAAGAATGTCACCTATTCTACTGAAAGGTAACTCATTCCGAATTAGTTATATTTTTGTTAATTTATGAAACGGAATACATTTTATTTTATAGGGTTTCTCCATTAGATCGCTTTTCATTGAAAATAGCGAATGTGAAAGAAATAATAGTGACGGGAGGGATAGGGAGCAAGTTATGTTTCATTCCTAAGTTGAAATGTTATACGACATGACCTATTTAAAGCTGTTTAGTTAAATCGTTTAATATGTTCATATTTATTGGCTCTGGATATTGTGGCTTGAAAGAGTGGTATATTATAGTAGTTTGTCACTGCTTCAAATCATTCAGTCGAATCAGTAAATGTATTTGAACAGTTTGCAAATGCGCACTAATTACCTTTCATGCAACAACAGAACAACGCGAACTTCGGAAATTCATCTCTAAGATTAAATTAAGTAAGGTACAACACAATTAGCGGAACTCAAGGGACAGTGTAGTGCGTAGCGAATTGTTATCAAATAAAAACAAAAAACAAACATGCCAAACTACATCAATCAACCGCGCTGTCACTGTCCGGGGCGAAGTTTTCCCAGTTCTCTCTTCACAGTTTCGGACCATGTGCGTCGACCATGTCCGTAACTGTTTGGAATTGAGTTCGGTGAAATGAAAGAAACATAAACAAAAGGGGCCACCCAAGGGTGGTGGTGGTGAAAATGTAGTTGATGGAGGCCGCCAACGAATGGAACGTAGGAAATCTGAGCCAACGCTAACGTACACCTTCACTCGAACTCTCTGCCGGTTGCAGTGAAGTGTATAAGGATGAGCATTGGATTGTTTTTTTTTTTTGGGCTGGAGCGTCGAGGGCGGGGGGGGCAACAGTGTATCCAGGAATCTCGGCCAGTTCACCACATCATTCTAATTAAGGTTATCTACTGTGGCGAGCGTAGTATGTCACTATCATTTATTTCCTCCACAAACGAGACCGGTTTTCCAATCGGACAGACAGACTGTCTCGAGCCCTGCTCCACCCGGTGCGCGGGGCGTGGAGTGGGCAGGCTCACGGGCTTCTACACACCGTCCCGTGCAGAGTGCACCGTGTGGAAGAGGCAGGCTTTTCCTTGCGCCATTGCCGGGAAACTGAATCGACCAGCCGGGTGAACTGTAAGTCATGCTTTCCTCCCTCCTTGGACTCCTTGGAAGGACACGAGGATCTGCGTTCAAATGCGTGTGTATGTGTGAGTGTGTTGGTTGCTTTCTCGGAAGGGCGATCACATCCCTCCTGTGACCTTCCCCCCCTCCCCCCACCCCCTGTTTCGACTTGAGTTCCGTTCGCCATGAAAGTGAAATGAAAAATGGCAGCATTCGAAGCTAATCGAGATAACGAGCGAGCGTTGCGGCGGCGCTTTTCCAACCCAGCCACCCACCGCACTGCCGCATTTCGGTCTGATAAATCTGCTTCCGGTTGGGCTTTGATAGTAATTAAAATTGACGCATTTTTCCGGAAGTCTCCCATCCGCCCTGTCTCCCCCATTCTCACCCGATGGTTCGTCAACTTGGCGGCCCGGAAGCAACCCGACTCCGAAAGACCATCCGTTTCTTTCGTTTCTGTGTTTTTTTCCGATGATACCACCATGGGAAGGGGTATGCAGTGTCTTACGTAAATGTTTTATTAATGATTCGTCCAGGATTCGTTCGTCGAGCCGGCCGAGCCGTCCTCGAAATGGACACGATCAAATCTCGCCCGGCGAACCACTTGACCCGCAACGGGTGAAGGTGAAAGCCGAAGAGCCGAAGCTGGAGGCTCCGGATGGATGAATATCAATTAGAGTAGTGTAAGGATTCATATTTTTATGTCATCTGACACCGGCTGTAGGTATTGGGCGAGGGCAAGGGAAATTTGTATCAATATTTCATGGGTCATCAGGGGCTTCCGCTTCCGTGCACTGTGGCGTATAGGATGACGATGATGATGGAGATTTAGTGATTTTGCTGAACACAGCACAAAGTTTAATTAAGACAGCCGGACGATCGCGGCCGGAGGGGATGAGGTGCTGGGAAAGAATGGCCACTTCGTGTTATGGGTTGTTGCGACAAAAACTTTATCCACAATATTTCACACATCGGCAAACGATTCAAAAATATCATACGTTTTTCGCTTCACCATTTTGTTCACTGTCCTGGTTCCGCTGTTGTAGCTTTTCCGGAGTACAAACAAGATCACAAGATTCTTGTTTGCAACTCCCTTCCGCAGAAGGAATGCACATGCATAAGAACTCTCTATCTCTCTCTCTCTCTTTCTCGTTTTCTGTTCCGTAAGGTGCAACATTTTGTACAACTGTGATTAATGGTACGGAATCGTCGTCTACCTTGTGACTTACCGGTGGTCATTTATTTCCCGCGTCGTACCTACGTCCCAGGCGGTCACACCCCTACAGGCACAGCATCGCGAAAAGGTTTCCCGGAAGCGTTGGTGGAAAATTGGGTGAACATTGGCCGTGGAAGCCATCGCCACCGGTGCATTTTATTGTTCGACAGAGAAAATAAGTGATATGTTATGGTGCCACCCCTTTGCGCCGACTGTGTGTGGCAGCAGATTGTGTTGAGTGCGCAAACGTTGCTCTCCCACGGGCTAAGGGATGCTCGGTGCAGCACTCCGGACGATGGACGGGCAGGGGAAGGGATGGAGCACCATGAAGAATCAATTAGACGACAAACGGAATGCAACAGTTGCTGCGGTTATTTGCGATGACAGTTGTCGAAAACGGACGCTCTTTTGAAACGCTTTGTTGCTGCAATTTTCAACGACTTTTATTTTCCGACGTTAGGTAGTAGTTTTAAAAAGAAAGTGGCCACTTAGAGTGCCAATAGTGAAATAGTGCAGTACATCACTTCTCAATTCATCTTAACATGAACGATACTTCGACAGAGTGATACATAAAACTCTCTCAGAACATAAAGTAGAGGTCTTGAAAGGTCATCTTCGCAAATGGCATAGTCTTCAGTTGCCTTCATAGTATGGCATACCTCTTTGCTGGCAATTTAGCTGCTAGCTATTATGTTTATTAAGTACGCGTTAAACGAATTTGTTTACAACAAAAACTGGAAGGAAATAAAAAAAGGTCATAACATATATATAGTCATAGCTAGAAGTCTTGCGTGGAGACAGACACAAAATCGTTCCACTACCAAAACCGTGTACCACTAATCAGCTACACAGGCCATAGACTCACGAATAATGTTGTAATGAAAATAGATGTACATAAGTATCTACCTCGCCAGTATTCGCTCCGTTCAATACGGAGTGAACAGATAATATTGAAAATGAAGTAATGTTGAGTCACATCGAACTATATCGAATACTCGTATTACTAATGCTTACGGAAACACTAGCATATATTCATTTTAGTAACATGATTCTGGTATCATACAGGTATACAGTGGAATGTTTACCGGTAACTTTTATGGCCTATTAGTATGCGGCGTGTAAAGTTATGCTAGACACGACCTTTAAGTTCTCTTCAACAACAAAGCACGATGATTGCTCTATTCGATTGGATTGCATTGAATTGATTTTGATGGTGGGAGCAGAACAAAAAATAAAAATCATCCAAAACTTCCCAAGCAAACGTGGCGGCAGAGGCCAACGCGAATAATGTATTGCCCGTGTGACAAGTTCATCGTCGGCGCGAGATTGTGGGCACAAATGCCGAACAATTACGTGACGGTAATGATGATGTGCATTAACAGATGATGTGCCGAAAGGCCGAAGGGCCGGCTATAAATATACTTTATCCTTTCTCCGAGAAGAGATACCTGGAGTGGTGGCAAAAAAAAACTCAACATAATAATAATTACGGGCCCGGCCCGTGGTTACGCCTGGGAACGTAACGCCGCCACCGTGCCGGAACGTGGAACGCATTTCGCCGGCCTCTCTGGCACGCTTGCTAATGACTTCAAATGTCCTGCACTGCCGCAACCTGCCCGAAATGGCAGCTAATGGTAGTGGCAGCACTAGCGCGCTGCCAGCACAAAGTTGTCCTTCGCGTCCTGCAGTGTAGGACGGAGGGGAAGAGGTGGACCACCGTTAGCGACTTTCCACAACGTCATAACTCTTTCACCGGTGAACCACCGCCGGTCCACCTGGTAATGTTGTGGTAATTTTACGATTTGCGCCGCTGGGCCAGTAAAAGCGAACGCCGAGGAAGCTGACGTTGAAAGGGAAGATAGCCGCGGAGCGAGGGCTGGGGAAGGGCGAAAGATAAGATTTAGAATGTCTCAATTATGACATACGAGTAGTCAATAGGAAGGCGGAAAAGGAACGTAAGACTCGGAACGCGGGGTTTACGTGAAGCGCTTTTCGAAGTCGCCCAAGATTCGGGAAGAGAAATGCGCTCTGACAGTTTTCTTCGGGTTTCTTTTTTTCCTGCGTGAAGGTGGCCTTATGTGCTCGCCGTTCGGCCTCGGTAATGATCATAATCTGAGCGATTTTTTTACGATAATGTATCCCCCGGCCGCGTAGCAGGAACGGCAGGCATAAATCATAAAAGCGCGTAAGTGTGGCGTGTGGCAGTGGCGTTGAATGTGGTTAATGGATCGTAAAGCGGCCCGGAATGGCATTTGATGCTGTGTGGAGGTTCCGGGAATGGAACGGAAGCGTGGCAAAAACGGGGGCCCCCGAAGGGCACTAGCGTCCCGTTTCAAAAGCAGAGCAGCAGAGTTTAGCCGTTTGCCGCGAATCTATGGCCAAAGTTGTGCTGTTGTTTAACTCTCGGCCGGCAAAAGTGAATCCGTCAGCGTTGGCGCTGGCGTTGGCGAGTGGAACGGAATTCGTTTAATCGAGGATATTAATTTGAAACCTGTTCAAACAAGACGTTGCAGGGTTGCAAGTCCGGTGGAAAACGGCCAGAGCGTCCCGCTTTCCGGGAGCTTGCAGCTGCGATCGGAACCACCTAGTCGCGCTTCTGCCAGAAAGAAAGGCACCGACAACACTCGGACACCGGGATGGTTCCAGTTTTGCATGTAATGAGCAGATGCTCCGGTTCCGGCTCCAGAACGCTCCTGACGCGTTACAGCACCAACAGCTTGCGGACGACACCACACGCTCCACACGAAAAACGCCAAACGCTCCCGTTCTGGAGTGTCCTTCGAGCGCCACTGGATGAAGAGTTATTCTTCACTGCAGTCGTTATTTAATTATCCGTAGAGTAAACCAAATTACGCCGAATGAAGTTAGGGAAGCCAATCTCGTGTGCGCACGTACCTCGCCGCAGCCCGTTCCTGCGTACCCCACCCTACGTGCCAACTGGTGTGCGATGTCTTTGGCCACCCGGAAGAGAAGCTACCCGTGGAACATTGGGGCTACATCCCTGGCGCAGGAAGTACAACTTTCACGAATTTCCATATTTTTGCCATCGGCCTGGTCAAGATATTTCGGGAAGTAGGGACGCTTTGCTGATTCTAAATTTTCAGTAACGTGGACAAACGGGAAAAGGGGCGGATTGAATTGGGCAACCGGTGTTACCGGTGGGTTCGCTTTGTCCCCTTCCCCATTGGAGTTTATCGCATTGCGTTTGAGGAGGAAAATGGCAGGCGGGTCCTAGGGACACGATGCGGAGAAACGACCGTTTTGGCTCGCAACAGCGGACTTGCGACATACGGGAAATGGTCAGGGGTGCATGGGGTTTGGCAACGAGTTAGGGACCGTGGTAAAACAGTTGTCCGTTTTTCGGTCTGAAGCCCGAGTTTTTAACTTAATAGTTACCATTCATCAGGTTACCCGGCCAGCGCAACATTATGTGTGCCAGTCGTCAATGGGGAAGTTCCTTCACGCGCCGTGGAATTGGCTGGAATGGAGGCGCCTGGTGGCTCACAGGCAGACTGGTGGACAGGCGAGCAATGCTTGAAGTTGAATAATTTACCGCAAATCTGCGCCAGCAGGAAACGATTGCAGAACTGATCATGTACAGTGTAACACCTGGAGAAAGCGGACACATAGTAGAACGTTCTCGTGTGCAGCCATCCTTATCGAATTCCCGATTTGGCTGGCAGTAAGTAGGGAAGTTTTTGCGGCAATTTGTCATCGGTCAGAGCGGGAGCCAGGGGAACGACAGTCAACCATGCGGCTGATTTCGGAGGTCTGTTTCCCGGACGCGCCCGATGGGCCGTGCTG
>JAOEFI010000003.1:42368976-42388343 GCA_034621735.1 Anopheles plumbeus
TAGAACGAAAGCAAACTACCTGATAAAGTGGTACCGTGTTTAACTGTCTCAAATTACCAGCTCTTGTGTGGAGGATAAATAATTCTTTGCCCCTTGTCTACTGCCTTTTCTCCAGTTCCTTGAGTGCATTTTATTGCATTCCATTCAACTTCAACTAAATGCAGGAACGTTCTAACACAAACGGACAAAAACGGAAAAAATAGTCCTATTTAAAATAGGACAAACAAACGGATGCTGTAATCTTATCCCAATAAAAACCCTTGGGTTGCTGATAAATTTCAAAGTCCAACAACACATTGGCGATTAACATTAGTGATGTCAGAAATCCTTGAAGTATGTTTAAATATATTAACATTAAACCAAGGATTTGGTGTCTGTTTTTCTTTTGTGTTTCAAAATAAACTTATTTGAACCACCGTTTCTCTACTTCTTTGACAATAAATGTTTCTCAAGCATTACTCAAAGTCAAGGGCAATTCAATAAGATCCTTTTTACCAATGCAACTGTGAGGTAATTCAACATTTATTCATTTTACAAACGGTATTAAAAAACCAAAGAAAAATACCACTCCTCCACAAGAGGGTGCGTACCAACTTCGTCGTGCAAGGATGTGTGTGAAATGGTCCAAACACCGCCCGCCCTGCCTGCGCGAGTCTCTCGTGTCTGGTTCCAGTTCGCTGAAACAGTTCCGAGATTATTTTCCTCCTCTCACTGTCTGTGTGAAGCAGAATTTTGGATTCATAAATTTCCGTCACCAGTTTCCCACTCCCAAATTGGTGGAAGACTCAGGGACCCCTTTTCCACACGTCCTTCTGGAGCCCTACTCCATGGGTCAACGTAGAAAATAGTGCTGCTCTGTTTGCGCAACACATGCCTACGTCACCAACAAGTTCTCGCGCGTTGTGCGAAAAACACGCTCGAGTGGGAATGGTCCTGCTGTCCTTCCAGGTGGGATCATTGGGGCTGGGAGGAGAAAGTTCCAGCGTTACGTGAGGGTGCCGGAAAAGTGAGAGAAAAGCAAAAGTGTTTATTGAGTGGTATCAGCCAAAGAGTGTGGGGTGATAAAGTAGTCACACAGTCCGACGCTCGCGTTTACCTCTGGATGGAAAATGCAGAAAAGCGCCTACGCCCTACCCCTCACCGACCGAGGGCCTCCTTTGGAGGAAGCTAGCCGGCTGAGGGATGCAATTACCACTTACAAGGCGCCAACGAACGATTATGCGGGGCCAAAAGTGGCACAAAAGTGCATACGGTCGGTCAATTTTGTTGTTGCCGAGATCGATCGAACCGAACGGGGAATGGGGTTGGTGGGTGGCTGGTGCCCGGACGTGTGGATATGAGGGGCAGGTACATATTTGAGGGATATCGTCGGTCGTCGTCGTCGTCGTTGGTGAAAACACGTCCGGGAAAGTGCAGGAAAAATGAACATACTCATAAAACTGGGCAGCTCTCGGCGGAGCTGGCGCCGCTGCGAAAAACAAACGAATGAGAGCAATTGATGGCTTTTCCGCGTGGGAAACTGACCGGCATGGTGGTGGGTTGTCCGTGCACGAGCATCAAAGAGCATATGATGATAGCGCTGACCCGAATTCCGGACCGGGGTTTTTGCAGTGTGACAGGAAAGTTTTGAAATTTATTTGAATTGTTTTTTCTCAAACTTTTAGCCACCCTTTAGTCACCGCCACCTCCAGCTGCTCCGCACCCGATGATTGTTTCCGCGGCGAGTTATGTTTTCCTCAGAAGTAAAAAATAACCCCGTCCATGTACCATCGTTGGTCCGTTGTGCTTTGGAACTCGTTTGCTCTTTACTTTCCATTTTAGGATTGTTCTTTTGCTTCCATCAAACTCGTTCGATCGTCAACCGCATGCCCGGGCGGGGGGTCCTGAGAGCGCATTCGTAATGGCTGGCGACCCGCATTTTTTGCAGTGCAATTAATGCACACGAGCTTCTGCCGGCACCACCAATGTTCTTCGGGGTGAAAATGCGCTGGGGAAGAGGACTCCCAAATACTGATCCATTACAATTGACGAGCGGTGGAAAGTTCGTGCGAGAGAGAAAGTGAGATTAATAATGGATTTGTGTTTCTAACAAATTTCTCCCATTTTCTTCCTGTTGGAGGCGCCATTTGTGTCGGTGTTTTTGGTCTATCCTGACTGCTTGGATTGAAGGAGCAACTAGTGCTAACAATCGTTTCTTGTGCTAACAATTCTATACTTGATTTAATTCTGTATGTATTTTTAGATTTTATAATGAAAGAAATCAACTTTAAGTATTTTTTTTTGTAAAACAATGTATAATAATATACAAATATTTACTGTTTCAAATAAATGTGGTCATTGCACATTTCAGTTGTGTAATTTATGAAGTTCTCTAATATATTGTTGTACAATCAGTTTCCACAAACCCGACTTCTAGTCACCGGCATCCAGTTCATTGACATCGGGTGTACATACATTAAACCGGACGCAAACTTTAAATCTTCTTAATTTGCTTAATTTAATCCTACCGGGCTTACCGGCACGACGACGCCGCCGTCCGAGAGCGGTCGGGCGAAACATTTTCAATTTACGGTTAGCACCGACCGATGTTCCTTCGACCGTATCCGGCGGAAGGCTGATGTCTGATGTTTTACACGCGAGGATCAAACAACCGCCCCAAGAAGTGAGAGAGAGAGAGAGCGAGAGTGAGAAGGGGGAGGGAATGGCGGTGTAGCCCAAATATTGTAACTCAGTCTTTCAAGCAAGGGATTCGTGGACAACGATCTAAAGCTTCGGTACGTGCCATGTCGCTGTGTAGGAATGCGTGTGTTCCTTCGCCCGGTCCACAATGGATTACTCCGCAGGACCAGCAGCTCAACTTTCCCCGCACCACCCTCTCGAGGTGCCCTCACCTGGGCCCCACATCGCCGGGAGCTGTCGAAAGCTGCTCCAAAGGGTAGCGAAGACTTTTCGGAGGCTTTTCCGAAACGGTTTCCCGAACCATAAATTTCTGAGAGCGTTGAAATATTAAAATGGGTAAGCCTGACATACAAGGAGGGCCGGGTCTTTTTTTTTCTTTCTTGGTTCGGTTGGTTGGCGCACTTCAAGCGGTCAACTCGGTCCCTGGGAAAGTAGCGAGCAGCGGGAGAAAGAAGAAAAAAGGAACAACTGGCTCGCTGTGCGATGATTTTTGGCGACTCACCGATCCCGAGTCGGTCCCAACGTGTGTGACGTGCTGTTTGATCCGGAAAACTAGTTTCCATTTTCTAGGACAGCAAACTTTCCCACCGTTCGTACTGCTCCGAGTTTGCCGGTGAAAGGAGTGCTCGGTGAACCGGTATCCCTTTTGACCGTAAAGGGCCAAATCAACGTACTTTAAACGCCTTTTCGGGGACTTTTTTTCGGAAAAGGTAGCAGTGTAGCATAGCGATATGAAACAATCCGGGGGGGCTAACACGACCAACCCAAACATGCGGCGATGGAGGAATGAGTTGTGTGTCGGAAAAGTGGCGCAGTAAGCAATCCAGCAATCCGGCCAAATTCACACCAACCGCCTGGACCTGGTGAGAAAAGGCGAGCGAGCGATTGTTCGAGAAGGATTTTTGAGAACCATTTATTCAACGAGAGTTTGTTTTTCACTTCCGAACATTGACTAAATCTTTTGATGCTTGACCGGAAGCATTGGTCATTGAAAGTAAACGGGGAGCTCAAGAAACGTGACGCGTTTGGAATCGTGCAGTTGAAAGGTTCAGAGAGTTTGTTTTACCATCCAACGTTATGAATTCGATTTACATCCTTCACAACCACTCTTGCACTACGGTTGGACGAGTTGTGTAGCTGAAGCTGGGACCAGTTCGAATGGAGGAACATTTGCTAGAGAATATGAATTTATTATAGAACTCAAAATCTATAAGATTTGCATCACTTCTCATCGTTTTCTAGCTGCATTATTTCCCTACATTTAAATTCCTCGCTGAATAAGGAGGATGGTTGGGAAATACATTGCAACTGAATCCATAGCACACAATTCAAATATCTAATGTTTTTTTTTTCAAGGAAAATTTTTATCGCTCAGTAATAAATAGTAGCATTTCCGTTCCTGGAACAGTGAAGCCTTTGCTGCACCTGGTGCATAATGCAACAAGTGAATCAATTTGTAGGAGAACTTAGGCTTCGTTTGCTCTGGTGCATCTAGTTATGGATTCCGCTCGTTTTCCCTCAGAATAATTGTGTGCTTTGTGGAAACATGGAAAGGAATCGAACGTATCTCACTTAGAACAACTTTCTAATATTTAAAATAATGCTTTTGCAATATTTAAACGTTTTATAATATTACATTTTTTGAAATTTATATAATATTAGATGGTGACGGGCTCCGTAGCTCAGTTGGTAGAGTCATCTACTCTTAACATGAGTGACGCGGGTGCAAATCCCGCTGGCCCGATTCAGATTTTGGCTTCTCACTAGCCTTTGTGTTGCCTTTGTTCTAAAGACGCAGAGGTGCTGTAAAAATATCTGAACAGTCCTCGTCATGAGGTTGCATACGGCCAGGCCGTCAGTAATAATAATAATAATAATAAGATAGTGAAAACATTTGCTTAGTTTTAGGGCAACGTTTCCCTTACTCTAGACTGCTCAAAGATTCACCTTAGGTTAGTTATTAAACTCTCATCTCACTGGTTTATCAAAACTCAAATCAAATCAAAATAAAAAAATTACAGGAATTGTTAATTACAAAACCAACCAAAAATTTGTTTTTTATAAACAATTTATTATTAGCCTAACGTGTAATCAGGCTTAAATCAAACTGCTTCTTTTTCTTCCGGCAATCTTTCGCTGCGTGTATGTGTACATGGCAAACATGAGACATGTAGAAAAAAAAGTATCTTCCTGCTTGGTTGCCATTCTCCGCTCGCATATCTATGTAAACATTCATCACTCGATGCACTAACAGTGCAGTTTTCAATTGCATCGCTTCATTGCGCATGAAACTTCATTCAACAATCTATTGAGAAGTCCCGCTTTTTTTTTTGCTTTTTCTGTAGGATAACTTAAAGTTCAGCGCGCGGCCAAAGAATCTCAAAGGGGGCCGCATGAATGGAAGCAATTAATTTCGCGCAAAACTCCCATTTTCCGAAAGTTGAACCTTATTGCCGAACGTACACATACACAATTGCCAGGCACCTTCCGTAGTACTTTTCCACTTCTTCTATTTTGTTTGTTTGCTCGCAAGACTCTTCAATTCCTCACAAACATTGAGCTCTCGCATCTTCTCGACTTTCGGAATTTCAATTGCCTCGAAAGGGCCGGACGGCGGGGGATGGTAGGGTGAGTGGTTTTTTTCCTCTCTGCTAGTTTGATTCTATGTCCGCACTCATTTCCTCGGGAAATGAAGGCGTTGCAGACTCGGTGCACTTTGACTCGAATGGCGCGATCCGATAGCGCCAACGGCTCGGCTGTTGCAAGGCGGCGTTAAGTTCGCTCTATTTATTTCATATTAAACTTTACGAACTATGAGAATCATTGAGTTTTTTATTTTCATCAACGAATGGAACGAACCACCTTCCGGTAGGTTCTGGCGAAGGAGAAGTAAACGAGCGTTTGGAGGGGGTATTTAATGTACTTTTTTTTTGCTCAACGCCTTTTCACGTGCCCTTCGCTCGAGTGCTTTATTGCAGTAGTTTTTTGCGACATTGACTCGAACGATCGTGGATCACAGCGTCGACTTTCGTGTGCTTCGTGGAAGGGCTGCGCCGTTGTCGGTGGAGAGTTGGAAAAACAAATCATTTCCGATGTGTTTTTCATTACTGCAGCCGCGGGATGGGAGACACTACCGACGATCCTCGAGAACGCGAAAAACAGCCTCACAATTAATCTTTATCTTCATTTAAGTCGAACCTGGTGATTGATTTGAAAACTTACATCTCTCGCATCTCATTCTGTTGTCATCGCACCTTCGCTGCAAGTCGGTAAGCATCAGGAAAGTCCACGACACTCGAACCCATTCGGTTGGCTGCTTGGGCGACAGTTTTATTTTTTAATTTTACTTTCCGTCGATTCCAAGATTGGCATGCGATGACACCCTCTTCTGATCGGTTTCCGGTTGCCGAATCGATTGTTGTTGCTCATTTCGCGATTTTGATTCCACTCCTTTTCCTTTACCTGTTCTGTAATCAAACGTTGTCTTGTTGTCCTTTTTTTGCAACTTTTTAGCTGATTCCAGTTTCGGTGGAAAATTGACGATTGTCACCGGTCGGCAGCATCCAGTTGTCGGAATAATTTATACCATTTAAATCCCTGTACAATTGGCTTCTGATCTAAAAAAAAACATCTGTCATCGTTCACAGCTGGAGAAACCGCAAGAGGTGCTCGCGGAAAACCCGAAAACGGATTCAACCAGACGTCCCAACATTATCACACAGCATTCCTACGCCTGTGTGTGGAGCTGAATCGATCTTTCCATTCGTTTCAACTCCGTTTGTTCTTCGCAATGTGGGAATGATTAAACTCTCATATCCATCCCGCGCGAACATCCCGTTGGCATTCGTTTTCGTTGAGCGCGTACAAAGAGATAGAGTTCAAATTTTGGTATTAGGTTTGACGTATCGTAATAATCCCGCCGTATAAGTCGAACTCAATTTGCGGTTGAGATGTACCTTTCTTGGACCTAATTCGCTTTTGGAAAATTAAATCGATAAGCTCGAGGAAATAAAGTATGGATAAAACTGTAACAGGATGAAAGGATGAAAGGTAAAATATTCCTCTTTTCCTAACCCCTTTTAGTAGATTTGGCTGAAATAGGTTTTATTGTATATTTAAATTGAAAAAACTTACCTTACCTTACCTTAAAATAACGTTTAAATTGTAAACTAAATGTAAAATTAAATTGTAAAAATAAAACAAACAACAAAATTGCCAGACACAAACTACTTAATTTCATCTTATGAAGTATGTTTACAAAGTTCCCAAATACAGATTGATTTTGGTTTAAACATTGCTCTTGTTACATGCGCCATCGCCATTTACATCGACCCGATCTCCGTTTTCTCTACACATTGCTACTGGCGCTGATCATAAAACAATCATCGATATTGAATGAGTAAATCTATAGAGGGTGGGATGCTAAACATGGAACTTGTTTTGCATGCAAAACTACTGAAGCACGACAACAACAACAACACCATTTCCATCGACACATTCAGAAGTGGCTGTCTTCTGGGCTTCAGGGTTCGAATCCAGCGAGTAAACATCTGTTGTGTGGGTTGAATATCGCTGGCTCGCCTTCAGAAATTCATGAAACTGAAGTGAATTAGTATTGGATCAAAACATCCTTACACTTGGAATAATTCAGCACTCTGAGCAGTTGTTTGAGAGCAACTTGAAGCTGAACTTACATCAACCGCTTATGCTCTTTAAGAATAAAACAATATACTTTAAAGTTGCTTCTCAAGCTCAGCATTCAACAAATTAATTTTAGCAACCTTTACACAAAGGATAAAACTCATTGGCTTTACGTAGTACTTATTTTGGAAACAAAATTATCGAAGTAAATGCAAAACAAAACAAAATATACCATATGCTGAATGAAACATTATTCGGCTTTGGTGAAAGCCGTAGCGTGGATAAGAACGAAGAATTTTCATCTAACGTTTTTTCTAATACGCTATCGTTATATTTGGTCAAGAATGTTACAATTTTCCAAATGTACAATGCAAACAATGCATACTTTTTTACATAATCTGTTGGAAAATGTAATCCAACGTTTTTTTTTTATTCAATCAATTTTGATCAATCTTCGCCTAACACACAATATCTCCACTAAACTCCTGTGGCCTCCGTGATAAACATACTATGACCGGAGCCGATACCAATCGTTACGACTTTCCCATGGCGAGCCTGAAATCGGTTAACCATGTGAAGGTCATATCTAACAGAATAGAAAATCAAACATTACTTTCTCCGCATAACAATCTAATACCGTGTGAGGTGACATAGCGACGACGGCCATCATTTTGATCAATTCCCCTCTACCAACGGTGGAGGTCATTTGACGTTCGAGGAGAAATCGTCATCCCAATTTCTACCACAACACAAAAGCTACCCGAAAGATTCCGGTGCTTCCGGCAATCTGTTTTCCCGGGCCCATTTCCCCCATGTCCGTTTGTGGTTCAATCCTACCGGCAAGGAGCGCCAACCGAATGGCATCAGGTGCGTTCGGTTGAAGTTCAATTGAAAAAAAGTGTCGTTGTGAATAATTTATCATTTTTCCTATCATTACGAATGTCACCGTTCGTTCACATGTTTCACAAAAATGTCACCATTACGGTGCGGTGCGAAAACGCGAATGGAACGAAGGTACAAAGAAGAACGGAAAAGCGTCATTCCGAGTGTGCCGAGTGAAGAGGGAGCTGGTGTCGAAGTGTCCACCCCCTCCCATCCACGCGAAGGCAACGGAATAGAGGGAAAAGTTTTTCTAATGATTTTTCTCTCTCAAAAGATGCACCTGCGATCGTCAACACCGTCAACTCGGTTTGTGTTTTGCGTTGCGAGGCAAAAGAAAACGGAAAGACGACCTGTTCGATGCTCGCTGAGACCTCCTCCGCATGGCATGGCGCGGCGGAGGGCGAAGGGTAGCGGGGCAACATGAATATGGGTAGACGATAAACGAAGAAAGACGCTGCGGGTACATGTGCGGTATCGAACCAATTACACTTATGCATGGAGTGTGTGTAAGGGAATGACTTTCCCAGTTGTTCGTTCAATGGGACTGCATCGAGTTCGGAAAATAGGGATGACCACATGAAGCACGTTGTTCGAAGGATCATAAATAAATTTGTTTCGCTCGTGTGGAGTTGTGGAGGGAATGGAGAACACTTTGTTGAATGAACATGAATTGTAACCATTTTCAATGTTTACCATCGTTGAACTTCATTACAGAAGAAAATGGCTGTATTTTGCATTCTTTAGAATGTGATTTTATAAAGTCTTTTTGAATTGCTTGAACATTCAATTTCTTTCGGATAAACAATATCATTTTTCTGTATTTTTCATTTATGTAATACCTCATTGGTGTTTTCTGGGTCTCTTAAAAGGATAAAGAAACTGTGACAGCGATAGGGAAATAGAGAACTCTTATACCTTGCTACGTAAAAGAGGTAACAGTGAGTATTGTAATGCAATTGATTTGGGATTCGTGAACACATTGATTAAAAACAACAAAAAAACATGGAAACATATCACGAAATGTGTCAATTGCGTTGTGAATAAAGAGAGAGCAACAACGATAATCAATTTCCTTTCCAATAACAATTATTCGATGAACATTTACTACAACAAATTGCATTTCTTGGATCTGGTAATATTTAGGCAAAGTTTACATAAAACAGTACAAAACAAAGCAAAACAAAGTTTTTATTAGATAAAAGGAAACCATTTGGGTGGACCTCAAGATCAAGAAACAGCACAAGATATCATAAATTGAATTAACCCAACCAACAGTTGGCGATTGTCCACGCTCACTTACACCGAGAAAAGAAAAGATATTTGTCAACACCTCGTTGTACAATCTTCGATGGATCGGAAGCGCCCAAAAGTGGGACGACCGTTTTCTAGCATTGCTGCCAGTACCAGAACCACCATTCGCAAATCGCAATCAGTCTTTCCAATGCCCTAATGGCCCCTTCCTTCCCCATTCTCGCTAGTTCAGCGTTCCCCGGCGCACCAACTGTCGCCGGGAGTGGGTGTGAACGTCCCTTCGATGCAGATAATATTATTAAGTGCGCCAACAGCTTCCGCTTTGCCACTGATGGCGTCAGCGCTGGCAGCACTGGCAGACGGCACCGCCCAAAGCGTCAATTTATTTTAATTTCAACCAGAAAATTAGATCCGTCAATCTCGATCTCGCCGCGTTGGACCGGGCGCCGAAGCGGAACCGGCTGGACCGGCGGGGGTGGTCTGGTCAGGAGAGTCGCGCCATGCGGACTTTGTTCGATGGTTCGTTGTTGTCACTTGCAGGTCGACCGATTTGGACAAAAGTCGTCACCGCCGTCAGTGTTCTTTGCCCGAGCGAGCGTCAGTGTTCTTTGCAGTATGCGCACGTCCAAATTGGGTCCATTACTAGGCCCAAAGGTCCTGGAATGGACGGTGTCGTTTTTTCTCCGGGTTTGTTCTCACTTCGAAGCGAGACACGGCAGGAGAATTCCTTCCGGAGTTCCTGCGGACGAAAAGCATGGCGGCCAATGTACGCGTCCTAGACGGCTGTCACTGAGGTCCTCAAGGGGTCGACGTTAGGGAGTGCGATTTCGCACCCTGTGTGGGCCGCACCGTCCCGTCCCTCCTCCGAGAAAGGGAAGTGTTGAAGTTGGCGCCCTCCCACTCGACATGATTCGTTAAACTCTCATTTATTTCAACTGGTCGTTGTACTAATTGTCTTCGCACTCTGGTGTGCCGGCGATTTCCTCGGGCTTTCCCCACCAGCAGCTAGTGACCATTACCGAGCTCCCGGTCTGCATGATTCGTCCATTCCTTCTCATTTTCCCGGAAGCGGACCAACTCCCTACCGAGCGTCTGTTAGAAATCCTTTCGAGACTAATCATGGCACGTTAGGACGTTGCTCCTTGGAGTTTGCGGACCGCTCGTCCGCCCCGGTCATTCAGAAGGTCAGTCAGTATTCAGGGCCAGTGAGAGGGATGTGTCGTTTTTTTTCCCTTTTCGTTCTCGTTAGTAGCCCGTATCGGGCCCATAACGGTCGTCACGTGCCGCGACAACGCCACCGGAAACGCTAACAGGCGACCCATATCCAACGACCGGAGAGGAAAAAGCCCTTGAAGAATTGAAGGAAAGCCGAAGCGGGTCATCTAGTAACGTTCCGGAGCAGCAAAAAAGCGGTCGAAACGCATGAATCCCATCCGGCCGAGGTGCTCCAAGACGAACCACCCCCACCGGGTGACGATGTGTGCGGAATACCGAAAGGCGGCGAAAGAATGTCTCGGCTTCCTTCCGGGTGTCCGGACACTTCCTCCTTTGGTCCCATTCGGTTCGGTCGGTATCTCCGGAGGTTTGCGTAACGGTCGAGATCGACTCTGTCAAACCGTTGCCAGTCACGGAAGTCCCAGTGGAGGCCTTCAAGGAAAACTTAACCCTGTCAGGAGCTTCGACGCGTGCTTCGATGCCATCCCGGTAACCGAGGGGTGGCGCTGTAACCACCAAAAACAGTGAAGAAAGAAGGCCCGAGCTGTATGCGTGACAAAGTCATTATTTTTCGTTTACTCGCCCCCGTCGCCACTCCGGGTCCGTTCGCGGGGCTAGTAGTTCATTAAAACGCCGAACAAGCTCATCGCGGGTCGTGTTCGGTCGGCGAGTTGGGGATTATAGCCGGCGCGATACCCTGGGGTGTGCTTCCAGCGGTCACTTATTATTGCTAAAGCGATTTGTTTGCCGTCAAAAGTTTCCGTCAGCCATCGCGTCAGATTTCAACCGCGTGCTGAGGCGTCGATGGCCGACGACGAGCCGTTTTCGAATTGCCTGTGAAAATCGGGTGAGTCTTCTCAAACATCGCGCTGACAGCTGCTGGGGGTGACATCCCACCCTCGAAACTATGTTGTCATCGAACACCTTGGCAGGGTCGAGAGGCGCCCATTATCTAGTTTTGGAAATTATTAAAAAGTATCGATTGACGTTCGCAAGACTGATGACGGACCTATTTGAAAAAGTAAAATATAATACCTGTGGCATGTAGAATAGAATCGGGGATTTGGTAGAAAATCCTAATTGAACATTTTGCTAATTTAGTCGCATACTTTAATACTTCAGAAAACTTTTTATTCCGTGATCTTTTTTACTTCCACGATCCTCAGAGCAGGATGAGGCAAAATGAGGCCCGTGTAAGGACGAATGGTCTGTCCTAAATTTCTCCATATATTATGTATTACTTTTCTCTCACTTTCTTAACATTGATGACCGCATGCTGAACAGTTGCCTGCAAAATTTCTGAGAATTGTTCTGATTCTCCTTACAACCGCAAACATGGCAAATGATGTCCTTTGCTTCGTTCCCTTTGATATTGTTTTGTTTAGCTCAACAATTCATTGGGGCATAAAGTCGAAATAAGTTGTGGATGTTTCGTCCTGATGTTCCAACTATTGAATTAAAAATGAAAAACTTGTCTAAACCTTTAATCCATCTTCATCCCTTTAACCCGTCCAAGTAATGCGTTCCGTGCCGTGGAAAAGTGCAGGTGCGCCATAGAAACCAGATTCCATCAGCCGACCGGAACGATTCACTGCAGGCGCTGCATTATTTGAAATTCACTTGCCCGCCTCAAACGCTTCGGAAAGTGCATGACGGAATGGAGAAGTGACTTGGTCGACATGGCTGCGTCGAAATCCTGCACCATCGCGCGATTCACGTTGGCACAAGGATAAAGCGGTTCGCCAGCATTTGATTCCACGGCGCGGCTCACCTCTGTCGAGGTGTGTCTTGTCGTTTACAGCTCGACGGCCGGGAGCCTCGGGAGGTTTGCCCGGCGGAACCCCCTTTTCTGACAGGTAGTGATGCAAGAAATTGAATCATGAGCAAATAGTGAAAGGGAACGTCCTTGCACCATCGTCCCTCCGTCGATTCCATGGCGGCAGCATTCCGCATTGTGGAGTCAGTTCTTCACACGCCCGTCATCGACAGCTCCACCCATCGTCGGAAGCTTTTCTCCTTCGATACCTTTTACCCGGAGGGAGGAGAAGGGTCCGGATTTTCTGTGTGATTCCGCCGAAGATCCAGACGCGGATTTTCCTCACATTCTATTCTTTGCGCGGCTTTTGCGCTTCGGTGCAATTGCGAACGTGTGTTTCCAGCACGGTAAGAGTTATGAATTTCCCTTCAAGAAACGAACATTCCTCGACAGACGCAACCAGAGAAGCTCGGCCCAGGGAAGTAGTAGTAGTTTTACATGCTTGCCACGAACCGGAAGGCACACTTTTGCTTCGGAGATACTGGAAGAACAAAATGTTTTTCCGGTAGAAATTGATTTCTGATTTGCTAAAAAATCGATTTGTGCATTCCATCTTTCTTTTAACTCGAACGTATTTTAATTTGAAAATTTGTTCCACTCTCCACGCGAAACGACGAAGTATCTAAATCCTTTTTTAGTTTCTTACGCGGTCCTGTAGCCAGTTCCCAGCTCCGATTTTCATGCGGGTCGGAAATGTGATGACATTTTTTTTATTAATCGTAAAAGTGTTACTAGGCATTCCTTCTTCGTGTACCGATCCCTTTAAAGGGAAAAGTTTTCCAGAAAGCGGGAAACTGGTTCGGTCACGTTCGGATTCGACGGAGCACGGGACGCCACTGCCGGGGGTCGATGAGAGGGCCCTCTGAGGTAACCATACATTGAACGCAGCGTCACAGCAGGAGCACATACATATCATCCCGGGGACGAGATGAATAAGTTGACTTGAAGCGTGAAATGAAATTTTCAACGGAAGCATAACACGCGGCGTCGGCCCTTCGAAAAAAGACGCTAGAAATCTTTCCAGTAAAGAAGCGTGTGTGTGTGTGTCTGGGTTCGAGCAGTAATGTTTATTTTTTGCCGATCTCCTCCATTCCCTTCCGCATTCCGGAGTGACGGGAGCTCTGGATCCGGATCCGGGGATTGTTGCCAACAAAACGCACCGAAAGCGAGACGAAATGGACAGCATCGCAACGTTGCTCTCGTTTCTTCGACCAAAAAAGAAAAAATAATTGAAATGGAGAAGGAAACATGACGAGCACCAGCTCCAAGTGCGATGCCTGCGTGCTCCACCGGATCAGTTCTGGCTTTGGAAAGGAAAATTGTAAATCGATTGCCAAAGACTCGCTCGCCCGACAACAAGCGACAGAAAAAAAAAGCCTTCATTTATTATTCTCACAAGAAATGCGGAATGGTGGTATGAGGCTGGAGGGGCGGGAATGCAAAATGGAACGGCGACAGCGGAAAGGAAACACGACTGCTGCAACCATGAGCATCGAGCAGGCTGACGACGACACAAACAGGCGACTCACGCCCGAATGCGATTATTATGACGATGTCAACAGGACTGAAATGTCTCCATCCGCTCCCTCGCCTCCCCCCTTCCCTTGGGCACGTGTTCCCAGCGTCGTTTGGAGGTTTTTGTTGCCTTCACCTAGCAGCGCATAGCACCGATGCCGATTGCCGTGTACGATCACTTTCTCTATTTTTATTATGCTTCAATCGGACGCTTTTGTGCCGCGGTCCTGGAAAATGGAAAACATCTGATGCCGCACGCAGGCCCGCCGGAGCAGGAGCATGGTTTTCGGATGGCTCACGGTGGCATTAGACGAGTCGATGACGTCGTTGTGTGGGTTTGTGACGAGAAGAAGAAAAGGCATAAATGATATATCACATTTCAAATATGACTTTTGATTTCGTTCCTGTACGGAAAGAGCATGTAAAACGTTTTGACCAGAAAAAGCGACTGATGAAAACATGTTGCCTTTTAAAAACAAGCTCAACAGCTGACCTGGCGTTCAGAGGGAAGAAGAGCCATTTCCATAACCTTGATTCAAACAGCAGACATTACGTGTTCTATAAATATCGCCGTTAGACGAAAGATGGCCACACCATTTTTTTGTACATTTCTCCGACTTGTAACTATTCTGCAGCAGGATTCGAGGCTGGATTCCGAACCGTCTACAATGTTCCAATATGAATAGACCAGAAAAGCTCATTTCGAAAATGGAATGGAAAGAATGTGAAGAACAGGAAAGGAAACGAATTGTGACTTCTAATATGACACATTTCTAAATCATAAGTCTACTATAGTCGTGGTCTAATAATGGCCACCATACCTCCCTGATACAAATGAATACCCGATTGTACAATGATGGGTTATTTTCAGGAAGTCAAAAATGGGTTGAATTGCGCGAAACATGATGAGAATGAGGACTGTCCTCTAAATTCGTTTTAAATTTAAATTGTATGCCTGAAGCGAAAACCGAAATCCTAAAAACACCCTCAAATAAAACCCAGCTTCGTCGATTTTTTTTTCTCTCGGGTGGAAAGTCACATTTCGTAGTGTCCTCGGTAAACCCGGGAACCCGATAACTGAGTCACATTTCACGTGAAGGCAGTTGGTGGGTGCACAGTGGAACACCGCGGACATCAGCAACCTAACGCCAAACTGGTGATTTTCGAAGTTCGGCTGTCACATTGGCATCGAGATAAATGGGGTCCATCAGACAGGCCGGCCGAGCCACCGCCACCATTTTGGGGAGTGAAATTTGTGTCCGTTTGTTCGTGTGCCGGACTGTGTTATTTTTCATCTCCAGCCCACGGCGGCATGGTCTGCTTCGCGAACGAAAACAGAGGCAGGTGTAAACAAAAATAATCTTCCACGTGACGTCCTGACCGCTGGCCGAGCGACGAATCCGGCTTCAGGTCCAGTTGACGGCCTTCGGAGACCGGAGGCCGGTGGGAAACCAAAAAAATAAAAATAAAGAATCCCACCAGGTGTCCCGAACGGCGGCGTGATGACATCAAACATCTTTAACCATCGTTCGTGGCCAACGATTCCTTGCTGGAAAACAACTGCCACAAAGAAGAAAAAAAACCACAGCTTCCCGTGAGAAAAGAAAGATGTGTTTGTCTGTTCTGCTACAAGGAAAATTAATAAAATGCCATTCTGTGGTAGCCATTTGTCATCAGTGAACTGCGAATGGGAGGCGAAGGCCAATCCATCTACCCAAAAAAAGACCGACCGAGGAAAGAGGATGTCGGTGCAGCATTGGTCGTTTCGCCGGAACGAGTGAAATGGCCATGAGTGAAAAGAGTTGCTGAAGTTGGCAGCATGCGTCACCGGAATGGGCAAGAAAATGAAAGTGGCCGAAGAATGGGAAGAAAAATATGTTTATATTGGCTTCAAAGTAGCCCTTCATTGGCCATTTTTTGCCAGCGGGTGGGCCTTGTGTCGGACGTAGTAATAAAAAAAAGTTGCTTTTTTCGGTAAAGCCGTGAGAAAACATTGGCCCTGAATTGGAGCCCTTCATTAGTGACACCATGCAGCGCACGGTGTGAGAGATGGAGAACAACCGAGACCATTGTTGGTACTTTCCGTTACTACCGATTCGATTCCCCGGTCCCCGACCGGTCGGCTGGTGTTCCGTTTTCCACCTGGGCAGATGGAAAATTTCGGCCACGACAAGACCCGGTTGGGTTTGGCTGCGAAGGAGCCAAATGGAAGAGAAAACCGAAGTCCGCACTGACCACGAACGGCCCCGGCCCGCAACGATGTGCCCGCTCGGAAACTTTTAATTAGGAATATGTTTCCTGCAGCTAGTGGGAAGGGTTGATGTGGCCCCTTCGGAGTGCTGAACCCGTAAAGAAGACTTAAACTAAACAAAAAAAAACGTAGGGACTATTTCACAGACTCATCTTTATTAATTAATGTGTTGACGGGAAAGGAAAGTTGTTTCGCCAATCTTCGGGTTTCTTTTCGCTGCGAACCGCGAAGCACCGGAACTGACCCGTCTCCCGTTTTTTTTCTTCCCTCTTTTGTCCCTCTTCTTCATCAAAGATACGAGGGTTTTTGACATTTCCCGGAACTTAGTCGGCGTGTGTGAAATAATGTATGTGCGATGCTCATTTGTAGGGCCAGTTCCGGTTCGCGTTGAAGTAGGTCGAAAGGATTTCGCAGAAAAAATCACAATGGTGTTTGGTAACAACAATATCGCATTTACTTTATTTTGTCGCAGATTTTAAATCTTGGTTACATTGAGTGTTGAAACTGTGAAAGCGTGCAAAGTGTGTGATTATTGATGCTATTTACACTCGAACGAATTCTGTGATTTTATTCATTCCAGTTGGTGTTTTTTTTGGGAAACTTTTCCGGCTTTTGTTCTGGTCATTATTCAATTACATAAACGAGCCATTCCGCCTGCATATGTTGGCGAGTGCCTCCGTCCGTCGGTTGGCAAAATCAACGCATCAAGTCAGTGGCAGAGTGGCGGATAACTCGATCTAATTGCTGCCATAACTAGCTATGGGATGAGGAATTGCATTTGCTAGTGCGAACGGCAGCACTATTTGCTCTAATCAACAAAGCCACACGAAACAGTGCCAGCAGAAACCGACAGTCACCGGGAGCCGGACGTGCAAATGTTAATTGGATTATTAGAAGAAAAGTTTCACTTCATAGCCCACCAGGATGATCCAAAGGATTTCAGCACAACAGCTCACCGGTCAAGCTTTTCCGGGCTTCCGTGGGCCACCGACCGGGAGCAGGGAAAATCTTCATTTCCTTCCCGACCGGCCACCCATGAGACGATCCAATCCTGGGAGCGCCTGAAAGGAAATGTAATCTTCGATGGCGCAACCAACCACCATCGACGACGCTGCGCTTTCTTGGGGTGGAAAATTTTAATGAAAAACTTAATTATTTTCCACCCTCCGTGAGTCGTTACGCACAAAGCGAAGAGATGGCGAGGGGCGGCAGGAGCGATGGCGCGTTGCGGCAAATCATCCACCAGAAATCACGGGACGAGGATGGATGGTCTGGTCTGTGAAAATTGGCCGAAGTTAATCTGCGAGCGTGGAAATTGGAATATCAAAAGCGGCGCAGATTAGAAGGTGGCCGTAGGGTGGGCGTTTCTACTCACAAGTCACAAGTCGTGAAGTGATGTAACGCGTAGATGAGTTAGTGGCCAACACTGCCACCTTCATTGGTCATGGTTTAAGTTCCTTAAATTTACATTTTCAGTCATGAAATAACTGTTGTGTTCTTTTTACAACTTTATGTCGCTATCAAATGTTCATAAGTTGATCTAGCCCGAGAATAAATGGTAGCAAACCTTTAATGCAATTCACGAGAAAAGTGTAGCTTTCACATTTCAATAAAACGCTTTCGGTACTAATGTTCAAGGTACTAAATTTCGTTTTCTCAACTATTTTCACAACGAAGCTTAGCTCTATTTTCAAACTATTTGTTGTTCTATTGTACTAGTTACTATTGTAACTATTGCTCAAGTCATTTGTTGTACATTAAAGATTGAGTTTTATTTAAGTTTGTCGTTTCACTTCTTGTTTTTCTAATAATAACATGATGAGAAGAAAAAACAACTGCACTTTTTCCGAAGGAACGCTGCGCGTCCCAATTTACTGTCACTAGTAGTGAACGAATGTTCTCATTGAAACTCATTACCATCAAGTGCCTGCAATTTAAGCTCACTTACGCTACGTCACTCTACGAGAGTGCCGCCCTCTGGGAGTGGAGAATGGGGCGAGGGAGTTTCCTTCGAACGTCAGTATGCATTTAAGCCAACGCACAAAGGGAATGATTTAATAGTCGCCATTTGCAATCGGACTGTGCGTGTGTGGCGAGTGGCTCGTGGTGTTGACGGAATGCGAGTGCGGTATGTATGTACATATGCCCATTGCCCGACGTACGGACCCCGTTTCCACCGACGGAATCATTATTGAGCGTGCTGCAGTGGCGGTGCAGTTCGTCGTTAGCCTACTGCCACGACTCCCGTCTCCGAGACGCCGGACGAAGGTGGTTTTTAGAACCGGAACGGACCAACGCCAGGAGGGAAAAAAAACAAACTGCACCATCGGCGGCAGCGGTCATTGGCCAGCCGGAGCCCGCGGTGCAGGTTTTCCACAGTTCGGAGTTGCATGTTTACTCGCCATTAAATGCACATAAATAAACGCAAATCTCCCCGCGAAACATGATCCCTGCGGGTCCCGCGGGCCGGGGTGCCAGGTTGTTTCGGAAAAACGGAACGCTGGCATGTAGTGGAATCACGGGGCCACAAAGTATTCGGCGGCACAGGCGGCACCCGGAAAAGTGGGCCAATTGCCGCCACCCCGACCGCGGTCCGGCGGAAACACGGGGGCAGATGGAAGCATACATTCCTTCATGACCATCCCTATACGAGCCGGGTGTCGTGTTACCGCGGATCGGCACGCGGAACCAGTGAAAAGAATGAAGCAAAAAAAAAACACGCAAACATAGTATTAGTAGTTCAGCAGGGCGACGGCGACTATTTACATTCGGCGTTTTGTTGGGCCGCATGTTGTTAGGTCGCGCGGCCTAGACAAAAAAGTGAGCGAAAAGTTGCAGCAAATTCCCCACCGCACCGAACACGGAAGCCGTGCAGCTTTAATAGCGTTTTAATTTATGTTTTAACGCAACCGCAAACGAATGATTAGAGATTTTGATACGTACGATATGGTACAGTCAGCGCGACCACCGGGAAAGGTCCCGACGACGGAACTCTTCCGGGTTGGCTGGTGTGTCATTTTTTGACATGCACATACTCCGTGTCGCATGATACGCCGGGTCAGTGTTACAAGCGGAAGGCCTTCGGCAAGTCGGCGCAGCTTCGGAGGGCGAAATAAA
>JAOEFI010000003.1:42388443-42404369 GCA_034621735.1 Anopheles plumbeus
TTCATCTACAGTTAGTCCCAAACCATTGTCGGCGAAGCAGATTGTAGTAGAATTAGAATCCTCGTACAGTGGACAACTAGTGTAAGACAAGCATACATTAATGGGAAAGAACAGGACATATACGAGCGTTCCAAACAGTCAACGTCTTGAATTTATTTCAATCCAAATCTGCAAGACATTAAAATTTCTATAAATACCTCATTTTACACATTACATTAAAATAAATAAAATAAAATGTAGGGAAATGAATGGAAAGTGAATTCCGTTGCAGCATTCCTTTTGGGAAATAATTATTCATTTTTTTAATAAACACTCAACTGAATTAATATTTAACTGAATAGTTAATCTCAAATTTGCACAGCACTGTATGTCACTTGCCCCAAAACTAAGCGGGTGAAAAAGACCTCACAAAAGCAAGGCTGAGAATGAGTTATGACAGAAAATGTTCCCCACTCCCCTCGGTCATCACCCATGCAATTCGCTTCAGAGCGACACTTTCACAGCCGCCCGCCTCCCTGGTATGTTCGCTCGGTGCATAGGTGCATGTATGAGTGCTGGGCAGCGAAGCGAAGGGACATCCGTCTCGCACTGTTCCTGCGCGCGCCCGCTCTCTAATAAATGTGCCGCTGGTTTCGCTTTGTTCCGCTAATCGTGGATGAAATCATAAAATTTACATGAAACTAAAATATTTCTCTCCCATTTCTCATTCTCTCTCCCACTTTCACCAGCCACATGATACGGCCCTTTATGATACTACTGCCGGTGGGTCTAAATTCTTCACAAACCGTCTCTCAAACAGCACGTGTGGGCGGATGGGTGGACTTCGCAGTGTCTCACCTGTGTTCTAACTTTGCCTGTCGCTTCCCTCCAGCTTCAGCGGAATCCGTTTTCCGAAGTGTTTGTAGCGTTTTTCCGTTTTCACTACTAATCTTTTGGCGCTCGTTCTCACGCGTTCGCCGCCATAAAGCTGGAGCTGGAGGGCAAGGATGGGCTTACGAGGACGAATATTTTATTGTTACTGTAAAAGGCCACCGACGTCGCCGATGGGTTGCAACTTCTTCCGAAAGGGATACGATAAAGGGAAAAAATTATCATAATTTCACAATAATGGCATTAAATTTCAATTGTCTCCGCGAAAAGGCGGAACGTCTGGGCAAAAAAAAAGGGACCACGGCGAACCACCGGAAAGAAGTTTTCCTCGGCGCCCTTAAAGCGGTGCCGGTGTGCCTCGGATGTCGGAGCGAAGGGAAGAGGATGCGAAAGATTATTAAAAAAAAGGCAAACTAACGAAACAATAAAAGAATATCGAAGATGGAAACAAAAACGGTGTAGGTGAGGCATTGAAAAGGGAAAGCGAATGCGAATCCGGTCGGAAGAGGGGGGGCCCGGACGCGCCCGGTGAGCAGAAAAATGGCAACCAGGTTCAAGAATATGGCCATTACGTGGCCAAAGCGGAGCAATCGCAGTGCGGGCGTTACCGTAATTTATATTAAATTTTTATTTGTATACACTTTCGTGGCCACATTTTCGGCACTGCACTTTTCTCCGTTCGCGTGAAGTTTATCCAAACGTTATGCAAAGAACTACCTTCCCTTCCAAACCGGGATACAGTGGTCGGGTGATTTTATATTTTTAGGTATGTAGCCAATTCCAAACACATTTCAACATCATCGCTGCGGGTAGAAAAAAAGAAGCTCACTTATTGATATGAATGAAAGAACCGGAAAGCCGATCCCCCGGCCGCGAAGGAAAGGGAAAACTCTGGGGATTAAAAACCATGGCCATTCCGTACAGCCGACCAAAAAGGCACTAGAAAACATCGGTGTGGCTAAAATTAGTATTGCTGGGCTCTCGGCCTGTCGGCGTCGACCCATGGCGCCGACAGGGCCCTCCTGCGAAGGCTTTTCCAGCGAACCGTCCGGCGAGAGGCTGCGAAATTAAGCTGAACGACGATACAATCTTTAAAGCGAATCACATCGTTACTCGAGCGCGTCTGGTGAATGATTCCAGCTGGAGTCAAATTTGGTTCTTAGCTTTGTTTTTCTCCTTCCTCGGGGCCAGTTTTGCGGTGTTCCGAATCATTTCAGTGGTCGGTTCATTTCTATTTCTGGGTACACTTGTTTTATACTCGTTTTGTTCAGCCGCAGACTTGCTAACAATGAGCATAAACATAAATGTATTCTTTATCGCTTTGTGCGAGATGCGGCTGTGTGAGTGAAAATATGTACACGCATCCGCATGTGTACAATACATTGGCATAAAATTTGCTTATAAAAGCAATAAATGCGACTATTGCCACGTTGTAGATGGTATGCTACGAAATCAAATTTAAATCATGCAGTCATGAATATCGAAGCTTTCAGCCAGAGAATTAAAAAATAATGGCATATGAAGAGTGCGTTAGTACTTAGAAATAGTTGATTATGATTTCTAAATTTTACGATACAGGACATAAATGATAATGTACTCCTCAACTTGTGCGATCATCATTTCGTTTCATATTGTTGATATTCATAGATAGATTTGTCTTGTGAAGATCTTTACTTTTCTCCGCACAGCATTTTCAATATCTGCATTAAAATGAAGAGTCCTTTTCGAGGAAACGGCGTTTCAGATTTGTTTATTTCTGCCGTCATCCGTTGACAGGCCACTTCCAACCGAAACCTAAAACATTATTTGGTCGCGTCCCCCATCACCTCATCCATTACAATGGAAGACGCTACGAAACGTTCGGATTCTTTCTTATCCCAAGAACGATGTTCGAGCGGTTCTTCGAGTCAGATCATGCATATGCAGAAAGGGCGCAAAGTGTTGTAAATGTGTTAAAAACACCCGTCCTAGGTTGCAAATTATTAACTCCGCGGAATGGGGGTTGGTTGCTTTTAGAACCCTTTTCGGGTGAAGAAGATACGATAGACTCTTTCTCCGACCGCGATACCATGTGTTTTCTCGATCGGGTGCTTTTCGAGAGACATTTCTTTTCGGATGGAATTTGTTCCCGCCGGTAACGTGAGTAAGACGGTTCACACACGGGGCCACGAAAAACAAGGGTAGGAAAAAATGAAACGAGACTTCGTAAGGAGCCACGTGGAACGCAAATGATGAAAACAAATGGAAATGAGGTGTTTTTGGGAGCCGGCTTTTTGTTGTGCTGCACACCGAATCGGGATCGTGTGTGTGTGTGTCCCGGTTCACCGGATCAGGTGTCGTGGCTTGGTCTAGGATGTTGTTGGATAGAAATGGATCGCTCACCGGGCCGCGTGAAGTTGGGTAGGAGGAAGTGGAAAAGCGGACGAGCAGAGGCTGTTGGATTATATTAACCGAAGAACCACGCTGAGGCTTCCGAGAAAAAGACACCGCGATGATGTCGCAAGAAATTGGCTGTAAGGACATCATCCGAGCGAGGAGGATGAAAAAACGATGCGTGGATTCATTTGATGATTAGTCGTCGCCGGTGCCTTTGATATCGTATTCTTCCTACTACCCCAAACACCAACCACTCCCAACGCCTGCTGTCTGCTGCTCCTATGCTCGCTGTGGTTTCCGTTTTCCATGGGTTCGAAGAATTTGTGCAACGAGAGGCCCAGACTAGAGATTGCTAACGGAAGACACACGCGCAGGATGGCGCAGGACTCATCGAGTGAACGACAACAACATCGAGAGACATGGCTTTGATAGCAGATAGCGTTGAAGATAAGGCGTTGAAAAATATTCCTTCGTGATATTAAACATCAAAGGGCGGACGTATCGAGTGGGTCACTGCGGTTCGAGAAAATCAGTTGAGCGTACAAATATGTGCGTTATATGTCACCGATTCCCAACGGAGATAATGAACCACACTAGTATTTTCGTAGATATTATGAATATATACACTGCATTTGGAATGAATCAATATTTTAGCCGAAAAATTCCCAGTGGAGTGCGGTATATGAATCGAATTTTTAGTACAGTTTATAAAAAAGAAGTTGGTTATCAATTGTCAAATTTCAAGTGACACTCTGTTGTGATTCGGACGGGTTGTTATGTTTTTCTAAAGGGCCTAACGCTTATGGTCCTACAATTCTATCGAACACTCGTGCATGACTCGTTTCCTTCCATCATCCGCACGTGGGCACCATCGGGAACCATCGAAGGCTAAGGTTTCGATTGTTCCGACACGGAAAAATGTAACGATTCGTTATTCGATGACTACCAGCGTACGAATGGTCCTTCAGTGCAAGCGTACGAGCTGTACATGACTTTTTCAATCACGGGACGGACGAGTACGTTCGAGATTTCATAGGAAATATTTTGACCGATTTTTTCCTTGCATTGTTTGTCATTAGTTTTCGTTCCCAAACAACGACAGATCGTGTGACTGTATCAGGTACACCGGGGTAGCAACAAGAATCGTTTGAAATCGTACAACATGTTCAAAATGGTGCCGGAAAAGACAGCGTGACCTTTTGGATTTTGGCATCAGCTTTCAATGCAATCGTATACTTTTTTAAAACAGGAATAAAAACAATGTGTGTCACCTTGACGTTACCATGTTACGAGTAATTAACCATTTCCTTTGTTATAACACGATTCAATTAAAGGTACGCTACAATCCGTCGCGATGCAATGTCGCAGCTCACGAAATATCATGAAAATGCACTCCTACTTCTGTATAACTTCTGCATTCTTAAACTTTCACTTCAGTTGAAAGAATAATGTCTGTTATTCTTATTCAACTGATTTTATTCAAAGTAGCAGAGCAGTGCGCAATATCGAAACTCCAGTGCAGTTTCGTCTTTTCGTAACCATTAAGAGGACTCCTTTTACTAGTTTCAAACTTTCTAATCTTTCAATAAAAGATTGTGCTTTTACGAGTATATGAATCGTAAACATTCAACGTTTTCCTACAAAGCATGTTGAATGTTACTTGAGGAATATTATTTGGCGCTTTGGGTTGTACCCGTTAGAAAACAATATCAAGAAAAATGTAGAAATCGACGCATTTTTTAACAACTGCCCGAACGTATGCGATGAGAGACTCGTAGTGGTTTCAATGGGACCCAGGCTAACCAAGTGCAATTGTAACGCACTGGGAAATCGCGCGGCATCTCATCGAACTTCTATCAAGTGCTTGGAAGAAATTAACAAGCGACCCCCGGCGTGGCACGAGCGGCCGTTCCGACGATCAGCTCCATCCGCTGGGAAAACACTCGTTCGTGGGAATGCGCAGCGCCAACCGTTATACCGTCCGTCCCAGTTGAAACCCCCGCAGGACATGTAGGACTCTCATCTCAGGCTGAAGCGTCACACTCCCGGGCAGAGTCTGCTCCTCCAATAGTGCGCCGATGCGACGGCTACGCAGAACTTTGCTTCGGGACGTTTCCCCAGCCGCTGCAGACGCCGTCGCATGGATTTGTTTGCTTTGGTTTAATTTATTAAAATTAGTTTCATTTTGTTTGCGATTGCCGCAGAGCACCGGATTTGCTAATTATTCCGAGGCACTCCCAGGCGCGCGGCCAGTCATACGCATCGGGTTTCCGCTTGCGGGCGCAGTTTGTTACGTTTAAATCCGTGCCCTCCTCGCCTCGAGTGGGGAGGAGAGAGGCAGACCAGCGGTGGCAGCTGTAAAGCTCACGAAACCCGTCTCTAGAGTCCCAAGTGTCTAGCAATAGGCGTCGATTGTGTACCGCTTCGGTCCCATACGCGCGTACGCCGGCGTTTCCGGGGACCGTGTGCTTCCAGTAAAGCTGGAAGTCAAGCAAACTTCGGTGCAAGTAAATGCTTAAATCTATGGAAGGGTATTTACTCTAACTGCACACTTCGGGCGATTGTCAGCGTTGGTCCTGGGCCGGCAGCCTCGGGACACTCCATAACCCTGCACCACCCTTATCACTCGGGACAGGCGCCGCCTTGACTTTCCGCGAACGGAAACTGCACGACCTGCAGCGCATCTTGTTCCGTTGTTTGCTCGGAAAATGATCGCCATCGCTTAGGGACAGCCGGAGACTGCGTACTGGGACGCACGGAAGGATGGCGCGGGCCGTGAGAAAGCCGGGAGAGGCGTCGTCGTCGTTGCAATGCTTGCCCCACACTCGAAGTACAGTGTCTCGTTTGTTGTACGATATAGTGTCCGGGAACCGTTACACACGTCGTAACTATGCCGCCTATAAGCTGGGTGGGAGTTGCCTGCCCGACCCGCCAGCCGCACTCGGTGGCAACGAAGATGCTTTTCCCTATTAATCGTCGCACACACCGCAAGATTCTGCGCTATTTTACTTGCAATGACACTCCATGCGGAAAACGAACCACACCGAGGCAAACGAAGCGCACGAATGAACCAATCTTGTCCCGCTTCTCCGCTTTCCCGGCCATCCTTGCCAAACGAACTTAGTCCCGGACCAGCCCTGGTGAGTGTGTGTGCGAGTGTGTCGATATATAAATATGAAATAGGTCGATGTCTCACATGTGTGTGCCTGTATCTGCGTATGGTTTTCCGATCGGACCTTAACGCATTCAGCGGTGCGGCGAAGAAAACACCTTCAGCTGGGCCAACGCGTCAAGGAAACTGGCTCGGGGTCGATCCATGGGGCCACCGGAACCCATTTTCTTATCTCCAAGTTCATCTCGGCGTGCGCAAGAAGGAAATTAATTTTCCAACTGCACACACACACACGCGCGCGGCCATCTTACTGTCTTAAGAACGCCGAGGGCGCACACGGCGCAAACTTTATCTTCGCTTATGCTTCGGACAACTATAAAACTGTTACCGACTAGAACGGCTCACGGCAGTCCATCGTTTGCCTCTTATCCCGGCACGCCAACCGACCCGGGAAGGGCCGGGCCGGGAACGTGGTGGAAAGGGCAACGTAATCCCGGTACCCGGCCGGGACAGTTCCGAGGCGAGGATTCGCCTAAGGGTCCCGGAGGATCCGGAATGTTGGCCTGCGAAGGGTTTGCAATAGCTTTGTTTTTGTGTTCGTTTTTTTTCTTCTTCTCGTGTTTCGTGTTGAAAATCCGTACGCTTCGGAAAACACACGTGGCGTAGCACACCCCGGCACGGTAGGGGTTGGGGTGTGTGTGAAGGGTGGATAAGCAGAATGGCAAACAAAGTGAAAATTTATACATATTTTACGACGTGAGTGAGCGTGTTCTTTGTACCCCTGGCCGCCGCACTTCAAAGCGTCTCCTTGTGTGAGTCCTTGCTTAGATTGGAGATTTTCTTCTGTTTCGACTCCTCCCCGCCCCACTAGCAATAGTCCCAGTGCACGAAAGATTTTATCACGAACACTCCGAAGTGCTTTTAACTACTTCCCCTGGACGAGATAGCGCGCGAGAGAGAGAGGCAGAGAGAGAGAGAGAGAGAGAGAGAGAGAGAGAAAGAGAGAGAGAGAGAGAGAGAGAGAGAGAGAGAGAAGATGAGCTGCTTGGACACCTTGGACACCCTTCGGTGTCGTGTTTCCCATTCTTTTTTTTTCTTCAAACGGAGGTGAACTTTTCGGTAGTAAATGCGACGACTGCGACGATGGAACTGATTAAAGCAAGCTGCCGGGGCCACTACTGCAGCTGCGGCGAAATGGCCGGAAAAACGGACAGCAGGAATAACGCGTCACCGGTTCTCCCGCCTATCGGCACTGCAGGCGTGTTGCCTACGTTACGGCGCAGCGCAGCATCCCGCTCCGAACCGTTGCAGTGCAGTGGCAAAGGGCGTCGTCGCAATCCATAAAATTTGCCATCTCGGTGACCTCTGGTCGGGCGGGGCGGGGCCGGAGTCCCCGGAGTGGTTCGGCACTGTCGTCGGTGCTGACTTTCTGACCCGAAACATCCCGGCGTCTGCAGATGGCTTGTTCGGAGCCGTCGCTTTATTTCCATCCCATTACCCTACGCTGTGCCGTCTTCCAACGCAAGGGATGGAATGCGGCTCCCCTCCAGGGGGGAGAGGGGCAGTAAGTAGCTGTAGTGGACATCCACTCCACCCCTCCCTGACTGGCAGCCTCGCCAAGGAAGGAGCTCGTGGAGTCTATCGAGTGGAACATAATTTTAAAGGGATACCTGATAAGAATCAAAAATAATTTACAACTACTGCAATAAAATATCATGCATTATGTTTGCGTCGCCCGAGTGCGATTCGAATACCAGCCCCTTTCCGGGTTGGTGGGCCTAGGGAAGCTCAGTGTGGTCCTGCAGGGTCAGGAATCCATTCGCATTCATGCGTGTGCGCGCGTGTCGGGTACTTGACTTGTGGTGTACACATATTGGCCCGAGGCTGTAATCGATGCGGTATTTATTGACCACAACGGCAGTGATTTTGGATACGGCGGCCGCATGTGTGTGACAAACGGTCGGAAGGAAATGGAAACGTGTGCTGTATATAATTCAAAAAAAAATGCCGTTCGCTCATTGGACCGAAACGTAGTATACAATCGTTAACGGAGGATGCGTAAGGGAGTCATCTAGTGTTGGCGGTAAAACATATTCTAAAAGATTATTTCTGTGTGAAAATACAAAAACTTTACTCCAGTTCGAGTTTAACGGCAATGGCACAATATATTTTTGTGATAACATTTTTTGTCTACTTATCGAAACGTTGTATTGTAGGGAAATGATACAGCTTAACTTTGAAAAATTCCCGCCTCGACCGTTCGTGGAACAGAGGGCTCCCTCTCCTGGCGCTATCATCGTTTTGCGGGTTTTGAAATAAGTAATAAATTTTTGCGATATTATACGCCTCCGACGGCAGACGGCAGAAACAGAAGCAGCATATTAGATGTTTGATTTATGGACGAATCCGTAGCCCCGCCGGGCGCATGAAGTGATTTGCGACTCGCTGGAACATTTCCTCACCCCACCCCATGTGCGGCTCTGCGTCGGAAGCTGGCTGGCTTTTGGCGTTCGTGGAAGAGAACAATGAAAAGGAGAAGCGATGAAACGAGAATGAGAATTAGAGAGAGGCAGAGAGAGAGAACGAAATGCTCTCATGATGCTCTACCACGGTGTGGGTGCGATTGAGCTGTTGATGTTGGTGAATATTTTTATGGCTTTCCATTTGCGAGCACATTTGTCGCGCCCGATCGTACGGTTCGCGGTGAGGATCCAGGCAGCCGCAGGTAGGAGCAAATGCGCGGCGGCTTTACGTGGGGGATCCATCAGCATTTGGAGTGTTTGCAGGATGTGTGTGTGTGTGTGTTGACTTACGCTTGAATCAATTAAAGGATAAAGCGAGTTAAACCTCCACTTTGGCGAATGCGGTGATGGCGCAGTTCCGACTGCGCAGTAAGCCAGCCGACGTTTATGTGGAGTTTAATGGTGGAACATATTAAATTGATTCACTCGAAGCACTCCAAATAAATCTCGATGCCGGCTGTGACAAAAGCGGAAACACGCAGTAAAACATACGCCACACTGGTTGCTTGGATTGGATACTCTCGTTTTAAGCTCGCTCTATTTTTTGAGTGTTTTAATTTATAATGCCATTAATTTTTAACAATAATGCATTAGTTCCAGTGATGCACAAAACCATCGACAGTTACAATTCTCGTTATTTCACGATATTGCTGCTGTTGGTTGTGCGGAGTCTTCAAAGACCTCTGCGAGTCTAAGGCTCACGCAAGCATCCCACCGAATTCGTCATTATTCACCAGACGTGTGCATTCACATTAATCCGCCGAAACGGACGAAGCAGAGGCAGACACTAAACAAACATCCCTTAATGAATTATTCAAACTTTTTTTCCTCATCCGAAAACGCACACTTCGATTCACGCACGCCACCTAAAGAAGGCACTCATTTGCAGGCCTCGCTGTCGCAGTGGCTAATTTCAAATCAAAACCGTTATCGCTCGTAAATGTCATTAAAAGGACATTTTCCTCACCAAACGCGAACGTGGCGTGGCGTGAGCGCGCGTGCTTTCGGGAATGAATGATGGTGCCTATGAACGGGGGCGCTCTCGTCCTGGCGGGGACGAATGTGGGATAGATGTGTGAGCCGGTGGTGTGAACTTGCGTTCCCAACGCATGGTGGTAGTGTCCTTTCCTCCCACCGGCGTTCGCGACGTTCACAGTCAACTCACGTAGCCGCACGCTATAATCTAGTCATTAAGGGACAGTGTGACAGTGGTTGCGATTGCCGGGAAAAGGCTCTCGGTTGAATGGCGAAACACAGTCATCGCTAGTCGCAACATGTTACAGCTGGAGTGAGGTGCGGCTGCAAAAAGAGTTAAAATTAAATCGCGCGATGCTATAAAACCAATCTCGCCCGAATAGATAACAGATGGAACGGGCTAAGGCGCGTTGCTTTGGGGAGGTCGCTAGGTGTGGCGGTAAAGCATAACTGCGGGAGAGTACGACAACAAAGACGACTTTTGTAATTATTCAAATTTACGGTTGAAAATATATCCCAACAGTCATAATCATAAAAATTTATAATGAAGCACATTATTTTAAATTTGAATATATTAGCATCCGCTGGCGGCGGTGGCGTCTTCACAGCGAGGGGCACGTCGTCGAGCACGACCACGAACTGGCAACAGGAATGTTTCGAGAATGTGGCGCGATTCATCCGCCCTGCTGCCGAAAACATGAACATCGTATTCGCTCCTATTTGTGGCCGGGAAGGGCCGCATATAGAAGCCCTGAATAGAAGCCGTACAGAATCAAGGTACACCCATAGAACGGCTTGGTGTTTTTTGTTCGGCGAAGTGAATGGCAACCACCCGTCAGCGCCCTGCGGGAGAAGGGACGACCTTAGCGAGATGTTTTGCGTTATCTATGGTACCGTTATCACCGCACTCTTGGATGCAGGTTGAGCCGAGTGGTATCCTGCTAGATGAAACTTTCTGCGCCTGTGAGCGGAGACCATGAACACCAGCTGCATCGGGCAGTTTGGTATAATTCTATGGGCTTCAACTAGGCGAAGCTTTCTGGTCCCTTGACATGTGTTTGGGCCAGTTTGTAACGGACTCTGTTGAAACGATAGAGAGTAAACAATGACTATATCTATGCGTTGGAAATGTGTAACGAATTTTTACATGAATTAATTTAATCGGAAACAGGTGAAATACTTTGATTAAAATACTGCAATGCGAGGTACGATGCATCAAAGTGCATTTGACCATCTTGAAAATTGAGTATCCTGCCATGCCTGGGAGTCTGTTTGTTTGCTATGTATGTATATTGCTTTTTTCATCGCGCAACAATCTTTCAACGGTAGATTGCCCAATTTCTTCTATGCGTGATTAGTCCTTAAACCGAACCGATAGTTTCGGAGGGTCAGAGGTTGCAAGCCCATGGTTTTTATTACCATCTGAGTCTCGGTGAATAGAAAATGCACAGGGTAGCCTTATTGTCCAGTTTGAATAAGCAAAAAAAGAGCAATACAAAAAAAATGTGAAAATGTTTCTGTCTTATCATAGTGGGTCAACTTGACCAAATAGAAATAGATTGGCTATAATAATTGGCTATAAAAACTAAAAATGATACATTTTCAATTGCAACTATATCAGTCAGAATGCGAAAGGAACGTTCAAACTCTTCAAATTCAAAGATTTGTGAAATAAACTTCATAAATGTACTGTTGTTCTATTTGTAAATGCAACCTGTATCAACAGCATACCACTTGTACCCGGCACGACCTGGCGGTGCATGATGTGAGAAATGTTTTCAGTCTATCCTAGACAATTAAAAGTACGTAGGACCCATATTCTTCAACCATTGTTGTCGCCCCGGCCATCCGCCTTTGGCTGCTCTGACCTTAATAATTTCCCACAGACATAGACATTAAGAAGTCAGAGATAAGCAAAGGATTACTTCAACCAATGAATGACAGTATCATCATACTCCAACATAATCATGGAAATGACGGAAAAGAAACAGTAAAAAAATGAGCACGACAAGAAGAGGCAAAATAATGGTAAAGGAGAAAAAACAAAACGAGAAAGAACGGGAAAGAAAGAGAGGTAAAAACTGAAACAACAAACTATAGAAAATACATTTTTCAAAAATGAAAATTAACACATGAACTATACGTTTTCAATAATATTATTATGCGTTGTTGTAGAGTAGCTAACATTATTAAATTTCTAACGGATGGTTCATAACATGCGAAATTTCTTTTCAAAGTTTAGTTTTCAACATCGTTCCGCAAGCATAGCCAAGTGTATCAAATTGTTGCTTAAACATTAGTTGAACTACACTTCCCTATCCCGGCTTCACTATGCAAAACCGTCAGTAACTCGTCAATTGAAACCCGAGAGCACTTTGTTGTACTTGCGTGATAAGACCAGTGTTCCTGTTTAGCATTTCGCACCATTCCCGTGCGGGTTGCGATGGTAGCTGAGCAGAGGTTACATGTGAATTAAGCCATATGAAGCCGGCACCACTTTTCGCAACTCCTCATCGTGGATCAGAGACCTTCGGGCGTCCACGATCCTGGATACTGATGAAAAGAATCCATCCTTTAATTTCGAGAAACTCACGGCAAAGCGTACAGAAAGAGGACGCGGAAGAGAAAGTATTTAACGGTGAAGATCCTTGCGCAAGGAGTGCCAGGATAAGAGGGTTCCCAAGGATTCTCCCTGCCCGCCGTACGCTCCCGGTCCAAGTAGGACACCTCGGTAACAATAACCACCGCAGCAAACAAGAGAGACAGGTGCCTTTATGTTTTGTTGCCTCTGATCCTGACAGTCCTGTCGAGGCAGCTCCAGTGGTGCCGGGTTTGTGTCGTGCCACTTTGCCACTGTTTTCTCCGATACGATGCCACGATATATTACGGTGTGCGCACACTTCCCGGGGATCCGGCGGTTTTCGGTGGGTGTAGCACTATACTAGTTCGGGGCGCCAGGGTTTCTTGGCACGGATTACTTCTGCATCTATCGCCTTTCTTTGCCCGTCCTGCCGTGCCCGGGCCACGATGACGTTCCCGTTCTTCGACCGACCACAATGGCTGGTTCTTGCTGGTTCCGTGATAAAGTAGCTCGCACTGTTGAATGGAAGCCGATGCTCATCCCACCCGTCCACCTCCCCCTCCCCGGGGTGAGTGGGGAAATTCGGGGCAACACAAAGCGAGCGCCCGGACGCGCAAGAGTGTGTGGATACTCTTTCGCTTATTGTCTCTTCGAGGCGCGCAATTTGTACGGGTTTCGTCGGGAAGAAAACAGTAGCCCAGCAACCGTGCAACGGGCGCATCCGGGGCGGAATCTTTCGGGTGAATTCTTTCCAACCAACGGCGGCGTAGGGTATTGTAACGTCGGGCCGAGCCGAAGGAGATGATACGCTTTCTTCGAAAGCATATCTTCACCAACGATGGAGCGATACTGGCAAATAGTTTGTACAAGAGGGGCAGACGTTACAACCAGCAAGTTACTAAGGAGTAAGAAGTAGGGTAGAAGTGCAAAGTGGAAGTCGGCTGGTGACGATAGTTGGTCCCCATGCAAGTCCCCACCTTCACCATCAGGTTTGAGTAAATTTCCGTCTTGTATTTACCCTTTTTCGCAGGTAATGGAAACCATAAAAGGAAACCACCATAGCGAAGAATTCACCCACTCCTCAAGGCAGCCTCCACACGATCGGGGACCCTGCAGTTTGCCAACACTGGAGTGGGTGCGCTTTTGCTCCTGAAGGGTGGAACTTCCATAACCCACAGTAGAATATGTTGAGCAGCTGGCTGAGTACATATTTGCGACCGGAACATACATACGTAAATACATACATGCTGGCGAATGCGTTCCAGTGCGCCGAAGTAACTGTGATGACTTGCCGGGCATCGCCCTGGAGTCTGAAGGAAACTGTCGGGAGCAAGTACGCTCGACGTTCGACGGAATCGAGGAGAAGTTTCGAAGGTTCGACGAAAGCTATCCGTTTAATCGATCTACTCGATCGACTCACATACCTCACGGCGGTACACTCTTTCCAGTCTCGAGTACGCGGAGTGTATTTGATTTGGACATTGTCGATTTATTCGTAAGCAAATATTGCTGTCTTCAAGGAAATGTTATTCCGCTGTAGAAAAATGCTATTTGGTGAATTGTGACTGTTCCAATGCATTCTTCTAAAATGACATTAGTTCAAGAAAGAAAGTCTCGGTCCACACCTTTTATTTTAACAATAGAATAGAAAACAATTCCATACACTAGGGTCACATCTTTTATCGTACAGGCAGACTTCCAGATTGTGTAATTGTGCACTAACTTTACAGAAAGTGCATTCATTCTAAATGCCACCCACTTCAACAGCACTACCAGTTGTACCCAGCACGATGTGAGGGCTGTAGTGTTTCGTGCTTTTGTTTTTAATCAAACCAAATTGTTTAGACCATATTTAGCATCCTTTATCATCCGCCGCTGTTGACACTGTGTCCTTTTTTCCTCATCCGTTTTCCCACCTTCTAACTCCTTATCGTATCGAGAGTTTCCATGCACGTCCCCTAACGAACAACCCGCGTGGGAGCTGCGTTGCACTCATCGGAGAGTGTGTGCGAGAGAAAAAGAGTGCGGACGAGTGAAAGGGAAAAGTAAAATATCCCTTCGGCTGGCAGCTACAATCTATTCGTTTTTCCAAACACTTTATCTTCTTTAGCATCGCACATGCACTTGGCATCGTTTGCATTCGCGCTTTGGACTGAATATTTTCGAAATTTTTCCGTCAAGAGCGACCACACATCCCCACCTACAGCCCACCGTGCACCACGGGAGTGCATTCCGCGAGCGGGTTGCCGTGCATGCACGTTCCGAAAGGGCCATATCCACACACCTCCTTCGCCGCCAGCAGGCGGGCGTGTATGCATCACGCGAACCAACTGGAACCCGACCAGACCTGTCAGTTTTCCGGCATCCTGACGAAGGCCCCAGCGCGAAGGCACCGGGAAGGGATTTGTAGGTTGCAGCGTGATATTTTTTTTCCAGCCGGATTGCTCCTCACTGATTCCACTGGATGCATACCAACAAAAAAGAGGGGAAAAAAAGAAATGGGGTACGCCCGGAAAGCTGGCGGAAAAAATACGCGGGCGTGAAATGAACGACACCCACTCGCAACACGAATGTTCGACTCGCAAACACGTCGTCTGCATGCCGCGGCAATTGGCAACAGGAAAGCGACCTTGCAGTGGACGGGCACCGGAGTCATCGGGGACTGACGAGGGCGAAGAACCAGAACCACCATTCCTCGTGCGGATTTTTCTCACCCTCCAATCGCCCCCATTCGTGGCTGCAGTCACTCCTTCGCGATATATATCTAATTTCACACATTCTTAATCTCGCTGAACCAATTTATCATTTTTTGCTGCTGGAGTTGAGCCTCGGGCTTCGGGGACGGTTTCACTCTCACACCAAAACCAGGGCTGATGGGGGTTGGAGCACACTCCTCGGAGGATGGCTCCGGGGTAGCAAACCCTTTACTACCACATGCGCAGCTTGTGTGCGTGTGTGTTTGTGCTGGGGTGTAGTGTGTATATTTCTCACCATAGTTTTTCTTCGGACGTGTCCACCCCTCTGGTGGTAGAAAGACATAGTTCTTTTTTCGACCCACCGATCAAGTTGATGAGAGTCCATTGCTGCAGCGACTATAGGTTCAGTAGCTCAATACAGTCCTCAATTCATGTCCTCAATCTGGATCTGTTTCTCAAACGTCGGCCTAAGTTCCTACAATGCCAGTCGCAGTTTCTCTGTCATGCATTTTCCAGTATCTCTATATTGGCTTCCTTTACCTTAACTTTAATTTTGAAACTTACTTCATGTAGCGGTCATCGTGACGTGTATGCGAGTCTAAACAATCGCTTTGTGATGCTCAAAACTACAGCTTCAAAATTTTGAAGGTTTTCCATTTCTTATTTGGTTTGTGGGGGTACGAAAAAAAGTTTTTTTCTGTTACGATCCAATGATATTTGGAATTCGACAGACAGTGATTCGAAATTCGATTGAACAGTAATTATTCTCTTCCGATTATGTATGTGCTATTCAC
>JAOEFI010000003.1:42409965-42458879 GCA_034621735.1 Anopheles plumbeus
AGAAATACACCACTAACGACCTAATCCTTTCGACGGCCGTGGAATACAAAACTAAAAACCGATTCCGGAAATGGATGGTGCTGATCGTCATCGTGCTTTATATTCACTCCATGCGCAAGTGTTTCTCCCCATGCCCAGTTTCTGCCTCTATCGACGCGATCGATCGGATAACGGATTGTCATTGAATAGGCAGCATATGGATGGATGGTGGAATAATAGAAAGACAAACCGGAATCGCATTTGAAATGTAAAACTAAACATTCAAAATTACTAGCCAATATAAAACGAGCTTACAATAACTTCGGTCACGCAAAACCGAATAATTGAGAAGTAAAACGACGTATGAACAGCAAAACATGGATTCGTTAAAGTAAAATACACAAATTAGGATCTTCTCGTACACTCATTCGGTCCTTCGGTTTTTCGGCATCGGCATTGGGACTTCTTTTTTCACGTCTTCAACAACGCGACCCAGTTCGAGCGCAAGGGAGAAAAAAAGTCCCACACACCCAAATGATCACAATGGAGCCAGGATGCTTAATCCTATTTTTATGGGCGTAGATAGCAGCTCTGCGCCGACCGTATGGCCATGATGTGCTCCCCTCGTCACAAAACGATTCAGGAAAGAAAAAGGAAACAAGACAACCCCCGATTCGTGTTAGATGAAACCGAACGAGAATGGGGAAAGGAACAACACCCGCGGAAACCGAAGAAGAACACGTGATTGGTAATGAAACTGTGGAAATAAAAATCCACTCGAACCAAACCAACCACCACCCGGAATGGCCACATCCGGCAGCCACTGGAGCGCTGTTTATTTGCTCCAATTTTTTTTTTGTTCGTGTTTCTTTTTCTATCGTGTGCTCGATTTGTGCAGCGCGCTTGTTCCTTCCCCATATTTCGCGCAGTTTTCACGCGCGCCAAAACCAATTAAGAAAAGCAAATAAATGCTGTTCCATTGGCAAAACTTTGAATATTTATGCCAGGCGCGATAAATGTGTGCAGCACAAAAACCGTGACGAAACAGTGATGTGCGCACAAGGACACGGTCGTGCAACCGGCCTCGCTGCCCTCCTGCCAGCAAGGCTCGTAGCGTCGAGGGCAGGCGGCCTTTTTCGGTCGCCTTCGATTGGCTTCTGTTGTAAAAGGTACACCAAACATGATCGAGAAGGCGGGAGGGGAGAGGAGATCAGGGTGGTGGCGGAAGACGTGTACGGGGGCTGTCACATCCTCAGACACATCCTGAGCACATCCAGCATCGTTAGCGACTTTTATCAGCGCCGAAACTGTCAGTGGTTATTAACGAACTTTGTGATGACATCGATAAAGTTCATCTTCCATCCGCTTATCGGCTCGTTGCGCCGTTTGATAAGCGCCATTTTATGCCCGTAGGGCCATCGTCTCAAATGACGCACTACTGCGGAAATGCTTTTTATGATGGATGTAGTAGTAGTAGTAGTCGGTGCCGTAGATTAATGTTGTGGCAGTCGCATTCGCCTGGCCTGGCCGACCGGTCGAGAACTTTGGCGTGTGTGCATCTTGATGAATGAACGCCGCACAGCCGGGCCCGTTACAGGGGGTGGGGGGGGGGGGGGGGGGTAGGGAAGAGATCCTTTCCTGAGTGGCAGACTCAGTCCGCCCGACAAAATCCGCATCTTCGACATTCAATCAGCTTTAAAACTTTCCATGAAAAATAAACACGACTCCGCAGTTCGATATTCGTTATAAACCATACGACGCGGAAAAGTCCTGAACATCCTGAAAGGAGTTCTAGTAAACCCCTTTCGAGTAAGAAAACCGAAGATCAAATTAATGAAGGGAGAATACGAAGTGCACATCTCTGAACCTGTATAAAACGGACAAACTGAGTCACAGATTATCATCATTGTAGATGATTTCGAGTAAACCAAATTCAACTATGTTATGTCCAATGGGATAATTATTTAGAAAAATCTATAGACGGCTGGGAACAAGCATCCTCCATCCAATGTTCGATAAGCTGCTAAAACTGAAGCTACTGAAAAGCGTGGAAAAATACTGAACTGTGTCAGCATTACATTACACTATACATAAGTATTCCTCTCTGGTACATAAAGATGTTACCATTAATTAACTACAATAACATTATATACAGTAGATAAATAAAAAAGATTTTTCCAAGAACCTCATCTTATCTCGTCCGTTTTGTTCAAACTCAAACGCCACCGTAATGAAGAATTCGGATTCCCACAGCGTTGGATTAGTCTTGCGACTAATTGGTTCCCTCGAAGAGTTGGAGCGGGGAACACTCTCCACTATCGCATGTCAATTAAACATACTTTTTTTCTATGCCGTGGAAACTCGAAACGAGTTCCTTCGATGCACCGTTCACCGGGCGGAATTTGAATTTGATGAATCCTACCGGGAACACCGGGAACTAACTGCACTCCGCAGTTCATCGTCCACGCGGGGACGGGTTCTCTATCGTTGGTTCACTTTATCCTCATTTCGCACACCTTCCGGCGATGTGTTCGTAGGTCGCAAGTGTGTGTATGTGTGTGTGTGTGTGTGTGTGGAAAGCGGGGAATGAATTCCACTGAAAATAAGTCCATCCAATCGAACGGACCAATCTGTAAAATGGAGATGATAGTGTTGGCGGTTGCACCGATCCACTTGGGAGGTCCATCGTTCGTTTAACTGCAGGGTATCTTACCTTCAAACCGTTGCCAGTAATGAAAGGGAGCCGGTTTCGATTAATGTTCGCCCTTCTGGGGCTTTCTGTTGCCCGCCGGATGTCCCAGTGTCCCATTTCGCGCTCTCTCTCTTTTTCTTTCGCTCCCGGTAGCTACTTTCAACAGGATGCCACTTCCGAGCGACGTCGTATTACGCATGATTTACATATCGCTGGAGACATCAATATAATAAAGTTCGATTGGATATATCAAAGATTGGAAAGGAAAATTGAAAAAGTTTCTCACTCAACAAACGTATCCTTCGCACGTTGCCGTTGAGCGATGTTGCACGTGATACGACAACCGCACCTCGCCACCCTTCCCTCGGCCCCCGCCTCGATCGTCCTGTGATTATTGTCAACATTATCCAACTTCAGCCCTTACGGCGCTTCACTTGGAAGTCCCGGTTAATGTCGTGCCGTGTCGCATCACGACGACGCCACACACACACATACCCAACAGTCGGCGTTCGGCAGCATCGGCCCCGAGGTGCATAACTTTTCAGCTTCCGTCGCATTATTCGATGCAAATTTATGTGCACCACCCACCACCCGCCACCCGCCAGCAACCGCCAAACGCCCGATCACAATGTTGGGAACATTCCCATATTCGAGCGGCACATAGTTATGCATGGATTAGTGCCCTTCTTTTTATGTACTACTAGGATAGTGCGAGGGAGGCGCAAGGTTCGGCAAAGGCACGATTGATGTGACTCATTCCATTATGTTATATCCGGAATGTAAGTTTAAATACTGATAATGTACTAATACTCGAGATAGAGTGAAACATTGTAAACTTGCAATCGAAAATGTAGTTACCCAGAGTCTCCCGGCGAGTATCGGCCATCCTGCTCCGTCGCCTAGTTATGGCTGGTGTGATCATTCATCTGATGTGTGTGTGTGTGTTTTTGTGATATTTCTTCTTTCATGCTCTCTCTTTTTCTCTTTCTAACACCTCGGAGTGAATGTGTGACGGTTGGTAGCAACCCGTCCACTAACTTCTAAATTCCCGGTTGACCGAGATGGCACGTATGATGTTGCATACTGCAGATAAAGCGATTCCATATCCCATCTTCCATTTGAAGGGGAAGAATTTGCTCGAAAATTCAACTCTCGCTTCGTTGACTAACTTCATTTCCAGTCCTGAAGCCTCGGGAAATCTTTGTGACGAGAAACTGGATCTCTAGAAGCGATAATATAGTTCGTTCCCTATGCATTGATTTGTTTTCGATCTCGGGCCCCGGCATCGGGGAGAGTTTGGCTAGAGTTTGCAAAAGAATCACAATTTTCATTTACCGGTCGAGGTAAAATTGACACATTTGTGTCTAATCTTATCGGATGATGATTCATCGTTAAACTGTGATTTATTTGAAACTGAAATCTTTCGCATAGTTTTATTATATTTTGTTTTATTTTAAAAGTAGAACTAAAGACGGAAACAGTGTCAATGGTGATCCCTGACAAGGATTGGAGGCTATTAATTTGAAAACGGACCCGTAGCAGGTATTATCTATGATACATCGGCCGAAGACATAATAAACATATAAACGGATTAAAGAACCTCACCAGGAACCAGTAGTACGAGACACGCTAGGACCGATGAAAAAGGCCAAAAAATAAATTATATATTCAATCCCAAAGAGCAGGGAACACAAACTATATGGTGTCCACTTCGTCTTGGTACGGTCTTGTTCTGCAGATTTTTTATTTTATCTCAATTTGATTGCGTTTTTAATCTAGGGCTTAAAACTAAAGACAGCGCATAAACTGGAAGATGTATGTAGATGTAGATGACCGAATAAATATGTCAAGCAATCAAATAATCAAATAAGTTTACTATTTCGTTATAACCTTTCGAATGCTTTGTCATCCATTTCAAAGGATACCTGGCGCTTCCACGATATATGTGATAGATAAATTTCGGATTCAACAGAACTCTAATCTCTTAGATGGGAAGATTTTGTTGTTTAATTATAAATATAATTAAGTTATTACTCAGAGCATAGTTTTCGAATGAATCGCTGGTGAAAAACGAAGAAAAAGATATGCTTGCTCTTTTATATGCTATACTGCATATGGATATAAGCATATAAGATATGCTGCACAACACATGGTACAAATCTCACAAAAGGCTCTACGCGCTGCGTTTGTTCCAGTATTCTTTTTTTTTAGCGAGAAAAACTCGACCACAGAAAAAGCGAGCCACGATTTGTCAAGAATCATTCCAACCAACGAGGGGCCTTCTTCTTTGACCTTCGACGACTGGTTGCACGCGACCTTAACCCTCAGCAGAATGTGCTGCTAATGAGGAAGAACGGCGTCGTCGCACGCATGCCACCGCGTGAGATTAAGCCGTAAAGTTTAAACCCCTGCTGCCGCCCCTCCTGACGGATTCGACTCGCATAACACGCGTTCGTCCTGCGGTCGGCATACGTCCCGGGCCGTACTGAGGCAAACCCACGTCTCGGTTGAAATGAAAATGAACGAGATCATGAATTCGGAGCGCGAGGGAACCTAAAACTACTTGGACTGAGCTGGAATGGAGGGGGTGGTGAGTCGGCTGGAAAGTGAATCTGAAACACAGTACACCGGCCGAAGCAAATGGAACACGGGATCAGGATCCCGAGAGCTGTAGTAAGCCGCAGAAGCGGCGGCAGAAGAAGAAAATTGAAAAGATAAAACGCCACACCGAAGTGCGAAAGGACTCGTGTGGGGATTTTTAAAAGTAGGTTGTAGCGAACCCGGGAAACACATGTGGGAGACGTCTGGGGCACACGCGGGACACCTTTTTCTGTGTACGTGTGCGTGTCATCTCATCTTGGGAGCCGCTCGCGAGGTCCATCCATCGCATTCGAATGGAGTGAGTGAGGCAGGGCGTCATTCGGAAGCTAAGTAGAGGGTAGAGTGACGCTTCCAGAGGCTTATGTGCCTCCCCCGAGCAGAGAGGATCTCTGCTGTGTTTGTTTGTTTGTTGGATGTGGGATTGTACTAAGTCTCGAGGAAGGATGGGGAGGACGCACTGTGAGAAAAAATAAGTCAGATGGCCACAAACCAAGAACCGGTTTGGCGCTCAGTTTCGGGCTCCGTCACTTGGCTTTTTCATCCGACTCATAAGCCCACACACACAGCCACACAAGCGAACACACACGCGCGCGCGCGCTCTAAGTCACAGGGAGGGCCTGCAGTCCTCGTCGGAAGACCGGAAAGCGCTTTGTCAAGGATCTAAAACCTTAACGACGCGCCGCAACGACCGCCGACGAGCGTCATCGAGAGCCGCCTCCAGCGAAGCAGCCTTCTTATGGCCCAGTGCCCTCCCGCACTTCCAGTGCCCCTCCCCGGCGGTCGAACCGGCGCAAAGTCACAAAACGCAAACCTCAAGGGTCCGTTGAATGGGAAGGCAAAAAAGCGGTATCAAAGTTGTACCGCAAAAAGCTACAGCAACTGAGGCCATCCGGCGCCATCGGCCGCCCTGGCCCATTCACAGCGCGGGGGGCAGAGTGGCAGCAGCGGTGGCCTCCCTTACCACGACCACCGCGAAGGCCACGGCGAAGGCGACGATGAAAGAACAAACCGAAGGTGACATTTTTAGTTTTCGTAATCCTTAGTCGTTACGGGTTTTTGTCCTCCTCCATGTTGCTCCTCCACTGGGCCCTCACCCCCTTTCCATCCTTCGTTGGTGTGTTCTTCTCAGGTCTCTTTCCTAACACACACACACACACACACACGCCCCAAGCTCCGAGAGAAGATTGATACTTTAGCTCACGTTGGCTCCACTTCAACGTTTTTCGAGATTTTCCTGCACTTTCCATTTGCAATCGCCGCCCAAAGCACTCCCCCCGGCTCCAAATTCCCTCCCCAACCCACCCGCCCGGAGGTGCCCACTCGACTCGCATGTACTTATCGAGTGGAATTTGTCCACTCCTATCGTGTTATGTATTTCTTTTCTTTTCGTTTCATGCCGCCTCTGTCCACGCTGGGGGCGGGAGGGGTGGGCGAGTGTTTTTCGTCCGCCAACTTTTCGCCAGCCAGCTCGACATCGGTACCAGATTAAGCAGCTCTCCTTTCGCTGCGGTTCATTTTGAGGTTGTTTATGCATTTCTTTTCTTTTCTTCCATTCCCTGGCCGCCGTCCTGGTGGCGAACCGTGGGGAGTTCAACTGCAAGCAGCAGTGGTCATTTCTTGGGGTAGAAGCGAAGGGGCGGATGAGGGGTAAAATGCTATTTTGTAGCGTGCAATGCGGTTGCGAGGGAGTGAGGGAAAACAAAACACAAAACAAAGAGCAAACTAAATGGGGCGATTATACGATAACAATCGTCTGTGTTTGTCACGGTTGCTCAGCTGCGCTCCGGCAACATCTTTTTGGGGATGTTGTCGATAACTTTCGTCCACCAGACACCGTTGCTACTTTCGACTGCAGCACGAATACCATTGGGCATTGGAAGTTACTGAAATCGGATGTAAAATAATATTACTCAATTCTCGAATCCATGAACATCATATCAATATTAGATGCTTTGTTGAACGCTACATGAGAAAGTAAAGTAAAATTGTCGCCTTCCCATTTTCGTGAAGGATATGCTCTTTACAGGGCAACAACTATTCACATTGAGTCCTTCCTGTTGATATCTTGTTTTCACACTCAAACATCACATTCTTATTTTATTCCTCTCTTCTAGTCTTTTCTTCTTTGCAGGATTATTTATAATATTCAAATTATGAAAAAAATAAAATTATGTAACCATCGAGAAAAGAGGTCTATTGACTTGAATTCGATCTTCTCAAACTTTTTTCATTAGTATGCTTTAGTAATACCTGCAGATCAATGTATTATTCGAATGTGTATTCTCTTCGTTTCTATTTTTTATAGTAAGCTTTACACTGTTCGTTTATTGGTAGTGAACCACTTTGGAATATGACTAATTTCACAGTTGTCAACGTGCGTCGCGAAGAAAATCGTTGCTCATCACTATCTGGTGACTAATGCCACTGCAGTTGCAGATACAGCTTTCACCGCTATCGATGACTTAAAAAATCAACCCTTCATGCACACCCAACAATCGACGTGTGACACGCGACGCAAACGCGGTCTCTATCCCCCTCTCCCTCACGCGATGCAAGAGACGAAAAAGGACACTGCAAAGGACCGCACGGACGAATCAGCATTCGAAACGGGTTATTTATTTAAACTCCATTTTCTTCCTGCACTGGCCCGCCGCTAATGCATTCCGGAGTTTTTTTTTTATTTGTTTTATTCCGTTGTTTTGCGATACGCTACGAAGCCGATCGTCCGGCAGCGTTACGGACGGACCGTTACACGTTTAGGGATGTGTCGCGTAATAAATCAATCAGGTGTGACAGATTTATTGAACCGAATGAATGGGACGATTTGTGTGGGGATGAAATTAAACAAACACACCCACACGCGGTGCGTTTCCCTCTCGGGAAGTGATCGGAGAGCGAGTGCCCCAAAATCCGGTTCGGGTGAGCAGAATTGATGATTGTTTAGAAGGAAAAACGAATGAAACGTAAACAAACAAAAAAACCAACGGAAAAAACACAAACGCGACCAAAGTCCCAACTGATGGCAGGAAAATGAGATTCGTCTGAAAAACGTTTGTTTGAACCGTTCCGGTCTGCTGACGTGACGTACAAGGTGGATGATGATGGAATAATGAAATTTACGAAATGGAGACGCCTGGTGTTTTACGTTCGAAAAGCGAAATCCATCCATCAGCTGGGAGAAGCATTGAGAGGGGGCTCCGGGAAATCGCGCAGCATAATCTGCAACCTCTGCTCTTTGTGTGGTCCGTGGATGCCGGGATCGGCATCAAATTCAACAAATGCTACCTCCGCCATTTAACGTTGGGACACGTCGTTCCAGTGGGAAAAGTCTTCATTAAAAATGTTTTCGCCGTTTCCTCAACGGCTGATGATCCCCGTTCGTACCAGGTGGCAGTTCCGTCAAATGGGTCCGTCCACGATACAGTAACAATGGCACGACCGGAAGGGACCGTTACTTTTTCCCCACCTCACGCCAACACACAACCGGAAACGAGGTGTTCTGGCCGTCCCTAGAACAAAATGAAGGATGTCGACCATCGGGTGCCTGTGCAGCAATCTGTGACGGAAGAAAAGTTCGTTGTACAAACGAGGGGACACCAATGGAGGAAGCATGACAAAAAAAAGGAAAAATGGAAAGAAAAAACAACAAACGAACGACGAAAGACGAAAGTGAAAAGTCCATCCGTGATGACAAAGACATATCCAGCGTTTATTTGTGACCTGCATTTTAATTTGGGGTCGAATTCAATTAGATATTTTCCACGGCATGGACCCTGTCGTATTCCGCCCCAGGTATTGTTGTATTTTTCCGACTCAACGTATGAAGGAGACGTCCGCCTTTGTGAACCTAAGAAGATTAGCCCAATTTAAAGATTTAGTCTCAGTTGCAAGCACACGTGGGGTCTTTCTTCAATCAATTGACAAATCAATGGAAGAAAGGGGAAAATGGGTTCAAGACCAACCAATGTTTCATGGACCAGGTGAGGCCAATCGAACCGTTCAAACGATTCAATCCAAAACGAGACCATTTACAATCTTTCTCTTTAACAAACCGATGGCAAATACTGAGGCGCAACAACCCTGCAATCAAAATTATATAATTTGTACTGTTATGCAACAATCCGCGCTCAAAACGATCGATTAAGAATGAAATGAATTCGATCGGAACAAAAACAAACCGCATGTTCCATTTGCAACTCTTCCTTTCAAACCGATTCTGAGCACCTTTGAAAATCAAAAGTTGAACTGAATTGAAACAAAGATTAAATGGTGTGTCCATTTCGTCTTTGCTCTCTCTCTCTCTCTCTCTTCGCTTTTCGTTAGTGAAGCGATGTTTTCGTCCTGCGGAACTTCAGCTGCCATTGTAGCGATTGTTGAAAGTCTCATCCGTGATAGGTTCAAGAGAAATATGAAACAGAACATACAATACCGAACCCTACTCTTAAAGGGTTCTCCAAATTGTAATATGCACCACAAAAAAAAAAAGATGATACATTGAACCCATAATGTACGGTTCTCAAAAACGTTTGAGCTGTTTCCACTCATGATTGCTCCTTAATTGTAGCCTTGAATCGAAATATTCGGTCTGTTCCATTTATCCTGATACACGCGAATAAAGAGCACAATTTACTAGTTTCCCAGGAGTAGTTGTTTCATCACCTCGATGTACACCATTATGGTCTGCTTGTATGGGATTAAGGGTTTGAAACGGTTTTGTTTTATTTTTTCAAAAACCCTTAACACATCCCAACTCCGAAACGTCCAAACAAAAAACAAGATATGTGGAGGGGCCGGGATTCGACGATTATGGTCAAAGGTATCAATATTCCAAAACTCCCTTCATTAGCTATTCTCGCTCTGGCGTTGGCCAATTTTCACTCCCGCCCGTCGAACGCGCCCCATTCGCACCGTTACCGAAACCCGTGCCACCTGGCAACGGCGCAACTGCAATAAATCTCGATTATGATTCACTGACCTGTGTGCCAAAACAAAACTCTCACGTCGCGGCCCGCACCTGCGAGGATCACCGAAGCCAATTCCATCATCGGCCGGCGCAATTGAGCCAAATTGAGGTTTAAGCGAACGGGAGCGTGCAACCACATGGGTGAGCTTTCCTCACATAATATATTCAGACGGCAACCGCCAGGGAATCGCCGGGAAACGCTCGTGCACAAACAAGGGCCTATCGAGTGCGCGGCACGGGACGTGTTCTCGTTTTCCGAACCGGAGCATCGCCTGTTTTTCCATGCAGGCTGCTTATCGATTTCGGACCTATCAATCCATCGGGCCGACGCGAAGCGCGCACAAAATATGCATCAGGCGATGGATCATGCAAAAGGAATTTTAATAATGTTTAATTAATGCCACATTGAAATTTATTCGCAGAAAACGCCTGCCGGTTCCGTTACTGCGCCACGTTGGAATGTGGCGCCAGGTGCATAGGTTCTAGCTCCTCTGTAATACGCGTTTGATTCAATAAGCTTTGTTTTTAGTATCTTCTTCCAACTTTTGTAGCAAAACAGTCCCCTAATGGTGTAACGTAGAGAGTTTTGCTATGTGGAAGTATGGTAACAGTTATTTCGTTACCACTGTATTTCGTTATTTGTTGCTGTAAGCAAATATTTGGCATGTTTACCTTGTTTTTAATGCAGATTTTTCATGACTATCAGCAGTTTCATGCGAACACATGCAGGGACAACACATGTCTAATCAAATCTCAGCAACGACACATAAAAGTCGAAAGCTTCGAATGAAAAGTAAAATGGTCTGTTGTGAATATGGGTAACGTATTTTGAACCGAAAATTGTTGCTCAAGTTTCTACTGTTGAGCTGTCTTTGGCCTTACAGCGTGTACTAATAAATGGAATTGTTTTTGAAAATGGTTTTTTTTTCAATGAAGAATATGGCGAAAAAAACATGTTCTAGAGTTCGAAATCTTTATATTCACACCTCATTTACATTCACGACATATCATATGGTCAACGTTTTCAGCAACGTTATTATTCGTTAAGCAGTCTGTAAAAATAAAGCACTCGTCTTTCAGTATTAATTAAAATGCCTTCTAACAAGGGCTGATGTTTTCGAACTGAGACTGTCCTTTGAAAAGGAAAGTGATAGAAAATTAAGGTACTTTTAAGGGAAAATTAGGAACACCTTGTCATCGATCCATCCTTCGAATCTTCGATTCGAAGAATAAACCCGAGAAGTTCAAGAAACCGATGCAAGCTTCGACCATTGTTACCTCGAGAAGAAAAATAAAACCTCAACCCCGGACCTTATTGTAATTTTACTTTTTGCCGTCGGTTTTTCTTTTTTCATCAGGAAAATGTTCAGTTCATTTTTCACATCTTTACTTAATCATGTTCGAATTTGATCCGATCTGGGATGGAGAGGTACAATAGCAAACTAGTAGAGGTCCGCAACTGGGGCTAGAGAAAACAGCAGTGAAACGATTGCGACTTTCGTCGTTAATGAAACCCAGAGGTACGACGCTTTCGATTTTCCATCGATCGTCTCACGTGGTGCGAGATAAGGACCTCGCAAACCTTTCCCCGGCGTTTTTCCTCACCCTTCGCAGTCCGCTTGCTACGCATTGTAAACCATTAACCATCTCTGGAACAATTCTCGATCCGTTCGCTTTCATCCAACCTTCCGGAAGTTGCTGAACAAAAAAAAAAGAGCACAAATACAGCAGGATCCCTCGAGCACGAACGCTGGCGCTGGGGTTTGGGTGCCCTTTTTTTACGAGTTCAAGCGCCGGTCCCGACCGGAAAAGCGCCTCGTAAATATGGCTAATTAAATGAAATTCGATTTTTCACGTTCCGTTTTACGGTGAACCTTTCCGATTCCCGCCCGCGTGCGGCGAGGGCTCGTTGAATAAATGTGTCATTAATGTTGGAAAGTTTGGCCGGAAGGTTGTGTGTTGTGAAAAATGGCAAAAGATACAATAGGTGGGGGTAGTGTGGTAGGAAAAGCGTCACGAGCCATGCTCGCAGGGACACAAGGAGTGGGGTGGAGAAAAAGCAAACATCTGAACAGGATCGGGCAATAAACAAAATGTTGACAATCAAAAGGGCCAATATGCGTGCCGGCCGATAGTGAGCTTTCAAACGCTGGGTGTTTACATTAAGTATGATTTTTGTTCACGACAGTACCACTCCGAAGGGGATGATGGAAGCAAGTGACCATTGATAATAACCCGTGTAGAATTAAAAGGAACTGCAACAAACGTATGTTTGTCAAACATTGTTTCCTTTCGATTCTTTTTGTTATGTGTATATTGAAGCCAATTCGTTTTTTTTGCGATCAATTTTAACTAATTTTTAACGAGTATCCTAAAGCGATACTAATATATCACAATTCGAATTTCACCATCCTCAGAGCTAGATTGTAGCCAAAGTCTCGAATAGTCTATGCAGGAACTCTTCATACTCAGAAGCTTCTGATCGTTGGATGCTTTCAGGTGATTTTGGTGCTTATCTACAGAATAAGTCAATGTAGAAGAACTGTTTTGTTTTAAGCTTATACTTAGATCCTATTGTTTTAAATAAAATAATGATAAAGTTAAAATGACAATAAGAATTAGATTAGATTAGACTTAAGATTAGTACCGATTAAGCATGAATTTAAATACTAGAGTCGGTTCTTCTACCTTTCTATTCATGTTTCAAACATTTTTAGTATCAAAACTGGTGTTCCGATAATAGCATGTTCCCGCGAGTACTAAATTAAGTTGCACAACGTTTTGTAAAAATATCGCACAATGAAACAATTCAATTGTTCTTATCGGGCGCCTCGAGGCGCTCCGAACAAAATTTTTCCCACCGGAGGGATTTAACTCTGGTTCTCTGGTGACAGAACCGAATCCATGCCTCCTTTTGACCGGTCTGTCCTCGCCGTTTTCCACCCCCCGAAGCGAAGCTTTTATTGTTAGCGCTTTTAATTGAATGTTTCCACCACCGCGAAGCCTCGCCGAGGCCACTCGAACTGATTCATTGTGTAGATTGCAGTGCCCGATGCAATCCACACGCTGCGATGCAGGAAAATCTCCGATGGCACTTTTCCGTTCCGGTTCCGGTGCAATATTGTCATTATATTTAAAGCTCGCAGTTTTCCATCTTTTTTTTTATGCAGCTCTGCAACTTTGCAAAACGACTCATCCACGCCGGCCAGTTGTTTTCGATCGACCCTCTCGAGGGACGGTGTTTATTTGGGTTTGGATGAGTTTCCGTGTCCCTGTTGCATTTGGATGCGTTTTTTTTGTTGCATTTTGTTTTTATATTACTTCATCCCTCCCATCATCATCTCCCGGGCCACGCAACTTGGTTTGTCTCATCATTTGCGCCCTGGCCGCTGGTACGGAACACGGAACACAAGTAAATCAGCGCAGACAAAAAAGGGACCAAAAAGGGAGTTTATCGCACTGCTTGCGCACTCCGAATTACCGGCAGGAAGGTGGTACCGCGGAACGGACGGGGACGAGTGATTTTATCCATTTATTCAAATTAATTTATTTAATTTAGGTTTTAAACAGATTATTCGCACCGGAAGGATGTTCCCGGGATTTTTTGTTGTTGTCGATGTCCTTCCACGGGCCATGTATTGCGGGTTGGGTGAGACGGGGCAGGGGCGAATGAATGAAATGATTTAATTTTGTTTCATTCGTTGTTTCTTTTTATCAATTCCAACCCGCGTGCAGGCTGAGAGGGGGACGCGAAATCAAAAAAAAAAGAGAAACATTAAACCACCACAAACAAAAAGGGATACGGTCGCAATGAGTCTCCTGTTAGTGGGCGATCTCCCGCGGATCAAATTGCACAATCGAACGCAAGCGACAAGGGACAACATTGATCAGCGACGATTCGGTCATTTGAAATCTCTTTTTCCCGAAGAGGATTTTTCCGGCAAACCCCACGTGTGACACGTTCTAGAGTGGGTTCGGGACGCGTTCGGTTCTAATGAAGCTGTGTAAGTGGATTGCAAAACTGTGTAACAACCTTCGGTCGGGGGCTTTGGAAGGCTTTTTCGTTCCATTACGCGCCGGAACAGCAATCATACATGGCTCGAAGCCATCCACAATGGCAAGCGAGAAAAAAAAAAGAATGGGAGAAGAATAGCCTTTGAAAGCGTGGGATAATTGCGAACGAATGTAATGGAACGACAAAATGTTGATGCCCTACGCAAGGATTTCGCACGCACTTAGGAAGTATTTATCGCAGCACTCTTGAGCCGTTGAAGTGCTTTACAGGTGGACACATAAGCTAACATTCATACATACATCCATACATTCGTTATAAGCCGAGTGCGCGTTTTACTAAAGTGGGGAGAAAAATAAATGCAGCGTAGGTTCCATTTAAATAGTTTACATTGGAATCAACCCAACATCGAATTGAACGAACATTAGAAATCTGACCTCGAATTATGAAAAAAACTAATTCTCAAATATGAAAAATTTATACTATATTACTTTTTTTTATTATATAATAAATTGTCATCAAGCATCCGGCAAAGAAGGGTACCGAAGCGTTTCATGTTTTATAAATTTATCTATTTATTTACAACTGCAATCAATAATTATATTTGTTTCCGTACATCTGCTGTCGCTCGGTGATGGTGTGTGTTTGGAAATAGTATTTGCTTTTCTCAATTAGTCGAAACATTTCATAGCCGAGTCCCCGACACGGCAATCATAACATTTGCTTTCGCTGTTTTGTAACCCACCTTTGTAGGTTGTGGCCACCGTTGGCGGTCCCGCCCCCATCAGAGATTTTTCTCCTGTCCCTCTCCTGTCCACTTAACGTGTGTAGGTCAACTTCGTCACCTCCGTCCTCCGCACTAATTTCTAGTTAAAGATTTCAACTTTTGATTTTTGAGTCTCTTAGCTTCCACCTGCCGCTGTCCCTTCGGTTAGTTAGTTTTACATATGTACAGTGGATGCTTTGCGCGTTTAATTTGTGTGTTTTTTTTATTTCAATTTGGATAACAGAAAATGTACATATCGTCTAGTCGAGTAGAGGCCAACTTGGGCCAACCAACGTCACAAACGCTGCCAGCCTTCGGGCGGCCGGGGGCTAACGGGGAAAGATGAGTTTGCGGTCGATCTTGTGTAGACGATCGCCTACTTTGTGATACTATTGTACAATAGAGTGCCCATCGGAAATGGAACCTAAACAACCACTCTTCAACCCGGGGTAGTCCAGTGTCCTTCGAACGGGAACAGCACGAGTTGTCCGAATAGATAATTGCCTTAGGCTCCCGTTTGGCTGTCGACCGTTCTTCCGGGACAGCTTTGTAATGCGAGCATTCAATAAGGATGTTTCATTCTACTAAATTTTGTACCTTGTACTCTGTAACTGAATTATCGTCATTCTGTTTTATAGCTGCTCTTTTCTTCTCCGTCCTATCGATTGCCAACTTGGAAGCATAACGTATGCCTCGAATTCTGTGCCCCACTGCCATTTCAAACTTAAATTGTAAACGAAAAGTCCCGGTCGAGTGTGTCCGATACCCTCTTTTTACATCGCAATATTACAGATGGAAATTTCGACAATGTAGCCATTTGATTACTCCGTTCGTCTGTTATCAATGGGACCCCCTCCCATCGAGAATCGTTTTATTTGTGAAAATTGAAAATTCAATAACCGGTGCACCAAATAGGGAACCATCGCTAGTGTGCTAGTGTGCATGTGTTCAATATTCATGCTGTGAAGTAGTGTTGCGTTTTCCACTTTTTTGTTCCGTAAACCGGATTTCAGAATTGCACGCTGTTTGTTGTCATTTCGAACAATTCGTCGTAATCAACGCGATTGTACTGATGTTTTCTTTTTTACAGCTCAGTCCGGTTTTTTGTTTTATTTGCTTGTCTGCATAATTATACCTTTAAATTTTCGCTCAAAACGTGCGTTCTCTGTTTTAGGGAACGTTTTGCGTGTTATGTTGTCATTTACAATTCAGAGTGATGGTTTTTATTTTTTCAATGTGTTCAATTGATCAAACTTTTTTTTTGATGTCTGTAAGTAAATGGCAGTAAACAATTGTCATTCCGTGTTGTTTGAGATTTAAATAATCCAAAACATAGCAGCATGAGGATAGCGGAGGGAAACATAATGCAAAAACAACCAACCCCTTTCGTTAGTGTGACACAAATATGCCGTTGTGAATAAATGTGGCAACCTCAACAACAACCCAACGACGCCTTTGCTGAAATAAAAAAAAGGCAAACGTTCAAAAGCATGCCAAAGTGATTGGCCGCATCGGAAATTGAAATCATGCCAGCCTGATTATAAATGGGCTCATTTTTCCACCCGCTTCCATCACTTGAAACAACTTTCCACAACCAGTTGGAAAAAAAAACCGTCCCCCTTCGCACTAATCCCTTGCGCACGTTTGCTTCATATGGCCCCGAAGGGGTAGGTTAACTTGAATTTTTCACATCGTATTTTGTTTGCGGCACCCGTTTCAGGGGATTTTCGCTCAAAATACATACCTCTCGCGCGCAGTTTTGTCACCGGGAATGGGTGGGACCGGCTGGGAGGTTTTAAAAGCGTAATCATGAATTCTTTGTGCAGTCAATCAAACAGCCACTCGAGTGGGATGGCACAGGTGCTGAATAGTGAGCGTGATTATGAATGTGCGCAAAAATGTTGTCCCGTGTGAAGCGAGAAAGATGCATATTGTTTCAACAGCGATCACAGCGACACTGGAAGAAATTAAAGTGTGAATTCATTCACGCTTTGTTTGCATCATATCATAATGCTGATGGTGATGATGATGAACAAACATTGACACTTGGAAACACACGACATAAAAAGTGTTTAATTTTTACTACAAGGGCAACTGTTTATTCAAAACAAATATTGTGAATAATGCGGCTTTCAAATTGAATGGCTTTTCTGTGCTATGACTCGCCACTTCGAAAATATTAAAGATTTATTGTGAATCGTCTGCCCCAGGGGTTTTCAAAACAAAAAACTGCAATATCCAATGCAAACTGTAATAACTTTCCAAACAGTTTTTCGCCAAAAAAAATATTCCATCACATAAACCATGTGGGAGTTTCTACTTTTGCGCTTCAGATCGTATGGACACAAACTACTCATCTTTTTCCGTCTCTCATTTCACTTCGTTAGATCCCTTTGTCGTCTTCAGGGAATTCCGGGGATGAAGAATAGTGCCGTTGCCAAATGTAGGACATGGACCCATATATCTCGCCATCGTTCGCTGTATCATGTGCACCATCGATCATCAAGGAAAGAGAAGAGGATGAAAAAAAACAGTAGAATAGCCCTGCCCTGTTTGGAAGTACTATCGTCAGAACACCGGGACATGCCAAACTCCTCCCAAGAGAGCACGGGATGCTAGTGATCCTTCCAAACGATGTTCTTCCATCGAAACGGTTTGGCTATAAATAGTTGGAAACAATCATTTCTCGCTTTATAAAAAAACGAGTTAGGAGAGAGGCACCATTTCTTCGAACTGTTGCTGCGGAACATTCCTTAGAAACACGGTGTCACATCATTAAAATCACACCCTTGAGTAATTAACATTCGAATCAACCCACCTAAACTACGGGACCCATATAGGTTGACCTTTCCACAGGTGGAGAACTCCCACCAACGATCAACAGAAACGGGAGCCGACAGAAGGAACGCAGGAACGATGGTGTCCCGCAAAAATAAAAATAAAACTTTTTTCCAATCATCGATACAATGGAGAAGAGCGGTAAAAAAGAAGACATGCCAAAAAACATCCATCATCGGCTGCGCTGACAGTTGTAACAGGAAAATGCTCGGTGCCGGGCGCGGCGAAACCAGCGGGCACCGGTGTAACGTTCCGGATCGATTCTGCCACCCGGTTCGATGTTTCGCCAAGCTCCCTGCTCGCCGGAGTCATCAATCACTGTCGCCGTAGCGCGCCGTGCACTAAGCACGGAAAGGCGGCCTTATGCAACCGCACCGGGGTGGCACCGGGGAGGCGCCGGGGCCACTAGGAGCCATTTCCACCACTGTGTCAGGGGAAATCGACGACACTTTGCGTTAGATAGCTAGCTTCACGGCGAGTGCGGTCCGAGTGTGGAGGGCGGAGGGTACACAAATAAATTAAAGATACTGGACCGGCCTTTCAATACCTTTTCCGAAGCTGGAGCCGTGGTACGGGCTTTGCTCGGAACATTAAACTTCGAACGGAGGGAGAGAGACAACAACAATGTAGCTGCCACAAGGCTTGAGAACGAAGCGACATTGGCTCGGCACTAGAGATGGTTTTTTTCGTCCTCCATCCGTTGGCAATCGATCGCACCGAGAAGGAAGCGGAAATGCACTCACTCTGCTTGGGTTGCGTTTCCCGTTGGTTCCTTGCCTGATTTTCCATTCTTTCGTTTGTTTCTTTATTTACTAGCTAGTATCTTGGACTAATTCTCTTAATTGCATATGTGTTTTCTCAGTGTGCCACATTCTTCCTTTTGTTGCTGCAATGTGTTCCTGTTCGTGTGTGTGTGTTTCTGTTTGTGGTTTTTTTGATTCTAATTTTAGGATTCAAGTCTCCACGCGTCGTCTATGATCATCGTTCGCTTAATTCGTTAAAGTTCCCTAAATCACCGAAAAGTGCTGCTTGGATCAAGCCTTGGCCACGGCTGCCCTCACTCTGCACACACGCAACGGATGAGATGTAGTAGTGTTGAAAGGAGTTATGTTTTTCTTCTATTCTTTTTCCTCTTCTCTTTCTCTCCCTCTCTCTCTCTCTCTCTCTCTCCCTCTCTCTCTCTCTCTCTCTCTGACGGGTCCTCTTTTCCGTATGTACACTATTTACACGCCCAATCGGAAATTCGATTGCATTTGCATTAATTTGCAGCAGAAAAAAGCTCACTAATTTTTGTCCCGTCACGCTTTCGTGCGTCCTTTTGATTCGTTTTCCTTTCCGGCATTTTGTCTCCAGTTTTCGGTGTTCGGACCCTGCCCAAATACTCACCATTCGATGGGTGCATGGGATCGATGCGGAGCCCCGACGGAACCATTGCAACGCCGGAGGTCGTTTGGTCTTCTTTCTGTTCTGACTTCCATTGGAAGCAAACCGAGTGGCGACGGAGGCATCAGAGTGCACGGGGATGAGGGATGGGCGATGCCGCCGGGCGTGGGCTAGTTGCAGCCGGACGCACTGTAGCCGGGCGTCGCCCTGAGGAACCCGTGGCGCGTGAGGAAACGTTCTCACAGGGCCGTGTCACCGACCCTGTAAGACTCCTATAGTCATACGGTGCTCTCGCGTTTCATCATGAGTGGCGTGTCGGCGGACACCTCGTCCTCGGGCAGGCCGATGCACACCCGCGCCCGCCCCGCCCCCGGGCCCAGGTGCTGCATGGCGATGGCGGAGGGCGGCGGCGGGGCCGGAGAGCCCTGCTGGCTCGTGACGGAGATGGCCGTGATGTTGCGCACGCCCGCGATGGTGCCGCCGTACGAGGGCCAGTGGTGCACGTTGGGGCCGCCGCCCATCCCACCCATCACCGGGTGGCCGGGCCCTCCTACCCCGCTGGCCACCGGGTGCCGGGGCAGGGTGCAGGTGGCGGTGTGCGACGCGGTGCTGAAGGTCGAGGGCACGTGACACATCGAGACGTTGGTGATGGAGTTGGAGGCCTGGGGTGCGCCGTTGCGGGCCAGCGTGCAGTAGCCGAGCGTGGAGGAGTGGTTGGCGTGCAGGGCGGCCGCCATCGACGAGCCGATGAAGGTCTGGTTCGGGGCCGTGGTCGTCAGCAGGAGCCGGCTCGGGCTGCTCGTGTCGATGGTCGATATGTGTTGTCGCCGCTTAATGTACTCCATCTGGAGGTGGGGTAAATGAGACGAGAGTGAAAGGGTCAGTTTCGCAGAAACGACGCCTAGCCGACCCCACGTTTTCTTTCGGTGACTTATGCAAAAGGCGACTAATACGGAAAGAAATTCTAGTTCGGGTTCGTTCGGGAGCGTTCGCTAATATTTACGCAATTAAACATTTTAAAAAAATGTTAATTTTCAAAAGTAAAAGCATACCGAAACAAAACAAAACAGTATTGAGGTCTACTAAATATTGGTCGCCTGTATCATATATCACTGGATTTGATGTTAATCTGTTTTCTGTTCATCTCGTCACTCTCCATTCCATTAAACAGATTATTTTTTATCTGGGTTTAATATAATAGTTTAGAGTCTATACTAGAGGCGATATAAGGCGTACATAGTGCCGGTGCTCACACGCCTTTGAACTCTGTCTAAAGCAGACGAAGCCTTCTTAGTAATGTGATTATTTTACGTGCCAGATTCAGGTGGGCTGACGGTCCGCGAATGACACCGGACAACACGGACCATAAACTTTTTTAAATCCATCCCGAAGGACAGAGGAAGCGTGGTATGCGCAAATGCGAACGAAGAGGTTGTAAAGATGTTTGAATCAGAAATCTCGAGGTAATGAACTGGATCTGAATTTTCAGGAGCGTGTTCAGCATGAGTAGTCATCAGACTCCGAAGTCAGAATTACAACCACAGCGGATCAACAACATCCACGATCGTTGATGAGCTCAATCTCAGGTCCAGTTGTAAACCATCGAATCCGTTTCTAGTCCCGAACCCATCCAAAGAGGAGCTATAACTCTTGGACATACCTGATCGTCCGAGTCGGCGGTGTCCGGTATGACGTCCGGGTTCTTCTCGTCGCTCTCGTTGCCGTCGTAGTCCTTGCTGGCCACGCTCTTGTCGCTCGGCCCGGGCGAGGACGTGCGCACGGTCGTGCTCTGGGCCGTGTCCTTGTTCCTCCGGCCGCTCGCTCCGCAAGGGAACTTCAGCACCAGCACGATTGCGCAGCTGCCAATCAGCACGGCCACGGACAGGCCGATCGCAATCGAGAGCGTCGGGGTTAGAGGAAGCGGTGACCGAGGGCGTTCGACTGTGGGAGTAGAACCGGAACCGGGAGGAATCAGTGAGCACATTGCGGCTGAGCGGACGAGACACGACGTACCTTTCTCGGGGTCCTTCTGCTTCTCCGGCAGGCGCTGCGTGGCGGCACTCATGACGTACGGCTCCGAGCGGCCCTTCGAGTTGAACGCGTACACCGCCAGCTGGTAGATGACGCTTGGGTGCAGGTTGGGCACGGCGAAGCGCGGCAGCGGGGACGTGTTGTTGAAGCGCACCTCCTGCGTGTGGCTGTCGCGCAGCTCGAGGAAGAACGACTGCGCCAGACCCCCGTTGAAGCCTTCGTAGCAGCGCACGGCCAGGGAAGTCATGGACACGTTCGCCACCGTGCAGTTGTGCACTTGATCCGGTCGACCTAAGAACGAACGAGATCGACAAGGAAAAGGGATGAGGGCAGAGAGAAAATTATTGAAAGAAAAGCAGCAGCGTCTGGTGGCCACTACCATTGGAAGATAACAAGAGAAATCCCGAAGCTTACATATTACTAAACATCGGACGTGATTCCGAATAATACCAAAAGTAGTGTTTTTCTATTAGAAAACTCATTGGTAACAGTTTGACAGACGGGCTTCACAATGAATGTTGTGACATTTTCCCATTCGGAGTCGCTTTTCAACAAGTCTTGTCATAACAGTGTAAATCTTCACAATCGAAAATCATTTAGAATGTTGAAACCTTTGAAATTAATTTCCCTTTTATTGTCAATAATTTTTTTCTTCAGTAATTGTATCTACAGCTGGAATCAGGAAGCTTTTTCTACAATTCATTAGTAACCTCCGTCTGGAACGAATGGAACCGACACGAATAGGGAAGGACGAAAAAAGTAGAACTCCCAATTAGAACGGGAGCCAACGGTCATCATTGGCCGGAACCGAGACCAGGTGATGTATTTCTTGTAAACCCCCACGCCCAGGACTCTGTTGTAGACGGTGTGGCGTAACATCGACCACGCTTTCATTCCTTTTCCGAAGCAAATAAACTTTTCCCCCGAAGGAGCCGGGAAAGATTTTCTTCCGATGCGGGGCGATAGGAGAGTAATTGGTTGTTTGTTAGTTCCACCTGCACCTGACGAACGTGAACGTTGCAAGCGAACGGACCCCGGGCCGGACGTAAACACATACGCGTACGCCACCTTCGGCGCATGTACCGCCACACTTTCCAGCGCACAATGGCAGGAAAAATTGGTGTATTTTTCCTCCTCGGCCAACCTCGGCTTCAGCACCAGCAAAAGCAGACGAAAACGTCCAGAGTGGATCGCAAACGTATTTTTATTCACTCAAAACCTTTCTCACCTTCCTTTTTCTGTGTTCTCCACCACCACAACCACCACCTTTCCCCATAGCTTTGCTACGCTCTCTAACGGCTTTGTGATGAAAAGCGTTTCCTAAATAGCTGCCAATGGTACTCAACACTTACTCGCCCACCAGAAGAAAAAAAAGGAAAAGGAGAGCGAAAGAGAGTGAAGTCTTTTTCCTATACGTTCCACCTTCCTTGCTCGGGGGAAGGCTAGGGAAAGTTGCACTTGCATTATGAACCTAAGTGCAGCCAGCGGTTCCTCCGCTTCTCCCTTAGCTAATTTTTTCCCTCTTTCCTCCCAGCCGGGTGGAAAGAGAAGAAAAGCTCAGCCGGAAACTTTTCTACCGAAAAATAAAAAACGCGGTGCCAAACAACAACTTTCAAAGCAAACAAACTAACATCAAACTTGGAACCGCACACAAAAGAGGATATGTATAAAGCCAAACCTCCCGGCAAACAGCAAGGGACACCACGGCAACGGCAGGTTGGTGTAGGTGGTATAGGCGCGCCCCGCCCGGGGGTGGGTTTCCGTCTATCGCCAAGACCACAGACAAACCTCGAAATGAACCCAACTTTGAAGAGGGGCCGAGAGAGGGCTTGAAAATTTGCCAAAGTCACCACAAAAACATAATGGTGCTGATGGTGCTGCTTATTCGCGCAGTTTTCCCAAGATTCTATGTACTTCTCGCTATTTTTTTTTGTGTCGTTCGTTGGCCCAGCATTTTTTGTGCCAGCTCGAACCACTCGAGGCCCGTGGGCTGTGTGCTGAAATATTCGTCCGCTCGTGGTGTTCGCCCTCTTTCTTTTGCTTTTCTATTTCCTCGCCGGATGCGCTGTAATCTCCCGGCCACTTTGGATGCATTTAAACTGCAGTGTTTGGTGAAGGTAATCTGAACCGGTGCGATGGCCGTGGCGCTCGCCATCATTAACCGGGTCGCAAAGTAAACGAACTGAACGAAGATACACTTGCCGCAGCGGTGGCAGAATGTGGTGTCGGGAAAACTAGCAAGCCGTCGCCAGGAGTCTGACGTAAGCCGATTGTTTAATTTTGTCAGGTCCGGTTAGACTGTGCTTGGGTTAGTTTCCACATTTTGCAAACCTCAATTTTTCGTTTTGGGATTATTCAAAACTCTATTTCTCCATTTAACTATTAAGTTCCGTTACAAGAAAAATATTGCACACCATTTGATGGGACGTGTAGTTCAGTATGTTTATGATGATAATGATGATGATGATGATGCTGATACCAAGAATGGTCCAAATTATTTGCAAGATAGCATACACGAAAACAACGGTAAAGAGGTAGCATTGAAGTTTCAAACTCTAAAATGTTCTTGCCGATTCCCTGTCTCTTTCATACAACGGTTGACATAAGGTTTTCATGGAAGAAGAACTTGATACCATTCCCAAGAATACCGGAGAAACGACAACTTTTTTGGGTTCTCTGTTATGTTGCTGCTTTTTTACATATTCAATAGTAAGTTATCCCTCAAGCTAAATGGAAATATCACGATATCTTGTCATACATTTTGCATACTTGTCATACCCTGCAGCAGTGTCCTCCCTTCTAGGGAGGATTCATTCAAAACGCTGTACTAGCCGCACTGATAACTGGAAAGGAACGTATATTGGCGTGGCCTGCTTTGCGGGTCGTGGGTACATTGTTTGTTCTTTCAATCATTAGTGGGAGACTCATTAAACGCTCCTAGAATTAGATGAGGATGATATTAACCTGCTGGCAAATATATTGCTTACATACTGAAACCGAAATTCTTCAAATCCAGTTCAACAACAGCAAAAGATGCTCACCTTTGGACCTGTCTCAACCAGACGACGTTTAGCGTGTCTGCACTGATTGGGTTAGGTAATAAACTAAATGCCTAAACATAACATGAGATACATTGTCCATGCTTTCATCCGCGAATTTGATCGTGTTATTTGACCTCTCACAACAGATACCATATAATAGATAATCGATAATTGATATCGTGATGTAACCGTTAATATGCATGCCATCTACTATCAGCTCTGATGCAATGTCGTTGTAATTGTGATACATATTATGCCTGTAAATTGAGCAATTGTCAAACCGCTATCCTGAAACAACTTGTAGTATTGCAATAAAATAAAGAAAGGATTCGGAAAACTCCCCACAGACTAATAGAACTTTCACGTACACTTCGTGATCACGCGTTCACGCATACGGCCGATTGCCTAGAATCACTAACAAAAGAAAGGTCGAAAATTTACTTTTCAAACAACAACAAAAAAACTATTCATTGTTTTATCTCCTCATTCTATTGTACTGCTGCCTTCCCTTCGGCTCTCGGCAAAGTTTTCCAGGCTAGATGAATATAGTGTTTTTTCTTGATGTTGTGGCATACTTCTTCATCCTTTCCTGCCGAGTTAAACATTCCTACACACACAAAAACACACATACATGCGTGTATATCCTGAACAAACCTGTACTCTTCACCCTACGCCAATCAAAATGGAAGCAACATCCTTTTCCGGCGGTTCGGCATTCTCTCCCCCGAGTTGGGATTCTTTTGTTTTCCGGATGCGCTTAGAAACGAAGGGCGAAGGGATTGCTTGCCCCTTTTGGCACCGGCTCACTCTACCCTACCATTGGGTCTACCGGTCTTTCCGGTTTACCGCGCGCCGGACACGGTGACGTGCCCGTTCCAGGTTGTTCGTTGGTCGTGACCGAAGAGTGAGAGCCGACCCCAAACAGTCGAGTCAAACAAGAAACACAGTCGATACCCATCAACAACTCCGGCCCCGACGACGACGGGGCGCAACAAAAGGGTATTTTAATTTTAAAACAGCATGAGCATCATTTCCCCGGCACGGTTCACTTTGGGTTTCGGAGTTCGCGTCCAACGTGCCGGCCATCCATTCCGTTCTCCCTAGATTTTTCACGTCGCCGAAGGGCACGCATGAAGTATGCAGCCCTTCAAGCCGGGCCCACCGGTCGCCGGTTCCTTTCTCTTCACATCCTTCCGCTCAAGCACAAACGGAACGTGAAGGTGGGACTCCACCGCCGGAAGGTGGATTCCCTTCCGTTTGCTTTCCCAACTATGCTCATTCCTTCGGTGTGCTGTTTAATATTTAATTTATTTTATTCCTCAACGTGGACTAGAGATTCCGAAAGGGCCATCGGGTCGTTTCTTAGGTTTCGAATGCTATGCTATTTCGCTTCTAAGATGCCATAAAATATTACCTATAACAGCGGGACGTTGTGTATGTTCATTTAAGATTGTTCGTATATTTCTTCAAATAAATGGGTCTTTAAAAGAGCCTTCAATTCTCCTTCACGATTTGGTACATTGACCGCTAAACTTATATTAGTTAGCAGATGGATTAATTCTTCTGGGATGTGGTCGAACGGACATGATCCGTCCTTATCGTTTCAATGTATTTTTCTTCTTTTTTACCCCTTCATATCTTATGGTGAGTTAGATTAGTTCTTCTAGAACACCCCCTAGGGGGCCACTGACAGCTCTAGGGCCCACCACCGAATCCTTTGCTTTACCTTCTACCCGCCAACATCATAAAACCGAAGATCGGCGGAGATATGGCGCAAAGTCCCCGACAAGAAAGCGGCAATCAAACGGAGAACAGAACCGCCCGATCGAAGGTAGAACACCGGTTCTAATCAACCGCGGTTTAGAAGCTGATGAGCGGAGCAATGAGTTAAATTGATTTTTCTGTTCTGCTCCATCTTCCACCATGCATGCAGGAACTACGCCGGCCGGCGTCGACAAATTCGTTAGATCGTAAGGATCGTCCTGTCGGTGCGCGCCGCCCGATTGGGAATATTCTTAATGAAAACCGTTTCCTAGAAGCTCGTTCCTCCGTTTGTTCCGCGCCGCATGGTGGGAACTGCTAACCGCAACCGGAGGGAGATGACGAGCAATCAATTTGTCTAACTTCTGGATGCGCCACTCTGCCGAAGAGCTCCCTCCCTCCTTCTCTCGCTCCATGAAAGGATTCTATACGCCTTCTACGAACAGCGTGCAGTGGCGAGGGTTTGGTGGAACTTTTTTCAACTTTGGCCATCTCCGCTAGCGTCTTTGATGTGCTTATTAGATTTCGGTGAAGTTGATGCATGCGCTGGAAGTTTAACTAGGATTAGCATTTTTCTCTTATAAAAATGCTAATCAAACTGCACACCGGGCATCGCATCGACTGTTTTTCCAACGGAATTCTCTGAGCAAAAATGTAGATCCTTGCCGTGTGTATAAACCTTCGTTCATAATATTTCTAAGCAGTCCCTCGATTAGATCGATCGATCTAATAATTAATTTATTCTAAATGTAATCTTGATTTCATCACCAAAGGATCCAATCCTAATATATCGTAATCTATGATAATATATTGTAATCCAACTGATCTGATATAACATAGTCGCGTAAAACAGACAATTCGAACAATTGATGATGTTGTACTGATTTATTATCAGCAGAACTCCTGAGCGATCGTCTTACTAAGACAAGATCATTGGCACCGGATGTAGTTTATCTAAGGCCAGCTCTTTACCATTGTCTTTGTCTGAGATTTCTTCCAGCTGGCGGACGTTCAGAGAGACGAGAAGTACTAGGGCCATAATCCCGATACAAAACATGCTCAAGAATGAACCCAAAAGATGTGTTTGCATAGTGATTGAGGTCTGCTTCAGTTTTCAGCTCAAAATAAACAATTTAGTAGACCGGAAATGGCACTAAGAATGCCACGGGCTTAATCGGTGGCTCATTTTCACTTTCAATTGTTTGATTGAAATATTTTCCACGGAGATCTGTTAAGGATTTGCTTCAACTGGAAAGGCAAGATTTGACAGTTTTTTTATTGTAGTCCAAATGTGGTTTGTTAACTGAAAGGGAAGACGTTCGAGTCTTTCAATACTTCTCTAACAACAGCCTTTATCAAAAAGGAAACGGTTTGTGTTCAATCATTGTTCATCCTACGCCGGAGGTGTTAGTGAAAATTAAGATTAGGAAATCTACCATCACCGCGAGTGATAGTGGATATTTTCCGCCCATGAACTCCATTCTATGCTAGAACCGTCTGCCCGGAAACAACATCCGTTCTCACGTTAAACCAGCCCCCCAAGGCTGGAATCCTTCGGAGGATAGCTTCGTAGAAAGCCCGCTGGATGGTAGTTACGCTTCACACGAACGCCATGAACCATTGTTTACGCTTCTTGGTGCAAAAAAAAAACATTCCCTGGCCATCGGAGAAATTGATTTTGAGGGAAGAACGGGCTGCTGTGGGTGTGGAAGAAATGTTCTCCAATCGAACCAAATTACAGCTGAAGGGTTCCCCAGCTCAGGACGCGGTTCATGAAAAACGGGGCGGTCTCGAGAAGCAAGACAGCGCCGTCGATATAACGGTTTACGATCGCTGATTCCGAACATTCTAGTTAGCGGATTCCGCGTGCCGTAGATGTTATGTAGGACGTTGGGATCAAACTGGATGAAAAAGCGATTTGAAGCTCCCGCTTTTGAACATCATGGTGGAAAACTCTGGCCAATCTCAGCAATGTGTGCGTGTTAATGCTGTCTTAAAGCTTACTCTTCCCGCCGCACAGACAGAGTGTCGTTAATAGGGAATAGTGTTGAATGGAAAATGTTGCTTCCTTCCATGCACTGCTGATAAACGGGAAACTGTGATGAAAACTTCCGCCTTTTTCCACACGTCAAGGTTTCCACCCCCTTAGGAAACGGTGCTTCCCACTAGCACAAAGGGCTCGTCTCGCGCACGGCAAGAATCCGCCCGGTTAATGATGTTTGCGTTCGGACGGCGATCGACCGTCGGCGATCGAATTTCATTCAAGTACAACATCCCAACCGATTGGATTATCTTCCGCCAGTTCGAAGGAAAAGCGGCGGTCCGTCCGTCCTTTCCTTGCTCATCGCGGTGGGAAACCGACTGATGCTCGACAGGGTCGATGCGGTTATGAGATTTCATGGGAGATTTTTGATTAAGTAAGATTCGTTTAGCATCGTGCACATCCACAAGGACTGGCCGGCTGAATCCTGTTGCTTCACTGAAGCGGAAGTCCGGTACGAAGTGAAGAAATGTATGAAAACTTCCTTCCAAACAATATTGCCCCTGATTGATTCCTGGACTTCCGAGCAAAGAATACGGACGCTTCAAACTGTTCGGGAGGAGGTTCGAGACGGGGCGGTAAAAATTACATTTTCGCGAAACTGTTGGCCAGCACGAAGCGTATTGAACATCATTTCAGAATGATGAAATTTACCCTAATAACCTGCTGGAACTCAAGAAAATAATTAAGCCGAAAGATAACATTTATACGCAGGAAGAAGACATGGGCATCAGTACATTATTTTAAAACTAAGACGGATATTTTTCCTTCATGAATAAAATCGTTATTTAGAAACAAAACTTTATTTCTCTAGCTTGTGTAGAACAAGAAAAGAAACCAATTTAATGTAGATCCTGTTTTAAGGACGATGCATGATGAAATAATATGCTTCCGGACTTTGAATGCTGGAAATATTCATGTTCCGCCAAAACTTGCTATGTATTGCAGAACTCAATGGAATTCAACTACAAAAAGGCCTTGATTAACTAATTTTCCTACTCAATGAGCTGTTCCTACTCAATGAGTTGAGAAATAATCTTTCATATTTTGAGTACTAATCTAACAGTTCTAACAGTAAGTCTAATAGTCTAATGATTTTCTTTCAAGAAGAGTGCCTCCTATTGTAGAAAAGTTCCATTGATTTAGATTTGTTTAAGTAAATTGTCGATACATGTTCACCCGTAACTCGTGCTCATGTAGGATTCTAACCGTATATTCAACCTGTCCTTTGCTCTCGCAGACGGCCTGGCCACATATCGGCATGATTGTTGGAAAGCCAATCCCCCGATCGGCCCGACGGGGTTTGAAATCGTGGCACATGTTGAGAGTCAAAGTCGCGCAGCCATGAGGAACGTTCCGATTCTACCTAAAAACCATTCCATGCTCCTTCGCGGAACAGTGGCCAACCCGCGGGCCATTGCATTGGTTCGTCATCGTTGGCCATACCGATGAAGCTAGCCAAGGGTCGTCCAACTGCGGCAAATTGAAAACCCACCACCACCCATCCAAAAATGGCATCCCATCTCATCGTGCCACGTGGACACCCGGGACCTACCTGCGGCGATGATGTGAAACACGCACGGTTGCCGCTGTTTGCCGATTTTGTTGGTGGCTGAACAGAGCAGCGTTCCGTAGTCCAGCTCGGTCATTGGCGTGTACGAGACGATCGATGACGTTCCTACAGGTAGCGGATGGACAAAGTACGCGTCCATGGGTTGTATAATGAAGAAACACAGAAATAAGAGATGTGAGTTGTCATGTTTTGCAGTGACCAAATGTCCAGCGAGAAAAGAATATTGAAACGAAATAAAGAACGCATTGAAAAGAGCAATAATTGTATGAAGCAAAGCAGGCCTTTTCCTTCGTGAAAACCCGGCTGCATGGCGTTGCTAATTGTGCTGACATTTGCGTGTGACAGGGTCGGCCATTTTTTTAAGGAAAAAGAAAACCATTTCTGAGAAACGGAAGTATCGGGAATCGGGGGGAAGGAAACGGAAGCCAAAACTCAAAAGGGGCCCCAGAAAATGTGTCACTGCAAAATAGTGGTGTGCGTTACCCAGCCTGGAAATGTGGCTCGCCTGCACGTCGATACTTTCGGCTGAATTATTGAACGTCCACTTGAACTCCACGTCCGGCGGATTGGCGTCGACGACGCAGCGTATCTCGGCGTTCTCCTGCTTCGCCACGCCATACACACGGGGCTGGTTGGGCGCACAGGTCGGTGCATCTGCGAAAAGGGGAAACAGGCAGTCGTTTAGAGCAGAGAGCAGGGAGAGTGCCGTGTAACCCGAGGCTGGGCCGGGGCCGGTGTGGCCGGCGCTGGAAAATGAAAAATTCAATTATTCACTTACACATCACATTCAGCTCGAACATCGGACTGCTGCCCTCGCCCTCGGCGTTGAAGCCGACGCACGAGAAGTTGCCGGCCGTGGTCCGGGAGACTCCCTGCAGCACCAGCGAGTGCTTGCTGACGATGACACCCTGCGATATGTTGCGCGTTAGCGTTTTGTTCTGCGCTCGGGCCGGCGGTTGGGTGTCCACCGGTGTCCAATTTTTTCGTTACGTCCGATATACCGGAGGGAACGGGAACGGAACGGGGGCGGACGAGATGCGGAAGAGATAGAGTTGGAGTGAAAATGGTAAGATTTAGATGCGATATGGCATCGCAGCGGGACTTACGTTGTGCTTCCATTCGACCTTGTAAACGGCCGGGTGCGCCGTCACGATGCAATCGAAGTAGACGTCCGTGCCCTCCCGGATCGAGTTCGGGTCCAGCGAGCTGCCCAGCTTCACGTAGGCGTCGGGAACGTCTGCAAGTGAAAGCGAACCCGTGAGCCGATCTGCGGTTTCCGGTGTCTCAGAAGGGCAAGGGAACCCGTAGGAGTCTCTACTCTACTTACACTGTATGTCCAGCTGCCATCCGTCCTCCAGGGCGTCGGACTGGACGTACGAGTTGTACGCCTTGCAGGACAAATATTTGCCCGCATCCGTCCGGTTCAGGACGATGGACAGCGTGCTGGTTGTTTGGTTGCCGTCGGCTGATGTCTGCGTTTGTTCCCGTGGGGCGGTGGTCCAAGATGACCGACCCGGTGTCGACATGTTGGAGACATGAAAACGGTTCTCATGAGTGCAATGAAGCTGATGTGCGGCAAACCACACACTCGCACCCACAAAGACACACGAGTCGGGACAAGGTCTGTCCCGGTGTGTCCGGGAATGCCAATTAGATGGTTTCGGGGTCCCGGGAGGCGCGTGGGTCGGGTGAGACTTACCGTTTCCTTGCTCTTGTCGAGCCGCACTCCGTCCAGGAACCAGGTGATGGAAGCTGCTGGACGCGAGCCGGCACTTTGGCACAGGAGGTCGTATCTTCGGCCGGCCGACAACGGCTGATGCGAGCCGATCAGTCTTATGTTCAGTGGAGCGACTGCAAAGACGACGGACGGAAGGTTTTAATGACTCCAAAGGTCTCGGACACCATGTCAAAGGTACTCGCTTTCGTTTTTTGCAATTAGGAATTTTCTCAAGTCAAGCTTTTAAAAGCAGTCTGTTCTGTCTCTGTTCTTTCTCTGTTCCAAAAATTGCGGAAAAACGCGCGATTTGTCAAATCGTCTCCTTGATAGAAATGATAATAGAAAGGATTCCACCCTTAAATACGGGAACGCGACTACACTCACAGTTCATATCGATCTGGACGGACTGCTCCACCGGGGTGGCCCGGGCGTGGTTGGTCGCCCGGCAGACGAGCTTCGTGTGCAGGTCCTGGCGGGTGAGCGGCCCGAGCGCGATCTCGCTGCGCAGGTGCTTCCCGAGCGGCATGTACTTGGTATCGGCCGGCAGGGGCATCCCGTCCCGGTACCAGGTCACGCCGGGCGTCGGCCGCCCCCCGTACACGTCACAGCGCAGCTTGATGTTGTCCCCTTCGCTGTACGGCCCGGCCACCGTCGTGCGCTCCATGCCGAGCTGGTCACGTATCACCATCCGCTCCGGGGGGACTGTTTAATCACAAAACGAAAAGTAGCGAGGAGAGAGAGAAAGTGAGCGAGGGATTGGGTGAGAAAAATTAGAACGAAAAGAAGTAATAAAATTTCTGATGTAATCAAACTTTTTCTTCTGCTCGACGGCTGGCCTCACGGGGTACACGAAGGAACGCCAGCCAACCGGAGCGCCGGTGGTGCCGAGTAATGCTACTGCATCGGGAGTGCGGCCATCGCCATCGCCTTGCTTGCATCTGATGCCCAGCGTTCCGCCCAACACCCAAGCCCTAACAGACCCCACCTCCACCCGGCGGTAGGCGAAGTCGCCCGAACAAGGAACTGTATACTTAATGGAAAATCTTGGTAAAACTTTTCCCGAACCGACCGCGCAATTCGCTGTCCGCATTTTCCGCACCATTCCCGTCACCCTTCCCAGCGCGGCTTCCGACGCCCAACTGCTCCACGCGGGGGCAGATTGACCAAACTTTGCCAAACGCTCCGCCAGTGCAGTCTCATTTTCTTGTGCACTAATTTTAATGATCTGCAGTTTAATTACGTTCCAGCTCGTCTTCCCTGCGCCACGGTCACGGTGTGGTGTGGCAAGTTTTACTGGCCTGCGGCATCTTGGCGAGTGCACACCTGCCCTGTCCGAAATGGCGTAGAGAGAGAGAGAGAGAGATAAGGAGAGAGTGGGGAGAGAGATAGAGATATAAACAGCGAGAAAAACTTGCTTCCATCCTTCCAACGAAGGTTAATGTCGACGACGACGCTGTTGATGATGATGATGATGATGATGACGTTGATGCGAAAGGGTGGAGCGACAATTGGAAGAAAGCAACCGAAGAACACGACATTGACACTCGTCGCGAATGAGTGTGGGGTGGACTGACTGCCCGGGTTCGGGGATTGTAAACGCTAAGCGCTTTCTCGTTTTAATTATGTACTGCAGTGAATCTCTGGAGTTCGGTTGTTTGTGCATCTGCTGAAAGCAACTCGATTGGGTCGTTTCGTTTGGCCATCCTTTCTACACTCCCTCCCGGGCGAGATGATCTTTTTCTGCACACTACTATATATCCACTTAATGTTCGTTCGGCGACATTCGGTTCCGCATTTAGGTCCGCTCGAGCTTTTCGCCAACCAAAAAACGATGCTCAATGAAAGCCCACCAGTTGTGTCCACCCAACATGAGCGGGGAGAATTCTTCTGACGGGGTTTTTTTTTCTTGTTGCTTTCGAGGAGGAGTAAAATAAAATTATGTAAAGCAACATATTACTCGGAATGGGTTGCTTCGCCCGCCCCCGGAGCCTTCTTAATGGACCAAATGGCCCCCCACTCTTTTTTTCTCCTACAAGCAAGTGGGGTGGGGGTTGTTGGTGGAAGGCGATGGAAGAGCGGGATAACGTGTAACACACGCCCGGCGGACGGTGTCTTCCTGCCGCGTGCAGCTTTCTCGAGCGTTTTAGATTGCTAATGGGTTCGGAATGACGACAGATTTAAAGATGCAGGTTTACGGGCGGCTGAGCATCAATTGGTCCCGCGTGCGAATGTGGGCGACCCGTTTCGTGTCACTGTTTTGAAGGAAGGAAAAAGTTTGTACATCCCCAAAAAAAAAAAAGGATACATATAACAGTAGAAATAAAGTGCCCATCTTTCCGTAAACATTCGCATCCTGAATGTGGAAATATATAAATGCACGAGGAATTCCTTTGATTTTGTAGGAAAAGTGAATCACATTTGTGCAAATATGACACTCACACCTACGGACCTTTGTTTATGAATTACAGAAACATTTTCTTTTTTCTGATCTTAAGTTCTGCTTCAAAGCTGTAAAAAACTGCAAAATACGCTTTATCGGGTGTTCTTTCTAGGCTTGTGAAAAATAATTCTTGATGAACGTTGATAAGAAAAGGACAGCGCACTTCTCTCGGAACGGACCGCCGATTCAGCCAGTTTACTCTGGAAATTCAATTTCATGGATTTTCGGAGAATTTTGTTTTAAACCGATTTCATATTTCCACATTGTACGTTAAATAGTCTCGCAGTGTAATGACCCAAGGTTCGTGTTGTGGAAAACCACCACTTATATTTTGCTAAATAGGTTCTAACATCGTACGTTGCGATTAAATAAAAATGAATTCTATCATTGTTGCGATGTAATGTACCGAGCTCCAGCGGGATGCATCTAATCTGAAAGTAATGGCAACAGATGTTTGATTTGGTGTCTGCACTAGAATGGAGAAACAAAACCCCAAAGTCGGCCGCCATGCATTCGCATTCCGAAAACCGAAAGTTGCTACTAAATTGTGGTTGCAACTAACGGCAAACTACACGCCACCATGGGTGAGATATGAACTTCCCGATCCGTTCCTGATTTCCAACAGAACTAACTCTTCATTTGCAACGCTCCATCGAGAGGGAGAGGATGGGGGGGGGGGGGGGTGGCGGAGAATGATGGCCCCACATAAGCAAACTGCAGGCGGAGTACGGCGGGAGTCACACCCTCATTCTTCGCCAGCGTATCGTTGCACTCCACGACGCCAGCCTAGCGTTACAGAGTAGGTTAGAAAGCTCGACACAATGCCTTACGGGATGGTTAGTGGTTCAAATCGTTAGAAGAAGAAGAAAAAGTTGAAAAACTCCCCCTCCCCACACACACACTCAAACACGAATCGACAATAATGAAAATCTGCTAACCCACTCGGAAAAAGCGGTTCTCGGCACTCGAAAGAACATGAGAACTGGAAAAACGAACTATGAAAATTGGTTGGCACAAAAAAAAACCAAAAAAAAAGAAGGAGAAGTATAACGACGCATAAAACCGGAGAAAAATGTCCAACCAGGGGATAGAGCTTCTGGTGAAAACGGCTGCAATCATATGCATGATATAAAGCATAATTCCACCCAGCGCCGCTCGAACGAGTGTTCGGGAAGCAGTGAGTTGTGTTTTCAACGAGTTGTGCGATCCTTCCCACTGGCTGCCGGAGGTCCTGGAGGTGGAGATGGGGTGGAGGGACGAAAGGTTGGACGTGTAAGAAAAAAAACCCATGAAGAAAAAACAAAACGGAACCGAGTCCGCACATACTCATCCACGCATAATACATGGGCCATCCATATTTCGGCCAGAGCCACACTGATAACGGGACCCAGTTTGCGGAATTTTGAATTCACAGAAACAGAATGCGACTATTGTTCTGCATATTTCATATTTTATTCGAGAGCAGCACACAGCACATTGTACCGCTGGCGGTAGTAGTGCGCGCCGACGGGTGGGGAGTTGGGCGGATTTCACCGAGTTGGGCACCGAGCGCCGCTGAACATCGAAGTACTCCCTTGTGGCTAATTTTCGCAGCCGGGAGCGCGGCACGGTTTGGCGCTCGGGAGGGGTCGGGGCGATGGGCGGAAACGGGGCCCGTTTGTGGGTGTGGATGAAATATGGACAAATGGCGGGCAGAGTAACGCCTGACGGTTGGCGTGACGAATGCCGGGACTCCGCGAGTCACGAAACATGGATGAACAACCTCGGCCAGGAGGCGGGGGAAGGGGTTGGGACGAGGCTGGAATGTGAGTAAAAGTAAAACAAATACAGTTCCATTCTCATCCCCCGCCCGGTGTTGGCCATTGTGTTTCCGAGTGCACAGAGGAATCTCGCATTCGCCGAGATGTCCTCGGTGCTAGCGGGAAAAACATATCGACGAAGGGCGGAGGAATCCTGGCCGGCAACATGCTAGCATGGCCTGAATAGAAGGATAGAAAAGCGCCGGGGAAAAAACGGAACTATCCGTTACAACCGCACTTCATCATCGTCATCGCAGCCACCGGATGGATCTGCCCACGGGTTTTCCACGGGAGCTGGCGACCACAAAACCGGAACGAACGTACGAGCGCTTAAGCGACGGAAGAGAGGTCTAATAAAGCCGTTTCCAGGGCGACGTTAGTGGATTCGCTCGCAGCGAAGATTTCTCCATCGCGGTGGGACTTTCCCGGCGCTTTTCCGACCCTTGCGCAACGAGGACGAGCGAGCGCGCACGCACACACTAGTACACTGTCAACCACGAGTGGATTAGCGGTTGAGTTGGGTTTGCTGGGAATTTCACAATACATGAAGTTGGACACTCGTTGCATATGGTGTTTGGGAAATTTTTGGAAAATTCATTAAATGCCCCTCTACTCTAAGCCCCGTGGTCGCCAACTCTCGCACACCGTCGATTGTTTCGGTTGTTCGCAAATAGTCCGACACATTTAATTATTCTATGGTCAAAATTGTGGAAAGTTTATTCGAATTTATTACACTTTGCTTCACTCCAGCAAAATTGATTGCGCATAAGAAAAAGTGTTTGTAAATATATCAGGTATTTTAAAGCCGGAACTTATATTAGGAGCTCTATACTCATAAACTGTTTTGCAGCAACTGCCTAAATCTTGTTTCGGCGATAACATATAATAGTAACAAGCTAAATTAAAATTTCAAATGGCTCTACATTATTACAGTTTGCAAATCGCAGTTCAACGAAACGTAAGCTGATCCTCGAAAGAAAATATGGTTGATTGTGGCATTGTGAACTTATGTTGACTGCGAAAATTATGAAACCCGTCTTTTCGTAAACATTGGCATCCTGAATGTGGAAATATATAAATGCACGTGATTCTATGTACCGGTCTAGCCGAAACATGTTATGAATGGGGAGTTAAATGAACACAGTGTATCGTCGACTAATTTTGTGGAAAAGTTTTTGCGCTTATCAGTTTGGTTTTTGCGCCTTAAACACTTCATAAAGCTACCGCCCTAAACATAACTAATCATATGATGATTAATTCATAGTCTAACCATTTCACTCGACCATCGCGACGTTGAAGGGATAATGGTGAGAAAAAGTGGACAATTATCCTTTTGCCAAATTATTTTTTTCATCTCCTTATGGACCACCGTTTAAGCCGCTTACGGCAGCCATTTGCCAGCCCGGCCCACGAATCAACTGCTCGCAGATCATTAGCAGTTCGATTGTCGCAGGATCTATCCACTGGGGATAAGTGGAACTGGATAGTGAAATGAAACACATTAAATGTGTTTAGTGAATAGCTACGAATAAAGCCCAACACTATCCCCACGAAACACAAGCAAACCATTTGCTGCTTGCCTTTCTGCATGTGAATAAAGAAAAATTCACAAGGAAAACCTCCCCTGTAACTCTCATACGATGCTGACCTTCGAGACCCTTTCCCTGTCACACTTGTTGAGCGGACAATTTCCGTTGCACATTTCCATTCTTCCGTACCCAGAGACGACGGCGGAGGTTATTAATCTACTTATGCGAAACCATTCCAGGAGGAGCCCGAGCGATACTTCCCCGCTTAGTTGAGGGCGCCATTATTCGTTGTTTGCTTAACTAGTTTCCCTTTTTTGCTTGCTCACAGACTCCCACAGATTTCAAAAGATGATTCCACGGGAACTGGCCGGGAGATGTCTGTTTCTCCTTTGCACACCGCACCGCGTTTTTTTCCTTCGCCACTCCTTTTCGCTGACGTAATCCCTACGGCTCCACCCCAAAAACCCGACCGACCGTGTCATCCTTCATCGTTGCTGCTTGATCGAAAAAATAACGCACCTCCAAAAGCAATTATCCCTTCCAGCGTGCGGCCGAGGGCATGGCGAGCGGCGGGCGGACACCCTTTCCATTCTCCCGTCTCTCCAACCATCCAGAAGGAAGAGAAAAGATTACGAAAAGAAGAAGAAAAGCCATCCCGCCCGGACAATCCGTCGCCGGTCGGCCGTCAGCCTAATGGTTGCGTTGTTTGTCCAAATCTTTCGTCATTATTCCCTGCTTAAACCATTTAAACATAATTAATTTACAGCTTTCCGCAGGACAGCGGGGGACGTGGTGAGATGAGGGCCCCGAGGGCCAGCCAGCCAGCCTCCGCCAGCCGGCCTCCGCATAGCGGGAAAACAAACGAACGAACTAACAGTTTAGTGAGAACGATGAAATCAGCTCCGGGAAAGCCGACGCGGCAGGAAAAGCGAGTGGTTGATTTTCCTCCCACCGAGGAGCCGGGCTGCATTGCGGGGATGAGCGACTTGTCTTGTGGTATCAGCCTTGGCGCGATTAGTACCGACACAAGACACCGATAATGATCCGCTTCATCCGAAACGGCAGAAGCGACAGGCCTGGTTGACGGTTGAAGGTCCCGAGTTTTCCGGGAAGGGGTGCAACTCTTTAGCATTTCGTGGGGTTTAGAATAGGCGACGCTCCGTGCTTGAAGCGTGCCCGTAGGTCTGATCTGGAACTGGAAAAGATTAGGGAGTCCATTGCTAATGATTGGGGATGTGGCCGTAGCGTGGAAAACAAGCCACAGAATTAGTTCGTTGCGCGAAAGCTAGTTGAAAAGAAATTCGAACCAAGACTGGAGCGAAATTCAAGAAGCTTCGGGGGTCATGGCCCCTTCGGGATGAAAAATGAAAGTTTTCCATCGTTGCTAGAAAATGAGAACAACATTTGATAATATGATCACACTCATCTAAAGTCCAGAACGAACACAATCTATTTCCCCACCGTCTTTCCTTACAATGGTTAGTAGAGATGACAATGAAAAACAACATATCCATTCGCCTCTCCGTCGCCCCGCTTTCCCGTGTGGCCAACGAATTCGAATTGTTTCTTGCTCGTTACCAAACGGAAGGCTACGATCGTAAATCATTCCGCGTGCGTTCGCGTTGTGAATGTGGGAATGGACATTTTTCCATTCTCTTCCACGGAACGATTGTAGAAATGGAAGGCTTTCCTAACGGGAGCAGTACTAAATAGATTCCGCCTTTTCGCTCTTGCCATCCGGCCACCCATGTGCCGCAGGTGGGCAGGAAGAATGGAAGAGCAAACGCGTAAAAAAAAGACACTCCAGAGGATCGAATGTCGACAAGTGGAAGAATCGCAGCATGCCGAAGAACTCCCGCGGGGTGGCAAGAGTGTACTCAGCGCAAGAAAGCGTCCCGAAGGACCCGGGACGGAATCTGAGAAGCTAGCATTAAACACACATTAGAGCAAAGTGAATAAATCTCTTGTGCAAAAATAAACCTTTCTGCTGGTCGGCCGAGCTGTCTGGTGGCCCCGGTTTTACTTAACGTCCCCTGGCCTGCTTCCGCTTCGTCTTGGTTGGGACTCGGGACTCGGGAAAGCTCCAGTACCGCCGCTGGATCAGTATCGGTGGTCCACCGAGGGGCGGGGGGCTGTTACAGATGAATCCAACCGCCACGCGCCTTCCGTTCCCTTCGCCTTTTTTCGACCACCGGACCAGGAACTTCGGGGGCGGCTTCGAGATTTTTCCGTCCCCCCCCCTTTTGTCCTTAGGCGGTTTGTGGTTTTTCACACGAACCCCGGAGAAGAAAACGTTGATTGTTCGGTTCGGTGAGCCATCCGAGAAACTGAAGCTGTCCAGGGGGCGGGTCGAGGAGACAAGCGGCAGTGGGTCCTTCTGGTTCCGCCTGGAGTGTGGGCATTAACGGGGCAAAAATTGAAGCCGAAACGTGGTTTGCGGTTTGCCTGCGGGGCATTAGCAGATCTCTCTCGGCGGAGCGGGATTCCACTTAACGGCAGTAGCCGGAATCAGCCATCCGAGACCGGGGAAAGTGATGCGAGAAAAAAGGGCCCAGCCCGGCCTCGGAGCATCGCCTCCCGAGGTGGCGAATTCAACGAACTAGCTCCCCGAAGCGCCTGTTGTCCGGTAGCGATGTAACCGAAGGTGAAACGCAGGCGTACGAAGGGGGACGCCGGACGTGGGAGATTAGTGCCAAGAAACGCTGAAACTGACGGCACACCAAACCGAACCTAAGCCCGATGAGTCCGATGGCCCCACTGCACACGGGGAAAGCTGAGAAATTAAAGGAAAAACCAGATGTTTCTTGTATGGAATAGAAGCAATCGTTGTTCGACGCTGTTTTTCCACCTCTCGTCCCTTACGATCCACCCAGCGCCGGGGCGGAACCGGGTTTTCTTCTGGGGTTCGATCGCCCGACCAGAATCGTCGCGTCTTTTCCATTTTCGTGCAAACGATCGCAACTCCGGGTTGCGGCGGCGGGAAAACCACAGCTTGTGCGCACCGAACCGTAATAATACGGTTCCTTTGTGGAGCAATAATTCTTGCCATCGTCCCACCCCAACAATCACCCTTCGACTAGGTGCGGTCCCCGTTCTCGGAGCGTTCTCGGCTGGGCTCTTTTCTTTTATTCGTACGCTTCCCAAAATCGGGAGGGTGGGGGTTGGGGGGTGGGGGGGGGGGGGGGGGGTCTCTCTGATAATGGGCCGCCTTGGAATAAAGCGCTACTCATGGTACATTTTCTTCTTAAAGTGCAGTACGCCTCTTGTGGAAAGAAATGGAACCGTTCCCGGACGCCCAGCTCTGGTCCACCAACAACCGGTCGATGCCAATTGCAGTCGCTTAATATTTGCTACCGATAATTTAGCGCAGCTGCAGCTACCCCAAGCACCAGCTTCCCAAAACGACGAGGCCCATTACCCAAGATTGACTGGTGCGAGAGAGAGAGAGGGAGGGAAAGAAGGCGAAAAAATGGCGAAAAACCTTTCAGTTTCGCTCGGTTTGGGGCGGCTTCGTCTATCTTTGTTTTTTTTCCTTCTATTATTGCATCCAGCTTCATCGACAAATTTAGTGGCTCATGGATTTCCACCGCCGTCGTCGTTCGGTGGAAATGGCCTAAAATTAACCTTTACCAGATGTGCCGAATTAGCTCCGGGCGCGGTGCGGTTCAGTGAGCCACGGCCGGCACTCGGCGAAGAATGATGGAGTTTCGCGTGGCGTGAACGGATCGCACCGTGGGAAAACGAGGTACGTGAGGGGCAGGCCGAGAGAGCCGGACTGCTGCGATTTGTCTAACGGCCGGTGGATAGCACAAGTCATGCACCCAACGCGAACGCTTCGACGGCTTAATGTGGGCTTTACAGATTTTTCCGGTGGAATTCGCAGGTATTTGCGCTTTCCCGCGAACATTCCATACAAATGGCCGGCTTCGAACGGGAAACTCGAGTTCTTCGAATTATTAGAAATAAAGTATTAATCATTAAGTAGAACTTTAATACTTCTTCCCGCCTCTTCCGGTGCGCCTCGAACAAAAAAAAAAGGAACATTCTTTAGAATGGAAAATGATTCTTCAAAACGTTGCTTCACAATTCCGGATAAGGGCGAAAGGCGGTTGAAAAAGAAACCCGAGTGAGGAAAAGCCCAACGTGTTCCCAAATAAATGCCGACCCTAAAACTGACAACTGCTTTAAAATATGCGCCCGTCCCTCCATTAATCGATTTGTTTACTTTATTGCTGGCCAAACACACACTTGAAACTGTCCGGTTCTACCCATTTAGATGAATCGGGGGCTTTATTTATTTTGGTTTCTTTTTTTTTTTTGGCTACCGTTTTTCCCTCAACTCGATAGCACTTTACGACACCATTCCACATGCCTTATCAAATCCCGGAAATGAGAACGATAAATGACAAACGGCAAGCTATAAGGAAGGATCAAACGGCTTTTCCCAAGCCCGGGTTCGCCAGCCGAGCCGACCAGACTTTTCACTACGGTCAGCAATGTTTCCGGTCGCTTTTTATCCGTCCCGTTTCCATGAAGGTTTCCAGGGATGGTTGGTGGGAGGGAGACTGGGACCGAATGGTCGTCCTGCCCACCGCGACTGATGGTAAACCTGTCGAATTTGAATACTTTCTCCTCGGGTTCAAGGAAGCAGAAGTAGTGGTATCGTTTTTCCGAGCTTTTTATGTAGAAACGGAGGCATCCATTTGACTTCCTGGCATCCTGTTCAATTTGGCTTTCCCACATTCTGTCACTTCCAGGCAATGCCTCCGCCTCTTCCACCGTGCGGATATCGCCCACCAACCCTGGAAAACATCACTCTAACGTTTTTATGTTTATTTCGTTCCATTTCATTTGGCGCGGCTCCGACATCCCGCGCCCTCTCCTCGCTCCGCTGCCGGTGAAAAAAGGCGAACCCAAGTGTTACGTGGGCTCGTCCCCCCGTCGTGCCCTTCTTCCATCCTGCCTCGTGCGGTCGCCGTTCCGAGCATCAAAGAGACGACCTCATACGGCTGAAGGCAATCGTCCTATCAAAACATTCGTCAGCGTGCTTTCGTTTGTCTGACGGAAATCGATCGGACGGAAGAATCGAACCGAAGGGGACCCTTGGGCGACCTTGGCAACCGGTGTGCTCGGCGGACGAGGTGTAATTTCGTTTACAGTTTGATCATTTATTTTTACAGCCCTCTCCAGCTGAGAAGGGAGAGAAAGTGAGAGAAGTATACACAAAAAGACGACACGGTCCTTCACCATTAAGTATCCTTCTCGGTTCGCGTAGCCGCCGCGAAGTTACTTTCGCGAGTCATTAGCTTATTTAACGCCCGCCATTACACGTTCCGAACGGTGCGCGGCACGGCGTGTCGCCGGAAGTCGTGCGGTGTGCGGCCAAACCGGAGGAGGGAGAGGTTTCGAAAAATCCAATTAAAGGTGTATTGAATGCAAGTTGTCTTTTTTTCCTCCTGTCGGGAACACAGCGGAATGGCACATCAAAGCAAAAGTCGCGTAGGCCGCAATATGCTACCGAAGAGCCAATGAAGAGTTGTTCTTTTCTGCCTGCGAATGGAATGAATTTGACTTTCGGATAAGTTACTTGAAAGAGAATTAGATTCCTGGAGCCAACCATTTGCTGATTTGTTAAAACAAAACATGGCAACATTTAGCGTTTCCACGAAAATTGTAAAGTCTTGGGCTCACTTTTTACCGTATGGTATTGCTACATGAAATGGTCACTGCTGAGGCTTAACAAATGTCACACAAAGACTTAGGATTGTCGCCATTACTAACGACATCTTGAAGAAACACTTTTTCATTACCTGTGCGGGAGCTTAGGGATGAAACATTAACATAACTATAGACGTTACTGGGATCATCCCGTTCTTGGTTGGTTTTGCATCGATAGACTCCTAACAAACGCAAGATAAGGCTGAGTTTTATTTTGTAGTCTGGCCGATCTGTTCCCGAAAGCTTTTACAAACCCCCGTTCCGGTGCTAAAACCGAAGCAACGAACCAATGAGCCAGTTCAGCGACGGAATCACGGAATCAAAATCCAGTTCCCGGCAGCTACCGAAGCACGCGAAGCAGAAGCTCTTCATCTACTGATAACATTGTGACGACATGGCATTCCTATCGGCTCCGCATCGATTCCTTCGACTTCGAGGGAGCTCATAAAAATGGGATCGTTATTGTCACTTTCACCCGATTCGCTGAACGGAGCGCGACATCCACGGCGGCCACGTTTCTGCAGCTGAAGCATATCGCCCTCTTCGGCCCGCACCGAACACCCACCGCCGCCCAACGCTCCCCATGGCCACGATAGGCATTTGGCATTCACACTCGACTAGCGGCATTATAAAATAGGTCGGTAAGATCATAAATGCGTCGTCGTGCGGGGAATGAAATCGAACCCTCCGGGCAACCATCTTCTCGTCCCTGAGCCCTGCCTGCGTGGGCCGAGGGGAGTCATCGCGGAGCGCGCGCGGAGATGAGGGAATAATGGCCCCGCGGAAAAGCATAAAAGTTCGATTTCATTTCCTCTACACCCTCCCCATAGTCTCCCACGGCCCTTCCCCGCGTCGGGGGACGTCCTGTGACGGCGGTCCCCACAAATCGACCGCATCCGGATCGGCGCGCAGTCGGTGCCGGAATGGATGCGTTTTTCAATACGCTCAAGTTATGCGCCATAAAAGTTATACATTTCCGTCAGCCCCTCTGGCGTCGCATATTGGGCTCGCACGCAAGGGGCCGGCGTGGCAGGATGTGTTTGTCGACGGCCGTCCTTCCCGTTCGGCTTTCCCCGCGGCGCAGAACGACGACGACAACAAAAAGCCGGAGCGAAGCGGCGCTGGTGCCATTATAGCGGGACACTTGACTCGAGATATTTATTGTGCTGTTCTCCGCGTTCCCCTTCCCCGAGCTGTGCGAGGCGCTGGCCGCGGATGAGAAAGCATTTGAAAGTTGATAGCGCCGCCTCCCGCGCTGTTCCCCGCGCCAAGGAAAAGCATCCCTGCTGGAAACGATATTGAAAATTATGCAACATGGAAAAAGTTTTGCCACAAGTTTCTTGTCTTTCTCCGTGAACCGCTGACCCAACCTCCTTTCTATCTTTCTCTCTCTGTCTCTTTCCGTCTTTCATTCTGCCATGCGAGGACAATAGAACCAGGCAAGAAAACCTGCCCGAAGGAAGGACCGATTTTCCAATAGAACAACGCCCTCCTTCCGATCCCCCTGCGATCCGTGGTGCAAGTGCTCAATTCCGCTTCCGGGGCTGGCGATGCCAACTCGAGAACCCACTCGGCGTGCGTGAAGCTTGACACGTTCCAGGCGATCGTCTCTCCAGCCGACTCTCTCTCGGACGTGCCAACAGACGTCGGCGAACGAACAAACAAACAAACTGCCAGCAACCAGTGACGTGCATGTTAAAAGGTCTTCTCTTTCTCTTCGCACGACAGTTTAATTTGTACGGATTAGATGATCAGTATGACTTTTGTGTGGTAATTCATCGACTTCTCTCAAAGATGTCTAAACAATTGTTTCGGAACAATGAATGTTGATCCTGCTCGAGGAAATTTCATTCTCTATTCCTCTTTCTGGTTTTTCTTCTCTCTCTTCAAGTGGAGCGCGATGACTCCGATTACGAGATATATTTATGATTATTTAGATATCATCACGATTTCGTTTTTAAATGAATGGAATATACAAGCACAACGACATTTTCTTTCTTGTTTTACTGAATCAGAACTAAAAAACTAGATTCAACTTTTGTTTTAGATCTTTTCATTTATCTATTCGGGACATATCAAAGGAAATGATCAACTGACGATATCGATATATTATTGGGAAAATGGAAATGAGAAAACAACATAAATTTGGAGAAAGTTGGTGAGGCGAAGAGAAATAAGGGTATGGAATGGAGAAATTGGGGAATTAAAGCATATAGGATGCGCAAACGGAATATGGCAAGCGAAGAACTGAAATCGAGGTTGAAGAAACATGAAAGGGTCGAAGGGACAGCCCGTCGTTGCTGAGGCAGCGACTCACAATAGACAGAAAGGGAAGCTAGCACAATCAGTTCAGGTTGTTTATGCAGTAGCAGCAAGTGTAACATAGTATGAAATTCGAACGAAGGATACATGCATCGAAGATTCTTGTCCAATGCTTTGAAATAGTACAATTATATTGTGTTCGTTCCTGCATGTTGGAGCATATCCGTTCTTCAAATGTTTAGCTACTGTTGATTCACGCAATCAGTTGACTCGTGACCCTAACAATGATTAGGATTGATCAACTGAATAAAAAAATGTAAAAACGTACTGTACTCTGATTGATATTGTAATTTAATTATTTCACAACAATCAGACTGTTTAAAATCCTAAGCCGGGTATTCTTAGCTTTAATATATTTGCATAAAAAAATCCATTATTAAATTCCGAACTTGTGTCCCTTTTTATTCAGAACTAAACATTATTTACTTTTCGTTTTTTTTATTCAGCAACGATAAATGAATCGAATTCATGCAGCGATCTCAGGCGTTAGCTATTTTTGGAACCAGTGTTCCCAGCTGCAAAACTAGGCCTCTTCCCAGTGCGTAGCATGTCCCCGTGTCAAACGGCAATCGATGCGAACATTCATCACGTCGGAATCTCCCATCGGGGCATAGGAATCTATTTCAAAGTGTCTCCCAGGAGCAAACACACTGTTTTCGTTGTTCGTCTTAAAAAAGAAGACGAGAAGAGCGACGGATCTGATTTGGCAACAAAAAGCCAAGAAACATGCGTTTACCCAGTGACCCCGGCCAACCCCCCAGGTCCCCGTGAGCGATGTTTCTCACGTCAGAACGGCTACATTTCCTCCGCGTTCCTCCATTCGGTTCCGGTTGTCGTCGTTTCGTTAGAATGCCGAGTTGCGACCGTGTGACCGCTGTTTCTCTGCCGACCGAGTTTTATGTTCGACCATCTCGTCGACCCCGACCACGACTCCCGGCCAAACCGGAGCTGGCCGGAGTCAATCGATCCGACTGGCGAGGGAATGGAATGTGCTCGTTCGGTTGCTTCTTCCTGGTATTATTCTATTTTTTCGTTCGTTTCATTCTTTTGCGCCAGAATGATGCCACCGGCAGCATCGACAAACAATCAGCAATCTCGAGCCGGCACCGGGGGACACGAGACTCGAGTCCGGTCGGATGGAAAGGGGTGATCTTAACTTTGCCTGGTCCTGATGGCTGTGTGTTACTAATGGCGCAACGTTCCCGGTGCTTGTAACCAAGGAAAACATGTCCAGTGGAGCGTATGGGTGAGGGAAGACGAGGAAGGGGGGGAAGTGGGAACAGGATCAATCAATCCTGTTCGTCCTGTTTCAATGTTTTCCTTCCATTAGTGTCGGCCGCCGCCACTGCCGATAGCATTACGGTTTGTGGCTTTATCGATAGCACTCCCTCGGGTGGACCCCGGGAAAGCCCAGGCTGAGGAGGAGGTTTCCGGGGGGCCAAACTGCACGAAAGCAAACCACAGCGGGGACGAGAACAGAACAAATCGTCTTCGCAATCGAACTCCGAGTCCTTTCCAGTTCAATTGTCCAGAGGGAAATGATTGCCTTCGCCATTTTCGTCACCCACCCCCGGCTAGGGCCCGATGGGGGGAATGGCACACGGAGTGGGGAGTGGATGACGGGTACCGGAACGGATGGGAAAATAATCAATTTAACATAAATCGATCTGTTGAATGAGATGATTATTTGCAGCTCGCTCGCTATTACCAAGCACAGCCCGGACGATGACGATCATGATGATGATGCTGATGCTGATTGTGGATGACGGCTTCACGGGAGCGGCGGTTGAGGGATGGGAAGAAAAACATCCGAACGGGGTGGGGTGTGAGGGAGGATCATGCTAACAAGCAGCCCAAACTAACTGCCACTGGGAGGACAGTCGAGCGCCCTCGTTAGGGGAAAAGTTTGAGGTCACGACGATTAGTGCACGCGTCGGCGAGTGCGCGAGTCCGGGAAACCGTCCGCAAACAGCTGGAGCACGGTGTTGTCCATTCCGCCCAGCAGGACGAGTTCTGAATGTGGGTGGCGGCCGAGCGGGGGAGTTTGAAGAAAAACAGAAAGCAATTTCTTGGTTGTCGAAGTTGTTACTGCAATTCCATCGTGCTCGTTATGACACTGCCGATTCGAATCTTCTCCCAGTGCCAAGAAGAAGGAGAAGAAGACCCGCAGTCCTGGTTGGCTGCACCATCCGCGTCACGACCCTGGTGAACCCCCGCGTCGGTCGTTTGGGTCACACGTTTCGGGTGGAATTATCCCTGCTGGAGCAATACCGACGTCGGCTAGCCGAGGACGGAGCCTTCTCTCTCCCTCTCTTTCTCTCTCACTCTCCAGTGCGTCGGGAATCGAATGGACGCGTTCCGCTGGGAGACATCAGCATAATTAAGGAGAAAATTTCGAGAACAAAATCGTTACTTTTAGCGCGTGGAAAAGCAATTATCGTTGCAAGTGGCGCTCGGTCAGGCGCGAAATGGGTCGCCGAAGACAGTGCGATTAAATTAGGGCGACGGAAGGGCTGGGAAGGGGGAAACTTTCTCAAACGCTCGTCGTGAAGCGGGGGAAAACACGGGGATGGGGTTGGCTTTAATCTGGCAGTGAACATTGGCTTTGAACAAGAAAGCCACTGGAGTACGACGAATGTCAAACTTATTTCTCTCCGTTAAATACTGTAAAGTAGATTTAACATATTCTTTACGAATTGGCACCGTTGGTTGATGATGGAGAAATGACTATTTAGACAAATGATGCGACATTAATATTGGTTCACTTTTATTTCCCCGTCTAAACTAATGAGGACATTTCACAACTCGAGGACAAGGTTTGTAGCTTACAATAAATTTCACCGTAACTATAACATTCATTTTAGCATACATCTTTAAAAAAAATTGTCTCAATATCACCTGTGCTTCCATAATTAATTGGTTATGGTTATGGTTATGGTTATGTGCTAGTATTCTATATTATATCTGGTTATTTGCTATTCTTTCTTAATTTGTGCTGCATTGTGGAGTTAGTGTGTGGTAATGTCTTCTGTCTGTTTACTAGAAATTATACTGAGACACGGAAAGGTGTTGTCTATTTGGACTGGAGCCGCTGTAGCATAGAAAAAAAACACAACAAAATAAAACAAAAAAATCCTCACCTCTCATATTTCTTGGAATTAATATGAACGTTCAAAGATTAGTGACGCGTATCTACTACTACTAAAACGTCTGTTAAGATTTACACATTGGTTAGTTAAGACCGTTTGTTATAGAATACAACTGGGGCATGTGTACAAATAAATTCAAACGTATACAATTAAAGGGGAATCATGTGAATTTAGTGTTGTTTAAAAACAAACGTCCAATCAAGTATTGGACGAATTTACAGCGTTCGCCCCAATGAAAATACTTGAAAGCTTGCCACTAGTATGGAGAATGTTTTTAATTCCTTGAAACTGTCAATGTCTATCCCTTTCTTTTGCCCGTTGTGTGATACGAAGCTGGCGAAGAACAACACAAAAAGCCGCCTGACAATCAAGAAGTAATCTTCACGGTGCCCACGAGAACGTGGCCAACCTCGATCGTGCACGGATTGGCGTCGAAAGTCAATAAAACGAGTAAATACAATGCACTACTTTATGGGCACTAGAGGAACGTGGAACGAGTAGTTGCTTGGTCGTGGTGGGGGGGGGGGGGGGGGGGTTTTTAATATGGTGTGAAAAATAA
>JAOEFI010000003.1:42458979-42475180 GCA_034621735.1 Anopheles plumbeus
CCCCCCCCCCCCCCCCCCCCCCCCCCCCCCCCCCCCCCCCCCCCCCCCCCCCCCCCCCCCCCCCCCCCCCCCACACCACTAGAATCCACGCTTTTCCGAACAAGAACCCAGTCCAAGCAGTGATGTTGAGGTTTCCATCGGTAGGCCGGGTGTCAGTCAGCTGAGCTTCATGCCCATCCTGTCAGTCATTAATATTACTGCCTGCGTGGACGAATCGCGCCTCATCGGAGGAGGAGTTCTGGTGCTGGTGATGATTATTATGATGCTAACCGGTGACGAACAACCCGCAGCGAACCGCCCCCTCCCATCCTGGTCGAGCTTGGCCACAAAGCCAGGACGATCTCTTCGGAAGGATGTTTCCATTTCGCAGCTGGCGCATCAGCGAACTGTGCTGTGTATTTCCCATCCCCCGCCCCAGTCGGGCCTGGAAGAAACCATCTATCTTCTTATCAAATATTTTTCCAACCCCCTCCACACCCCCTCTGGCTCGCACCCCGGAAAACCGCTCTCACCGTCTCCGAGGACACAATGGCGAGAATGGTAAGAAATTGGCTAACCTCCGTTTGAATTCCTAATCTCGTGCCTGCGTCGTCCTTCGGTGTTCGTTGCCTCCTTCGGGGATTAGCGGGCGAACTGTGCGACACGAGGCCCGCGCCTCGGAAGTTCACGGAATGATGAACTGTGCTCACGTCGCCCAACTCGAGCGAGTGGACGAGTGGAGGCCGACCGGGGGACGCGGAGTTAAATGTTAAATTCTGTACATTCTGTGCCCGGCCGAGAACTGACTTTCCGTTCGCTACAAAATGGAAGCGATCTCGTCTGCTGTATCATGACGCTAGTTACCGTTGGAGCTGGCTTTTCGAGCTGAGCGGAAGTAGGGCGTAACCGGAGCTGGCGTCTCGTTCCCGCCGCACTCCTGTCCCTGTCCTTCCCGTCCCCCGTGCTGGTTAAAGGGCAAAGTTTCATTCGACACTCCAGGCCGCTCTCGTCCGCTGTGCGTCCCTTTTGCACGATTGCCATTCGAGCAGCTCACTGGCATATATATAACTCCAAGCGGAGGCACTCACTCAGTGCCGACCGCCAGTCGGTTGAGGCCTCCGTCAGAGGCTAAATAATAAATTGATTCAAACCCGATGACAAATATCACACCTGTCTGTTGGTTTTGCTGCCGTCCTGTGCACACGGCACCGACAGGCCTCGACGTCTATGACTGCGGCGAGTCCTTGGCGTTTCCCTCCCGCCCCTACTAGTAGTGGTGGTGGTGGCGGTGGTAAGCCTGCCCTGCCCGGCCTGCGACAAGGGTGCCAAAGTTGCGCACGTTCCAGCGTTATTTCGTGCCTTCCGTTGATTCTCGTTTGCCATCGGTCGTCCCTGGCCGGCTTCCGCGCCCGGCTCGGCGTTTGATGAACGATGTTTGGTGTCAGAAATTGGTTCATTGCTCGTTAATATTCTCTTTTTTCCACGTTCCTCCCCATGCCCCTTTCCCTCCCACTCGTTTCTCCGGCGGGGCTAGAGTGAGTGCCCTTTGAACGCCCTGCGATAACATTCTTTTAACATAGTTCAATTCCCCGCAAAGGGAGGCGCATACGAACGAGAAAAAAAAACGAATCCCCTGTTACGCATTCCGATTTCGGATTGAATTCGATTAGCTGGACAAATATTTTTCCTAAACGAAGCACGCATGTGCTTGTGGGCTGATTTGGGGAAAGGAAGGACGAGTTCTTTCGAATGCCGTGGACCCTTGGGCACATCGGTGGTGTGAATAACAAGGTGGCAAATAATTTATGAACAGTTATTCATTTAATTAATAACGCCTGCACGTCTTTTTTCTAGTAACCAATTGGGTTATGGAAATGTCACATTCGATTGCGTAGTCATCGCATTAGAGCTAGTAATGATAACATTCCTTTACTGGCGTTGCATAACTCGGGATGCGACTAATGTTAGCATACTTTCGATACATTACCAGTTCGGTTTGGTCAGATTTAGAAATTTCGAATACAACCGTCGTACCTTCAATTGTTTTGAACCGATTTTCCAAGAATATTGTGAAAAAAAACAACAAAACTCTTTATTTGTCATCGTTTCGTTTAGTGAAGAAGTAAAGTTTGAACACAGTTATGGAAAAAATGGTGAACTATGGTGTTTAATTCTCTCCAAACTTTTGAGAATTATGTTAAAAATTAAGATAAGATTGTTTGCAAAAATAAAACATTTTTAAACATTTTTACAAACTTTAAAAATCAACTTTCTACAATCGTGTGGTTTCAATTTCATATGTTTTGGAAGCCCTTCGAAACCGCGTCGTGTAAAAACTCTTTCGAAAAGCTTTCACCTTTATATGCTTTCTCCCTTCCCCTTTTTCCTTCAAATCGTCAGACATTGCGCCATGCAGGCGAGTACGAAGAATAATAATCTACTCGGGAAAAGTTTATTCCATATCTATAATTCATCGCCAGATAAAAGCGCAGCGAACGAAACTCGACGAAACGGCCCCCAGTTAACGATACACTCAATTTTTCAGACAATTTGGCAGCAAGATTATGGACACTTCGTTACACTTATAGCGTTATCAATATTTTTTTCGAGACCAAAAAAAAAGAAAAGAAATACACATACATCTATTATGAACGAAAAAAAAAAAGAAAACCATTCATCATACGCGAAACCAGCGAGATCACTGGAGCAAATAAAAAAATAGCGAAAAGCGAAATAGCCCGAGCGAGCAGTGGTGCCGAATCTACCTTCACATAAACCATGCGATCAATTTAACGAATCCTTCCGCGCGCATAAAAGGTTTATCAAAGCCATACCAATTTTCCAGCCAAGCAGCGTTCGAAGAAGCGGTTCGCATTTCCGCATTTCGATTCGACTGGAACTTGGGGGTGGGGGTCCCGTTGTGGAGGGACGCGCCCCAAAACGGAACACCCTTTGCGCGTTGCATTACCGCCCCTCCACCACCGACCCTTCTACCCGCTGTACAGGAGGTAAGGCGAGCACGCTGGATTTGAAAACGTTTCGAGTGCGCCGGAACGTAAGCGGAATGGTCGATCTTTGCAATAAATAACCTTTTATTGTTGCCCCAGTTCAATATATTCTCATTTATGCGGATTTGCTATTGACCCAATTTTCCGCTTCCCCCCCACCCGGTCGATGGACGCTTTCGTTCGTTCGTTCTCTGGTCCCCCTTCCAGTTGGCTCGGCGATGCTCACTTGCCATCAAAAAACGTGCCATTTTGAAAAGTTTGCTTTGCTGGCGAGAAAATTGGCGGTTGTCGGTGGCGGGGAAGGGCTCGGCTGGGAACCCTCAAACGGAATGCAGAACGTAACGAGAACGAATCGGGGGGGTTCAATTTTCAAATTGGGCGCTACTGGGCACACGATCCCCATTTCACATAAGCCACCCGCCAATCTTGGTTAATGTCAAACCGGATGGACAAAACGGAGTGGCAAAGGAATAAAAAAAAATGGTACGCGACCGCCGGGTTCGAAACCCCGAAATACAAATTCGCCGCCAATTCGCGTCTAAACTGATGTAGGGACGCAAGGCCTCACGGTGCGGTTCGGGTGTGCATTGTGAGAAATTTATTGCCCGAACCGTCTGGGCATAAACATTTCGAAATCAGTTTTCTCATATATTTATTCTTTTCTTGTGTTTTCTTTCGTCCCGGCGCAATTTGTTTCCTCTCGCGCTTCCTGGGTGGTGTGTTTCTTTTCCCTCTGTTCTCCCGCGCGGGAAGTATTTTACATTCTATCGTCACTCCATAAACGCGAACCGACCTTATGGCACCATCTGCGGTCGTCCGGGCGCAGGAAGAAGTAAGAAATTATGGAACACCCACCCTTTCCCCGCCCCGGCAGTAGATTATCGTTTATTGCGCACAGAATGTCCACGACAATCTCCGCCGTCGGGGTGGGACATTCCGTGAACCGGAAAATGGCTGACGCAACAGGCCCCATCCGTCCCATGAATGCTCATCGAGGCAGCAGGACTTGGATGCTGTGCGACTTCTTCGGCGGCGGACGAAACCACCCGACCGCCGGGTTAATGCTTTCCCGCTTCGGGCGCTTATCTCTCGCTTTCCGGCTGGCCAGCCCGGCCAATGGACCACGACCCCGGTGGGAGCTTAAAGACCCGGGAACATCACGTTCCCAGCGGGCATAAACATACATCTTTCGCCATAATGGCGCGCGGAATGGGGAAGTCTTTTCCCTATTCGCTGCCGCAGCAGGGACGGGAGCGCGGCGGCGAGGGTCTGGCGAGTTTGGCGCTCGTTGGCCCTTCACTTGGGGGCTATTTTTCACACTAGCCATCCTCCTCGAGCCTTTCTCATCGAGGTTCCATTAGGGACGTTATAGACGCTTGTTCCAATTATTGTACGTCGTATCGATTTTCCGGAAACTATTTCCCGGCATAAGACTTCCGCCCGACTATCGCCCTCTTTTCCTCGCCCTTGTATAACAAACCCGTTACGGTTCGCTTCTGTCCGAACAAATGAGTCTCAAAGTCCCGTCGTCCTTGAGGAGAGTTGTCATGCCCTTCACGCCTCCGCTTCCCTCCGAACGGTGGTCCGGCCCGGAGAAAGGATTTCCACCGAACCGACAAGATAGACCTGCAGACACCACCGGGTTCTGACGCTGCAGCAACAGCAGCTAAAGGATCCCTTTTCGACATCGGCAGGAGCCCTCTGTCTCTGGACGGAACCGGATGGTGAATAGACTGACCCAATTTGGCTACAAAATCACTGGAAACTTCACTGACAGATGAGCCGATCGGCAACGTCGGAGCCGGTGCGTTGAGAGACTTTGATACGTGAATGCAGAACTTTTGACATTTCATGGCCACATCCATCCGACTTCCAGACTTGATGAATTGGGCTCGTTCTTTTTTGTTTCGAATTAGTGAACCGTCAGAACAGACAATGCGCGAGGGGTGAACGAAGGGTTTTTCGGAGAAAGCAGACAGGGAGGGATGGAAAAAGGGCGGCCCAAATTCATCGAACCGGCGACTTTGCACAAACTACTTCCAGTTGTGTTATCCCAGAGACCATTGTGATGTTCCAAAATTCGAACTTGGGTGAGGACATGGCACTGGGACACCCGGGGCCGGCTTGCGGGACAAGTTTGCAGCCGAAATGTTGAGTCTTCATGAAAATTTATGGCCAATCCCCGGTCCGGCCCGTTTTTACGCTGACTACGAGCCTTTCGCTATCGATTGTTTGTACAATCGCTTCGAACGGAAGTCAGAACTCTCGTTTCCGCTCCATTAGCATAGTGAGTGCGAGCCGGGCCGAGTTGAGCCGGACCGGCATTCGAGCGTGTGTGTGTGTGGGTGTGTGTGGGTGTGCGTATGCCGGCGGCCCCGTTTAGTGAGCACAATACCGAGGATTACCGGCCCGCAGCCGCCACCACCAGGCCCCGAAGGGGAGCGAGAAAAAGGCGACCACGGCAGTATCGAGACGGAACCGTGGAACAAAATACTCGATATTGAGTTGAGCCCACTCCACCCACCCAACTTTACGGGTACCAGCAGCATGAACATCCAACCGGAGCGGGGGAGGTCATTTGAGGGGTGGGTCGAAATATTCCGATGGAAATTAGGTGCTAAAGCCGAAATCATCATCATTTGTCGAACCATTCAGGCGCAACGACTAAATGAGGTATGTGGCCCGGGCGTTGGCTAGGAGGAGGTCCTTAGTGGTGGGCCTGGGCGTTGGAAAACATTGTCCGGTCAAGCGGAACGGCGCTTTTCGGCGAACGTTGGCGACATCGGCGAAAGTTTAGTCTTGCTCACAGAATGGGGCGGACGGACCGAGAAGGATGCCGGACGCCCTGAAGGGGGCGGAGATGTTGTGACAACTTTTGACTTATTGCGTATTGCTTGTTTACATTCGAGCGGATTCCAGGTTGGCCTTTCCGCTCAGCCGAGCGGAGCGCATGCAAAAGTTGCAGAAATGATGATAGCGAGCAGAAGGAGAATGCAGCCCTATCCAACCGGCGCGATGATAATGGGTGATAAATTATGGAATAATGTACGCATAATAAACTTTCCGGCCAGGCGCTGGAGTTCGGTGGCTCGTCCGTTATCGACCGATCGATCGCTGGAACCGTCCGAACGTTGAAAGAATCAATTTCGAGCTGTTCGAAAGGTTAGCCTGAGAGGGATAGAACAGGCAAGAGAGTGGGAGGGAGGGAGGGAGGGAGAGAATGGCGTCGGCGTTAGATGGTGCGGTCAGTCGCCCACACAAGCCTACGGCAAGGAGGGAATACTTTATCGTACATTATGCATGCGAAGGTACACAACTGGAATCCATTTTGTATGCATGTTTTGCAAACGTTCCGACTTGCAATAAAGTTGGCTATTTATGTTTGCGCCATAGGAACGGTTTTATATTTTCCATTCAAGACAAACAATTTCTACAAAAAAGAAGTTATTTTCTTAGGAAAAACAGTTAGCTTAATTCAAAAGTTTAATTCAAAATCAGCGATCAAAAATCATGGGATAAGTGGAATTACTTTGGGAAATAGAAAGGAAAAACGGGCGCGCTGCGCTTGTTGGTGTAATGTTTAAATTTAAATTTCCTTCGGGGCCCGAATAATTCGCAAATGTTGTGCTAAACGCAACCACAATCGGTTTCGCGTTTGTGGTTTTGAAAAAACATCAAATAACGGAAACTCTGGCGCTCCATTTCCCGTGGAATGCGAAATCCAACGAACCGTTCTTTCTGCCTGACGAAATCGTTCTCTCCGGCATCCGATCGATGACGCGTTTCCTCGCTTCCTTCCGCGGGACAACCCGCTCCCTACCGTAGCTTCCGGTTGGGCACAATTTGTGTAGTTTGCAGCAAACACTCAGCGCGTCGGCTGTGAAACCCGCTGAAACAAACATTACCTGTAAATGAAGTTCCTCTGCGTGGGAATGGCCGGATTCCACAGAGGGGCGAGTTTTGCTTTGCTCCACGGGAAAGGCGAGGGAGGAGAGGTGAAGGAGGACGTTGGCCGGGCGGAGGGCGATGTGAAACAATTGCAAACAACCCACATTACCCGGGCCCGAAAACCGGACGCACCATTTCACAAACATTGCACACACTTCAAACAATCCCCAGCAGGCCGGAACATTCAAAACAAAACGATGCACGCTTTTCCACCGGTTAGCAGTCAATTTCCACCGGGCATGAATTCGCCCGACGCCGACCGACGCCCGACTGGCTCCGCAGATTGGCCCCGTTCGCTCGGTTTTATGAGCGGCATAAAATATCTTTAAAACATATTTTCCCACACCCCCACCACCACCCACAACCGCAACATCTCACCCCAGAGCCGAAGCAGGAAGTGGGAAGTGACCCAAACCGAGTACGGACACAACTCCAGTGGTACAGTATTAGAATTTATAAGTGTACATGTCCGCCACTGTTTCGCGTTTTGTGTTTTCATTTTACTTCAATTCTAGGGTGCATGTGTGTGTATGTAGGGTAGATTTTTCTTCTCTCCTGTTTGCGCCACTTCCGGTCCTACCCACCGGCTGGAACGGGGGCCCGTTGCCGGTCTATTATTATTGAAAACCATGCTCGCACTATTCCGGCCGCGGAGGGCCTGGTCGTGTCAGCGGGCCCATTCATTTTCCGTCGGCACGACCCGGCGTGGACCAACCCCAACGCCCAACATGGGTCCGACATGCCTACTGCACGTTTGAAAAAGTGCTCCCATTCTTATTTTGTGCTTTTCCAGCGCAGCCTGCTGCGACCAGCGTCAGTGTCTTTATTTGTGCAACAGAATATGGGAATGTCCGTGTTTTTCTTCTTCTGCTGCTGCTGTTGTTAGTTTCGGTGGCTTTTAACGTCCGACGCGCAACTGGGAAATGTAGTTTCGTTCTAGAGCTTTGTCCAGTCCGAACAATCCACAAGCCGCACGATGCATGTCAATTCGGGTCCCATGTTTTGCTCGGGACACTTCCTGCTAGCGTCACTTGTTCCAATTTTATGTACTGCTAAATTGATGCCCAGACTATTACCGAAGACTTCATTATGCGAATTAGATGTAAATAATGTTGGGACATTAAATACGTAATGTATCATATGTTTTCATTCATATAAATGTTTGAGAGTTTTGGGATTTTTTTCTAAAATTTACATATAGAAGTTATTATACTTCCTAATGGAACTATCAATTCCGGCGTAAGTCTCGTTATTATAATGACATTACTGGTTTATGGTTTAAATGGTTTTACAATCGTTCGTCCGTCATCATACATACTACCCCCCTCGGTCAAATCAATATCGCTTCCATTTTATCCGCTCACTGCCAGTACCAATTTGGCAAGCGGCTAAACGCACTTCCGAAATGCAATTTCATAATTTATCTTGCGCGTGCCAAATGTATGTGTGTGGCAGCGCCAAATAAAGACACCACGCCGACACTCTTGGCCGGCGCTCAACTCGTCCTTCCGCTCGTCCTTCGACTCGAATGACCGCAAATGTTTGCATTAACGCTGTGTGCATACGAACTACTGCACGCCCAAGGATAACGCGTCCTAATGGGACCGATCGAGGAGCGGGGACGTACTTCCGAGCTGAGAATGAGAGAAAGTGGGGGTTGTAAAAAATGGGTGATAAAGCGAAGAACGTAGTGGCGGCCATATTTATCAGCTCGACAGCATTGGGGGGCAAAAACGTCCCAGTCGCACATCTCGGTCTTCCCGTAACCATGCCGTCGAACCGTTGCCAATATTGCACCCACTCCGGTGACCCCGCGTCCGCGACTGCGGCCCTTCGTCCGTTCCGTTTCTAATAAAACCCGGCCAGCCATTCTTCCGGATTGTGTGGGAAAAATATGCTAATGTAAAAGCATCGCCCCTCGACGCCTTGTGCGCGGGCGATGGGCCGGAAGGCGATGGCAGAAGTGCAGGCCTTCATTTTTCCCGCCAAAGAAGAGAAGATGGGGGGGGGGGGTATAGCTGAAAGCGGGGAGTCGCTGAATATCCGGAAGTAAGATAAGCTCTCGGGGAAAAATGAGAGCACGGAGAGAAAAAAACCCTATAAAATATTTGAATAATTTCATCCCCTCGCGTGTCCTGTTTCGCTTTCCACAACCGCCTCGCCCCGTCATCGACTTTCCCCGGTCCATATCCTGCCGTGAGAAGACGGTGCTAGGTCGATCGAGGAAGTTAGTTCGTGCTCGAGTTCCAGTTTCGCCAAAGTCACGACCGGCCGAACAGTCCGCTGCTCCTGTCTGCTCCCTAGCCTTCGCGCCGTCGACGGCGGCTTTTCTTTTGCCAACGAGAAGTGCCAATCGAACAGGGGGATCGTTCCGTGTTCCGCCCCCGCACGACACACGTTGGCGATGTAAATCGTCCTAGCTCCCTCGTTGCAATCGATAGCTTCGAGCCGACGTGCCCGACCGGCAGATTCTTCCGTTGGTGGAAAATGCAAACAGCAGAGACGGGCTGGGGGGTAATTCCCACTTTCCGTGGCATTTTCAGCAACTTTCCCGTCCATACCGGCGCTGCACTTTCCAGCCGTGCAGCAATTCTAAAATCCGCGCCCGTGGCGGCGGTTTCTTTGCGCTTCTCAACACTGAAGCGACCCGTTCGAGGGTGCTCGGGTGCTTCTCGGTCGAGGACTCGAATGGATGCACCGAGCCGCCAGCGAGCCGCGAGCAATTCACTCCCAAAGTGCACCCGTCTCGAGTGAAGTCGATTGCCGACGATGTTGCTAATGCGGGAGCGACTTTCCCGTCGAACGGCAGCGAGCTGAGCACGGCGCAGAAAATGAGGCCTTTTGTTGGGCACGGGAAGGAAGGTTCCGAGGAAAGAGGCGCGGCACCGTGTCTCGGATTCGTAACGTCACCCCTCAAGCCATGGCTCTCCCCGGATCCGGCCGACGGACGACCGAAGAAAACGAAACTTCTGTTTTCGAGATTTTTATTGTTCATCACATCTCATAAATATGTTAAAAGCAGCTTTGCGCCATCCGTTGGACTGGTCTTTCGGCCGAATCCTGGACCCAGACCCGGACCCGGACCCGGTCTCCAGACGAAGACGCCCAGCGGCAGGGAGAGGGCGACACCGGGCTGCCGGTGGCAAGTTGGGCCGGAAAAAGGAAAATACTAAACTTGGATGAGGATGAAGATTGTGGCCGGAGATTTTCCATCGCAACGCAGTGGAAGGTCAAACTCGTAAAGCAACGGACGGTGGGTCAAGCGGCGGTAGAAAGTTGGCGAAATGTTTCTCCTAGGGACGTTTTCCCTAACTTTGGCACGAGTTCACCGGTCCCACCAGGAGGATGAAGGTGGACAGCGTGTCCGTTGCCGTTCGGAGCGACGGTTTGCCAATTTTTGGGCCAGCCATTCGTTCTGTTTTTCGTTCCCCATTTTCCCGTCGGTTCCGATTTCGGTTCATTCCTGGACGCTGGGAGGGATGGTGAATTATGTGCCAGCGAAGGGCGCGTGTTCCGGGTGGGGGAGGGAGAGCAGTTCCGACCATCCAGGTTGATGAACTTTATCCTTCAGAACGAGAAGCCTGTGCGAGGGTGGCCGTCTACAACCGATACAATTTGTTGCACGGAAAATGGGAAGCTTATCTGGGCCGATTAATAATGTTTGATTTATGAACAGAGAAGCGAGGGAATTTTGAAGTTTCCAACCATGACACACACCGTAATTACTTTTGTACCTTCCCTTGGATCTCAATTAATCAATCCCAGTCAAGTAGGAGAGCACTTGGCCGATCATCGACTAAGTAACATCAGTTGACATTACGGAATATCTCGAAATGGTTCCAAAGATTTAATTTATTCACCAACAACCCCAAACAACATGTCCCTCCATTTTTAAACAGCCTAACATGGGTTAACAAAATGGAACCGGATAGCAAACACCTGGAAAAATGTGTGATAGTCTTTAATCATCGCTCGTTGTTCAAGTGCTTTGCCACATTTGTACCTAATTAATTCGTTGATTCACAAATCACACCCGTCGGGGCGAACTGTGCGTCATCAAATGATGCGGGAGGGGCTGTTGTGATTTTCCCTCACTCACACATTAGCGACCATTTGGTTCAATCGACTCGTTTTTTTTTGTTCGCTGAACCTCAACAAAAACTAAAGCCCGCACGAAAGACGCCTGACGTTATCTGGTAATTAATCTTTACAAAACTGATAACCCGAAACGTTGGAAGCAGGTCTCGGTCGGGCACGTAACCAGGCGTAAGGAAAAGTGGCCACAAAAAATGTTACGATGAGAAATGGACAAAACGACACAGCGGCTCAGGTAGAGAGAGAGAGAGAGAGAGAGAGAGAAATAAAACGAACGAAAAAGAAAACAAAAGAAAATCAATTACAACAAATCGATTCTAACTACGTTCGGGTTCCGCTAATGGCCTTCTGCAGGTCAGGGGAACGGGTATGGAGCGGCACACGAAGGAAAACACAAATGAATCACAGAGCAGAACATTAGGTAAAGAAACGCATTCGTTCGCGTGAATGAACAACCCCTCGACGGTAGAGGTAAACCTTTTTCGGTGCCACGGCTCGAAGACGGAAATAAATCCGGCAGCATTCCTAAGTCTTGTTGAGAAAATTCCTGCGTTATGTCGGAAAATCTGGAAGGGGACGCCGGGGCGGAAACGTGTGCCTCTTAAGGCCCACCGCACACAAACAAACACGAACGTGAACGAGCCTGCGAAGGAAAATTCAATTTTTCCCCCGCCCAACCATCGGCCCTCCGCCTCCTGGGCGGAATCGCTCGGATTATGTTTCTTTATGATTTTTATTAGTTTTATCCTCGTTGATTGCTATCACATTTCCTATCCGATTGTGTGTGTGTGGGTGTGGGAGTGTAGGTTTTGGGGCCGACTAGTGCGGCCGGGATTTCCCGTCACGCACCATCGGCTGGCGGATGGTCGAACGTGGAGGTAGTGCGCACCCATCGTATGTCCCTCGTTTATGATGGTTATCAGCCCAGCACGGAATTTCGCCGGTCGCTCGTGCCACCTACCCCACGAGAACCATCGAGCATGGCGGCGGCCTGTCACAAAAGCAGACGTCTTAAACGGAGCCGACTCACGAGTGACTGGCACAATGTGGTGCCCCATTCATCCCGGGTCGGAAGACGGAGGTCATTACACACCATTTGCCGAGGGCCACCGAGTGGGTGGAGTACGCCACACTTCAGCATGCCGGCGTGTAAGTGAGCAGAAGTAAATTCAATTTAACAGCGGATCCCATAAATCAACACACAACCGAAATCCAGTCGGCTCATGTTTTCTACTTTTCTTTCCATGGTTTGGTTCCGTGTGGTTCTCCCACACCACGTGTTGATGAGGAGACGCACGAGGCGGAAATGCCGGGGGGGGGGGGAGAAGGACGAGTAGTGAGTCGGGGTTGATAAAAATCAACCGGGTCCATTGGCAATTTCGAGCAGCAGAGAGAATAGGTCCGCTCGGCCCAGGCCGTAGCCGTGTGCGAACGATGTTATCAAATTTGATTCAATTATATCGGTGTTCGTTCCGCTAACAAGCGACCATATTTAACAATGAAGCCCTGCGCCAAGCGGGGCTTAGTAGCAGTAGGCCCGCGTGGGAACCCGCGTCCCTCGGCGTGGACGCACAGAAGCGGATGGACTCACCGCAACCGGACCGGAATACCGGAAGTGTTCGAGCGCTCGAGGATGCGGTCGGTGCCATCACGCGGAAGACTCCAGTGCACGAGTCGTCGAGGGGCCCTTCGGCTGCTCGGGTCAGAAGGCTGCTTCCGGTTAGTAACGAAATAAAATCCCTTCCCTTCTTCCTACCGGCCCCGGAAGATGTTCTGGCAGCGGGTTCTGGTCACGCGGGCACAAAACTGGAGCGGGATTATTTTTATGTGTTTACAGCGCCCGTTAGCGTCTCGCAGAGTGGCAGGTCCTATATTTTCGCCCTCTCGGTTCTCGCAGCCGGTGGCCCCACTTTCTGCCCCCAACAGTCCCGACAGCCCACGCAGTCGGTATACAGTCACAGCTCGTCGACTTCTACTTTCTTACCGCAGCCGGGAGAGCTTTCGTTCGTGACCCCGCCGTCCCGCTCCCTAGGTCTCTCGAGACCGCTGGCTTTCCCTGTGTACCCGGGTGCGGGAATTGGAAATTCGATTTTCGACCGGAACCGACCACCAGTGTCTCGGGAATAAATTGTATTTGCTTTGGAGTGCAGCGAAAAGCGAAAAAATCACTTACGCCAGCGGACGCCTTTGCGATTCCGGGCGCCACCGAAGCAAAAGCCAACCCAACCTTGGGTGGGAAGGAGGTGAGAGAGAAAAAGGACATCTATCGATTATTGGTAGCTCCGAGAGTGCGGCGCTGGGTTGCTAAGTTACTTTCGCGACTAGCGCTCGCGACGACGACGACGACGACCCGGTGGAACTGTTTGTGAAATTGAGTTTTTGTTGACAAGTTTTTCTCGCTGCGAGTGGAAAATGAACCGTTCGGTTCATCTGTGAGGTTATCGGAAGCGTAAAACTATCCAATAAGAATGCTTTATTGCTGACAACTCCTGTCTTCGTGGCGTACGGTGCCGATAGTGGCCAGAACAATACGAAATGTAAAATCTAAGTGAGTTTTCCATAAACAGTCAGTGAGAAGTAACGAGCAGAAGATGTTTACGACGCTCTTTACCACATTGTTAAACATGTTTAACTGCAGTTGAATAAAAAAAACCGGCAGGTCCCATAACTAGCATCGCGCTTTTATTTTATTTCCCATAAATGAACCATTTGCACCATGCTACCGAAGTCAGTGGAGAGGAAAATGAAGCTCACTTCGTGGGACATCCACAGCGGGCGAAATGTTAAATGGCGAAATGACGAACCGTTTATAAATTTCCGCGTCTCGATAATGTCTTCCAATATGCGACACGCTCATGCCGGTGGAACATATTTCATTAGAGTGAAAACAGTAATGGCATGCTGTACCATAAATCATTACATCGCGCCGGGCCGGTCCCTTCACCTTCACCACCGTGGGAGTATTTCCCGTAAGCACCACGCAACTGTCCCTCCTGCGTTTCTTGTGTGGAAAACTGCGGCCGCCACCGCCGCCGTATACGCGAATCAAAGGGACAGTTTTTATTTTCTCTCAACTGGCGCTGCTCATGCTGTGCGCTGGCATGCATGGCTTCCTTCCTGATGAGAATGAGTAAAAATAGACATAAATTAATTTTCCCACGCACGCGCGCACATGAAACGCAATCATTTTGGGTGCTCTCCAATATTACGCCAAACGGCACTTTAACCGACAAAATGACTTTTCGATCGACCCCCAAGGCGCAATGGGGGCGATCGTCTCCCGCCCACCCCAAGCACCCCGTCCACCGTCCTTCCGTCCGCCGGCATTCGATCTAATAAAACTCATAAATAACGTACTCGAACATTATCGAAAAGACTACAAAATTTATTGGCAGCTTGATTTCGCAAAAGAACACCGCGTGTGCACGCCGTGGCCCGACCTTAACGGCCGTGGACGAATGGGTTCCGGAACGAGTTTCTGGTCCTGCTGGCGTTTTACATGTGTACATGCTTGTTCACCGAATTGGCCAGAACTGTGTACATCGTGCGACGATTTTCTTCGCCTGCCGGTACAAGCACGGCGCAGTGACCAAAGTAATACAACGGGATGACGAAGGCGATTCAACATACTTTTCTCGCTCCTTGCGCAGTAGAAGGAAAGCGTGTTCCTGTTCGGCAACAGTAGTCGGACTAGAATGGCCTTTCCCTTCCCCCATTTTTCCGCACCAAAAACAGATGTAAGCACAGAAAGGACGTGATTGGCTGAAGGCTTCAGCATCGAGAAAAAAAGGAGCACGACCCCTCCATTCGTTCGTTCACCCGCGGCTACCGGTTCTTCCCGGTTACCGGATATGTTACCGAAAGGGGGGTGGGGCTTTTCTTTTTTCGTACCATTTCCATAATACTTTATCGGTGAACGATATGATACTATATATTAGGTTTTTCGCAGCATCAATGTTTGGTAAGCTATCGGGAGTTTTTTTTCCTCCAATTTTTTTATTGGAATTTCCGAATTGTAGTAAATGTTAACGATGTAATGCAGCTAAACAGCTTCCCAATTCCAATAATGTACGAAAATCAAATGATGGATCAAACTTGGAACTGGTGTTTTCGATGACGTCAAATGACTTGGCGGGAATATGGAAATGAAAATAATGTCTCCCGCTCACGGTTCCTAAGAACCGGTCGAATTTTAGTTTTCATATTACAACAGTGTTATATTCGCATTAGGAATCACTTTTCATTCCATTTCATTCGTTTTTATCGAAAGGATGAGAAGCATTCCATCATGTCATTTGCGATTTTTGTTGAGCTGTTAAATAAAAAAGAACGAAAACGAATGGGAAAATGGTCCACCCACTCACACGTCTCTCGACTGACCGCCAACCGTCTGCTTCTTGTGTTTGCCCGTTCGCTAAAACCCGGCTGGTCGTTATAAAGCAATTTTCTCGATTTTGCCTACAACTGCCCCACAGTAGATATGGCTTCGTTCTGCGAATCGGTCCCTAAAACTTGTCCCTTGAATTCTGTTTCCCCCAGCATGTTTTTTGTTCACAACGCCATAATTTAATCTGACTCCATCGTGCCCCGAATAGAAGCGAGTCGTTAATTTAAACTCGATTAGAGTAATCCAATTATGATGAATTTCACAATGTCCTAGGGGCACGGCAAATCCCGGCCCGCCGATGTCGACGCCAGTAGCCGCGTGAGCTTAGAAGTAGGCGACGCCGGATTTGGACGGCCGGATGGTCGATATGCATCGGCTTGAGCAACAGTCTCCTGCAATTCCCCGGCACCCGGTGGAGTGGTCGGCCGACGCACACGAATGGAATGGTTTCCGGCCTGATAACAACAGAAAACGATTGAAACGATTTGTTTTGCTCAAACCATCAGCTCCAGTAATCCATTTTGTGTAACCGGATTCAAATAAGTATGACAGCAAGCGGAGGTTTGTCAAACTTTCGTTTAAAACGACGGAACGTGAACTTGTGAAGTGTAATATTCGTTCGAGAAACTCAATCAAACGGAATAATTGAAGAGGCACTGAAAACTTTTCAGCATTACCGATTTCATTAGGCTGTTGAGTGGTTTTCCCCAGCGATGAGAACACACTTCAAGTAAATGGTTTTGGGTTTATTTTCTCGGTCTTTCCAATAGCATTAATAACCGGG
>JAOEFI010000003.1:42475280-42506958 GCA_034621735.1 Anopheles plumbeus
CCAGCGATGAGAACACACTTCAAGTAAATGGTTTTGGGTTTATTTTCTCGGTCTTTCCAATAGCATTAATAACCGGGAAAAGAACGTGGCGTTGTTCTAAGCGATATTCAAAACCCAGTTCATTTTTTTCCAGACGGAAAATGCAATAGTTCTCTTCGAGACAACGACCAGACCAACACGCTTTTGAAGCAGATGGAATGGAAAACAAATAAATTACTCTCCCAGTCGACTTGACTGTTCTTTTCGAATCAATTCAAACCATCTTTCCCGGCCAATCCATGCTTCGGGGGGTTCCCGATAGCAACGAAAATCTTCACTTTCCCCCGGATCAGTTCCAACAGTTGGTAAAATTGAAAAACAGAATCAGTTCTACGTCATCGGCATTTCCCTGCTATCGATCTACCCTCGTCATAACTTTGTCGAACTTCATTCTTCCTTCCAACATTCACTTCGAACGGGCGGGCTTTTGGCCTCTCGTGCATACCTTGCCTTTGATCGTGTCAGCAGCGTCCTTCGATGTGTGTGTCTGTGTGGCGTGTTTGCTTACAGTGCGGATAGTAGCACGGCGCTCGCGGGCTAGACATCGTCGAACATGGTCCAAATTAAACGTTTCACTCAATAATGTTCGGCGAGTTGTTGCAAAAAGCTCCGTCCTCCAGCAAGGCACGCCACGGCAGCCACCGCCGCTTGATTGATGTGCTCCGCTCTCTCCTTCTCTTCCTCGCTTTCTTTCTTCCCACGTCGGAGGCGCAACGGAAGTTGCGTGAAGAAGTTCAATCGATCGATTCCATCACTGAAGCTGATGGCCCAACGAAGCTGCCACAGGCTTCACCCGCGTCACCCGTGTGCACTGCTCGCTACTTTCATCTGATCCCATTTGCGGTTCGTTCGGGCACCGCCGACTAGAAAGCTCTCCTGGCCGAACGCTCCCAGTGACAAACCCCACTGAATTCAGCCAACGGGCAAGAAACCTTTCTTTTCTACCATTTTCCCGTTTTCAAAGTCGTTACTCAGCATGAACCATGTTTTCAGTACCTCTCTTTCTTGCTTTCTCTCTCTCTCATTCTCTCTCTTTTCATCCAGTCGTGCCGAAACTCTCTCAGCATCGCGATCGGGCCCATCTTAGCTAGCCATGAAATTTGAAACCCAATTTCCTACCGAAAATATGCTCGGCGCTATGCTTTTCTTGTTTCCCGCCAGTTAATGGCGACGCATTTTCATCTCTTCATTCTTCCTTCGCTAGACTCTACCCTCGGGCGTCCCTTTGCACAAACCCGCAGCGTCCCGAAAATCCATCTGATCCGTTACCCCAAAACGCCCTTTCCCACTTCCCGCGTTCATCATCCACTGGGCGCCTCCATCGGTGCAGGGTTATCGAAACTTTCGCAGCGGCGGGATCTGCGCGGTTTGCAAGCTTCGGCTTTTTGCTCCGGCACGGTCTTCGCCGTGGTGTCACCGTCTTGCCAGAAGTTTCGTCTTCCCGCTCATCAAACCTCAATCTCTCGCACGCTCGCCGCGCTCGGGCGGAAGACAAACTGAGCGGACGGTTGCGGGAAAGATTGTCCTAGCCGGCACGGTCGGTTGCTTCGAAAGAGCAGCATAATGGAAGAACAAAGTAAAGACCATCGATGTGTATAATGTAGCCTCCCTCCCCTGTCCGAGACACGGTGCGAGCTGGCGTCCCGGCACCGCACCGAAAGATAGGAAAGAATCCTATCCTCGTTGACATTGTTTCTGAAGTCTTCCGCTGGAAAAAGCGGATGCCACGGTGGAAGGTTCTGGGCGAGCAGTGGTGCGAAGCGGTGCAGGCCGGGCCGGGCCGGGTTGTTTTTCTACCCCCGTAAAGACTGCGAGGGCGAGTGAGGCATGCAAACCGTTATCGGCCTAGGCATTGTTTTCGGTCGCCGGTGCTTTGTGTAATAAGGAATGAAAATTCTTCAATTGACTTTTTCCCTCCCGTGCGTAACTTTATCAGTTCTTCAAATTGCTTTAAGATGTAAACAAGAAGCAAGGTGCCTTTTCGCCGCAGCACAAGCCGGAATAAATCCTCTTGACGAATCCTGGTCTTCACTACGCAGCCAGCAGAGTGACCGTAGAAGGACAGGTTGTCAACGCATTATCGCATGCTCATCTACGCATCTTTCACCGAAGGTGTTCTTCCGTCCCCGTGATACACCGGCGGCAACAATGGTAAAAGCATAAGCACTGTTTACTCTCTCCCCGTTCCGCTTGGATTAATCTTCCTAAATTGTGGCACCGCGACCGACGGCAATCATCCCTGCGGGAAGCTGCAGCAAAGAGGGAGGGAATTTCCATTGTATTAAAACGCCTTGAGGCTCATTGTCGCTTGGGGCGGACCACGGGCGAACAATTGGATGAATTATTGCCAGCCAGCCATGATTAAAAGCCATCAAGTTAGGTTCGCGACGGCGCAGCTGGTATCTGGCGGAGGACAATGGTTCTTATCGCGCGACGCAGATTTACACATCACATAATCTTCGGCCTTCAGATGTGAACAACATGATGTGACATAGTAATTGAACATCATTCGCACTCTTCATGACTTCCTTTCTTTCTTCGCCTTTTTGTTATGTCCCTTAACTCGTTGCAGTAAATTTCTCATCATAAACTACGTGCAGTGCTTTGAAAAGTAATGAACTTGTGGAAGGCGATAAATTCCAGCGCAAACAAAGAGTCGTCCCTTTGTAGGGTATCTAAAAATAAGCCCGGAATGGTAGATTTAAATAAAACATCGTTCCGTGTAGTCACTGTTGATTTATTGCGATCACCGCTCCACATTTTTATAGAAACTCTTTCATACTAAGGACGCATTATCGGTATCTAGCCTCAATTAATATTCGTGCATTATCTATTCAAGTTATAGTACAAGTTATAGATACAAAAAAATGTAAGTAAAACACAATGAACTATTGTAGTAATTTTGAAGTACAATAACGGTAAACAATTTTCATTGTCTGATCATTCCTTAGTCACGACATTCCATATACCATCAACACAATTACTTTTCCCACATATGATTTTCTAATTCTATCAGATTTTAGATCAAATTCAAACATGGTTGCAATTTGTAAAGCCATATCATAATCTTAGTGCAGAAAATATCTCGGGAATGTCGGAAGGGAATGTTTCGAAATCCATCAAAGCATGTTCTCTTGTCAAAGCAATGGACAGCCATCCATTGTTGAAGATTTTACATCCCACATAGCAAAATCCGCTGGGCCAGTTATAAATGTTGTACTATTTTTTTATAAAGAGAAAAACCATACGTATAACGCAGGATCAGGGACGCTTCGATATCAAACGGCCGAGTAGTCGTGATCAATTTTAATGAGGCTTGCAGTGCAATTAAATTGCTTGTCAGAATTTAACAACTTCTAATTCTCCGTCCGACATGAGCTTTTTCCCTGAATGTCCGCCCGCTGCGCCCGTACATCCCACGGGAGGGCATGATGTAGCCGTAGATGGATAAAATGCTTTCCAATACGGTGGCCAGGGCGGCGCCCGGCTCAATGTAATGCATGAAATAGCGCTGCACAGGGAAACGGGCAGAGGGCAGCGGTGGCATGTGGGTCCATGCCAGGATAAACATTTTACATCTCATAACTTCGCTTGGCCCTTCGCTTGCCCTCACCCTCTCCCAGACCCTGGCAAATATGTGCATACCAACCAGTACCGACCGGTACATGCAAATGGCACCGAAGATTACCTGGCACACTGCGTGTGTGTTGGTTTGTGTGTGTGTCTAAAACTTCCCCTTGTACCGCATTTATAGTATTCATTTGATGATGAACAAACAAAGAAGGCGTTCTGGCGCACTCCACGCATGGAAATTCTTGTACACGAACGAACGATTTTTTACTAAAACAAGGGCTTTTGATTAAATTTACAAATCCGTTTGCGTAGTCGATGCAGGAATACACTCAACTTCAAATTTCTCTAATTGAAAATTAAAAAGGAAATAAAGCATATTCAAGTTTCTTCGCAAAACTGTCAATAGTGTACGATGCATTAAATTAATGGCATACATTAGTATGACAACGATTCTCGATTCCATTGATTCCCCTACCATTAAACATGTGGGGCTTGTTGTAAAACCATTTTCAAAATAAAATCTCAAAACTTTCCTGAGGTTACCATTAACGACACATGGACTTTTTAATCGTTTCCCATTGGTCTTAATTAGATAATGTTTCATGACAATGCTATGACAATTCCACTCAAACCAACTCTGACATGCTTGGACACTACTAAGGTGCTGCTATCATTCTTTCCCTGGTTTTTCTACCTCGATGAACTTTCTAATAAATCGGTACGATGGAGTAATTCTCCGTCCAAAACTTCCCACGGCGGCCGAGTGGGCATTACAGAAATAAGACTTCAACTTCCGGTCCCAGCCGAAGTCAATAAGCCCCTGCCCGCCGTTGTCCTTCAAGCTCCGACGAAACGGGTGGCTTCCAGCTTCCCAGCAGACGGTAGGCCGAGAAAGACGACGGCCAATTTGAAAAAGCCTCCCGGCAGTGCAGTTTTGATGTTATGGAAATTGAAACTAAACTATTGCTTTCATAATGCAACAGCCGAAAGCAGCCTAGGTGCTTTCGGGGCGGCCGGGAAGCGCACATAGCTCGGTAGTCGTAGGGGGTGAAAGGGCGGCGGTTGATATGACCGCCGGAAATGGGAAATTGTCAGGAAGTTGACAGAATTGGTTGCTGCCAGTATCTTCTTGCAGCCGACAGCCGAACCGTGCACAAACAAAGACTGTGGGTCGCCTGTGCCATGCACACCGAGGTCGATTTCTGGCCCTCGTCCGATGTGTTGTATCCGCACCCCAACCACCCTTTTTTCCCAGTACATGTTCAGTCTCCCCTGGGCCGCCCGAGGGCACTACTAGTGCACCGCATAGTTGCACGCAGCCGACCACAGTGTTGCCATCCGCACGGTAGACCCACAGGCACTCCCGAATGGCTCCCGAAACTAGGCCACCGAGGCCACCCCGGGAAATAGGGAGAAAAATTTCCGCCCTGAATACGGGTACATTATTATTATTTTCGGAAGCACTCTTCCGCCCGTTCCGCCTTCGCCCTTGTTGGAGTCACCGCTTCGGCAGGATCCGCGCTCTCTTTCTCTCTCTCGCTTTTTTCCCATTCGGTGTACATTTCCGTTCGTGTCTTTCGCACGCAAAAGTATTTAAATTCGTCTGCCTCGACCGTCGGAGTAGGGCGGATCGTTCAGTCACATGCATGTCGTGGGCCCCCGGAGGCGCCGAATGACTATGTTCTCACACGCTGCAATCCAGAGCGTCAGGGCAGAGCCCGAGTCGCCAAAAACCTTACCAAGCCGGCTCGATGCGCTTTCCCGAACCCGGTCTCTTTGTCCGAAACAAGTTTAGGATGCTCGATATCCCCCGCGCTCATCCCTCACTGCTTACTAGGGGGTGGGCCGGATCTCGGTTTCACCAAAGAAGGTACAGAGGACGGTTCGCCCGTCTGTGTTCGTGTTCGATGGTGCAAACGTTTGTGTATTCAAATGTTATGCTAAAATATTTAAATCTTTTGCTCTCTTCGCCTGACTATCTCTCTCAATCTCTCTCTCTCTCTCTCTCTTTCTCTCTCTCTCCCTCTCTCTCTCTCTCTCTCTCTCTCTCTCTCTCTCTCTCTCGATTTAGTATATCTTTTTTGAAGACTTCCCTGCGAGTCCTTGTACAAATACACTCGCCACTAGTGCTGACATTGGGACTCCCCACACTCTGGCATGCAGGGTGCAGCCATTGCGTCTGTCGTTCTGCCACTCCTCCAGGCCTCGGGGCGGAAACGGTGTTTTTCCGCATGACCCCAACGACTACTGACTGACATCATCCGTTCAGGAAAGTAGAAAGGCTCGAGATGAGAGGCAGTCTCTCTCTATCTCTCTCTATCTCTCTCTCTCTCTCTCTCTTTTACTCCTAATCCGAACTCCATCACTCGGATTCGTTTATCTCTTTTCCCCGCACAATATTAGACACAAACAAACACACACACACCGACACAGGCAGCGGTATGTGCAGGTCCTGTGCGGACCGTTCCATTCCGCATGCATCATGAAGCCGTTGTTTTAATTGAATTTGTAGAAATTTGCATAGTATTGTTTAGTTTATTATGCTGTATAATTATGTGCCCCACCGGCACACCGGGCACTTAGTCAAAGGAAGTGTCCGTCTGGGAAGGGGCGAACGAGAGGATGGGGTGGTGAACGGGGTGAGCACGTGGTTGCCTTGCTCGTTAAAAAAGGTATGCCAATTCGTTGGATAGATTTTTCAAATTTTCCACCCGTAGGGAGGACCCGAAGGATGGGCGGGATGGGGTATAAATTTCGCCCTCGCCCTTAAATATCCCCCGCCGGTGGGTCATGATAAGGATTTTCAACCGCTTCCGGCTACTTAAAGCTCGCAGCCGAACCCGGAGAGGGCTCTAGGGGTGATTTCATTCGTCTTTTGTGCAACGCTTCGTTGCTTTTTCTTGCCGAGGAAAAACTCTGACCGAGTAACGAAAGCGAACCAGGGGAAAACTGAGAATTGTGAATTCCCCAAGGGACGGTGCTCGGTTCCCAGTTATTCCTCTCCGCCGCCGGTGGCGACTGTGTCCAATGTTTCATGGGATCCACAGTTCGTGGCAACAATTGAAAGGTACAACTCTTGACGCACTTTCCACCGACGGAGGGACGAAGCTCTATCATTTCGATCTCAACCCGACATGATAATGTCGGGTGACTTTTGACGAAGGTCGCCCAAACGGCGAGCTTGTCGCAGCCACTTGGGATTTCGCCTGGAATGTCCTTTTTTATTTGTTAGACCCCGCCTTTCCCCGGGCGGTCGCCAAAGCTACCAGAAGCAACAAGCGACCGTGCGAGCGACCCGTGGGACTCCAATCTTCCGGTTCCACGATGGTGCGTCACGGGAACCGCCCTGGATCGAGCGCCGGGTGGCGGGTGGCGTTGGAGCTTGTGACAGAATTGCGAAATATGATTGATGGTGATGAACATTTCAACGTGCTGGACCGCACGGCCAGCGTTCGGACCCGTCTACGGGTGTAATTAACGTAATGAGGTTCGCCGGGACCGGAACCGACATGGCCCGGCTCGGGTGTCCGTCAACGCGGCGTTTGACACGGCCGGGCCGGGGTTTGTCACCGTGCGCCGCACCCCATGATGGATTACAGCGCGGCCTATGGAAGTCGCGCACGGATCTCGCAACGATGATCTTATTGGGGACTGGAGAGGCCCGCTGGCCGGAATCGTCCAGCCCTAATTGCCTGCGGTTTTGGGCCTCGGGCGGGAAAACTGTGGATAGCGTGCTGCCAGCCCGCGCCTGCCGGAACGATCACTAGCAGGAATGCGCCTAATTTAATCAACAGGGGAAACTATATTTTCGGCCCAGCTTCCGAGCTTCCGGGGAACAAATTTTACACAAGCCATTAATTATGGCTCCGTGTTGACCCTGCGTGTCGCAGATATGGTTCAACTGAAATGTCACCTTTTAAACGCTTTAAAATGCCCTTTAAATCTGTATTTTCCATCACATTTTTCTGGATATTTATATGAGTTTATCGTGCAGCTTTTAAAACGAAATTTTTCATCAGAAGTAATTACGCATTTTCATTAGGCTTTCAAGTTTGAACAAAATATCCCGCACAATGAAAGGAGTAGGTTTGTATGATTACTGATCACAAAATAATATTCGGAATCTATTATAATACAAAAGAAACTTTCCCTTGGCACATCATATCTTCGTTCGGGTATTAATGTACTAAACGTGTGTACTAAATTCGATTTATAGAAAGCGCTGCAATGATTTCGAATCCTTTTCGAGATTGTTTTCCCGATTCCCTTGTTAATCTGCTAGATTAAGCCGGAGAGACATTTCGATTCGATTTGGTATGTTGGCTTGTTATATAATGTTCGAATAGTTATGTAACGCGAATCATGGACAGGGTGAATCCGGATAAAACTAATATACGTCAGGTGCCGTCAGGTGTATATTATTGGATTGCCTTGAATACCTGTAGAGATATTGGCCAATATTAATCAAAATGTGCTATGGTGATTAAATAGAAATAAAAGAAATAATATTCTACAAAACATTAACCAATCTTCTTCTCCAAACCTTCTCTCCAAATCTCTCTCTCTCTTTCTTTCCTTCTCTCCCTCTCTCTCTCTCTCTCTCTCTCTCTCTCTCTTTCTCTTTCTCTTCGTCTCTCTATCATAATCTCTTTCACTCGCCTTGACTGTTCGAATGGTTCCAATTCGAAACAGCCGTCTGATACATTTACGCGAAACTTTCCTCCTTCAACATTCTCTCCACGGAAAACGCCATGCTAATCGCGGCGGAGAGTTGACTCGTTCATCTGCGAAATAGGCCCGCCAAAGTTTCGGGAGCGGAAAACCCAAAGCTTCCGATTTCACATCCGCTGCCGCTTCCTGACAAAAACATGATCTACACCGCTGCGCCCCAATGCATCGCGCGCGGAAAAAGTCAACTGCCGAAAGTGAAGCTAATTGTAGATTAAAATGAATCGTCTTTACCGTGGAGGGCACGAGTAAGTGGGGGTAGGGAGCGGCGTCGGTCATGGCTCGACGTGAAGTTCTAGCCGGCTCGAAATTTACTTCACGCTCTTGCAGTTTCCGCATTTCAAACGTGAGGCCCTGATGAAGATGGCGTGGACAAGGAACGGGTTTCAGCAACGGAAGCCGGCAGTGGAGGAGAAGGGCGGTCAAAAAAGTTTCCCTGTTGGCGTTCATTAAGCTCAACACTAAATCACATGTCATTCGAAACGGAACGGAACCGAAACGGAACTGAACCGGTGGGAAAGTTTCCAGCTCCCAGTCTGGCGGAAAACAAAATAAACAAACCGTAACAACTTTCCGGGCGCACTAGCTTCCCGTTTCGGATCCCGGCCGTCCCGTCGAGCGGCGGGAAACATTTTCAAGATTGACAAGCGCTAATAATGCGCTTTACAGCTCACCCCTTTCCCCCGTGGTCGCACTTTATTACTGCCGTCCCGGCGATCGTAAAGCACACGGGAAATGCCGCTTTCGCCAGTGCCAACTTAATCCGCGTATCGTCTGGCAAACATCGCGATACACCGCAGGCAAGGCCGGGCACGGTCGGCATCGGGCAAATCAGTTGGTGTTGGTGCTGAAGGACCCGAAGGTGGCTCTAAGTTTTAGACCTCGGAAGCTTTTTAGTTGATTGTTGTAGCTTTAACTGCGCCATTCTGGTTTGTTTTTATGACGCTGGGTGGGGGGACTGTTGGGGCGGTTAAGGTCGTTCGTAGAAAGTTCGTACTCGCTGTGAAGGAGCCCAGAAGATGGATGCGGCATTGTCAAAGGGACGTTCAAATATGCGCAAAGCAATTACAGACCTTCAAACGCTTAATGCGATTGCATTTCGGATTGTTATCCGTTCTCTTACCGAAAACAACATTAACATTTGGTTGTAGAGTATTTACAAACAAACCATCAGAACGGTAAAGGCGGTTGTCGAAAGCAGACGTGCTAAAATTTAACGTTCTTGATAAAAGATTTCCGAATCAATGGCAAGGCGAGATTAAAACTTAGCAATATCATTGAGGTTTCACTCCGTCTACGCATATTTAAGATCTCTTCTAGTTCGAAAATAGAGATCTAAAACAAAGCTTTGTTCTTGAGTTACGTGTATTCAAATTAATAAGGATAAATTCTATACTGCAAAGAGGGAATATAGCAAAAATTCTTCCGTCCTTTAAATAAAGTTTAGTTGAAGCAAAAGAGAAATGATTGTCTTGTTTCTGATGCTCGACCGCAATGTTCTCTTGGCATACCTTTTGCTTCAGTAGCCTAGAATGTTCTGAATGTTCCAGAGTTATTTCCCCGATGTGCTAAACCTCTTTAATATTATCAAAACATTTTCCATTCAAAACATTGTTCAGGCTCAGCTTGCGCTAAAACGATAGGTTCGCACGTCGTAAAAATGATGTAGAACCATTCCAATGAATTGCTTTGCATTTCAATTAATCGCCAGTCATGCTCATATTATGCTTTTGAATCCATTGTTCTTCACTGAATGCTTCACGAAGCCGGAATTCTGTTCCGTAATTTCCGAGAAACACCGCTTCAAGCATTCCTTCGGCCGACTCGAGCCACTCGGCGCGGTGGGCGATTTCTCGAACGAATGCCGAAGAAAATTAGCTTTCTTTAATTTGCAGTACAAAGCAAGTCAGCGGGATTCCCTCGAGTTCTCTTGAGTGCTCACGTACACACACAAACACAAACACACTCGCTGATAACCTGCCCGACACATGCACGGCAATCCATTTTCGTGGAATTCAGTAGCACAAACACCTGCCCTTCCTCCACTGGCTGCCCCAGCTCCCGTCCCTCTGATCTGGCCAGAATTGGATGGACATAAAATCACGAGTCAACGGACGACCTACGATCGGGCACCGTGCAGTCGTGAAGCAGTCCGCCCCGACAACCGAATGCAAATTAAACGTAAATGAATTCGAACAATCAATATGCATCTGACGGGAATAAATTGCACGTATCATGGCGCTTCGAACACCTGCAGCTCATCGGAGTCCGCTCCCACTGCCGAGAAGCGCGGAAATGTAGGTAATTGAAAGGGGACGGAAGTGGATGAAATTTTCTTTGGAGTTTACACATGGAAGTGATGCACGGTGGGCGGGTCTCTTCACTCTTTCCGCCGCCAGCACGCTCGTACAATTATCCATGACCAACCCACTTAGCTCGGGCCCTTCTCGGTCTCTTCAGATGTCTGGGCCGACATTGTTAGACAGCGATGCTGCTGGGAAATGTCGACTTCCAATATCGATAGTAGTGACGCACGAAAGAAAGCCCGTCGGGTGGCCGTCGGGAGAGCTTTACCGATGAGCCCCACCGAAGCGACCCGCCGGCGATTGGTGAAATGAGATCGAGTGGGAAAATAATTTTCCGACCCTTCTACGGCCCATGCTCCCGAAGGACGTGGTTAGAACCCGACCTAGCCGTCCGATCATAATTTCTTCCCCTTCGATTGCTATCCGGTGTCGGTGGAAGTGGATTGTCTTGATCGTCCGTCAATTCCATCCCGACCCGGCATCGCAGGCAGTCGAGTGAACTCGGGCACCCGTTCGGTTGTATCGCCTTCCGGCAACTTCCGGTCGCTCCGCGGTGAGATGAGAGAAAATTGGATCCATTGTCTTATGACCGAGCAGCCGACTACGAGGACGAGATAAATTGCAGCACTGTGTGGCGAACGGGGCGGGGGGAAGAGGTGGCATGCGCCGGCAACCGCAGGATGCTGGAAACTCATCGGAGATGCTTACATAAATGACATCATAATGCACTCAAGCTGGGCAGCAGCACACTGGAGATGCATCGATTGTAAACAAGATCATCCTTGCCAGAGGTGTACGGCGACGGCATTCAATATCCTTGGACTTGGCGTACGACGCCCATGTATCACCCACACTGTCGGCATTGGTGTGATCCTACTGCCGAGCGCTGTCAGGGGGTGGTTTTGTTTCGTGGCAGTCCTCGAACCGGTTCCGGCTGTGAACGTGAAATACTTTCAGCAGTGGCAAACGGCGCACCGACACCGAGGCGTATAAAGAATGCCCTGAATGCCCTGAATGCCCGAAGCACTCGGCAAGTAGTGCAATGAAAACACCATCGAACCGTAGGATGGGTTTATCAAATATCAAAGCAGGACATTACACTGTCATCTATTTTAAATGAATTTGACACTTTCTCGGAACACGCCGGCAGACACTCCTGGAATCCGAAACTCTTTGCTCTGGAAGGAAAGTGTGAATTCCATTCCCCTTCCACCTCCCGCGGGAAGCTCACTTACTTCCATAGTGTCAGCTATTTGTTGCCAAGTTCCCTAAGACGACTCCACCCATTTGGATGATGGAAAGAGAGCGAGTGTCAAGTCCAAATGGGACGAAGGAGTTTTCCCTGGCACAGTTGGCTCGTTGTTGCGGTATCGATTCGGTTTTGAACGATGCTTCGGTTTGATGTAATATGGCCATCCGTTCTCTCACACACTCACATCCTTGCACGGGGCGAGGGTAGTGGTGACAGATACATGCAACAATGGCCGGAATAAATAGTCAGCGAGTGCTCGGGAAAACCACTTAGTCCGCTTGAAAATTCATCAATATTCTCCGCCGTCCATACCCCAAGATCTCCTGTAAACCGGCTAGCCTTGTGCTGAAACCGCAAAAGTAGGAAACCGGCCGATGTCGATGTGTGTGTGTGTCTGAGAGGGAGAGAGAGTGTTCCTTGCTCGCCAGCCAACCAGACGACACTGACTTACTCTATCCATCATCGGATTATGGGATTAAAACTTTTCATACGGATAAATTGATTTATGATAAAACATGCATGTGCAGGCGAGCGTTTCCAGGCAAACGGATGTGCCACGTTTATCGGGGACTTTAAAAGAGATGTCCGTCCAATCAGCTACCAGCGATCCCGGTCAATACGTGTTCGATAGCGATAGCGTGCAGTCGATGTCCGGATAAGGATGGACACCGGATCGACGTACGAAGCTTTGGTGCTTCGGGGCCCGCCAAGCCCCATAATCTAGATAAATAAATGCCTTTCCTGGAACATTGTTGGGGTCTAGAGCCTGCCATCGACTGCCGCCGGCACTTGAGCGAACGAATGAGCCTTAATGCCTTTTCAGGTTCCTTCAGCGTCAAAAGAGCGAATACAGTGCCCAGTGAATGGAACAGCTCCTAATCGGAGGACGGAAGCGAAGAAGCATTTTCTTGATTTATTCCCATCGATCGACTTGCAGCGAACACGGAGACACTCTTCGGTGGACCGATTACCACACATTCACATCTTAGGGAACCCCATGCGGTGGCTTACAATCCAGATACAGGAAGTGTTTTTTTCACTTATTCGACCAAACGATTCGCTCAGTAATCGTTCAGCCCACATCAGGACGACAATATCGCCAGTACCATGTGCATCAGAAGCAGGACTCCGAATGGATTATTTGGATTTTATTTTGCTATTCAATTTTGAGAACTCGTTGATCATTCCGGACAGTGTGTGAATATAATGTAAGGGACACTTTGACGAATACAATTAAATTTCATTTACTTGAACGATTTCAAAAATACGAATTATAGAGCAGCAGTAAGAAATATTATAAATTTTACTGCAATAAACGATAGATAATATTAATCGTATGAAACTTGGAAAAAAATTAAAAAAGGCTCATTTGTGCTTCACCCAAGTGTTTAATATTTTTAAACAATATTCATCGCTTGTTTGAACAAAGTAAATATTGATTCTATTGATGATCTCATTTGAAAAACTTGTTTAATTTCGCACAGATGAACGTTAGCAATCCGACCATGCGTAGCACGATGTGGGCAAAAAGACAAACCAATGAATAATTGTGCAGCGCACGAACCATTAAACAATACAAGTGTGCAGGACGGATACATTATTCAACCTAAAGAAAAACATTGTTTAGTTTGAAACAAAAAATGGGTTCATCATCGAACATCATGTGTAATTGGAAATGCAAAAAAAAATCCCCAGGGCGAGTTCCGGTTGCCATAACCGTAAACCGTAACATACGCTTCCAAAAACCCCATGTACCAGCGGCCCACCATCAAGAACGTTCTTCAAAATTCCATTCGACTTGAAGTACTAAAAACCACGAAATGTGCCCGAAATTTGTGACATCCCCGCTCATTGAGCATGAGCAGCTCGGTCACCCTCAAATCCACTCGTAAACGATTCCCTGCCTCGTATTTAACGAGCTACCAGCCATTTGATTTCCCTCGTTCCACATTTCCTCCCGCCCGTTCTCCCGCAGCCGTAGAGGGCGCTCGAGGGCGCTCGAAATCACGTCACCGACGAGGGGTCGCGGTCCATGACCTCTCTCCCCTCGCGACGGTCGGAGTGAGTTCAGCACCGATGATGTCCCATAATCGAAATGAAGCCCTCGGCCCAAATTGTTATCGTTACCATTTTTATGTTGCCCGTGGACTGTATTTTCGATGGTGCTTCATTTGGCCGTTCACTCGCTCGATCGATTTTATTCGGTGCGGAAGTAAAGTGAAGTAACATCTTTTGCTTCATTTGTTGTTGAAGAGGAGACACGAATACATCCGTTAAGGCGATCAAATTACCGACGTTCGATCGAAACGACGGACACAAAATTCGTTGGCACACAGCTTGGTTCGGCTAGGACTTTACTTCTGGAGGATTTTTTTCTCTCTTCTCTCCCCAGATAGGATCCTTCCCCCGTCTAAAGAAGTTCATCAACCGTGCCAATAAGTTAATGAAGCAATGAGCCAAAACGGCAGCCAGTTTTATGTAACAGTTCCCCTTCATAACTGATCCATTCTTCTCCGTTCCCAAGCAACACAATCCCGAAGTCTGCGGGTCACATAAAACGCATGTCGAGGACAATTTTCGATTCCCTCCGTTACGTGTGCCAAGCATGAACTTTTCTTGTATATTCTGCTGTTTTCTAGTGTTATATATGCTACCATCTCAACAGTGGAACATAAGTAGAAGTGCATTCGTATTTGCTGTATTTTTGTCTCGATTTTACATCTGTTCTAAAAGAAAGCTGTTTCCAGAGACTGATCTAGTTCCAGAGAGATCGATCTAGAGTTCATTCCCCCATCTTTTCAACATTTTATTCTTCAAACACATCTTCACTACTTGTTTGACTTATCTCCAGTTGGTGGGAATTCGCTTAAAAATATATGTAACTTAACCAACTCTTGGTTGTTCTAGTGATTGAGGTCTCCAACGTTACTCCATCATGTTGGAGATACAAATTTTCGACAACACGATCAGCGTAGAACTCACGTACTCACAAGCCATAAACGGGAGAGAGAACGGTGGAGTTATTCTGAATCAAGAAGGATTTAATTTGTATTCCCTGCAGCTACGTATGCTTTACTGTTAGAATTTTAGTAAGTAGAATAGCTGTTACTCATGAAAACTTAAGGAACTGTGGTAGCACTTTTTTAGCAGAAGCGCAACAGTGTGCTCCACGACATCTTGGTGGCACGATCACATTTTACTCCGAGGTGTAATGTGCTTCGATTCGGTTTGTTTTTTTCTCACACTCATTTTACTGCAAATCTCTCGTTTCCTTTCCTGTTGACGCCCAGGGGACTGTTAGTTTATGGCCCCGCATAGAGATGTAGTATACTGTTTTATTGCCCCGCGTTAGAAATGGTCCAGCACGGTGTGCTGCAAGCACGATAATTTTTTTTTATTTGGTTGTTGTTTTGTTTCCTACTGCTGACGAAGCGGATGGAGGCGCCTGGTGGCCGTTAACTGGCGGATGTGGCTAAAAAGGGACAGCGAAATTTACGAGTGCACTCTTGGCACCCATTTCCCGACTTTATCAGCATTTTAATGTCTGACAATTGTAAAATATTTTTTCCCATCCAGCTCATGTTCACACCCCACCATCGGGGCGTGGAGTACCAGCGTTGAATGACAATGTTCCCCACGGCATTATGGGGGCGCCTGGTGGTTCATAGTAGAGAGCGTTACCAAAGCACGGTTTTCAGTCTAGCAATCGGTTTTTTTTTTGTTCAGGTATATAATGTTCTGTTTTACAATGTACCAGCTATTGTAAGCATATTATTCAAAAAACGCGATAGAAATGGATTCCATTAAAGTGAATGTAGGGGAGACATTTACTTACCATCTTTAACACTTGCAGTGTGCTGAACTACCAGTAGCAGCATCAGTCCACCAAGCTGCAGCAGTATCGTTGATTCCATCGTGGAGGCCTGGTTGTTAGTTTTTCTTCGCATCGAATTCGAAATTCGACTATTTTTCTCACTCAACAAAATCGCGCACCGAACCACATGGCGTCGAAAAGTATGGTTGCTGGAGCACTGCTACGTTTTGGAACCGTTTTCCACTCACTCGCTATCGCGCGCTTTCCTTTCTGCACTTCGCCGCGGTTTCACTTCAAACACCTGCTCAATGCACCAGCTGTTGTAACGGGCCAGCTTCCGTCACCTACACTTTGGGGGCTCACGAGAGCCAAAAAGGGTGCTACCCACAGATGGCACAGATTCATCGATCAGCGCGGCTCAATGGAAGCTAATTTATAACTTGGAACTCCAAACGGCATGCCCAAATGCTTCTCTCCAAGGCCACCGGCCCCCGTCTGGGTGGCTCATTTTCCATCTCCGAGAGTGAACAAAAAATAAAAAAACTGAAACGTACGAAGCGATAACGAAAAAAATACACCACGTATACACTTCAATCCACCCGTCCCGGCGAGTGGAAAGACGGAAGCAAAACCCAGCCCGGGCAGTATACTTCTTATAGAGCGAAGTTTCCGACGGGGAAAACTTTCAGCCCCGCTTCACCTTACGGGTGCGCTACACTGAACATTCCCGGGCTCACCGTATTGAGCAGCTAACCTCGCCCCCCTCACACCGGTGATCTACGATCGACTAACTGGGGCCAACATTCGCACGGTTTCTCAAATCAAAATCCACGGCGGCCAACTTTCTGGAACTCCTCTTCACCAATCGCGCGCTCTCTCTCTCTCTCTCTTTCTCTCTCTTCACCGAGTTCCGGCTACTGGAGAATTTTTCCACATTCCATCGAAACGTCGGACGAACGGAACGCCACAACCAACCGCCACTATTCGATTTTCCTCCAATGGATCACACTTCGTTGGGAAATAACTTCCTGCTCGGGGAAAGTATTTCGGGAATGCAGTCGGTGTGCTGCGGGCTCAGCCACTGCTTCCGTTTTCAAGCCACGTCACTTTTTTACGATGGAATGGTTTGAACTTGAGCACTTTCGGGGTAACGTTATCAGTTCTGGAGTGCATGATTCCGCCAAAGTTTTGCTGTAGTTTTACTCGGTAAGACCGACGCTGATATCTGCAATAGTTTCTAAGCCCTCAGCTAAGCCCTTCGGTAGCGTTTGGTAGTGATCTGAAAAAAATGAAGGAGAAAAATAGTTTATAATGAATGTTAGTAGGTTAGGTTATTTTAATTTCTCTAACATTTAAAAGAATCTCTTTAAAATCAGTGATAGCTGGCCGACTGCATGAAAAGTCGGCGATATTCATACAAAATAAATATTCGGTAACGATCCCACTGTGCAAAGGTGTAACCATAACCGAGTTCAAAATGTGAAGAGCTAAGTATGATATAAACGGTTTTTTCACGCGAAAAGTAATGAAACCACTAGCAAATAAGTTGCACAAAAAGCCAAACGCAAAACGATATTCCCCGTTTAAAGCCCACTCTGGTGAGATTCTTTCGCAAAGCTGTTATGAAATAGTTTTCGCTACACAAAAAAAGAACACAAGAGAAAGAAAAAAAGAAACCGAGAAAAAATAAATCCGCACCACCAAATCCACCACAATCCGAGGGTTGAAATGCTCGAAGAACACCACAAGGCGAATGCGCCTGTAAATGTTTTCACGCTCGAGTGCCGCCGTTGCCGGCGAACATCTCTTGCTACTGTGCCAAGATTATTAACCCAGATAATTGTCCAGTGGATTTTGCTGACGCCGACTCCCACCTCTTTTCGCCCGGGAACGGGGGAAAAGCGCTTTTCGCATAGGGGGGTTGGAGGGTTTTTTTTTTTTAAATCGCTTTCCCTCCCCGAGTTGAAGCCGATGTTGAGGGAAGCTGTTTGCCGTGCGGTCGTTTTCCGTTTTACATCGGGAAAAGTGTTTTCGCTGCACTCTGGAGGGCGGTTTAAAGAAGAACGGTCATGTACAGACTCTAAAATAGCGAAAGTTTATAACGGGCGGGTGCTGGCTGGCAGGTTTCAACATGATTTTTCTCAACAAAAAAACCTCAACCCTGTTTGGCCGTTTGCCAAAATGTTACTAAATTTACTAAAAATTGATTCCTGCCCCAGATTCCTAGCTAATGGAAAGTAATTCATTCGCGGCATTGCGCTGTCGGGATGGAACATCGGTTTCATGTTAGCATGCCACCAAAAAGCAGCCCCTTTCCCGACGATACACTGAGTTTCTTCAAATGTTTGGCGAAAGGAAAAATAAAACTAAACACCCAACCGGAGAGGCGTTGAGTTTTTCGATTTCGAGGCCCAAATATGGGCAGGAGGGAAGCACGAAACCACAAGCTACGCGGGCAACGGGGATTGGTGCTACACAAAGTAAATAACTATCGTGTTGAACGCCACAAAAGTTACATTTCCGCAATCGGTAATAATGGTAATGATTACAAATCGAGCATTCCGCCTGTTTGCGCTGGTTTTGGGTGCGATTACGTGCCAAGTATAGCGCCCCCCGACCCCGGAGTGGTTCCTCCCCGATTCCATTGTGCTCTCAATTTGAAAAGGAAATCCTTCCAGCCGTTCGCGTCCGTGGTCCTTGTGGCAGGTTGGTTCCGTTGGCGTATAACAATAAACACCAACTCAATCACAACCGAAAAACCAACTCCGGCCCGTCTGGCCGAGGACAGCGCAGCGAGCGGCACGCGATTAGTGTTGTGTCCAGTGTGAATTTGCTCATTTTTTGTTTCCACCCAGCAGCACCCCGTCCCACCGACGCCATTGTGGCGGAACTGTTCCGGCGAACGGCCACAACACAATGGCGCCCACGTCCGTGTGCGGCGAAACGCGAATTTTGCCACGTTTTGTTTGTCCTATACGCCTGTTTCCCCGGCGGTGGCCTCCGCCATCTGCCTTCCCATGCTTTTTTTTCTTCCATGGCCAATGTTTACAGGATTTTGTTGCTCGCTGCTTTCCTACTGCCGGATTGTCGGACACTCCTACAGTCAATTGTTCGAAAATCGCTATCTTGGTGTTTGCGATTCCGGTATTACGCATTTCTGGTGGTAATGTGGCGAAGGTTGAATTGAATGGTAAAAACAAAAAAGCAACAAGACCTCCCGAAAAACGACCAGCAAACACTCGTGGGAAATGCTTCAGTGGGGAGGTTTTCCACCACGGAAATGCACAGCATGAATTCACGATTGTGGAAAAGAATGGTGCCGTTTCCCGGTTTGTTGTGTGTTTTGTTCCATACATTTGTGAAAAGAATACTAAATTCTCATTCTTTGCGAGAAATCTTAAGGGCAACCACTCTGAATGGCGATAAACAAAACAATCAGCAAAGAAACATTACAATACCCGAAAAAGGACTGTTTATAGTATGCAATCGTGTTTACCTACCCTCAGAACGGGAATGCCACGCCATCCGTAAAAGACAAACATGGGTTTCGATCAAATTTTAACAAGAGATGAATATTGATTAATTTATTTTTTCATAAGCAAGGGAGACTAAATCTCATGCAAGAGACATTTTGTTTCTCTTTCGTTGTGTAACGACAACATCTTGCTAAGAAGGCTGCCTCACTCCAGCATTTACATGTTGCTTTTTTCATGCCGGTTCAGTTATGCTACCCCCGAGCCATGTTTCTTCTTTCTTTAATTTTAATTCGTCAAACATTTCCTTCCGACGTGCCATTCATCTTAATAAAGCCACTGCTAACCTCGAACATTAATTATCCTAATGTTTTGCGGTTGGTAGGAGGAAGATGAAAAAACCGCCCACCAACCGAAAAACAAGAGCTGTCGGGAATGATTAGATTCAATTACGGGCGACCACAATCGCACGGCGACGACCACGGCGACGGTTGGAAAATCAAAAAGCGTCCCAATCTTCCTGCCCCCCAATGTCCTTCGGCTGAATCTGATAGATTTGTGGTTTCGGATACCGTACTTTCCAGCGAGCCGGGTGCTGGAAAACAGTCGACTCCAATGGGCTGCTGCCGCTCGGTGCTTCCTGGGTGGTAAGCAACCGGGGTAGTCGGTCCGAGCTAGCGTCCACGTCCGTTCGACCGAAATGACCACACAACCGGAGACTTGGAGTGCTCAGCGAAACAAAGCAAGGCCGGAAACGACCGTCCTTTGCTCCGGGGCATGCGGCCCGTGATCGGAGATGTCCTTTGGGATAACTTGCAGCCACTGTGTGGGCTGGGTGGGAGGTGGAAATGGCGCAAAAAAAAGCTGGCAGCAGTAGCGAACGATGACAGCTTTTCGCAGACGCGTAGATTAAAACGCAACTCAGCGACGGCCAGCAGCGTTTCGTCGTCGTCGTCGTCGTCGAAGTTGGTGGCCAGAGGCAACCGGTTGGATCTGACCAGGTCTCTCCGGTCCCAGGCCACATCACACGATATGACACGCCGATGCCGGTGCGACGATGGCCGAAGAGAGCCAAATCGGTAACAACACAAGCGTTGAAACCGGATAGCAGGGCAGATTGAATGCACAAGCCCGGGCCCTCGAGTGTTTGCTGTCAACGTGCGCGGAAGTGCGTCAAAGAAATGCTTTTGGTTTGCGGCACGTCTGAAAACCGCCCGATAACGAACGCTGGTCGCCGGGATGGATGGATGCGCGTCAAGATTTCGATGATTTAGAACTTTTTGTTTTCAATTTTCTCTCCTATTTCATCTCGCTCCTTACGTTTCCATTTCTCTCTTGCTCGTTGTCAAAGCAACGCTCCTGTTCAGTGCCAGTGTGGAACAGAAATTAAAGGCTCTGATCGAAGATGGAGGCGCCCGGTGCTTTGTTCGAAACTGAAGCGAAGCAGGCGAAAACTCACTCTCACCGATGCGTGGCTTCTGCGCTAGGATTCCCGCTGGAAACAACTTAGTATTTACGCTTGCTGCTAATGAATTCAGGAACAAAAAGCTTATGCTAAGTTTGGAAAGCCGCAATGTAAGTTTGTTCTTCTAGTTTTCTTTCCCTCTCTTTTTCTCTCTATCGATCTACCACAGAATTTCGTTTTAAAGGCTTGACTAGGCTTGCCTCGTCAAGATGAACTCATTTTGCGGTGATTCAAGCTGGATTAGAGTACAGCAAGCTCATAAACCTGCTCGTCTAACTTTCCTTAAATGTTTGAATTATTATGAATGAATTCTGCTCAACGAATACGGCAATATTCCAAGTTTCCGTAGAGTAAAACGGAACCATTCTCAGGGTTTCCTAACATAAAATCTGAATTTTAAAAAGCAACGCTTAATAAATTTGTCACAAACCACAAATTTCTACTAGTTATGTTTTCGTCATAAACTTCGTCCTTTACGGAAGTGGTAAATGCGAAGTACCTCGGGCTTGTAAACTTAATCCATCACCATAAGATATATTAGAATTCGTTTTGAAGTCAGATTTGTTTTTTCGCAAATATCGGGCAGTTTTGTTACGATCTTTTACACAGGAGTTGCGATTCAAATAGATCCTATTTTGAACAACGGGCAACGTTGAAATCGTCCACTCGCCTACTACTTGCCCTTTCGGACGGCTCGGGCGATGACGCAGGTGGCAGTACTGTTCTTTTTTTGTTGGTTTCTCTACCATTCCACCAAAACCACATGAAACGGCTTAACGTGATAACAAGATACCAGCGCCGATGTCGGGTTGCCTGAAACACATCCCATTTGCGCTGTGACGCGCTGGCAGCAACCGGCCACCGGAGACGCGGCGCTGTGGTTTTCCCACTTGGCACACCCCCCTTGGGATACGGGGCAAGGATGACGAGCCAGGAGGGGCACAATAGTTGCTAGTGGACGCGGTTGCTAACAACGTGCCAGCGCCAAATAAAAACAAATACGTCCAATATGCAGCGTTGGAAATCATTTCGGTGCACCGGCGGCACGAGTTGATGGAAAAGGATTTCTGTGGCCTCAAAAGCCCTTCTCCCTGTGTCCCGTAGTGCCCTTCCTACTTCTTTCTCTCTCTCTCTCTCTCTTTCTCTTTCTTTCTCTCGCCAATTTGATAGCCAAACTCTCCAAGTGCATCCACAACCCGCCTGCAGCTGATGACGAGCAGCGAGGAACGAACGCAACGAGTGCTTGACTAAGCGGACACGCCAAAGATTTATGTCATGATTCATGCTAGCAAAGTATCACATTGGATGTGCCATTTTCACGCGGTTCTACCGTCCTTTGTGTCCTGACGGGATTTGGACCGAAAGGGGGAGGCTTTTCAGAGATTTGCTAGATGTTAAACGAGTAGGGTTTTTTTTTCTCTATCTCTTTTTTGCTTTCTTCCCACTTAAATTCCAAGCCACCGATTTTCTTTGTTCATTTCCGTAGCGCCAACCAGTGTCATCCTTTTCCGTATATTGCCTCTCTCTCTCTCTTTTTCTCCACCTCTCTTGCTTTCTCTTACTGCTCCCTGCGCGTACTACCATTGAAAACCCGGGAAAACTGTTTTTTGTTCCTCTACATAAATGCCCACATGAGATGGCAAAGCCAGGATTGGAATTAAACGCAATCACCAGCGGCACCAGCAATGGCGCTCCTGGTGGCAACGAATGCGCCCGAAGAAGATCAGTTTCCATAATAAAGCGTAGATTCCCGTTTTGGATTCGGATGGAACAAATGAACGACTTGTTCCCGTGTAGTTGCCTTTTTTGTGTTTTTCATCCGCTGTGGCGCCAATGCGGCCGTAGTGAACGATTTCCTAACCGATTCTGAACGAACACATCGAAGAATTATCCTGGGCGGACAGTCCGAAGCAGTGGCAAGCAAATGCGTCGCTGTTGAAGGAATTGATATTTGGGCCAGGTGACAAACAATTTGCGAGCTGTTTTTAATACAACATTTCGACTTATTCATGTTAACCTTACGCTTAACTTAAATTATAATTTGAAACTCGGTTAATAAAACTAAAACCTAACTGGACTAATATCCAAATCGATTGTAGAATGCCGTAGTCTACCCAGAAAAGCAGTCATTCGCGATTCAACCCACGCATGCAAGCAGTAGAATAAAAATCCCAGCTTGTCCCCGCAATCGCTTTTGTGATAAGTAGGGACATGGGTTCGGACGGGAGAGTGCTACACGCGGGGGGCACAACGAGCCGGGTCATTCTTTACTCCCTGCCGTCGATTTTCATCTCGAAAAACGGCCATCACTAGGGTGGCCGCAACCGAAACCCGAAACCGCAGGGCAGGAAACGGGTGACAATTTTATTTCCACAATGATTGATGAAAGAATAAGTTCCCCCGTTTTTGCATAAGACTAGACGTCCCTTCTCGCCCCAAGCAGCAAGCCACAGTTCTGTGTTGGCACCAGTAATGGAGTTCCGTGAAGAAAATGAGGAAAAAGTCTCAGATTTGGTCCTAACTCCCACCAAACTCCCACCACCCCGAACGTGTTTGTTTGTTTAGTTTTCTTTTCGCTCGTTTGCTCCCCACTCCCCGCAGATGGAACGCGCTCCCTCCGAAGCGTCGGTCGGAGCGGTCTGATCCATTTTCAACGCTGAGAGCTATTCCAGTGCCATCGTTCCGGCTTTGGTCGCCAACGAGCGGATTATTCATACGCAGGATGATTCTGGGTTCGACGGGTATGGACGCAGAATACGGGCGGCTCGATATCAGTTGAGTTGCAGCCAGCTTGCCTGCCGATGCCAGGGCTGCCCTCAGTGGACCCTTCGGAAGGCCACAGTGGAAATAAAGTGCTAAAATCTTCCGTCTCAAGTCCCGCTTTTTTCTCTTCCTTCCTCTCTGCCTTTCTCTCTCTCTCTTTAGTGTTCTCTGTGAGTTTGATTTAAACATGAAACCATGTTTTTTCCCTTTGTTGTCCTTTCTGTTGTAACTGTTGTCTTGACAGGACAAGTTTGACGAAGGCCTGGCCGCGCGATGGCCGATGGCCCTTCCCCCGGCGGAGGAACGAAGGTCGTCGCCATGTCGAAGCATTAGTCGGGGACTATTGGACAGCAACGGAGAGGCACACAAAAAATTGAAAATATTCCGGAAAGGAACCACCAAAAAAAAAGCTCCTCAATCTGTCGACTCATTCGATCCTCGCCGGCGGCGACAGAAAGCTTGAGCCATGGCATCTGCATGTCATCTGCCTATGTTGATTCTTCGGTGACAGAATTCTAAACAGTGACGTTCCCCTGCGTCCCCGGGTTCTTTTTTGTTTCATTCACTTTTTCCCGTCGTTTTTTTCTTCCACGTTCTAGATTAAAAGCACCCTCTGTCGTAGTTTTCTCCTTCCGAGAGCGGTTCCCTTGGCCCTTCCTGCCGATCGTGTTGGAAATGTGATTATGAGAAATGTTTGTATTGACAGAACGGCACTCGGAACACGGCGGAACTGCTTACCACCCAACCGGCAGCAGTCTACAGTCCGGTTGTTTATAATCCAAGTAGTCTTTTTTTTTGTTATTCGTTTTCCCTTGTTTCCTTTCCACTTCCATTCTCCGGTATTGACTTTTTATTTGCGGGCGTTACGCTTCGGCACCCGTGAAAAGAATGAGTGCGTAATGTTTGGTTATGCTCGCCTAATTTCGCCGTGCGTCACACTACACCCTTCCGTTGGTTCTGGAGCGAAGGATTTCACCACCGCTGAGATGGAACTTCCCAAACACGCAAAAGAAACAATGATGACTCTGAGAATCACATTTTGAGGGCCTCCTCGATGAGAAGAGCGAACCGGAAGCTGACGTGGAGGAAAAAATTAGTACAATCCTCTTAATCTTAATTAATTAAAAAGGATCCACCATTAGACCATTTTCGGGGGCCGGGCGTTCGGGGTCGTCCGTTTTTTTTATCGAAACTTGCTAATGCCAATGCTAATGCTTCTTCGCACTTTTTTGTGCCAACCTACATCCGAAAACAATGTGCTCTTTTCTCCGGTGAACTGAAGCATGATTTCATTACGCAACACAATTGTTTCGCCCGTTGAAAGCTTTCAGCTTTCGGGTTTTTACATTACGAGAAAATCTTGTCACAATCCAAATGGAACGGGCCGCCCGTTTGCCAACGCAACTATTGTGTTTGAGCATGAGGATGGCTTCATTGTGTTCGTGGGCCGGGTTTTTTCCCGGCCGGCGGTTGGGTTTACATTTCTTCACCCGCAGCCTCGGGGCGCCATTGTTTTTACAAATCATCCAGCGATGGAAATGTTCCTTTCTCCCAATCTTCTACTTAGTTCCCCAGTTGGAACTAAGCACGGATTTCAGAAACATTCCATCGGTGAACCGTGACTTGAACAACTTTACATAACGGTACATTTCCAATGCCCTGGCAAGTCATTTTTTGGTATAGAAAATTAACCCTCTTTTTTCTATCCGTTGCGTCGCAGAGAGAAAGAGAGAGAGAGAGAGAGAAAGAGAGAGATAGAGAGAGAAATAGAGAGGGAGGGATAGTAATGGGCACGTAAAATAGCTCGGCCGAAGGAAGCTAGCTACGTGTAATGCGGAACACGAATTTCAGATGGCCACAGGCGACTATTTGCATTTCCACTCCACGGAAGAATACATAATCAGTGCGCCCTCTTCTTCCCGATGGTCGGCCAGGTGAAAACGAAATGGTAATTCGGAATGCCGGTTTAATAATTTCCGAGAAAATTATTAGCACACCAAAATGGCGTTCCGTTGAATTTTGTCCGTTTGGCACGCGTGTCAAATGCCGGCCGCTATAACTCACCGGTAAAGTGGGCGGGCAGAAGAAAATGGTTACAAAAGTACCCGAACTGCAATCCCCTCTCTCTTCCCCTGCGGAAGAAAGAAGCTCACCGATCTGCCCATCGAACAGTTACATTCTTTTGCGCCGAAGAAGCGTGCGGGCTGTGAGGAAACGGAAACCATTTGGCGAGAAGACATTCCCACAGGCCGGCGGACACTCGTCGGTCGTTAAACAACTTTCTCTCTCGAGCCCGGCACGCGGCCGCACTGGTCGCCGGGTTCATGGGTACGCTCGCGTATAAATCAATTTGGAACCGCAGCGGGCCACCCCCCGAGGGGGGGGGAGGAAGCTTCGATAGTTGTTCCCGGAACCCGAATTTCACCGCAAATATTTATCTTGATCAACAGTTTCTTGCCGACGCGCAGGGAATTCCGGGCCACCGCCGAACCGAAACCGGAGACGGAAAAATTCAAAAACAGTGTGCCGTTCTTTTAATGAGTTCCAGTCAAGAACTGGCAGAAGCAAAACCATGGTCACCCCACTCCCCGGAGGAAACAACAAGATACGTTTTCGGGTGGGCCGGCTTGCTCGAGCTTGCCGCAGGTCTTGTGACTATATTGTGTCAACACTCGCCGGTGTGCCCCGCCGCATCCTGCAGCACCTCGCCGGAACTGGTGGCAAGTCGCAGCAAACCGAGGAGCTTCTCGGGGCGGGGGGATGATGAGGGGGTCCTTCCGGAACAGGCGCGTACGTGTGCACGCATCCGAGCAGCAGTGAATGAGCGGCGTGCGGCAGGATAAATATAAATTATAACTTTTGTATGTTTGTTTGCGCAGTCCCGGGACGGCCTCGGCGGTAAGCCCTGGAAAATTGGAAAATGGATTCCGTTATAATGCGGCGATGCGGCGACTTCCAGCATCCTGGGATTCGGGCGGGCCCACTAGGCAGCGAGAGGATAGGCCCTGTGGCCCATCTTGGCCCACCGGGGGCCGGCTTTGGCTTTTCTCTCCCCTTCTCCACTTCCCACTTCGCCGAAAGCTTCACGCATTTTTGTGCCACACGGACGGGCTCAGTCGCACATGTGCCGAGGGATGTCACATCGTTCCGGATGGTGTGGGGGATGGGGGAATCTCGAAGATCCTTTTCGGCCACAATATTTGGGACTTTTCGGCCTCCGCCCCACGATTTATATAATCGCATTTTCAGCACGCACCACTACATGGGACCACGCACAGATGCTCACCGAAAGGGGGTAACGCCTTTCACGCGAGACGGCACTGAGAAGAAGTGGCTACCCCTACACCAGCACACGGCACGTCGACATTGGGGGAATTTCTTTAACATTTTTTTCTTCGAGGAAAACTTTCTCAATCAAATCACACGTGGGATTCGCTTTGTCTGACCCGCGCCAGCAGTGGAACGGTGCAATATGATAGCATTATTTTACATAATTAAGCGGGCTCTCAACGCCACTTTCACTCGGTACCAATGATGTCCTGTTTGGAGAGGGAAATCATGAGCCGCTTTCCGGCATTTCATACCTACGGCATCGAGTGTGAGATTAGAGTTCGCCCAAGTTCGCACCCCGTTCAGGCTTAGAGCGCGTGAAACGCCTCAGACTAACGACGTCTTCGATAATGCCGACGCGAGCAGCCCTCGAGCCTATATTTTACGGTGACAGAGCAACAGCCCTTCTTGCCTATGCCCCTGTTCCAAAGGTAGCCCCAATTGCGCCATCGGAAGGTTGGTGCTTATAAAGTCAAACTGAACTTTCCGTCCCGACGCTGCCCGCAGGCCGCACGAACAGGGGACGAAGCGCGAGGATGGGATGACGAGTGCGCTTTCCACGCGGCGCCGCGAGCACTCAGGAAAGTCGGCTTGAGAAAATTGCCGAGAAGCTCGCGGGTCACCCAACCCAACCCACCCTCTCGCATGCGTTTTCGCGTCGTCGTCCGCCACCCCACTTGTGGACCACCCGGTGGAGGGCCTCTAATTAAATGGGAAAGCAATTGACTGGAATTAAAATGGTGTACACTGTCATTAGTAAACAGCATTGTTTGCCGGTGTACTTCGGCAGCTATCATTCTTCGCCAGCGCGCTGGTGCTGTTGATGACGAATCTCAAACTTCTCCGTAGCAAAGCAGACAGGCAGGCATTGGCCATGGCAGGCAGGGGAAGTGTGGTCGGGGGTGTTACAACTTTGTTGAAGTAGCCGACCATTTAATTCTGTTTTCTCTCGTGGGTTCTGGGAAGTTGTGCCGCTCTTCACTCCAGCGACGCTGTTGGTCCCACTCCGCAAATGCAAGGACCCGGAATGAAGCTTTGTATTCCGTGAACAATCTACATTCTCTTCAAATGCTTCACATGCATAACATATTGAGGTACAATCGGTGGGCGAGAATTTGATTTAGAAATTAATTCTATGAAAAAAGTTTGGTTATGTTGTAAGGAACGCATTATTAGAGACAGAGTGATGTATTTGTTACACGTTCATTGGAGAACGGGAAAGAATTGTCTGAACAATTCCATTCAACTCGATTTCAATTCCTTGCCACTAATCTGTCTGCCCAACTTTGCAGCTTGTTGATGAACATTCGAAACATGGCAATGATTTGACATGTTGTTTCTGAAGCTCTTCAGTGAGTATGATATCGCGTTGAATTCTAATCAACTACTGATTTATTTGACATACATAGTTAACAATTAACTATTAGTTCGAAGGAATATACCATCCGAGTTCATGAAATATTTCACTTGGAAATTCGTTTAATGTAAGGATAAACTGTAACCCCTGTTTTGATATGCCCCTTTAAACTTGTCTATCATCTTGAGTTGATTTTGGCTCTGCCAACACAATACTCATGTGCATGAATTTCCTTCAGCTGCATGATTCTTAGGATTGGTTTTTCCGTCTAATATACGAATACATAAATAGCGTTTCTACAAAAACCAAATCAATCCCATTCTGACGGATCATGGTTCCGAAGAGCATGGTCAGCAAACCCCATCTCACCATGTTCTAAAATGACGTCCACGGACACACACACCAGTGGTAATGCCGCAGAAAACGCGATTAAACGGAATTACGAGCGCACGCCGATGAATATTGATTGAATGGTGCACCGTTCAGATTCTTTCGCGACTGTTTCACCCACCAGTAGTGCAGTGGCCAGCGTGCCAGTAGTGGGCCGGTTGATGGGTGTAGAGCGAGGGACGAAAATGAATTACTGCCGATGGACGATACAGGAAAAGCGTGTGTCACGGGCGAACGAAAGTGGATGTCAGCGCATCGCAAAAGTAGCGCCACAGCATCAGCTTCGGTTGCGATTAATTCGATTTATCATGTCAAGCCAAGCCAACGTACGGACATTGTGTTGGGTGTCGGGGGACTTGTGTACCAGGGCGGGATTGGGAGCGAGCGGCAGGATCCAGTGAGTACTGCTATTAGGACATATTGAATCGAATGGATCATCCCATCGACGAATACATCGTGGACGTGGTCGTCGTCGTCGTCGTCGTCGTCTAACGAGGGACTGCTGCCTTAAGTGCTCTTCCGTTATCCGATTCACACAGGCACACACACACACATACGTCGAGACTCCGTTTTGCATCGTAGACGCCAGCATCCAGCATCGCTTTCCGTGGCCAGCGGAAAATGAAGTTGAAGAAAAATTCCAACAGCAGACCAAACGAACTAGAAAACACGGACAACGACTGGTGGCAGCCGTCTCGGTTTGGCCGTTTTCGAACCCGCAGAGGTCCAGCATGAAGGGTAAACCCGGTTGCGAGCCCGTCGCTGCATATTTTCCCACGATCTCCGGGCTCGATACAGTCGGGCGGCCAGATTTTGTGAAGTGGTCATCGCACTGGTCACTATTATGCGGGCATTCAGTACATCGAGACGAAAACGAAGGCAAACAAAAAAAAAGCGAAGAGTAGGTGCCCGCTCCGAGACGGTACAGTTCCCTTGCACTTCTTTCGGAGTCAGCGGGCGCAGACTGCCGGCTGTCGATGAGGGAGTTCCCGGCACTCCCAGGCCGCCACTAAGGAACGGGTTGATTGAAACAAAAACGGCATTCTGCAGCGAAGCATTACCAGCCACCACCACTCAGCACAATTAGGTTCGCAGCCGTTGGCGTAGCTTTTCTGTTCCTTTCGTCCTTTCAGTTTCACACAAAAACAAACCCAACAGAAATAGACAGGCTGCTGTCGCTCCGTCTTGGAGTCGGTTGTGACGTCTCCCAGGCAGTCTGTTTCTCTTAGTCTGTCCCTCCCTCTTCAGTTTAGCTGCACCGAACACGTTGCTTTAATTTGAATTTTATTTGAATATTGCTAGCGTTGTGTGTCGCCTGCTCTTGCCAGGAAGCGTTAAGTCGTGACACGAACCGCCCCTTTCCCGCGACACCCAATTGTTCCCGTAACAGGGTGGCTTGCTTAACGGGCTGCACTAAGGGAAAGTTTACGCCATTACACAAACACCGCCAGCCGAGTCAGCCAGCTCGGCCAGTTCCGGGAAATCCTTCCTACCACCCCGTCCGGGGCCTAGAACGCTTCCAAAGCTTCAACTCGAGCGCGACCCGAAGCCTCTCCTCCCTTCGGCTCATCGTACCACGCCCCTCGGTCGAGTGGAGTCGAGCAGCGAAACGTGAGAAAATTGCCAAATACACGTGGCCCCTGCCGTCGCCGCCGCCGCCAGCAGCATCTTCTCCGAGGCAGGTTGCTTTCGAATTCGCGCCGCCGTGTTGAGTGACGGTAATTTTTTTTCTCCGGTGGGGGTAAGGACGAGGGCGAAGAAACCCGGAAACGGATCCGGAAACTGTGCTGCCCGGGCGGAAGGGGTAAATTGAAATGAACTAATTAGGCAGCCATGCCATGGTGGCCGTGCCGTGTCGTGCCGTGCCGTGCCGTGGGCTCTATTTATGAAAATGGCAAAGGAGGTGCAAATGAGTGGAGAAAATCAAATCAAATGAATGTTAACCACTCAGGGTTTCATTGTTGCCTACCGGGTTGGTGTCCATCGGGAGGTAACGCAACGTACGTGGCGTTGTAACGGGTGGTGTTGGTGGTGGAGGATGCCGACTGGCATGGGACCAGCATGTTCCTTGGGCTTTCGATTGAATTGCAGATTTTGCTACGACCTCGGCGACAGGTGTACTTTTTCGCTTTCCGTGCGGACTTTCTCTTTGAGAAAGGTAAATTCGGTGGTGTTGACATTCAATTCGGAACAGTTTGTCACTGTTTTTGGGGAAAGTTTTGCCGACGAATTCATTTGTAGCCGTTGGAGTGTTTGGGTTCGATGTGGAACGTAATTAAATATCAAAAGCGAGCAGAACGTTTCAGCAGCTTTGGTCCAAGGTCCTTAAAACCAACTTTTACAATCTCGACCGAGTGCCATTTTAGCACTTTCGGAAGCTGGGAAAATCAGCATTCGTTTAACGTTCGAGACAAGAAATGTAATAAACGAATTGGAAAAGTCAACCAGCAGCTGAAAGTGACGTAAATTGACTTTTTGCCGATGGTTTCCTCTTGTGTGAACATTTTATTCTCACAGTTTTCGAACGGATGCGATTGATCGGTGGACGAATTGGAAAAATTCTCGAAACAAAATTATTCAAATATTTGACTTCTCTTTTCAAGTTTTAAACCATCGACTATGTTCTACAGATAATATATTGTTTCGAGGTTAATGAAAATGAAATGCAAAGGAAAAAGTTGTGCAAAGCATTTCGAAATAATGCAAGGACATTTTTTAATCCTTGATTCACAGTTTTTGGATCCATACCAGATTTCCAGAATCAAACAAATCCTGACCATCCTTCTTCATTCATGTCGGCAGGATTTGCTTAGGCTTTCCATCCAACATGTTTCAGTTGACTATGCTACAGTGGAAAGCAGCAAACAAAAGAGTCGCACCATCATGCCTCCATGTACGGTAACGTAGCTTCGAAAAATGCTGTACATTCTCGGAATAGAACCAGAACCTTCACATAGAACAACCTTGTTACATTAACACCTTCCCCGAAAACGGAAACGAGAAACACTTGTTCGGGGAAACGTATTTATTATCCCTCGGCATGATCGTTTCCCAGGATATAAAGTAAAGCACGCACGTCTGCCTGAATTATTTTTAATCTCCCTTCCGTTTGCCTCCCAAATGAATGTATGGGCCACCCAGCGGGTGTGTCGGGAATTGAGAAAATAATTAGAAAATATGCCAAGATT
>JAOEFI010000003.1:42507058-42528741 GCA_034621735.1 Anopheles plumbeus
GCCTCCCAAATGAATGTATGGGCCACCCAGCGGGTGTGTCGGGAATTGAGAAAATAATTAGAAAATATGCCAAGATTGCGGCTTTATTCCGCGGGTGTCTTTCCCGCAAAGACCCTTTTCGAATTTTTGGAGGGAACGGCGGCGGCGTCGCAACTTTGTCGTTCCAACGTTAAGTCGACCTTTTTGGTAAAGACTGGATTTTTGTCCTTCCTTCCTTCATGTACGGAGCCCCAGCCCCTGTTTGTGCGTAAGTGACGCTCGGTTTCGTTTTTCCTTTTAGGTGTGCAGCAACGCATTAGCAAACTACAGCGCCATTATTTGCCATTTGCGACGCAGTCACGAGACAAGCCCCCACCAGGCCCGTACGGGTATGCGTGAGTGATGTAAATTTGCGTAAACCAGACGCGACCATACCAGTATCCCCACCCCAGCCCGGAACCAACCACAAAAAAAGTTTTACGAGAAAAGAGAAAAATGCGACGCATGCCGTCCTCCGATCGGAGAGAAACTTTTATATCACAAAACGAAACAAAAGCTTTCTTCTGGAAAAAAAATGACAAACCGAAACTGCTTCTCCTCGCGCACGGAACGGGAACCCGACGGATGCCCGCCCGGGTGATGTAATGCCGTAATCGTCCGTGAATGAAAGACGCGCGCTCGATTTAATTAAAGTGTCTCAATACTCAGCACGCCACCGGGCCGTCGTTTCCGGGCAGTCTGTGGTCCAGGGCAGTTTTCCTCCGACAGGGAAATGAGCGGCGTCTGAAAAAGCATCCGCCAATCAAAAAGAAAAACAGCCACACTGAGACACTCTGAGCCGCCAGCGCCATCCGCAGCCATCGATGGCTCACCCAACCCAAGGTAGGGTGGCATTGTTCCGGGACACGCTGCCAGGCCGTCGCTTCGGTGAGAGGAAATTAAATGAAAACCATCCCATCGGCCGGCCCAGAAACTCATCCGGAAGAAAGTCAACAAACAAGTTTTTCTTTTTCGCACTCCCACCCTTCTCCCACCACCCTCGGTCTCATTTTCTTTCTTTTCTCAAGAGTAGCACACGGCGTTCAATTCGCACCATCGAAGGAATGTTGCGAGCCTCTTGAGGAAATGGAAGCTCCATCCCACGGAGCTCACCACGACCGTAAATTCTCGCCGTTTACCTTCGCGGGTCCTTTTTCTTCATGGCCCTTCACGCAGCGTTCAATCTCCCGCGGGAATACGCATACACTATACGCGCACGTACAGTGTAATGGTGGAGGTAAATTTTAAAAGCATCATTTCGTTTCCACGCTCCCGTCGTCGCCAGTATTCCCTTTTCTTATTTGAAACAGGAGCGAGTTTGGTTAGTTGATGGTGACACAAAAAAACAGAAGTTCCTTCTCATTTCATCGCCGCGTCCGCTTTTGTTGTTTTACGCCAGCGAACCTTGATGGCTTTCCCCGTTGTTCCTGGGAGGCGGCAGCGGTGCGTTGCTTCTTGTCCAGCCCCGGTTCTCGTCCCCGGGAATCTCGTCCGTCAAATGGGTGTGATTAGTTTACTCTCGGTTGGCCGCTTCCCCGTTCTGGAGCCGGGAATGAGCTTCATTTTGCGTTCCTACTCGTCCCCACCTAGACTCCCACAGCGAACGGACGCGAACGTATTTTTTTCTGTCTGCTTGTTCCCAGAGCCCCCTGCCATATTAATGTGCTGGGTTTGGAATGATGAAACCAACGAAGGCGAAAATCACTCAAAAAATACATAAATTTCACATGCACACACACCATCGGAGCGCACAACGATCACCACCACTCAGTACCGGTAACGTTGTCGTCACCGTCGTCGGTGTGCCATTAAAAATTAATTAAACCCTGTCATCGCCGTTGCAACATTTTTCATTACACACCCGCTATGCTCGTGTTTCGGAAGGATAATGTTCTTTTCTGTTTTCCAGCGAAAGGACGCGAAGCGGTCTGGCCATCGGTGGCATCTCTGCGACTGGCGGGGGGTCGGTGCGTGTGTGGTGTGGCTGCCAGGTTTTTCGCGGTTTTGCATCCATCCAGCGAAATGAAAAAAAAGCCTTGCGGCGAAACTGTTATTGAAGTAGGATTGAGTTTCAGCGAGCAGCTCCCACGTTTTGTCGTTAATTAAAGCGTTTCTTGCTATCTGCAGATGCCCTCGCACCCACACACACACACACGCACACATTGTATGTCGTTCCATTTTGGGAGGATTCACGCGCAGAGGTACTACATTTGATGACAAAGTATGTCCGACAGCAGGAACGTGTAGAATGGCAGGCATTGGCAACCGGCGAGCGGGAGGAGCTTTAGCAAAGTTGGAAGTAAAAACCCGAAAGCTTTGCCGAATACGGAGAAACCGAAAGTTGTACCGCCTGCGGGGAAAACATTCTCAGTAAACCGTACAGGAGTCATTGAAAATTGTGATGAATAAAAAATGTGGAACAAGAATTTGAAAGACAAAAAGAAACCCCTCCAAAGCAGAAGATATTTACCCTTTTTTACTCTCGGCACATTCTGCAGCCGAGGCTTTGCCATCACTTGAAACGGACGCCCTCACTGGTTGATACATTTAACCGCACTTATGCGGGGATCGGGTCGGGGGCAGAGTTGCACTACATTTCACTGGGTTTGTATTCACATTTTGTTGCGGTTGCTGCCTTCCCCGAAACACGTTTTGATTCACCACTGGGCACACATTTTTCCATATTTTTCGGGAAATGCTTCACGGAAAGTCCCTTCGGCTTTTGGACATTCTTGCCGATCCTTTTTCGTTTTCCTGCGGCTCCCAAACACTGGTACATGCTGCAACTGGAAAGTGGGACACTGAGGTTACTCCGCCGGATATCAGATAAATTTATCCGTAATAAACTTTAACCAACGTAGAGTTATGTGGGTGGGAAGTGGGGTTTTTTAACTCTCCACCAACAAAAAACCACCCTCATAACTTCATCACCCCATCGTTCGCCAACTTTTTCTTCCACTCACTCCGTGTGGTGGATAAACGGAAACGATAAAACACGCCGATAGCCGTGGCCGGATCAGAGTTTAACTCGCTGCACGAGCGTTCACTTTTCCCTCGCGCTGACCACGGACAACGTACGGACTGGTCTAGCTGAGCATAACCGATGCCCGGCTACAGGATACATGCTACATTCTTTCCCGAACGGGAACGGCCGCGCAATCACGCTAAACGGTCCATGGTTTGATGGAAATAAAATACCCACTCGGCAGATAGTTGGACAACGGTGTTTGCTTCGCTGTTTCGCTTCCCGTCGTTGGGCTCACGTTTACTGCCGAGTTGTATGCTGGATTTCACGGTTCGGGTTTATGTTTTATTAGCGTCGCGCGCGAGCTTTTTCCACGCCAACTGCTGTCCGCCAACGAGTTTGCCCTTTCGCAGCCCGATGACGATGGCGGACGATGCGTTCGGCGTGTATCGATGGAACGGTGATAATAAATTAACGCTTTCATCGTAATCCTTCCCCTAGCTGCTGACAAACTCCAACACCATTCCGCCGTGCCTCCCGGTTTCGGAGGGACGTCCACGAGTTCACGGCAACGCCACGTACCGCGAGCGAAAGGATAGCGCACACCACACCACATTCCACCAACGGAAGCTTAGCCACTCGCCATCATGGTGCATCGTTCGTCCGCGAGTGATAGTTCTACTAACCTTGAACACGGTGGACTGGAGAGTCCGACACCCGAACTCGAACGTAATCGGAGGTGGACCTGCGAACAAAGCCTCCTTCGTCGGACAACTGTAATCGCTGGATATGGAAGCACTGGCCCCCGGAGTGGCACACGTACGACCACATACGTGCCGAAGCACACACACACACACAAACACATTCACACACACACACACACACAGAGCATGCAAACACCCCCACAGCATCCCTCCGACCCGCGATGGGGGAAATATGCGAACCGGAACGATGCCACTAGTGTAATCTGTAACGGACGCCCTCGTCCGAAATCGTCGGCCAACCCCAAAACTGGCAACCCCTCGAACTCTGCGCTGCGATCCCTATCGCGCGCCCTCGGAGTGGGTGGGTACGGCAGCATCCGGCAATTGTTGTTTGGTACGCACTTGACTGACAGCTTCGCCCATTAGGCGGGCACGTTCCGCCCGTTCCGGTGCCTACTTCCGGGCGCACAGGCACTCCAGTACCCGCTATACTCCCGCATGTTTGGGGAGGAAGGCTCACCACGACGAAACCGAGCAAATCGGCACCATCATTACGGTGTTCGGATCCGACGCTGGCGAATGGACACTACGGCTGCTTGGGGCAACTTTTCACACACAGGGCGGGCGCAGTTTGGCTGCCGTTTCACTGCTCAGCAGTAGTTAAGGACCGGGACACACTCACGCTGCGGCACCGCTTCTACATAGCCATCCCATTCTGCTCCTGAACCCCGAAGCCGAACAGGCGGCCACACAATTCTGGCCACACACTGGGCGCAATTTCGCGTCTATCACACCCGACGCAGACTGCTGGTGCTACGGGTGCATGTAGAGGGTAACTGACCTGCAAACCGCGCGCACTACACCATCCCGGGATCACCGTGGTTTGTGGCGTTCCGGGTCAGCTAGGAGGGAAGCTGTATCCGACAAACTCCCGGCCCGTAAGATGCTCTACCGACGCGCTGGCGTCGCCTTAGCCGCCGTGCTTAACGTCTGTCGAACGGAGACGTCACACCGAAACTAAGCCGAAAGCCTGGTCCTCGGAACGGCCAGGATTCTCCACAGTCACGAGGTGGAAAGCGCCCGACTGCACAGGGCTGCCACCATATGCGGCACTCACCGCTCACCGCGAGCCTACGGGAGAGCCGCTCCCAGCTGAGCTGTGCTGCGAGAGCAGCCGCGAAAATCGCGTCATCCACCCCCAGCATCAGAATGGGTGGGGGGGTCGAAGCACCACGTCGAGGGACCAGACACGGACGCAGGTACTCGCCACTGCACTGTCCTTGTCCTTGCTCTGCAGCTACACTTCCTTCCTGAAGAAGGGCCGCCGGAACGGGTGGGTGGACGGTGGAGTCCGTCTTTTTTCCAAAACAAATCCCGCGCTCACTGGAGAGCCGGATCCACAGCGCGCAGCCACCCCAAAAGAACTCATTCTCTCCGCGGGATCCTCGCTCGATGAGATGGGAGTGAAATATTTTCAAAACTCACTCGGCGGTGGCGTTGTCGCGGTGTGGCCGGAAAAGCCCGGTTCGGGTTTTCCGTGTACCCCGTGTGAGTCGAGCGGCGGGCATGCGTCGTTCCGTCGGGTCGATTCCGGTCGGCTTTCCAGCTGTCAACGCGAACGAAGCGCCCCATTCGGCCCGTGGCGCCCTCTGCTTGTCAGAAAGCGTACCGCGAAACGTCTCGTTTGAACAGGCGTTCTCGCCATTTAACTCCTCTCGAGTCAGATGAATCGTGTTCCCGCTTAGTGTTTTCTCTGAAAGATATGATAGAGGGGAAATGTGCGCACAATAATCGAAAACGCTATCTGTAACATCAACTAAGCACTTTAAGCTTTGGGGATGTTATGTTAAAGTTGCAGAACAAATTATAGAACGATACATCCATGCAGTAGATGATGCAAATTGGATTTGTTAAAATCAAAACTTACCTAAAATCATTTAAAATTCTCGTTGTCTTAAACAATCGCAATAAAAGAACATCTGACAAAACAAATAACGACGAAGATTTTTTTTGCAATGGGAATAGCATGATGTCCTCTGAAAAGTTTTCATGAAAATAACAACACTGTCATTCAATCAAAGCATTACCTCTTTTCATCCGTAAATCTAAATTCGAACCAATCATTGGTAGAAATACAATGGAAACCACATTCCATTTCATAACTCCAATTCCATGTCGTGCGGGATATTTCCACCGTTTTCCACACTCCGTTGGAACCCGATGTGTAGTGGCTGTGAGAAAATCCTGACTAAATGTAATCGTGCTAATTCAGTCCAGCTTGCGTTCATCATTCATCACTCCCTGTTGACACAAAAGACTTGAGAAAATGTCAAAAGTCGTTCCCGCAACCCCACGAAATCGAACACGTTGACGTGGTACGCGGTGCGACCCGTCCCTTAGCCTCCTCCTGCGGAGAAGTTGCTGTCCACCGCCATCTAAGAATGTATCCTTTTCCGGTGGGTGGTGGGAATGATGATAGCCGACCACCCGGTGCTGGCCCGTGGCGCATTGTTAGCTTTGCGTAACATCAGAGGGAGCGTGGATTGTGGCGGGCCGGGAAAAGTTAAAACACAGCTTTAAACATTAACGCCAATCCCGTAATGGTCCAGGTGTGACTTGCCCGGAGGTCGGCAAAAACTGTGCGTTAGTGTGCCGGCATCCAAGCACAGGTTGGCCACTTTTCGGGTGGTTTTAACATTTCATACATCTTTAATGCCCGATTCCAAACTGTGCTCACGCAGTGGTGGTCGGAAGGAACACTCAAAAATGGCGAAAGAAGGAAGAATAAAAGAGAGACATGGTAAAAAAAATTGCTCGAACAAGGAAACAAAGCATTGCGGAACATAATCACCGTACATGGAAGCGTTCTACAAGCTATAGGGAGGACTCGGGAACCTTCCGCTCCCTGCCACTGCAACTGGCAGGATATTAACGGCCCCGCTACAGCTACAGCGGAATGGGGATGTACTATTCTTCGTGCAGTTCGCGAGCGCGCGCCGTGCATAGAATTAGTCCTCTTTAATTTTCGCTCATGATGAAGCAAAAACAGCCCCGTCCCGTGGAAGGGCGGAAGACAAACAAAAACCCCACAAAAGCTTGCCCATGCTGGAGTGCTCCAGTAGCACGGAGCAATAAAAAAAACGCGCCATTCTCGACCAGAAAGGATACCATACCGCAATACTTTCACGGGAATTGAAACACGATACGATTCACGGCCAGCTGCGGGGGGATTCTCGGGGCGAGCGGAACGGCACACGGTTATGAAAACGACTGGAAAGTGAAACACATGGCCACATCCCGCTCTACTTCTGGCTGGCTCCACAGTCAATGGAATCCTTTCACGAAAGCGAATCTCCCGAGCTACGCCGGAAAGATACGAGCAAAAATGGCAATATAATTGTTTCCAAAATAAACAGAGCTCGGTGCCTCCACGGTGCGCTGCGGTTTCCGTTCCGCATTGCCCCCGCCTTTCCGGCGGTAGCCCACCAACTCCCTTCCTCGGTCGCGGTGGCATCGGGCGCACATTGTTATCCCGCCTTCGGCATCGGCAGTGGCAATGATGAAGACATCATTAGCGTGTTTAGTGAACACCTTATCGCTGTCATCCGCTGGGGGATTTTCCATCAAATGTCTCCCAGCGTCCCGGAAGGAGACGAAGAGAAAATTTGTCGACCCATTACGGATAGGTTGAACAGGAGTTTTATGTGCCCCGGTTCGCCGTAACAATTGGTTAGCAGATAATGAAACGCAAGGCGCAGGGAACGCAAAAGGAACTTGGTACATTCCACGTATAGCGATGTACGACATAACAGTCATGCTTGGAAAAGGAAGGCCTACGACTCTGATAAGGGCCTCTGAACCCTGTGTAAAAGAGAACATACACTTGGCCCTGCAATTATTTTTAGTCCCTCTTTTGGAAACTGTACAAATGTTGCAAACGGATGCTCTTTGGGTCAGTAGAACACGCTCACAAACACGTAAATAGGCGGGAACGTTAAAATTGATTAAATTTCATTGGAATTATGATAAAAACCGATTTTACACGGGATGCAATACATTTGATTGATCATTTCACGGGGCAAAGTAACAGTGGTACAATGGCCTTCATACAAACAACCATATTTAATTAAAAATGAGTTTGCCACCATGGCTGGGGTAGCAATAAAACTGAATTATACTTCTACACTTGTTTGATATAGCCTGCAATCTACTTCGGAGAAAGATTAACCTCAGTAGAACAACGAATCTGTGAAACTGGCTAATGGAGAATATTGCATAAGAGAGACAACGATATTAGGACCTTGGATTTGCTTTCCTTCTGGTTGGACTGTACTATGTATGCCCGATTGTTTTACTAGGAAATGATAACGGAATGATATTTAGTCGAAAAAAGTTAGTTTGAATATGTCCCCTATTATAAACCAACCCGTAAATGTACCCGAAAGCTCCGAGGACACACTGTTGCAGAAACTCGCCTGAAACATGTTGCGAAAAAGCCCATTCTCTCCATTTTCAACAACATCCACTAAAAATGAAGTCAATTAAATTGCCATTAGCGTCAAACGAACCATCACAAGCGTCAGCTACTGTCACGTACCATCACATTCCTTCACCCCTATTTCCCATCGATATCGTCTTCGGCAAAGTTTCAGGAACAAGTTTAATCATGCCATCGGATGTCCAGTCGGCGACTCTCAAGTTTGGTTCAAATGGATTCAGTTTGATTTCAAATTGATCCGAAACAACTGCCGAACCGAAACAATAACAATATTGAAGGGGCAGAGGGAGAGAAAGGCGCACGCCGCTGTCGTTGGAGGTGAAACGAATGGGGAAATATAATAGAAATGCAACAAATGGCCCCGGTTTGTATCGTCCATGAAACAATTTTCATTTCTACTTCAAGTGAATTTAATGAAACGTGGAAATCTTCAATTGCTCACCAAAAAGGGTGGAACAAATGATAGTCGGAGCCGTGCGGATGGTGCATAGGAAAAGTCATGGCAGAAGAATCCCATCGGGATGACTTTCCATAATTCAATCCCTGGTGAATTCGGGCTACGTGCGTAAGCTCCGACTGAAGCAATGGAATTTTCATTTTCGGCACCAAATTATGGATTCCCGCATCGACTACGACCACGTGGCACACAAAAACCGGACTCAAACAGTGGAAACGCTGCAAAAACAAACACCAAACGTATGCGGATTCATCTCGTGCCAGTTCCGAACTGTACGAGAAAAACCTATTTGCCTCTGCTTATGATTACGGGTATTGCGTTTTTTGTTGTTGTTGGTTTCGTTTGCTCTGTCTGCGAAGGTCGAATGGTGAATTCCGCTGTCATCGTCGAATTCTCTCGCACAGCTTCGGAAGAACCGGATTAACGATCCCCATCAACTGGCCCGCCTTTTCACCTCACGGCACCTCACCAATCACCAATGTGGGAGCGTTCCTTTTTCCGGAATTCAACTGCCGGCTGCCTGGGTCCGGGCCTGATCCCGACCGTACCACATCGTGTGCCTGTGTTCAAGTGCATGTGATTCTTGTGATTAATGATGATTTATGATGGTAGTAATTATTGTATTTGTGATTAAGTGTTAATTATTTTTCATAAGCCTTTCGCTGCGTCTCGAGCTGGAACTGGTTTTGTTTTCCATTTTCGTCAATTCTCGCTACAGTTTTGGCTTTCCTTTCCGTTTTTTCTTCTCTCCTTTGCATTCGCTTCCGCACTCTCCACAACAATGACTTATGTTTTCCGAGTCAGTCATTGAAAGCACTAATGATGGAACGAACAGAACAATACGAGCGATGGCGGATCAGCGCCGGTCGAATCTATTTCGAACAAGTTTTTCCTATTTGGTCATGGAACTTGCTACACAAATGGAAAACCCATATTCCGACCGTGGGTGGCTCCGGGTTTGTCTCTCTTCCGGAATCATTTATCAATCGCGGGATGTTACAAACGGATTACGTAACTGAAGGTTGACGGCGTTTATGACCACAAATAATTCAAAAAAGACAAATGGAATTAGAAAAAGTGAATAAACTATATACGATAACAACAAGGAACCTCTTGCGACAACATGTACATGACATGACTATATACAACTCTAAAAAGAAAATTGACGGAAAACAAATAAAATTTTGCTCGCGATGTGAGCTTTATTCCATCGATTGTCCATGAATCTGAATATAGAGCCGAGAACATTAAAAATCAAGGACCTGCAAGTGTTGGCCCAATCTATTGTCGGTAGATCTAAGAAACAGGAAAAACATAGAAACATCTGTCAAAGGTAAGAACACAAATCGAACCAACAGTCATGAACTGCAGTAGCTTATCGCCGTAGCAACACTAAGATGATCAACAATAGAGACAACAAACACAGTCACAAAATCAAGCATCGAACCAATCACCGGCAGGTGCCTAAAGTCGACCAATGCTCATGCCGCTTGAGTTGGCCACCGTTCAGAACACTTCGCAAAAGCGCAAAGGGAAACTCACAGGACCATGTTTCCGCACGTCGGAAATTGCCGGTATGGCCACAGCGCGTGGCTAGTCCGCGACGATACGACCGGACCGTGATTGTGGCCCGTAGCCACAGAAATCGAAGCAGAGCAACCGAAATGAAGCCGCGGCGAGTAAAAATAACGAACTGGCCGGAAAACATTTCCAAGAAACCGATAAGGATCTTTCATTTTCGTTTCTGGTAGGGGGGTTGCCATGAGTTTTTCCCATCTCTCTCTCTCTCTCTCTCTCTCTCTCTCTCTCTCTCTCTCCTCTCTCTCTCTCTCTCTCTCTCTCTCTCTCTCTCGGGCGTGGTTCGAGTTTCTGTTTCTTTCAAGCAGCCCTTTGGCCTTGGCTACAGCTTCCAGTCCACTTATTTACGCATTTGCCTAACGGTGTCGTGTTAATTTTTTCATATTATTTTCGTCTGCAACATGAATCCAGGCAGGATTCGAGGTCGGCCGCAATGTACTCTCGACTGCTTGGAAGTTCTTTCCTTTCAGCTTTCTATTTAGTTCAAGTTGCTGGGAGCTGGTACCACTCCTGAACGCTGCGGTCACCAGGCGCACGTCATTCGTCGGACGTGGGACTCTGAAGTGGGATTTAAAAGAAGAAAAGTAGAAGAAAAGGGAGGCGATTTCAACAACAACAACAACATCGAGCAAGAACCCTCACGTTAAAGTTTGAAGCACATTTCGTAACCTTCAACTCTATTTTGCTCCCTGCAGCCAACTTTACCAACACGATCAGATAACTGCACGGGCAAGGATCGCATTGGAAGGCGAGGAAAACGCCGCTCCAAGGATCGATCCGGACGGGCATCGGAGAAGAGAATAGCAGGCGAGATTTTGATCAATACCCGACCGGGACCGGATTTCGGGGGGTCTTTGCCAAAAAAATTGTGGACTCTCGAGTTTTGCCATGATGTAACTTTTTCCCGAAACGCTTCCCACAGCAAGCCAATGCAAACGCCGCCCTCGTAAGCCTTGCGGGACAAGATTGTTTTAAAGTTTTTGGTTGACGCGTAGCACGTGAACGGCATTTGAAAGCAACACCGGCCCCGACTGTTGCCGCCGGTCACGGTTCGTTTCGATCGGAAAACAGGAACTCCATGGATATTGACTATCTTAGGATCGGTGGAGAGATTTGTTTTTTGTTTTTACTTCACTCAAAGAAAAGTTTGCGGTCACTGAAAAGGAACAGTAGCATCCATTAAACTTTTCTAACATTATGTTACGAATTGGACATCCATGTGAAATGTGAAGGGTGCACACGTTATAGCTTTTTTTTAAATTCGTTTACGTTACTTCCATTCAACTATCGCCTTTAGTGCAGTACCTCGTTTTGTTATCTTAAGCAGGAATGTATGATCATTATACAGTGAAAAATCTATTTGGTTAGTTCCAACTTCAAAGTAATTCCACATCCTTTATATTATTTTCTTTTCCATTAAAAAGAAAACAGAATAAAAAATCAAATGTCAACATAATTTAAATGCAACTATTGCATCCAGATTATAGGTCAACTCCACTAAACCCCTACCGAGTGCAATGCATGTTTGGAATAGATGTTTTTAAATGGTTTAAGCCGCTTACGACTCAGCGAGAGAATAAGAGACGAAATTGGATGGTAATTAGCAACTATAGCGTCAGAAAGATGAAAGATTTGTAGCTACGACTCCACGATCTTGCGTCTTCAATCGAAAGCCCACTCCAAAAACACAATCCACTCGAAACGGCATCTGCTTCGGCAGTCGCCACAAAAGAAACGACGCTTGCAGCATATTCGAAGCAGCAGAAAGCACAGTACTTCCGCGCGCACTAATTGAGTGTTGTCATGGTTGTCGTTCTGCTCCCCACCTCTCCGGGGAGGAAATCAGCTTCCTCGAAAAGGGGAGGGTGGGGGGAGGCATTTTTTCCCATTCAACGACCCACCTTCTATTCGCCGCCCTACGATAAGATGAAACAGTTTCAATTCCCACCCGCCGAACGAACGGTCAAAGATGCCGCACGGAGATATGCATAGATGCTCCGGAGCATGCCACGCGACATGGGTACGGGGCCCTAGCTGCGACAACAGCACAACCCAACTTACAACCAAAGATTACGGCAACCGGGCCAAGCCGGTTTTCGACCCGGTTTTTCCGCAAACCGCGCGAATGAATGAAACCCGATGCAATGCACGAGCCAGCGGAAAGGCATGGGACCCTTTTTCCACTTCCCTGTCGTGAACGGAAGCTTAACCCTGGCCACATTCCAATCCTTTGTCAGCCCGCTCCACCAATGCGCGGGTTGTCGGTAAGTCCGGCGAAAATCGCAGAAAAAGTGACAGGAAATATGAAGTGAAAGGAAAAGTTCTTAATTATTTCTTCTTCTCTTCATCATCATCATCCTTAATCGAAGCGGTACCGGCCATGCCTTGTGAAGGGGAAATGCCAAAGGAGTAAACGGCGAGAGACGGAAAGAACACCAGCTCCACCGAGTCCGAAAGTCCGAAGCAATGAACCGTCACGCCCGAAACGGTCCCCGCAGGACGAGATGAAGGTGTGAGAACGATCCCCGGGAGTGATCACCCGGTGAGGGCTGGCACAGTGGTCAGCGGGAGTGAAAAGGATAACTTACTCCGACCCTCACCCCTTGGGGCTGGCTATGATGAGATGCGTATTCCCTATGGGGAGGAAAGTTTTGGTCCAGGACCGTGGCTAGATTTGGGTTGCGTGTGTCTGCCGGGCGAAAGATAAGAAGGGACAAGTTTGTTGGAATTAATTACCGTCACTTATTTCTTCATTTTTTCCCCTCGGCGGTCCGGTCTCGTTAAGGACACTCGAGAGGGCACGCAAAACGTTGGGGGATATAAGCATGTGCCGGGCAGCGGGTGAAAAACCCACGGACTGACCGGCTCGTAGATCCTGCTCCGTTTTCCTCGATCAAAACGAGGGAACACCGATGGTGCCTGTCGCCCGCTTCGTTCGCTTCTTGGCCAACAATCGCTTTAAGAACATTGTCACAGATTTTTCACTTGAAACGAGGAGCAGCAGGAGCTGCTTAAAAAAAAGGGAAAAATTACCATTCATGAGGTCCTCAACGTAGCATTCGTTTTTTTCTCTAGCTTCTTTCATTGCATGCAGATTTTCCTGTTCCATCTGCCCATGGGACTCGGACGGAAGAAACTGTGACATCTTTCATCGTAAGTCATGCGTAACAGGATGCCCTCTGTCGCCGGTAGTGTTTTAATTGAGATTCATTCAAAAACCAATCGTTTACCAAACAAACCATCCGGCGAAGGGCTGGGATAATCAAACCCGAATCACAACATGACGCACGTTCCCGCCTCCCCGGGAGTTGATGGTTCTCCTCCCACCCGTCCGTAATTTTGGGCATGATTTACGGTGCCACGAAGATTACGCTTCCGGGGCAGCCTGCTGATTTCGCTCGCCCACAATCCCATTGGCCCGGTCAACCCATCCTCGGAAGTTTGCTGAGGAAAAGTTTACAACCGGAAAGGATTCCCGGAAGTTTCTCGAACAGCCCAAGCGTTGCCGAAAACGTTGGGAAGAATTATTTCCCCAAAACGTTCGCGCGAAATGTTTCTGAATTATTATTGTTGTGCAATGAATAATTCCGGACCGGGTGGAAAAGTCCTTTCGGTGCCCCCCCAGGCTAGAGGAGCGGGTGTGTTGTGGACAGGAGTTGAGTTTAATAAAATCGTGGGCGGCAATAAATGAATGGCCCTCCAAATGATTAGCCGAACCGCTTGGCTGCCAGGGTCCCAGAGGATTGGGTGTCAACGAGCGAATGGTGAGTCGAAGGAAAACATTTTCCACTGGTCGCGTGGGTTAGCAACGCGGACAATTTCCAAATGCTACTCTACAGCTGTTCAGTGCTCCCGAAAGAATGGGATTTATCACTCGCCGAGTGGAAATATTTGTTGGCAAAGTTTTAAAATTTCCTTTCGGTATACAAAATATCAAAGGGTCGAAACATTCCTGCTGCTGTTTCGAGCAATCTGTGTTTCCGGCCAGGATTGCAGTACTGGTAGCGGACGTCAAGAAGGCAAAAGCTGACGGTTGATGTAATAGGGTTTGATTCACGGTCGTAAGTGATCGGTGAATTAGAATGATCTGCTTAAATGTTGTTTTTTTAAATGCACCCAAAAAAGTTACGTGACCTCCGCAATAGTGTACATCCTCTTTAAAACAATAGAGAATCATTGAATAACACAGGATAGCAAGTATGTTAACGGTAATGTGTCTCCTACTATAATATCGCAGAACGTCAACGGTTTGGACATCTCGCTTGATCTGCAGAAGAGATCTGGACCGCAGCATTATTGCGCTATAGAAGACAGGAGAAACCACGGAACCATGAAGCAATACCGCCACAAAGAGACACTGTGCCGATTTTAGCCTCCGATTAGGCTGCTCGATACTCAGTAGGAAGCAACGCACACGAAATGTTGGCACGAGGTCGGCCAAAAGCAGAAGTAAAATTTAAATCGAACATAAATAAAACGTTTTACATACATTTAATCCGATTGATATATAGGAATATAGACGTTTTAAAGGAATTACGTTAGGGCTTAAAGATGCTATGCCAGTGGGATCTGTAGAAAAAAATGATTGGAACTAGAACTAACAATATGTTGTTGAACAGTCTAATAAGTAAAAATTAAATTGAGTAAGTTTACGTAAACTTTCAGGGCTTACGTAAGCCACGCAAACGAAACAAATCGAGCGCGTTTTAATGTAGCTTTTATTGTCGCGTTTATTTGAACGAATTAAAAACGGGGCCTTTATCTTAGCGTAGAAAATCTTTTATTGTACTAAAAAGTACGCAAATTTTGAATGACCGTGAAACTAATGATGATTAATCAAGATATGATCTCCATTTTGAATTGTTTCGCTTCATGAAAGCCGTCCCCGGCGCAGTCTTGACTTGTGCGAGCAATTAAAAATTAAGTTTGTTTGCTTAGCACCCACTTAAGGGGGTCCAGTTCGAAAAGTTCCGGCGAAGTTCCTCGCAAATCTCACCGAACGACCTCATCAGTCTCGGCTGCTTGCGTCAGCAAAACGTAAGCTTCCACTCGCAACCAATGGCAACAAAGGGAACGTTTGTGTTTCGTCTCGTAGAAGGCGCCCAGTTTCACTTCACTTCATTTCGCGCATTTTTCCCTCACTTTTTGTGCTCATTCGTGTGCAATCCGAAACGTTCCAGTCCGGGGCTCATCTCGGCAGGGACAGCGTCTAACGTACACCTAACAGCGGTTTAATGACAGTTGCCCGTTAAACCCACCCACACCCACTCCACTCCACCCATCGCCAGTCGGCCAGCGAGCTTAGGTTCATAAATTTAATTATTCTCGAAAGCACGTGGGAGTCACGGGACGCTCCTGCGCATCCCTAGCTGCCGCTTTCTGAAGTGACGCCGGATTACCTCCACACTCCACGGTGGTAGTAGTGGTGATGGCTCGCGTGACACCCGAAGGACACTTAGCTTGAAAGTAAGAAAACTCGCTTTAACGAACGTTTAGTTGTTTGGAAATGACTATTCGGACGCCCGCCCAGAGGAAACCCAATTTACGGGCACATTAAACATGAGTGGAGAATTTCCATCCCGTGCCATTTTTTTTTTGCTGTTGTTGGACTTTTCCTTGCCATTTCTCCACTCCCCATTCGCTTGTTGCTTCCACAAGTGTGCGCACTTGACTAATGTATGTGAAATTTCGGTAGTATAGCCGCCCTACCCTGGCAAACCCCACCCCTCTGCGGCATTGTGATAATTTCCACAATCATCATCATCAGCTCCATCATCATTGTCGCCGTCAACAGCGTCTTCGTCTGCTTCACGAGTCAACATTGAAATGCCATTCCACCGGACGGTTTTAACAAGCAACCTTCTGACGGGCCGTGGATCCTTGCTCCTTGGAGTGCAAATGGTGTCTGGTCTCGTTCGGAAAGTAGCGCTCCAGCAAGCGACCACAATCAACACGCGCAACTCTTGCCCTTCGAAGCTCGAAGTAGCTCACACACGGCCCCTTGGAGGGCGGAACTAGACTTTTCCGTTACACCAAGACGTTATTTCGTTATACCTATAAGGAAACACGAAAATGGAGGATAATTTGGGAGGTTTGGCTGTGTAAAAACGATAACGATAATCTTTAGCGAGAGGCAACTCGGGTGGGACCGGGTGGGGGATGGGTAGTGGAAAAAATAGACGAGAGTGGTCCAAGAACTTGGAGTTGGATCCATCCATCCATCCATCCATCCATCCATCCATACATCCATCCATCCGACCTCCAATGGGGGGCTGAACCGACGACTCTGGCGTGACCAATTAGAGGGGATTTTCTTATGTCATCGGATTTGCCTGGCAAGCAGGCAACGCAGTGCGCAGTGGCAGCCACTAAATCCCTCGATCCCGGCAACACTTAGGAGCGGCCACGCAGCGACCAACATGAACCCTGGAACGTGCTCGGTTCCAGCTTTCATCTTCAGCGTCAGCCCGGTGGGCGGCCGTAGGAAAAGGCGCAAGAAATAGATGTGTCCTTTGCAGTCGGCCGACTCCAACCGAGCGCCCTTGACGCGCCTCGGTGGAAAAACCACAAAACGGAAGCTGTGTCCAGCACCTTCATGGAGCTCGATGTCGATGCGAACCGGTTCACCGTGCACGCCTCGATACTGGCCCATGACCGAGCGACGATCTTTTGCTACCGTGACGTACCGTACCGACCGACCTGCTAGCGACCCCGGGACGCCACCGGCCGGCCGGAGCGGATATTGGATGTCAGCCGCTAGCTCAAGCTAATGCACCACAAAATGCATCACGCGGCTAACGATGGACAATCGGATTCGGTCGGGAGTCACTGCTGGCACACTGCCTCGTCGGGATTAGCGTTCCCCTTCAGTCGGAGATGAGGATGTCTCGTGTTTCACTCTTTCCCATTTTTTTGTCCTTCGATACAGAGCTGCAAGTGGCACAGAGTAAGAGAGAGACAGAGAGAGAGAGAAAGAATGAGAAATGTATGAACCGTTCCTGAGTTTTGCTGATGTCCGCTTTAATTTGCGCATCTGCAAAACAACCCGATGGTTTTGTTGCTGAAACGGTTCCGCGGTTAAGAATGGATGACGTTTGCAAACGCACTGACTACGAGGGATTAGCTGTGCACAGCAAATGGCCTTTCGACTGCCCTGACCTTACGAGTACGGGGAAATACTCAAACTACTTCAAGCTTAAACAAACCATTAGACGGTTGCACTATGTAAAAATACTATAATTCCTTAGTATTTCCAATTTCTTTGAATACAAATATTCTCGATTTCATCTCTGAATATTTTCAACAAGTTATTTATTACAATAGGATTTCAATTTTAATTGTTCTTTCCTATTTTTATTTGTTATCATTGAAAATCCTAGAATACCTTGTCCTAGAAGGTTCAGTTACAGATACTTTATATACTCGATATAGTTTTAAAAGTCATTTGGAACACGCTCAGTTAAGAATTTCTTACGAGATCATCCCGTTCTGACTCAGTCACTGCTCGCAAATCTTCTCTTCCTGTCACCAGCTTTCGTTGGGCTTAACGGTATCTGCTGTAGTTGAAGGGTTTTCAATTGCTGCTCGATTTTCCCTCGTCCCCTTTTTAATCGACACACTTTTTTCCACCCGGAAATTATCACACACTGTCAACTTCACCTTTCTGCATCGTTGCATTATCATTTCCGTTTGGTGGTAACAATGCCCTCCCCTTTCCCCCCCCCCCCCACACCGCCCACTGCACCGGCTTCTCGCACCGGCGGTGGCCCCTGGCCAACTTCGCTAAGTACTGCCGGCCAGCGTGTTAAGGGTCCTGCATTCCTCGGACAAGGCGCCATCGTCGTCGTCGTCGTCGTCGTCCGAGCATGGGAACATTTTTAGAAAAATTCATTACCATAATCTTCTTAGGATCAAAACTTTTCCAATATCCGGTGCAGGGAAAATCCGATTATCACTTCTACGTCCATGCGAATGCAACCGGCGGCGTGGGGCACTATCCGGTACGCTGAAGGCATCGAACAGAAGACGAATCATAATACAAACTCGGTAGTGAAAGTTTATCTTCGATGAAAAATCAATTTTAGCAAAACTGTATGAATTATCTTCAAGATCGGGAAAGTAGTGGACGCGCCATTTCCGGCAGACAGAAGGGCACGGCAGTGAAAAGGATGGAGTGGAACTCCCAGAGCGCAACGCCAACGTGCACCGTCCCGAGCAGAGCGGCTGCAATGTTGCCTTTCGGATTGGATTGGTGGAGCATTTCTTATTGCTTGTTCTTTCGACACTTTCTACCGGGTTTTTTTTATTCTTCTTGCGAGCTCCAAAGTATTACGAGCAACTTTTTCGCTCGGCAACAAAAGTTTGCTATTTGTTCTGGTACTCACTTTTTTTCATGAAGTTAACCGCAGTAATTAAAAGGAATGGGAAAAACAGACACATTTGCTAAATAGAAATGGAAAAAGTGGAACAAAAAATACTTTATTGACTTTAGTATAATCGGATTTTCAGAGTAACATGTATTAGCAAAGGGTACACATCCTCGAAAGGGCATTTATTAAAGGTAACATGTTGCACACAATTTCAATTTGCATTAGTTACTCGTTTCGGGAACAGACCATTGGCTAAAGCATCTAAATTAATGTACAATGTATTCACAGTACAAGATGTTGAATCCTACAGTTTTTTGGACCGAGTGTGGTGGTTGGAAATATTGCAACGTTATTTTCATGAACTCGATTATTTTCTGTTACATTTACCGGTAGCATTTATAGCTCCGTCGAACGGCGTTCTGAAGATAGTTTTCTCGCGAGCTACGGCTATTTCATGGAAAAGTGTCGTCTATAAGTGGACAGTCGTCGTCTGGCGATATTCGCGTTTTCCCTGGCACCGTCTTTCAGGAAGTTCATCACTGTACCAGCGTATGCTTTTTATCATCCACTGCTTTCTCGGATCATAGTTGTCCCGCGTTCAACTTCTGTGAAATGCTCAACAAATAGACGATCCTAATTAAATTATATTTGAACGAACGTAGATATTCTGCTTGCTCTTGCCCTACTCTCTATTAAACATATTATGCGTTATCTCATGCGGAGTATACCTTATCTGTATTTGTATCTTGTAGAAAAAATATAGCAAAACTTAATTAATTAGCTCCTGCAACCAAAACCTCAATCTACAGGTCAAGGATAGTTCTTAAATACGTTTTCCAAGAATTTAGATTGCAAAAGCAATGCTTTGGTAATTTTGTGTCGCACTTTCAAAACATTTTCCTTATGTAGTTCTCTCTTATGGACATAACGTATTAGCTTCAATAACTAACTGAAGCACCGACGGGTCAATTCCATAAGCTTCTGATCAATATCACATAACATGCGTTCCAACCTATCGCACCTGATGGCAGGAGGCCCTTAAAGGTTTTATTACACACAGAGAGAGTGAGAAAGAGGGAGCGATAGGGCAAATGATGGTCTGCCCGCCGGAAGTCAAACGATCGCTGTAGCGTGGCTAGGGCTCGCTCGAAATAACGAGCAATTAATTTTCAACTAATCTATTTAGGCAAAGATTGGCGCTGCCTTAATCGAAATCAGCATCATCCAGAGGGAAGATTGGGAGTCGTTTGCGCTCGTGCTCTTGCCGACACTCCACTCGTAGCGAGTCGGAAATGTTGTTCGTGCCAGCTGCCATGGAAGTCCGCCGGAAGGCATGTCCCGAGATGACGCTTAATTTCATCGGACTATACAAGCGGATCGTTTGCTGCCCCCGGGACGCTTCAGCTGCTCGGTGAGTGGAATCTCCTTAACTCAATACCTCGATTTTGTGAATCTCGACACCATCACCGTTCGTGGGGTCAACTCCACCTGCACCTAGTGTGAGGTTAGGTCGCATTGCCTGCGGCGGGAGGAGTACGTCACCGGGTTTCCGCGCCCGTCGTCATCTGGGTTGCCAAAAGGCCCGTACCGTTCGTGACTGCCGTATCGATTTCTAGGCCTAACTGTTTTTCAAGGACTTTGTTGCCAAAAAGGATGGGAAACAGCCTGTTGCAAGGAGCAGGGCCATTAGGTTCTAGCAATAGTTTAAATAATATTCCGTGCAACAAGTAACAAACAACAATAGTGCAACAAGTACGGAATGCAATACCATAACGGCAAATGTGTCTTTCACACAACATTAAGGTTACAAAGAAATAACAGCTATCCTTCGAAGCCACGCAATCACTGAAACGAAAAAATAGAGTGCTTCCTGCATCAGTTCACCGTTTGGCCAGCGCCTACTCCGTTAAGAGGAAAATATGGTCACTTTGTAAAAAGGACCGTTCTAGTTTGCCTTTGAATGATTGAATTGAATCTTCCAATACTTGACCGAGCGCTTTCTGCTCCTTGCCCCGCAGTACCGTAGCCGATATTCCAATTAGGTTTTCCTTTTTGGCTCTATTTTTTTGCAAACCACTTTGACGAGTTCTTAAGATTGTAACGAAAATCAGACGGCTCTCGCTGTCCCAGAGAATTGATTTATTACTCGTAAACTTATTACTCGTGAAAAGTCAATTTAAATTATGCTTTTGAATTGTGTTCTGCTCCATAAGCTGCTTATCAGTTGCGGGGAAACTGTTTCACAGGTTGGTTCGACCGTGTCCGCCGAAATCGTTTCGTTAAGTCTTCTTAAGCAATACTAATTTTTTAAAGGTACAAACCTGCCAGTGTGGTCGGAAGCGATGGTCTCTTTTAATGTATTCCATTTATTCATCAATTTATTTCGATAACTTAATTCTGTTTCGTTTCCCGATACTCCGATCCGGTTGGCAAGGTAGCAGAGATTGTAGCATAGAAGTTTTGGATTGCGCAATAAATTGTTCATATGTGCCTTATATGAATTGTTTCCACATTCTCAGCTCATTAAAGGCTACGAAATATATTAGAGAGTAATAAGAACCAATTTTTGACATTCTCTTGTTTCAATTTGTGGGTGCAATATTTCACCAACACCGTGCAATATTGCACCATATGTAATAACAACCGTTTCTCTTTTTAAAACATAGCTCTCACATCTCTCATCTGTATATCAGGACTATATGCTCACGTTTTTTCTCGTAAGCTCCTCATGATTATTCAGCCTTCCTGCTTAGTTCATGAACTCGTGGCACTAAAATTGCCATCTCGCTCACTCGAGACGTTCGATCATTCTTCATCTGGCTTCAATCGAATTAAGCGTTAATTTCCGTAACTCGGTTGACTTTTGCTGAACTCAACCAGCAGGGTCTCAATTGGCTTTCGGTGCCCAATCTAAAGAGCGCAGCGTCCCGCAGAATGCGGGCAGGGGAGACAGAATCCCAGCGATCGGCTCCGGACGATGGGTGCGTTGTCAATTACGGTAGTGCCGGTCGGAAAAGGGGACGTGAACGATATTCGGTGGTTTCAGATTCAATCAAAACCAATGTTACTTGACCGGATTCTGACCGATGGTAGT
>JAOEFI010000003.1:42543085-42560034 GCA_034621735.1 Anopheles plumbeus
CGACTCCGCGCGCATACAGTCCCACCCGCGGCAACAATCGCCAAAACACGGTGCAGAAGCGGGACAATTCTTGGGTCGCGTGTCTACCGCTCATTTATTCATTCACGCCCGCTTTCGTACGCTTCCGGGGTTTTCCGGCGAGAGGCACAGTTTTTATGCAACCGGTCCGCCAACCCTCCTTCTCGCCAGGTTTCCACGGAACCGAGCTTCGCTATCATCACCCGATGCGTACACCAATGGCCCGCGGGGGCCAATGACAGGTCGAGGAGTTGTGCACGCACACTACACGCCACCTTTACGCTGGCGGAAGCACGCCATGCGGCGGCGGGTGTCGGGGGCAGGATGCTCGTGCAGGAAGCATCGGATTTGATTGCTGTGTCATGTTTAATGAATGCGGGTCATAAATTATCCCAAGGAGCACCGAGCACTGATTTTTCCCGAACGATGGACAACTTCAGTACGGCGACGACGACGACGACGACGACGACGACGATGATGTCCTCGGCCCAGGATCTCGCTGACGCGCGAACGGCGTTCAGGACTGCAACAACAAATTCGTGTGGACTGCGCAGACAACAGTGAACAGCTCGGTAGCGTGGGGTAGGATTTGTTGATCGCCGTTTATGTCCTTCCGCAGGGTAGCACGATGACAGCCTAAATCGCTAACAGATTATGTTGAAAAACGAACATTAGCACCAGGGTGCCGGGACGGATGGGTTTTGGTTAAAAAGGCATTCTATTTTTGTTAGTTTTGATGCAAATCAAACTTAGTTTGACGTAGAACTTTTTTCATATCAATTCATGTCAACGAAATATCAAATTTATACTTTGGTCAATTTATTAGACATCTTCAGATAGATGTTTTCCATCAAAATCAATTATTCTACCGTGTTGAAACATTGAAAGTCAATTTCTAGCCATTTTGTTGCACAACCAACTTTCATCACGAATCTATTACATAGGGGCTATCAATCCTCACCTTGGAAATGTATGGGTTTAAAAGGAGAGTTCGCGCTAAAGATTTCTGACTGCCCAGATCGAGTCACATTCCCTACGAACAATCTGTCAGGGAACCCGTTGTATGAGCAAGAAAATTTAAAACATTTTTTTTGCAAAACATCGGAATCTCTTTTAGTGCTTTCAGTGTTGTGTGATCTCTCAACCGTAAGAAAAGCACAACGTGTTGGAACCATCTGTTGCAGTTACAGAAAAAAAGGAAATATAATTCAAAATTCAAAGGTTCGTCTGCGACTGAAAAGCGCTGCTCGGTGGTGGATGTTTATGCAAAACAACGAGCAGTAAGGTTCTCTTCTTCTGAAAAAGATTACTAGTTCGAATGATGTCAAATAATCCGACGTAAAGCTGTACATTTAATCGACCTTAAACACAGCGATCATCGTGTGAATTTCCATCTAAACAGAGTCGTTAGATCGCTGGATATGAAAATCTGGAATCCGATTGAAGTAGTTTTTAATGTACACATCCCACACGTTCTATACTTCTTTTCCTACTGCCTCTAGAGCACAGACAATCTATTTCGACAGATCGAATGAAATCATGTTATTTTACAATTCCATCTTATTAAATGTATCATTTCATGTTATTTCAGTTGCCTGAAAGGACTGTAGCGGTGTTCTTTCCAACACCAGAAGACAGATCCTCGTTTCGGAGCTCCATCTTCGCACCGGATGGTAATGAGCTTAAAAAGGAACCACCCACCGGTGAGTTGCGCTTCAAAGTGAGACACTTTCGTCGCATTTCAAAACGTGCGTGCCATCAGCATTCGAAACTGTTTCATCTGAAAGGAGACTCCTTTGGCAAGCACGAGAAAACCGGCGATCGCACGAAAACGTTCAATACGTTCAATCGTGAAGGGTGATGATGCACCCGGCGCGTTGGTGGTTAAGCTGGCACAAAACTAAACCGTTCCAACCCCACGTGACACCGTGTGCACGGGTCCGGTGCTAATTGGCAGCGAGATGGAAACAGCACGTTCGCTTAAAAAGGAATCCTCCCGATGGGGAAAGGATTAGTGAAAGCACGGGAGTTCTTGGGACCCCTACGGCGGGCATTTTGTTGCTGGAAGTACAGGTATACACATGCGCCATGAAAATATGTAACGATGGGAATGTAAGAATGTGATTGGAAATCCCTTCAGCGGCAGCTGGGAAACTCATTCGCAGACCGCTTTCCAAAGCACTACGCAAGAAAATTCTACCATCTTTAAAACGTGCTTGTTTCTAATCACAGCAATTTTGAATGGATCCGTGTGAAAGCTGCCAACTCGCACAAAGGATTCGAGTGCACACCTGGATTTTCAACCGGACACACACACACACATGTCATGTTGCTTTTATACTTTACTTGAAACCGCTTGAGTTTGAGCATGGAAGCATGAAACAGCATATCATTGAGTGGTTTAAGATCGGAAACACGATGAAAGCTGTGGACCACAACCGATCGCAAACTATCACTGTTCTGATGAAAGAAATAACCCCATATCTCAACACAACGAAAGTGTGGAAGAGAAACATGAACAATCAAAGAATAATGAGGCGATCCAAAACAGCGCAAACTGCTAAGGAAAACAATAGTGGTTATATTTTGTTAAGCTGTGTGTAAGAACCAACACCTTGAGTTTCCATTCTATAGGTTTAAGAGAATTTGGTTAAACAATTCTACTCATGAACTGACTCATTGTTTGTTTATTTGAAATCTCTTGAATTTTTCATAAGATTAAAGAGTTCTCATGTTGAATTCTTCGATTGTTTTTGGCTTGTATACATTCACCGTTTGAGGGACTACATTTCGAATACTATAATTTCATTCCGTACATTAAAAACATAGTGTTACAGGTGAGCCAACGGTCGACAAATAGTCAATCGGTGTAGGTAAAAAATACTTATATTAAAAGGCAAAAGTATCCATCTAATGTCAAAATCTTTCTAACCGTTGGAAATGTTCATTTTTTAAAATACATCACATTGTAATGATGCTCAATTCGCCTATATAAATTGCCCTTTTTTCCACCTGCCAGGCCATTGATTTTCCCTTCTGAACCAGCAGCCATCGCCAACTGCGAACTGATGGGAAAAGTTTTTGAAAAACGATCCTCCCAATACAAAGTGTCACAAAGTGAGGAGAAAAGATCTTCACGGCATGCGAAAGGTAGCAATTTGCCACGGATTCTACCGGCCCTGTCGCCAACAGCTCCCTGGGACGAACCTCCCTTTGATGCACCGGGCTGAGGCGTGGGGTGGGGTGGAGTATGATAAATTGCATTTAATATGGAGCCCGAATCGCCCGAAATCGCTTTTCCGAGCCCCGATGCGGCTAGGCTCGGTGAAGATGAACCCAACGCTTGGTCCCCGGGGGGACTAATAACACTTTCGTCGCATGACCAGCTCCACCAGCGTGGCCCGCGGTCGGACCGAGTAGGGGACCGTTCCGGTATTAAGCGGGCCGACTCGGCTCGGCCGACCTGGCAGCATCCATCCCCATCGAAACGGGTACGACGAGAGCGTCTGGCTAGCGGTGGAATAAATTCAACCGAATGAATATGGCGACTGATTAGAAATATCCGGTCCGCGTGACGAAGGCCCGCGTATGGGTTTAAGTGAACGGAATATGCTTGCCCCCTTTGTGGGTCTCGCAGAAGGGGGGCAGCGGAACACTCGGTTGAGGATGGACATGGCTTCCTGGGGATGATCGAGTTTGGTTTAAGCGCAAACGTGCCATCCACCGCCCCCCAGTGGACGTCGCAGTCCGTGGCAATTATCATACTATAAATCCGTGTAAAGCGGCAACGACATCCCACGGTCGGGTCCCCTATTTGGGCTTTCGGCAGCCTATGTCTCTCTCCATCACAAATTACATCACGCCCGCAGCAGCAGTTGGTCCGAAACTGGTGGTCCAACCGAGGACACAAACATTCCCCGGTGGTCTTCACACTCGCGCGGATTAAACGAAACTCCGGCCATCGGTACGCAACACCCCAAAGGCTCCAAAAAGCTCGGCGCCCCTGCTGTATTAACACTGATAATGCGACAACAACTTCAACCCCCAGCCCAGGGGATGTAATCGTAAATCGGTCATGCGGAGCCTTGTCGAACAGGACTGCAACTCTCGTTCGTGTTGTTCACTTTCCGATCATCAGCCGGCAGGACACGCATATATGCGATCAAAAATATGCCGAGCCTCTCGGAGAAGAGAGAGCAAGAAAGAGAGATAGAGAGAGAGAGAGAGAGAGAAAGAGAGAGAGAGTGGATGCGCGCAGCTTTGTAGTGAATGTTGATGTTTCGACCTGATTTATTTGGCACAGCCTGCGGGCCTTCCAGAGAAGATTAAACAACAAGGTGGAGGATGTGTTGCTGTGAAAGTGTATCAATTTCAACCAAAACTTGCTCTAAAGTTTTGCGAGCTTAGGAAATACTTCAATAAGATATAGTTTATAGAGATCTGTTTGCGTAAATATCATATAGTTGGTACTTTTGTATGTTGTGTTGGAACTGCTCACAATGTATGAACCACTTTATCACTTACATGGCCGCTTCAAGATTAGTTTTAACAGTCAATCCCACTGAGATTAATTTCGACCACACAAAACTGAGTTTTGAGTTTTTTCACCAATGAATACGGTTCATTGAATAGTTGCACGGTTTGTTAAACATTTGAGAGACTTTTTTTGTTTTAATGTTTTGGTCTTAACTATTTTAAACATGTTGTGAAATGCACGAACGATCCTTTTTAGAATTACCTTTATTTAATGGCTGATGTTGATTGTGACAACAAAAACTTTTGATTGTAATTTTTATTATGTGTTCATATTTCTGCATGCCGCTTTTCACAATACATTTCCCTGTCACTATTTGCTTGTAACTTGCACAGTAACTCCCCTAGAAGATGCATTGTACTCGCAGTTCTGCAGCACGAGAATTAGCCACTTTTTTGCAGTCATTCGCTGCTCATAAGCTGAAAAACACAAAAAATATACAAATCGCCTTACACAACTAACCACAACCGTGCACGCGGCACATCTCGGTGCTTTATAATGCTCGTAAAACAAATGTAAAAAACGACACCCATACCCCCAAGCGTCTTTCTACTTCGCCCCCCCCCCCGCCCCCTTCGCTCCCAGCGCACCCCCTATTGTATCGTTCCTTCAAGGGCAGATGTGCTTGTCGGTGCACTAACCGTGCGCGTGAACACCGAAAGCACCCACCTATGTGAGAGGGTAATAGGGTTTGACAGTAATTTAATACGTGAGTAAAATGGTCAACAATGAAACACGGATTTCTGCACCGGAACTGGAGTGCCGTTGGCAGTTGGCAGAGGGGGGTTAGCAAATGGCCGACGAAACGCAGCTTCAGTTAGAAAAACATACAGTTCAACTGTTGGGTGTATGTGTGTCTGTGTGGAACCAGTAATGGTGCAAAGGCATCGGAGCTTTTGGTCCGGGATTATCAAACCCAGAGTCCCAGGGGAGACACAACGGCATCGGTGGAGCTGGCAAATGCCAGACACCTGGAAGCTGACAGTCCTGTCTTGTGAAATTACACAAAGTGTCACGATTCCACTCGGTGCCAATGGTGTGCCAGATCGGTGCTAAGTGAATCAAACGAGATGAAGGTAAGTCATGGAAAAAAAGCTTCGCCAACAAAACGATTGCCCGTTCCCCCCGCATGGGACTTTGATGGGGGGAACATAAAGTCGATAAAAAATTGGTAACGCTTTTGAAATGAAAAATATGAAGATAAAATAAATGAATAATTTAACATATAAAACTCACTGATACGTTAGGGATACATTTTCAGACTAATGCACAAGGTTTTCTAAAACTATATCTCTCTTTCTCTCTCTCTTCTTCTCTCTCTTTTACAAATTGGAATGATGAAATAATTCTACTTAATTCTGTGAAGTGAATCTTCGACCAAATTCAAACCGCTCGAGCTAGCCGTAACAACGAATTTGCTTTCGCATCGACCTTCGATCCGGTTGACACATCGCCCCTCCGGCCCAACCCCCCGGCGGCCGTAAGACATTCATGTTGATAATTTATAGCCCACCGATCCGAAGGGCGAACGGCGGGCGAATAATTGAGAAAACTCCCTAATCTATTCCCATGATTTATATTTTAAAAGTTTGTCCCGAGGGCGCGATGTCTTCGCTATCCTCGAACGGTTCAGCCGTTCGGTCTGATCGGTTGCCCGGGGGCCCGGTACCAGCGAGTGCAGCGTCCCAGTAGGCCGCAAACGTTTCCGCTCGCTGCGTTCCTGATGGGTGGCCCAAAGTCGGGCAACATAATTTTCACCTTCTGTGCAATTAATACACGCTAGGCGCAACCATTTTCCCCCAAAAAAAGCCCACGAACCTCCACTGGCCTGCACATCCGACAGGCCGCCGTTGGGGCCGTAGGCGGAAAAAGCGTGTTTCATGATTTCTCCTCGAACTCCCGGAACCCCCCAGGAGCAGTTCAGGCCACAAAGTGTTCGACGTGGTACAGCGTGCCATTATTTATGTTCATAATTATATTTGACTTTCACATACACTTCACCAACGCAGCACCGGGAGCGGATTTTGCGAGCCCTGCGAGAGGAACGCAGACCACGCCGGAAGTTCCCCCTTTTTCTCCACGGAGAACCTGAGAAGCTGTTTGCGCATAAATTCACTGCGAAAAGAATCGTAAAGGGACCTTCACTCGTTCTGCAGGGTACAAAAATGTGGATTTTTGTGAAGCGCATTCTGAGTCCGTGTCAGGGTGTCTTGGGATGAATTTCGGTATTAACGAACGTAATTTAAATAAAACAAACAGTCTTCAGATTTCGGAGGTTCGATAATTGAGTTAAACGCCGAGTGGCAACTGGGGATTGTAAATAAAATTATTAGGCGTATAGTGTCTTATGAACATAAGGAATGTACTAACGTTTGAATTTTAACTAAGTTTCTAAAGTTGTGCCTCAATTGAATTATTTTTTCAATCTGTTGTGTTGTAAATCAATCAGGAAAAGAAATACATTAAAAAAACCTCGCCCAAAATGTTAAATAAAACATTATCGACCTGCAAAGAGGAGCAAATTTTTCAGGAATTTATTGCCGAGGTTTCTAAAAGCAGATATGTACTTTAGTTATTCTGTAACGATGATGATTGTGAAACGATTTGAACCGGGTATAACGAGGTGCAGCTAAACACAACCTTACTTGCGGAAAAAACAACAAAATTTTTCTCAATAAGTATGATTACAGTACAGATAATCAGTAACCACGTTGAATGGTATTCTATTCCAAACCACGATGTTTTCGCGGCCAACTCATCATTGCAATAAGTAAATTCACCCGGATCAGTGCGGAAATCATCGGAATGCACTTTTTTCGCCAATCTAAAACTTGTACCATTAACGAAACAATTAACAAAAAGATAGTAAATTTATCTTTACTTACAATTACAGTTTTCCTTGTTTTATTTTGAAATTAACAACTAAGAAGTAGACAGAAATCTCCAGGCTGGCTGGCAGTCAATAGATTCGGTTTGGGAACAAATAGTACACGTTTGTTTATCTTTCATCGAACAGCCCTACATGTACAACACACTAAAACTGCATGTCTTTTGCTCTGATATAAAAACGAAACACACCAACTAGATTCTTCATATATGATTCTTATTCGAAAACGTAGAAAAAATACAAATACATGGTGTTCATATTTATCTTCAGTTTGTTCAAGTAATTACCAAATCGTCGCCCTGCCAACGAATTCCGAAAGAGAACCACTTTCGCGCGATTGCGTCCCCAGAACCGTGCTCAGATTAACAATTGGATTTTACCGAAGGGCCCGGAAGTCGTCAGATCGGTCGAAGAATCTCAAGTGAACGCTTTAACGCCCACCCGGACCAGGGCCTAGAGAAAACGGCCCATGGTGTAACGTTATTAACACCCGCCCGAGCGAAATGCACGATCGCTGCGACAATGCTCGGAATTTCGCCCTTTAATAATCCCGGCACTTGCCTGGCCACTGATTGGCTCCATAAAGCCCTTTAACTGGGTTCCACCGATTCCGCCCGGGTGACGGCAGTAGTCAGAACGCCACTGCTTCGACAGCACGGCTGCGCGCGGTGTCATAAATAGTCATTTATCGGTGCTAATCAGAAGATTTAAGCGATAACCGCCACTGCATGGCGCTGCGTCGATATGGTCCGGCGTTTGTTTGGTGTTTGAAGGAAGGTGGCAGGCTTGGACGCATCGAAGGGTCGTCACGGCACCGACACAGTGGGATAGTAAGAACCGTTTAATAGACGGATGTCAGACTGTAAAACTTCGAAATGTTTGAAGCTCTGAAACCGTTGTTTCAAAGAATTCAAGTTGAATTGAAAATAATTGCTTAGACTAACTCAACAACTTTAAGTTTTATCCACAATCTACTTCAAATCACTTTAAAAACGGTGCAGCCTCTTCTGAATATCCTTAATGTTCAGTCGCATGGAAACATAAAAATCACCCCTCACAATCATGCTGGGATCATAAATGGATAATCAAAAAATCTAATTATAATAAAATCGCACAATGCTGGCAAATTGTGGTCAATTAGTGGCATAGAACTGTGCTATTGTTTGCACCACAACGCCATCAACCAGCAGCGTCCCGATCGTCGCGTGCAAGGTGTGAGGAAATTGATTTGAATAGGATTTAGTACTATACTACTACTGCACTACCAGCGGCGTGCGTGTGTCTTGGCACGCAACCATTCCACTCGCAGCACCATTCGCGACACGGAAAGCGAAGGAACTCAATCGAGTGGAATAAATCAATGATTTGCGATTGTGTGGCAATTTGCGTGACCGGCATTTAACGCGCTCTCGCGTGTGCGTGTGCGCGTGACCCATCTCGGAGGAAAAATAAAGAAAACATTGCGGCGCTTGAGGCGCATCTCGGAGGGACGAATTATTTATGGACCGCGTCAGGATAATTAATAAATGAGCGCGAAATGCTCGGACGATAAGCATCGTCTCACCTGATAAAATATCCATTGTGTGAAGCGTTTCCAGCAATCGCCGGTGCGCATATGTGTGTTCGCTGGTTCCCACATCCGGTGGGAAGCGCAGAGGGAGGCAGCCTCGCAGCACTGGGCGCGGTAATAGTCACACATTTACATTCGTGCACGGTGACGATGATGATGCTGCAATGATGAAAAGGACCGTCCGTCCGACGGTTACAAACCTACGGAGCACCGAATGGTGTGGAAGGTAAGGTAGGACGATGATGGTTGCACTCACCCAACAACTGCATCCAACAACTGATTCACCTTCGATGCCTTCGCCTCCCTGCCCCGGTGCAGCGCTTGGGCTTGCCGTGGTGACGATGGGCACGGCGTAACGGCGGGCACGACACTTGAATATTTTTATCCAATTAAACTCGAGAGCACGTGGCGTGTCGAGTGGGGTTGAGAACATGGCACTCCTTAGGTGGCTCGAGGGTCACTGGAGTACGCTCCACGCCGACTGGTGGGGGGCCGAGCGCTTCCGGGAATTTCCAGCAACCGCGGGGACGCGAATGTTAACATTCGAACGGCTACATTAGTGCTAGTAAATGTGCGTTATGAGTAGATCTCTTTCACTTTAACCTGACGTAAGGCAAGGGGGGCAAGTTCAGCATGGGGGAAAACCACAGTGTCACTCTTTCATCCTTAAAACATGTGCTACATGTATTAAAATATATGCTCAACAAAATAGACATTATCCGGATCTTATAACTTTTCATTTAAAATTAAACTGACATAAACAAACGAGTTGCGATTAAAACAGAAGTACCAAGAAAGAGTGCTGTTTCACAAATGTTTCCCAATTGTGTCGAATGTTTGTAACAATGCAATTAAAGCGACCCAATGTATTATAGATGAACCGATATGACGAATTATGCATTTCGGCTAATACCGGAAAATTATCTGAGTTGCAAATAGCGGCCATGGGTTTGAATCCGAACTGAACTCCACGTTATTCGACTGGAAAGTCGCATGTAATAAAAAAAATCAAATAGGCATGACCAAAAATAAATGCAAAGATGACAGCAGCAAGCGTAACCCGAGGTTCGTCCTAGGTTGTTATTGTTCCATTAGCCACATCTTTCACGTTTGAAATGTGTAAGACGTGGCCACAACGCAGACGACGATTTTTAACGAGTTGAATATCATTTCCCAGATATTTTCTACTTTCATAATCATGAGGGTAAATCTAGATTCTATCAATTGAGGGGGACTTCTCTGCAAAGGAATTTTGTAAAACATGTGTCCTGCGCGATACGATGAGAAACTTTACAACCCGCTCTCTCCGCATAGAAACCGCTTACACAAACAGGAATGTTTGCAAAAACAGTTATGCACAAACGTTTCATTACGGGCGCTTTACTACGAATTCTGGCAAAGTTAATGAACAATGGCAATCGCTCCACGCCACAACTCGTTTCCACACTGTCCAAGGAAGCACAAAACTCTTCCGCTTTCTGCTAACACAGACTAGAGCTACACCATCTCCCTCAATCCATTTCCTTTCCGGCGGCGTGTGTGTGATAGAGAGAGAGAGAAACAGAAAGAGAGGCAGAGGCAAAAGGAAAAACTCCAGAAAGAAACACAGCAGGTGGAAAAATATGCGAACAATATTTTTGTACAGCGGGAAAATCCATGACAAGAAAAGATTTGTTTGCACGTTTCCTCGTGCAAAAGCGGCGAAGTTTTGCCCGTTTACCCATTCATTTTCCTTTCCTATGTACATGCGTTTTCGTTTTTTTTTTGGTTTTGTTTCGCGAACACGCGAGAAAAGACAAACAAACGCTTACGGTTTTTCGAGTGCGTTGTTTTTATTTCATTAGACGCGATTTATTCATCATATGCGCGAGGAAACAATGTTTCTTCCTTCGCCGCCGCCGTCGCCGCCACCGTGGAACGCCGCCGTTCCCATTTCGAAGATCTGTTTCGTCAGGTTCGTGCTCCTGCTCCCCTCCGGGGGAAGGGGGGCATGTGGTGGCCAGCATCAACGTGGTATAGGTTGGCTGCGGTTTCCCCATAACCAACCAGTCAATTTTATTCATGATATGTAAATTGGGACTCGTTGGCGCAATGTAGCACCCGTCAGCGGCGGCCGAAGTAGCAGGATGAACGAACGCACACTAGCGCGAACTAACACTGACTTGGCGCGCGGGTACACATTTATTCAATTTGTTCCATTAAACCTCCTCACTCGATGAAGAGATTGGAGGGAGGGAGAGAAGTTACTGCGACATGGGATTGTTTCAATCGAAGATGCCATTCCGATCGGGTAAAGGACTAGCGGTTGTTGGTACTGTTGGTGTTTGATACGACCGCCATTACGGCTCGACTGCGTCATCAGCTACAAAGTGCATTCGCACAGGATGTTACACGAACACTGCATCCAGATTTTACACCACCAGACGCTTAGTGCCTCCCTCAATTTTCTCGAGACTCATATCAATATAATAGAGGATAAGGACGAAAAAGCAAAAGAACTGTGAGTAATGCAACGTAATCTTCATTGTCACTAAGTGCTTCCAATATCTATCACTTAATAAAGTACATAATATAAATGAATGAACTAGAATGAAGTTCAAAGTTGGGCTCGTTTAAGGAAGGAACTCGCATTAAGGAAGGAACACGAACAAGGAACGTAAATATCTCAACAACTCGTGAGATGCAATGTTTTCTACCTAAAGGATTTGCCACAAAGGACACATGTCAACCGTCAACCGAAGGAAAAGTGTATCCCATTGATTCCGAAAATTCAGATTTCATTTCTGAGAATAGAATAAAACTTAATTTTCGATAGGGAAGTTTTCCGATAGGCCAGTATAATTCTAGCGTTCAGCGATGACAAAGAAAACCTCCACAATTCCATTCATCATTTCCTCTGCTCATGTTCTCCCAATTCAATTGGAACAAATTTTGGTTCAAAATCCGAAAGGAGTGTTGATTTCTTCCATTCAACTCTTCGTGAAGAATGGCAATACTTCAGAAGGAGGCCCTTTCCTTTTTCGGTTTCACCTCCGTCTGTGTATTTGTTTCAACTATCACGGGCTCGGCTTATCTTCCGCATCGCATCTACATGACTTTCCAAAACGGCAACAGCCACCCGGCCCCTGCTTGAGTGTAATCGGCTTGTGTCGTATTGCATATGCATCGAGTGCACCAACGCTCGCCTGCCTCGGTGCACGAGGAATTCCTCCGTCCATGAATAATCAAGCACAATTAGCATCGAGCGTTTGTTCCACTCGGCAGCCTTTTTCGGATTCAATTTCTTCCTGATGCAATATGCACCAGCCAAACCGGACCAGTGTCCCCAGCTAGCCGTAGCATTGCAGTGGTGGACCGCTCTCCCCCCCACCCCCCCCCCACCGAAGGGCCTCGTCTGCAAGGAAGACAAACAAGCGACCCTCTGGGCCCCCGGTTCGCCGGGGACACACTCCGGTGGAGATTATTAAGACGAGCAAGACGAGCGAAAGGAAAACAAAAAATTGATTTGAATAACTAGCAAGGCGTGAAACAGTTGACCAAACAATGTGCACTGTCCACAAATAACGCCCGACCGAAAGAAGCACCACTTCTTCCGGGAGAAGTGGGAGAAAATGGAAATAGTTTCAACAGGGAAAATGCACACGGTGTGTCAGGGCATACGTAACAGCAGTGGCACGAACTGCACGCGAAAACACGAAAGGACACGAGGCAACCGCTGGCTTCCTCGAACTCAGTTCCCGATGGAACGATGATCCCGCAAGCAGACCAGAACGATGCATCTACCCTGGGGAATGCTGGCGCGGGAAAATAAAATGGCACAACAGAGAAAATGGCCGAAAATCGGGGTGCCTGTGAAAAAAACGCTGATACACATGTTTTAATTTCACAATTTTCCGCCCCGAAAAGTGCCATCACCGGCATCGTGGTGCATTGTGTGCCATACTATGCCGTCCGCATATTTTGACTCTCTTTCGCACTCGAGGGATGCCCTTTCTCCCCCCGCCCCCCACGGCTGTTACAGCCCTACAAGATATGGTGGCTCATTTTCTTGGATTGCCTCTAACCCACACCGGCGAGCGGGGCGAGTGTTCTGGGCTTCGTGCTCCACCACGTCACGGTTTCAAGATGGTGGTCCACAACATAATGCTTTCTTGCGCTCTCGTACCACTGGCCGACGCTGTTACTGACAGGGAAAGTGGCTCGGCACGAAACTCGTTCGTGCATTGTTTTTCTCGCCGGGCTGGTGCACTGGCAACGATGCAGTCTTGCAGCTACAGCGCACCGCAGCCTGGTGGTCGCGGGCGAAAAAGAAATGGCAGTGCATCAACACGGCCATTATGCCATCACACCACCGAACAACATCAACAGCAACCGTCGCTGCCGGACGGGGGCTGCATATTTGCATAATTTTAAAATAAAACGAATAACAACGGGAGCGTAACGAGTAAAACACTGCTGGCGACAAGAAGCCCTCTCGCGCGGGCTTTGGACACAATTTGCCTCTCTCTCTCTTTCTCTCTCTCCCTTTGTTTGTCAGTGTTTTCGTGGAACGTTGCTTGCAGGATCTATTGTTTGTTGTGTGTTCCTGCTTTTTTTTTTACACTCCACACAATTTCGGTAAAGAGCAATCGTGGGCTAGGGCCATTATTGGAAAACGCCAAGCAACCACGGCCCGTGTTAATGCGTTTCCGTTCCTCGGTAGGCTTTTGGGAGCATTCAAGGGTTCCCTACATTTCCCGCCATTGTTAATGGGAATTTCTGTCAGAGGCACTAGATTTGTGTAATATTTCACCACCGATTGAACATCGGGAGCATTTCGCAGTTTTCTCTGCCGGGGTTGGGTCACTACAACAGAACATTAGTTCTGTTCCATGTTTGGGACAGATTTGGTGCATATCGTTTAATTGGAGATTGTTAACTACCGCTTCTGGTAATAAAAGTTGTGTCATTATTCAGCAAATCAATTGGGATGAACTTTACAAATGATGATCTGACTACAAAAATGATGATCTGACCTGACATACATGAAGCAATGGAAAGAAAAATTCCCAAGAGCCTGCGAACGCAAACACGTTGAAACATATATTCGCAAATTATCGTCGGTAAGATTAGACTTGCTTTCCAAAACCATTGCTATCCAGGACTGGGTACAATTTGCCCGGATAAGCGAATCAGGGTTCTGAAACTGTTCGCCAACTACGTCACCCACATGGTTAGAAACAACGATGCTGCGATCGTCGTAGACGTCCTTGAATGTTACTTTTGTATGTAAACAGTCTATATGTCACATAGTTTTTAAGTTTCTCTTGTACTTGTTTTGTAAATCGTTTTTATAAATAAAAAAAAGGTAGATGCAATCACTGATTGGCTTTTTATACATAATTTCTGAATGTATAGTATATTTTCCATCTATAAACTAATTTCCTTCAAACAGTGTTTATCAATCAAACCAAACCAAACAAAATTGTTTATTTATGTAGACCAGAAAGTGTTGACAGATTCGCATATTTACATAGCAAACTTAAGTAATAGTATGCTACAGAAGGCTCAATATGATATTTTTAAATTAAATTGAACAAATTTTATGAAACATTCCACATCTGTCAATACATGCTTCCTTGAAGTTAAATTATTTTAATTATTTATAACTTTACTTAAATGGTTTCATATCGCTTTTTTTTTATTTTTAAAACTATAGCGAAACATTGTGGGCCGCATTCAGAAAAGTGTCAAAAATAAATACCCCAAGTAAACAGACTAAACATTTATTAATTAAAACCAAATGTGTTTGCTCAACGCTGGGTGCCATTCCCTAAACGGCATGCCATTTCGCACATGATTGACTCATAACGGCGGCAATAATAATAAACTGATTACGCTTTCCGATCAAATTCAAAGCGAACGATCCCCTCGATCCGCCCTAACAGCCCGCATCTAATGATCGTGGTACATTTCATGAGGTTTACCTCATCATAAACCACATCCGAGCGGTACAGGGAAAAAAGAAATCACTCCCCAGCCCCTCCCCCCTTTGCATACTCTCATTTGACAAAAACTAAACGTTCCGCTAAAAGGGATCGGGTTTGTCACGGGGGTAAACATAGCTTTTGTGGGAAAATGGAAAAACTTCACCGTGAATGACAACGGGTGAATGTACAACTCACCGTAGCATTATAAATTATACGCTTTGTTGCACACCGATCCGATCCGAGCGGGTTGGGGGTGGGCACGCGCGTTTGTGTAACATAAAACGTCTGTCACCTGTGTCCCGTGTTGGTTCTGTGCCGTGCCACCGTTTCTCATTTGATGTTCCGAACCCGAGTGGGCCTCTGATTTCACCACCATTCCCCCCACACACTCGTACATGGGTTGAATGAGAGAGAAAAACAACTCGCACGTAACCACGAGCTTACGTTATGATGGCCGGGTCCCAGTGGATGGGTGGAAGTGTGTGCTATAGGCAACAATTACCTGCCATCATCTAGGGTGCACGAAATGGTCACACAAATTTAGCCCTCTTCCACCCCCGGGACGTCGCTCCGTGGGGGGTAACGGGTCCGCGAATGCCGGTCGGTGGTGGTAAAATTTAATATAAATTGAATTTTATGCCCCTACACACAAAGAAACAACTCGTCGGTGGGTTAGGGGGAGGGCTTACGAGAGCAACTCAACATAACGCCCGGTTTCGTGCACCGATCCGTCCCACGCCGCTGGATCCGAGCATATTTATTGTGAAACAAATGTCACCACCAGCAGCACACGCGGGGACGGGATATTGATGGACGGAAAATCAGGGCCGACACTTTTACTACCACCACACCAAACACACACCGACCCACACACACGCATGCACCCCGTTGCACCTTGCTGAAGTGGAAATGCATCTACCAGCAAGGCACGGCCCGATACAGGGACATCCGGTGCAAAATGGGTTTGGCGGGTCCCACCCATAAAGAGCACTCTGGCAGCCGGAAGTCCATCGCTAGTTTCGGAATGCAGCGAGGACTTCCGGGGGGCTTCCAAATGGAATCCAATCGTCCTGCCGCTGCATGCTAGACTTTTTTACGCGCATCACGAAAGGTGCTTTCTCATGGTTACTTTTAATCCGTGCAAACTAAGGGAAAAACACAGGACGAGAGAGAAGGCGGGAGCAAGAGATGGCTACGACCAGAAAACAGCAGAACAGGCACAGAATGTTGTGTGGGTGTGTGTTTGTGTGTTGGCCAACGTGTGAACATTATAATAAGGTTAACAGCACAACCAATTAGCGTTGGATTTTATTTACGGCATGTGTTTAATTTGACCGATTTTCCAATGGTGGTTGTTGCCTGTATTTTATTTCCCTGTTACCGTCGTCCACCAGTCCACGCCTTTCGAGTCTCATGTTGTTTCTGTACGAGTGCGTCTCCATTACGGTGGCACCGCGCTTTGTGATGTTGCTGAGGCACCACATGTGCGTTCAAGGGGTTTTTTGGGGTGGATTGAGGAATGGGGGAACTCCAAGTGGTGTCCCCATGCTCCCGTTCCCGTGAACGTGAACATTCGAGCCGCTATTCGACCACATCGGGATGCGGTGGGTGCCGAGTGAAAGAGACAGGCAATGCGTGCGCGGCAAATGCGGGACACATTCCAAAACCACCTGACCGCAGTTCCGAAGCGGGCGTTGCTCTGTCGTTGCTAACCATGGGAGCCAGGCGAATGCGAACGTACACACACAGGACAAATACTACCGTTCGTTGCAGGTTGTTGTGGGAGTGCAGGCGGGTCCGTCGCACCGGGCACGGATAATAGTGGTGTGCAAAAATAGAGAACTGATGTTTTAATCACACCCTTCGAAAGCTTCACCCTATGAGAAGAAGTTTTGCTGACGTACTTTTGATGATTTAAAAGCGTCGACCACGATTTCTGTAATCAACGGTTGGGTAGTTAGTTTATACTAG
>JAOEFI010000003.1:42569439-42589946 GCA_034621735.1 Anopheles plumbeus
AGCTCGATCAAAACGTACATCGAGACGAACGTCGTCCACCATGGATGGTCTGGGGATGGGGCCATAAATTCATCTTTATCGCACATTAGCGCCATCGCGCCATTGATTGGCAAGGCAACTTGCTGGATGCTGTGCGATGGTCGGTGCTACCTGCGGAACGCGTGCATATTTAATGCGGAAAGCGCCATAAATAATGTATGGCATCTGAGAGCAATTTTCAATGGTGCGCTTCATCCGTCCACTTCCAGCTGGTTTCGTTTCGCTGCCGAACCAACAATCCTTGGGATTTTATGTCCCAAAATTCGGTGGCAGATAGAACCTGGGATGAAGGGTGCAAGATAATCCTGGCACTGAGCGATAGGGGCAATCGGTTAATTCACATTTTAGTGTGATGGAGTAAATGACCGACATTCGTGGATGGTGCGTATCAGTTCCCTCAGATGGACATTACCGTTGGACGTTTGAAGATGTTTGTAAGGAAATCATATTTACACTCGATTGACACTTACAATCGCGTCGAACGGAGCTGTCTGAATGAATTAATTTTGCAGTAGGACGGCATTCATTTTTAATGCGTCGAGTGATAATGAGCATTGTGAAAGTCTTATGCTCAAGACGCAGGATGAGTCTAGAAAATCGACGTTCAACAGTTTCTAGTTGATTCGTTCATCATTTAGCACATTCTCTAATACAGATCGCACGAAGAAAACGTATAGAACATGTAGGGTCGATAAACTTAAAAGCTTGTGTAATAATGAAACCTAACTTTTCACTCACATTTTCAATGTCGAGCACTTACATGCTGTTCAACATTAATCAACAGTCCAACGCACCTGAGAACATTCATAATCTTATAGAAATTTTATCCATGGCGAAAGCGACCATCCTTGCGGTCCTCGAGTAAATAAGCATTCGCGGTTGCTCTCCTTTTTTATGCAGCTGAGATCAGCTTTTATCGTAGGTTGGAACTACGAGTTGTGCGCGTCTGTAACCAACTTTTGGCCACTTTCAAATGTCTGTGGATGATTCACCAACAAAAAAGTCCCTTCAATGCCACAGGAACCGCGCACCACGATGGCAGGTGTGCCGTGTTAGTCCCGCATTAGCCATAGGACATTACAAATAAAGCAAAACCGAAACTTACGAAGCAACAACAAAAAAAAAACCAACAAACAGCAACCGATATCGCAAATGGCCAATAAATCACCACAATGTTATGTTTGCGAAAGGCTGCGGCGTTGGTGGTGACACCAATTGGCCAGCAAAGTTTGGGTCGGAGGCATCGGCAGAGGCTACCCGTTGTGGCCTCCAGTTCCTCTGCAGTGACTTTGCACTCTTTCAACAGTGCAGTTTACTGAACGATCGGGTGTATCCTGGTTTTTTCTTTCTTTCCTTTATTGAGTTCATCGTATGCGAGTGCCGCTGGCGTTAGTCCTTACGATCCGTTCACTAAGCCTCGGAAGGGATGTTGCCTGGAGGGTGCTAGTGTGGCACCGAAGAAGGTCAAGCCCTGTCCCGTGCCGCCCTGTTGTGCTGTCGGTAGCATTCCTTACTTCTCGGACTGGCGGCGGAGAAGGTGGAAAACTGCCAACGGATAACACAAAAATATCCTCCGTCCGATGACTTTCGGCCAGCGCCAGAATTTAGCCAACGTGCTCCCCTCATGCGAGCTATTTTTCATTCCGGGCCAATGGGCATTAGCCCGGCCACTCCGCTTCCAATTGCGATACATTCTTCCCTTATCCGAGGCCCGAGTACGGCATTACGCGATAAGCCCGGCATGCTGTAGCGAATGCGGGAGAGTGTCGATGTATTTCTGTGGTCGACTGTTTGCACTGCAAAATAAACAACAAATCTATAGCCCCCTTCGTCCCACACCCCACCGGGCGTCCTAATGGGGGCCACAATCCCCTGACCAGCGGTAGGGCTAGGTTTCGGTGCGCTAAAAATATCATATCGGCAAACAGCCATAACCAAACACACTGACCCACAAGCCCATCCGTACACAACACTCTCAAGCTCACATTCATCTTAATCCTTCGGAAATTAAAACTTACTGTATCGTGCAAATAAACACACCTTACACCGTAGGCCCCGGGCAGTCTGGCTTTTCGTTTGCCCTACAGGTAGTGTGAGTGTGTGCTGATGTATGTGGTCAGCATCAATGCACTGCTTGAAAAGGATTAAAACATCCCTAGGCGAATGGGGGCCAACCATGCCCCCAGGGGTGTCATGTTTAGGGGGTACAGATTAAGAATTTAAGAGGGCCTGGAAGTCTTTTGTTGCTGAAGGCAATGGATTATTGTTTGGAAAGAATGAGAAAAGGTCTACAGTTTTATGTACACTACATGTGTTTATGTTGCGTTGATATGGCGTTAAGATCTAAAATCTTTAAATGCGAAAAATGCATAAGTGGTATAAGAAAATTCCAGCACTTGTTTCCTTTAATAAACGTTATTTTAAAATACTAGGGTGATAAATTTGATTTAAAATATAGTTAAAATTATTTTTTATAGAAAGTTGCTTCATTTTAACAATGGGATGGCAATGGATCTGTGCTATTCTTTAAACATGAAGACTAACACACAGTTAACTGATTGAAGTCGTTATTGTAACCAATGAATTACAACCTTCGGGGGGAAATAAATTCCCAACCATCAGTTCACCCAATAAGACTAATGTTACTGTTCTAGAAACGCATTGAAACTGTGGCTATGAGTGCACCCACTTTTCGTTCTAATGTACGATATAAATTCGAACAATCTGTTCCACCCAACTGCAATGCAATAATAAGTAACTCACGTTCTGCACCACTCGTCCACGGGCGGGAAAACTTCAAACTTGCGTTGCCCACAAGCAACCCCACCTTAATTCGGCAAACCCAAATCAAACCGAACCCGGTTCTGCGACCGGACCGGCCATCTGGAGCGAATGTGCAGTAAAACGGACCTCAAATCTTTTCCCGAACGACCCCCAATAATCGTACTTCCGGCTCGATAATCTCATTCAACCCGCAATCCAATTTACCATCCGGACTCGTGGACGGAGTCCGGTGCCGACAAAGGCTCCATTTTTCAAGCATAACTGTTTCGTCGAACTGTTTGCTTTTCGTTGTCTTGCTTGTCAATCATTTTTCCTCAATATCACAATTTTATCATTTCTTGGACCGTTGCGGTGGGGTTGTTTTTTCTTGGTCTTTTATGTTTTGTTTTTCTTCCCCCCTTTAAGCGTTCAACAGTACGAAACATGACGGTTGAATCCGTTGTGTTTTTGTTTCGCTTCCTCATTCCTGACCCGACCGGTTCTAGTTCCGCTGGCTAACAAAATTTAATCTTTTCTCCCCGCAAATTCCCGATGGAAAGCCAAGGAAGTCTGCTTTGCTCAACCCGGAAACCCCTCTCCGACTGCACCGACAACTAAGAAAGGAAAATCATTGCGCTTTTATGCTATTTATGTCGCCTCCACCCATCGGTAGAGAGAGGGAGAGAGTGACAGACGAAGAGCACAACAAACCCTCATCCCATCGAGTGAAGGGACCATGGGCTACAACGGACAACGTCCAACGGCAATCATTATACAATCGTCCTGGAACGCCGGAATCGAAGAAAACCGTCCCGATACGGGAATTATTACAAAGAAAATTATCGAGGACGGAAAAGCGAACGAAGAAGCGGCAACAACCGCGAAAACAACAGCAACAAAATAAAAAAGAAACAAACTGGAAACCTTCGGAAGCAATGTCCCGCGAGTCTCCAGCTCAAGTGCAGACATTTCATGATCGCTAAACCCGTCACAAGTAGCCGCGGAGCTACAAGGGTTGCAGGCGAGCAGAGACACCCGCTCCGATGTTGCGATGACACCGTGGATTACATTGTGTGAGGGCGCAGCAAGACGACAACCACAACAGCAACAACACATACAATCGACCCGGCGACCCGTCGTTCGCTTTTTAACCTCGCCGCTCCCAGCGCCGTCTTAAGATTCCTCCGGTCGCGTCATTCTTCCGTCCACTCTGTCAACAATGTTGCCGTCCTCTTGCGATGCGGCTTTCGTCGCCATCAAGATCTCGCTTTCCCGGGGTACGACGGGCTTGCCAAAGACTCCGGTCCCGTTTCCCCAGCCTCCGATGCAAGTGCTCGGTACTATTTTTATCTTTATTGCACTGTTTAATGTTTCAGTTATTGTCATAGATATGACCTGATTATGACTGCTCGGTGGGAGGAGCAGTTGGTGGTGTAGAGGGTCAGTTCCTACAGACTCGGAACTAATGCGCCGGGTGGCGAAGGGATGTGGCCCTCTTCTGGTCGCACAACGACATTGCCGACTCTGGTCCGGAAGGATGGATACTATTTCGTTTAAGATTATGGGTGAAGAGCAGATAAAACATAAACCATAATCCAACATACAATGAGTGGCCCTCTGCTTCATAGACGAAGCCAGTCCGAACCGAACGATGCAATGCCGAAGGCGGGCCGGGCCCTGTTTCTTGAACAAACACAAAACAACAAAACAATCTCGCCGATAGAGCATTCGTCCAGACGGCGTCCAGCCACTTCCAATGTTTTTTTTGCAAAATCATGCACGCAAGTGGAAACAGTGATCACTTTAATTCTGCTTAAGCCTCTCTATCACTCAAAAATAACTTCCATGAAAACATAAAAGGGAAATCAAAAACAATGGAAGCAACGAGACCCCAACCTTTTCCGAGTTAGATGTCTTTATTCTACACCAAAGATTGTTCAAACACAAAATTAATATATGAACATTAAACGAGTAAGATACTATTCAAAAGTTAATAAATAAACTTACAAAACATCGCCAAAAATAACAATTACGGCTCTCGGAATATAAAACTTTCTCATGCAACTGTTTTTAGTGTTTTTATTGTTCTTAGTGTTTATGAATGAGTTTTATTTTGGTACCCGCGTTCATTGCATTGAAACATACTATGATGTTCTAGTACTTTAAACAGTGCTCTTCGATATTATTCTAACTCTTTAACTTAGTTCTACTTTCATTAATGTTCTCATGCATGTAATGCTATAGGATACTATAGTTATAGGAAATAAGTGGTGCTTCCGCTTAAAAGAATTCCTTTTCATTTGAAAGGTTTTAAAGGGAAATTAACGTTGGTCTTTCGCCTTTCTTCATCATTATTTCAACTCTCATTTGCTTGGCTCTTCTTACATTTTATACAGATCCCAGAACTCTTGTACCTAGTCGAGCACAAACAATTTAACGATCGTTTTCATCACACATCCATAAATGATGCATCCCTCGCGGGTGCACGGGAACTCACGTTGAATAATACCCGGTCCGACTGGAAAAAGAAATCCCTCCCCATGATTAAGCCGGAATCATTTATCGCGTGGTTTAGTGAACAACGCACTTCATCTTTAAGTAAACTTACTGCCGCCCTTCACGGCCGAACGCATTAGCCGAAGAAAATCGAGGCAAAATCCCTCGCCATGTCGTTTAGGAGCGTGGAAAACTTCGCTCCCGGCTAAGCTTGAATTGAAAGACGACCCTCCAGATGTGGAGAACCAGCAGCAGTCGCTGCCGGCGATTCACGGGCAGGAAATAACTTCTCCAACATGACGGCTCACCGCTCATCGACCAGTTCGTGTGCGTTTTCCCCGTCAGTCCGTCCACCGGTGGACGGTTCTGACGTAGCAAAAGCAAAAGCAATTTACCCGAGAATCCGACAGGAGAAAAGTTCACCCAAGACACTGCAGTCTCTGACTATGGGCGGGGTCAGACGCGAAGGAGAATGAAGGGAAAGAAGAAAATCCACAGACTCACACACACACACACACATGCACCTGCTGTCAGATGAAATGATTTTCTTAAGAATATCTAAATCCCGTGTGTAGTTTCTTCGCTGTTTTCCAGCTGACCTCTTCCCGGCAATGGGGCACTCGTTCTAAGGACGTTCTCGTTATCCTTCGTCGCTAGTGGCACGCTTCGATGGAGCTCCATGTTTGACCGGTTTGCGGCACCGATCCGGTGTTCCATCGATTCGTCTGCCCGTCCGTCCGTCCGTCCGTCCGGCGACAGTTGTTTCAAGCTTTGATGTGATAAATGTGACTTCACGGGACCCTACCGTCCGGACGCATGGACCGGACTGGATGGAAACAGTTTTCGGACAGGAAGTCATCTTACTGCCGTCCCGAGTTCGCACGCCTCGTTTGCGTCGTTTCCTCATGGAGCGACGAGTACGAAGACGCTATAGGGTACGGGGACTTGAGATGTTATTTTAAGGATCTTCCACTTTGATCGACAATGGAGTAAAAATTGATGAACATATTCATCCCCATCCTCGTTCGGCGTGGTCGATGTCGGGGGGATGGTCTTATCGGGTTTCCGTCGATGTTGAGCATGGTTCAAATGGTTGCAGTGGCTGCATGTCCACTTCACGGGCTTTCGGGCAGCATCATTCACCTTCATCGGGCACAACGTACACTGGGAAAGCTTTGGGGCAGGACGCACAGAAAAGCGTACGAACAATCGTAGGCCAGTGTGCCCGGTGACACGTTCGAAGGTTTGCGACAATATAGAAAGGTGTTCGTCCTGGATGAAACAGGCTCATCATCATCATCATCACAGCGGAGTGACATGGTCAGTATGGAGGTTTTTAGTGATGGTCGTTGCAGGATCGATTTAGTCATCAACCAAAGCCCTATCTCCCATTGATCCAGATTATTTGGAAGCAGCCCAAGCCCAAGCCTTCTCGTATCCTAGGGAACATGGGCGCCTAACGGAAGAGGGTTGTAGACATCGGCAAACTCGATGATGCCACCGGCGAGCTGGACCAGTTTTCAAGCGTGCCACTCTTGTTGCTCGAACCACACTGTCACGAAAACTGTCCTGCTGCGGGTTATGTCGTATAAGCGTGTCCACATCCCCGAGGAGCTCATTTCTCATCGTAAAGGATAGTTCTGTTCGCCGCTTCGCTACCAGCTTTACACGGGCAGGTGCTGTGAATAGTCACGGCTCCGTTTCGTGTAGCCCAAAGAAGCCCCGGGTACGCCAAAGGTCCAACGGGTCTCTCGAGAGTTGACCGCTACCGAACCATTTCGTAATTCAGTTTCCCTCTTCCGGGGTGTTCCCTCGCCCTGAACCGCTCAGCTTGGATCGAAGGGTAAAAAGATGAGATTTTTTTTGAAAATCCTTCGTCCGACCAGCCAAGCGAACCATTTACACCGATACCCGAACGGGTAGCCACATGAAAAGGTTAAGGAGACATTTTCTAACTTCCAAAATTATGACAACTCCACCGCTCGTCAGCTCATATGGACGAAACGACCTCTGGACGACACCATGCCGCCCCGTTGGTCACGCACCTACGACGTTTGTTGACGAGAGAAGGAAAATCTCAATCTTTAGCACTTGTCCACCATCCGTCGAACTGCCGCTTGTATGATCAACCCACGCCGGGATGTGAAAAACTACCCAAACGGCAAGACAAGGCCTTGCCTTGGTCAGTTTGGACAGCCCACTGGACCAGCAGCCCTCGAAGGAAAAGTCATGCATGAATGGGAAAAGTTTTCCTTTCGCATTTCTTTTTCTCCAGACCAACTAGATCATGCTGCTTCCGGCGGCACGATAGCGAGCGAATCGAATGGGGCTACAGCTTTTTTTGGTAAAAGAAGGAGTATGGCTAAAACTTTAAATGCAATCTACTTTCGGTCAACGCGGCACTGGATTGGTGTTTGGTTTAGCATTGGACAGAAAAATAAAAATACGCACAGAAAAAGAGTGTATGCGGGTAAATACGGAGTAACAAAAAAATAAAATGATCCGTTTCTAAGAAATGGCACACACGCTCCACGATTTTTATCATACTTTATGTCTCGAAGTATAAATTGATGTCATTTTCTAATATCATACAAGCTTTGGGCGAATAGTTCTCTCTTTGAACCCATTGATATCATTTGATTAGGCACAATATGTTCTTCTATCATGCTCAGTAGCACAAAGTTATTCCTAAACAGCTTTCGCTCATTACTCACATTCAAACACGAGATACTAATAATGCTACAAAACAGGATGGGAAAATTTTTGAACTGAAATCTCGAAGCAAAAAAAAGCCAACAAATCTTATGAATGAAAAGAAACCTCATCCACCGTGTGATGTCCTCCCGGCAGTTTAGCAGCGAACGAACGAGGAATACTCATTATGCAAAAATTTCCCATCAAAAGGACAAATTTTACATGTGTCCTGGTTATCCTCACTCCACCCGTGTACCGATCCGCTGCACCTACGAAACGGTCCTGATGTGCTCAGGAATCGGTAAATTAGAGTGTTCGGCAAAGAAAAGCGGGTAGGAAGCAGGACAGAAAAACGAAGAGGAAGAATCAACCCCGACGGCCATTCCGGAACCGGATCCGGAGCCCGAGCCCGAAAGAGCCAATGCCAAACGATGCCATGTGTGAGGAATGTATTCATAAAATATGCTCCCATGGATCCAGGTCCATGGGATCACCGTTTGCTCGGGGAACGGTGCAGGGCGACGCACACATATAACTCGCCAAAGTTGGGCACGAGATGGTCCGGCTGTATCGTACCGAAGTTGAACGAGCGGACGGACCGCTTTGGCGCCCGAGGCCAAGGAAATGATTTTTTCCGTCCCCTATTTTTTTCGCTCATGTTTGAATTATCTTGTGCCTTTTTTTATAGGATCTCTTGCGTCCGGACCCGCAGCAGATAGAAGGAATCATTTTCTGGCCAAAAAAAACCCTTGCAGGTTTAAACCTTTAACTCTTCGTGTCGCTTTTCCTAGCTTGGCCACGGTTAGATGTCGCTTCAGGATGGTAACGATGATGACGATGACTATGGATTCCTTCCGAGTGGGAGCGATAGCAAGAAAAAAAAGGTCCCTTCCCCTTTACCGGACAAATTTGTCTTAGATGTATGATAATCAATTTTTCAATTCCCAACAATCAAAGCACAACGATGCCAACGACGAAGGGTGGAGATGGGATGACGGGAGGGGGTTGGGAGATCGAAAGCTGGGCCAAAGAACATTGTTTACCCTTATCAAAGGTGTTGTTCGCTCCCTGCGTTCCTTCCATTCGCGTCCATCGAACGATTCGCCAAGGCCGGGCTTTTCGCGTCCAGCGAATGTTTTCCGCACATTTTCCGCCACCCGTGAAACGCCGGATTCTGCGGTCGGCTATTAACACCACTGCCAGTTCGTCTTTGTGCGGTTGCGGATAATGGATTCAATTATGTGGAAAATGTTTGCACAAACAACGCTGCGGCGGCGCCTCTTAGCGCCGACGTGTGTACGGCGGAGTGAAACTAATGGACTCTCCTGGCGGTAACCCGGTTACGCAGGGCCAGAGCACCCGGCTGGAAAACGCTGGACCCGCGAACCGCGGTGCATTAAGTGCCCGCCGAAAGTTGTTAGTGCGAGTGATTGTTCACTTCAGCGCGAGCGGCACAGGGACAAGGAAACGTTTTACGATCGCACCGAACCCGAACTGCACCGAATTCCCGCCGGGAGTTTATGCCCCGAAAACAGTGTACAATTTATTTGCCTGTTTACTTTTTATCCTACATGTGAGCCTACCGACCCACCGTGGACGGTGGGGTTTTACAATGCATTATTTTCAGACGCCGTGATTCTCGGAAAATTAACGTGAAACTACAATAAATAAAAGATTGCTCTCACGTAAACTACGCGTGGCATCCCCGAAGTTTGCTCTTTCTTTTCTTATGGTTGCCCTTTTTTCCTTCTTAACAACCTTAGGCCGGATCCCACGCCCGTCGTTTCATTCGGCGCAGTGAAATGGTAAAATGTTGATTGCCGCCATAAACATAAGTTTGCGACGCCAAAAGTCTAGCGCCTGTCAAACGATTCCCCGAACTGCAGCTAAGGATGTGACAAGCCGTCAAACTATTCGCACTCGAAATCATCGTCTTCTCGGCGCTCGGTGAGGCTTTTCCGTGAGTGTCGGAGGAAACGGAAAGTGAACAAAAAACCTGACATACTCAATCTCGCAGGATCCCTTATCCTTTCGCTGTGTAGCGTGTAACAGCGATTTCTAAAGAAAAGCACCCAGCCTTTTGTGCGCTAACAATGTGAAATGGATGGAAGCGTGCGTCACGTCTGCATGCTGCGTGCAGTGTTGGTGAAAAACTTCAACATTATTTTTAGATTCGGTTGAACCGTCGAATGGGAATGAATAAACGGTAAATAAAAGTTAGTTAGTGAAGCGATCCGCGCCACGGCGCATGGTAATGCAGCATAGGAAAACAACTTTAGCAGCATTATTTATTTTCCACCGCCTACCTCGGTTGGTAGGAAGGGGCTGGTAAGTTTCTAGTAAAACTAGTCGGCGCATTTCTGGTACTCTATCAGTTACAGTTTGTTCGCGAAAAAGGGCTTCCCCGATCGTAGCCAACGTTGCTCTATGGAAACTGATTCCCGGTTGGTTGATTTTTTTTTGTTCTTTTGCCCTCGGTATTCACTATCCCCGGTAGCAGCTGTGGAAAAAAGGTTTCTCTTCCGTCGCATCGCTTTCCTCCCCCTTCCCCCCTTTTCTCTTCCACCCAACACTGGATAAGGATGATGCGGCGGAATAAGGCGAAGAATAATGACGACAGAAATGTCGACGTCGTACTTGTTTCGTCCGCTCGGTTCTGCAGTCAAGCAATTGAACTGACAAAGTGTAATGCACCATGCTGCTGCGCGTTTCGCCGAAGAAACTTGAATGAAACAAAGATGAGAAGTCATGCTTCTTTATTGCATTTTTTCCCGCGCGCAGGCGGTGCGCTACGCGGACGCCACATGAAACCAACCGCCGAAGACGAAAGACGAAACAAAATGTGGATGAAATAATTTTTATTTGCCACTAGACTCGTTCGGGGTATGCATAACATTATCAAGAACAATTCGCGTCTTTGCAAAGGGAGCGCTTCTTTTTGTGCACGTCCGGTTGCATTCGGAGCATGGCTCAGTTTACTACGTTTTGATTGTGTCGCGTACAACATGATAACTTTCTTTTTTGCTTTCGCTGTAAAGTGGAAATTTATTACTGTTTAATGTCCACCGATTCGCTCGTCAGAGCCTTTCCTGAATATAATAAAAGAAGTAACCTTTTTCAACTCATCAACCTGCGGAATAACATAAATATCTAGCATGAAACAAATGGCTGAGAAATTTGTATCAACTAGAAACATCGCAACGTTGTATGTGAAAGTACGCGAAATTCCTAATATGTGACAATTCTCCTCCTTCTTAGCATGTTCTAAAACCGATTGGCGCTATTCAAACTCAAACCCTGTGTAATCGAAACATCATCATCATGCAGAATCGGAAATGTAAAATAAAACACTAACCAGCATATCTTCTGGTTTTTTCCGGAAAATTTTATTAATCGGGATGGTCCCTGTATTCAAAGCTTAAGCGATTGAAATCGCCCGGTTATAATGAAGTTTCCAAGTGATTATCCCGCTACACCGGATTTCTCCCATATCCCATTTTTAATCATCCTTGAATCATTAACACCACTCAGAGCATTGCAAAATATTTAACCCCCCCCCCCAACTGGTGCGCCTTTTCGCTTGTGGGTATATTATAGTACATCGATCAGAATAAATTAAGACGCCTCAAGCAGTCGCTCTTACTGCCTCCAGGCATTGGCAAGTGGAACCTCTCGAAGCTTCCATCCCATTGAAAGGGCACCCCTTGAAGCGCCAGGCGATGGCTGATGGGTGTCCTATTTCGTGTTACGAGACTCCTAGAGAAGGCGAGTATCCTGCGAGCAGGCAGACACCGCAGCATTCGGTACGTTCTGCCGAGTTTTCGCCATACGCATACGGTCCCGCTCCGATCGACGCCCGTTACGATCCGGGTGGAAATTATTAATGTTTGCACTATCTAATGAAACCATCCACCAAAGTTTGATTAATTTGGTAATAAAGATAAATAATTTATAACTCGCCCCACTCGCATCCATTCGCATTCATTTCCTCATCTCCTCCCATCAGCGGGATGGCCCCCGGGGGTGGTACCACAAACGTGTGTTCCGCATGTGGGCTCCAACTGTGAGTTCGAATTGAAGGCCTTTGATTCGATAATCGTACACACAAGGTCGACGGCTTTCACTGTGGCGAACCATTTTGTGATTTCGTCTGCATGGTAACGCGACGGTGTACTGGGCGGTGCATCCCTTTGCTGAAGAGGTTGGGCAAAAAGCGGGCAGGAGACGACCTTTTGTGCCTCTCGAATTGTTGGGACTGGGCTGGGGAGCATAAACGCTGACATCGAATTAGATCCCTGTTCGGATGAAGTTATCAGGAAATTGTGATCTCGGGGCTTGTGTGTTTATAATCAGTCGGTTCTGTACCTTCGATAAAACCGCTGGCATATGACATAACACACGTGTTGCAAGCGTTTTTCTCAATATTGCACCAATGATAGGTACATGGTAGATAATTTCAAGTAAGCGTGAAGGATCATATTTTCACAGGATCACATTTGAGTTCCCATGCAGATCAAGTACATTGTTATCGCGAAAGAAAAGGACCTTATAAATAATTTTTTTTAAATAAATTGAACACTCGACACTTGACAACCAGCGCGGCTAATGTCCCGTCCAGCATTGTGAGACCACAGACGGCACGTTCGCCCGCCCGGAGGCTTGGAGGGCGCCGCCTGGCCTGCCCACAGCCAAGCCGAATTCCCTTCAGACTCGGTTTATAATTAAATAGATAATAACATGAGCGAACATAATCTCATGGAAATGTGCGTGGTTTCTGGGGGTTTGCGCGGTAGGGGGAGATGGTGTGGGGTCGCAGGGTTCCCTGTTGTTTGGCGGTGGGCAAAAGTGAAGTCAAGGTTAAACCCCGGTGAAAACGAGATATCCACCCGGATGGCGGCGGGCAAATTGAAAGTTTCGCACCGAGTGCACTCAGCCCCCGACTGCCTGCCATTATTGCCATTGATAAGATCGTAACAGATCATCGTACCGCGTTACTCACACCCCGTGCACACCTGCGTACACGCAACTGTTTCTGCATAACTGTTCCCGATAGTTATAGACCACACTCGCCACGCGGGACTTCTAGTCACCCCTTCGCAAGGATGCTCAATTTCAACCACTTCTCCCTTATCTGATTATCAACAAAGAGTTATTGGCTACCCACTTTTCCACTGCCTAGCCGCCCCATTCCCTACTCTAACATGCAGTGCGTCACACTTCTGGGGACGACGAACCTAAACGATAGGAAACTAATTGGAAAATTTAATAACATTCATTAACATTCATCGGCTCTCGGGTCCCCAGGATGCAGCCGAAAGCTTTCGAGAGTAGTGGAATGGATTGTTTTTGTTTGCGTGTGCACTTTGCGTGTGCGCCCGCCCAGCACGGCCCGGGCCGTGGTATGTTGCCGAGGGCGAGAGAGATCAAATCTGCCACAAATAGTCACCAATTTCACCGACTGTACCAAGTTCGGACGGCCAGATGATAGTGCTATCAGTGTTGCAACATGCAAATGCACTAAAAGCGAGCACCAACCAAAAGGGGTCCCAATTGCAAGCAATTATGCGCCAATCGCTAGCACCCGCCATCCCGGTGGCGTTGTTTACCGACGGGACGAATGAACAAACAATCGAATGATGATATCGGATCCCATCGAACCGCACGCATTTTACCGCAAACGTCACCAATGCAATGCCACGTCACAAGATCGATGCGGCCCGCTTGTTTGATCTCCAATGGAACAGGCTGTGGAAAGGGTTTTCATTTCGATATGTTTTCCTGCAATTAAATCATTCCATTTTAACCTGCAATCCATGCCTATTCGAGTGACATACATTTTGGTTCCTCTGGCCAAAACAATATTCATACCATTTCACGTTCATAACCACCCACAGCATCGAGCCCAACTTCACGCCCCACTGCTCTAATTCCCATCCAAAAACAAATTGTACCACGATAAGACATTCAACCCTGCAGGAAAAAGAAACGGACTACACTGCGTCAGCCCTTAAAAGCTTAGCAATTCACCCCGGCAACAACTAATACTACTTTACTTGGCGCGTTACTTTACTTTGTTGTCTTTTACTTTTTTGTCCGCTCACCACTCGGCTCTAGCATTGTCTTGTTTTTCTTGTACGACATCGTCTCCCGCTACCACCCTACTCACCCCACCCTCGTCCAGCAACCGTCCGCCCCACGTCGTGTAAGCTTGTGTTGGGCTGTAATGTTTTCCCTGATTATGTTTGACACTTCTTAATTTCTTTACCCAACTAGTAACACGTTAACACTGGCAAAATATTGTAACGAGGGAGACAAGAAAGAGGAAGAGAGTGGGAGAGAGAGAGAGAGAGAAAGAGAGAGAGTGGAAGCCGGAGGGAAAAAAAAGAAAAATACCCGAACGACCCGAAAACGACGCGTTGTTTCAAATTAGATCCCATGTTTCCTTAATCAACCCTCCGGGCCCCGCGGGAGGAGGAGACTGGAATGCTGGCCGCATTCGCTTTCTAAGTGTGCACGAAGAGACGCACTGGTGTAGCTCGAATCGGAAAGCGCAACAATGGAGGGCGGCTGTTTGCGCAAGAGCGGAGTGCGAGCAGGAGGGGAAGTCACTTGGGGTTGTACGTGTAAGAGGAGAACAAATTTTAGAGCTTACCAGGCAGTGGCCCCTCGGAAGAGTACCCGTCTCGGGGGAATTAAACTTTTTGCTTAATCACTCCCAGCTCCCGGGAATGACTGGTCCGAAACTATCTGATACAGACGCCCCCACACACACACATGCACAGACACGGCTTAGATTTAGTTGATAGTTTATCAGGAGGCAGGTGTGGATAAAGGTACCCGCCCGGCGACTTTACGTACCTTCGAGAGGTAAAGTCCTCCCACGACCCGAGTCGTTGTCGTCCTTCGCAGCTATAAATCATCCCTCCAGGACAGTAGGCCCGTTACTTACCGAACCGAACCGGCAAGTGGCGAGTTGCGAGTGGTGGCCGGTGCTTCATAAACTTTTTCTCCCTTTCGAAAACTCCCACGGCAACACTTCACACCAAATGAGTTTCGGATTGGGCCGCTACCGGTCAGATGGATAACGTCCCCTCAGCCAACCGCCCCGGGCACCGTCTCCCAAGGCGACCGCAAACCGGAACGGCGGATTGCGCTCCCGGTGACGAATTTCCGGGCAATCCAATCGAAACTTTTGCCAACCGAAAGTGTCGATAAGATGCCGGTTAAACCGGAAGCCGGCCCGATCGGTGCCGGACCGGCCATCCTTCGCCCTCGCAAAGCCGATCTTTTATTCATGCAAAAAGGATAACTATATAAAACTGTACAATCGAAGGTTGGAAATGAATAAATCTGAATATTAATGAGCGCCCGGCCCCGGCTCGTGATTTGCCACGGCGGACGGAAGACAACGAAAAGACGTCAACGACGATAGGGCCGCACCGTGGCAAATGAAAATGACGACTCGCACTCGACCGTCGGACGCTGGCCGCGTGGGTTCCGGGCGAGGAAATTGGGAAAAGTTGTGTAAGATCGATGTTCCATTGAATTATTTATAAATGGTGTTAAACTGATGATGATGAAATTCGGCAACTTTTCATTCCGTTTCGGGGTTTTCCATTTCGTCCGGCTGTGGAAGGCTGGGAAAAGGCTTTCCCGACGTCCAAAGGTTCCCACGTCGCTTTTGTACCCGGCTGGCAGATGAGCTTCCAGTGGCCAGTTTGCAAGTCTTCCCGTGAGCCCGGGAGTACCCCTGTGGTCTAATTGGAAGCGAACGGTTTGTAGAACGGGGATGAATTACTTTATGGGTTTCAAAAATCTTCCACCAACTGTAACCCGTGCCAAGGGGGGGGGGGGGGAGGGGGGGATATAATCTGCCGAAAGAAACATTCCTCGGCACTCGGATCTCGGTCAGCGGCGCAACGAACTTGAGGCAAACTTTCATAATTAATGTCCTCTTCGAAGCGCTCGTGGTTTCGGGGCGAGAGACATTGCGGGCAAGCTTCTTATCGCCGTTGCCGGGTAACAATGATTTGTTGATTGCGCCCGCGCCGTGAAGGCTGCGGAAAGGCGCAGCGAATCCTTTAGGAACTTCCGCCGAACGTCGATGGTGCAATTACGCAGTAATTGGACAAGGGTAAACAAACTAGACAGGAACAAGAAAACCGTCAGAAGAAATATTCCTTTCGGCTCGGACCCTAGACCTTGCCGGTCGGAAAGAACCGTTTCGTTGTAGAAACGCACTTTAATGAACTTCCAAGGATGCGCGTCGTCGTTTGTTCCTTAAAAAGTAATAAAAATGTCAAACCGCAATAATACTGACTGTACTGACATCAAAGTCTTCAAAGACACTTCGAAAAAGACATGGTCTATTCTATCAGTTCTTGGTTGCTTCTAATTCCTTTCATTTCAAGAAATGACGAAGAAGAAATATAAATTTAAGAAAGAATATAATCACTACGAACTATGTTCGACAGAACAAAAATTCTCTGTAAATCCCATTCTTTGTCTCTACATTCAAATGTCTCTAAAGTTGTCCTCAATATATGTCCACACTAGAAACTATGCTTCGCCCTTTGCCCAACCAAAGTCCCTACGCCACCGACAACACCATTTCTCTTGGCCAATATCGATTTGCTTTCACTGCAAACACAAACACTGTTCATCATCATTACTGGAGGTAGTTTGAAGAGAATTGTAAGTTGAAGGAGAAGAAAAAATAAAACAGAAACGGAACCGTAGAGAACGAAATTGGCGAAAACAAGAAAACCTGTCCGGAGAGAACCCCGAAAACCTGTAACCGTGGGATGAGGATATGTTTATGCAATTTTGTTTCATTATGCCGGCATGAATAATTCATGCACGGTTCCAAGATTAAACAACGCTCCGGAAAAGCTTTCGCGCAACGGGCGCACGGGTCGGGGTCCGGAGATTTTCCGGAGAAGGGGGCGGTGGGGGGTACCAAATTCGCTCCCATAAACGACGACCGCTGCTTTCTTTCTCCGTGCTAGCTAGCGGAAAGTGGGACCCGTCGTTCGCCAGCCCTCCGATGGCCACTTGAGCCTATTGACGAAGAACGGAGAGTCGTCGCAGCGCTATCCGAAATGCTTTCCAGTCCTCAAGAAGATGCTTCCGTGGCCAAGTCTAGACGGAGGAAATTAGAGGTAATCCAACGATGATGACAGTGATGGCGACGATTACCATCATCCTCGACCGTCTACGGGTGCATCCTCTACGAGGGGTGGGATCTCAGGGCTCAGTGTGTGTTTATGTGTGTGTGCACAAGGAGTAAGTGTACAAAGTGCATCCACCTAGCCATAATCGATGACCGTTTGGAGTCGGGTTCAATTCGGTAAATTGAGCGTGAGCGGCGGAACGTCGAGCGACTGGCGAGTGAGCTATCAAAAGCGCAACATGGCAGTAATAACAGCAGCACAGCGAATGCGAACCGGTGCTGTCCGGGCTGGTCAGACGATATGCAAAACAATCCCGCCCCGCCTTCCCGTCCTACTTCCGTGGTGGGTCGCCAGCGGCTGGATCCGTTTATTTTCCACGCCATCCGTAATGGTTAATTAAAATCAAACTTAACAAGCGGCAAAATCAGCACCACACAACGGTCTGGCAAACATCGATGGCTTAGCGGCCGTGTGGACGGGCAGCCCAGCCCCATCATCCTCTCGTGGCTGTGTGCAGCGGATGAATGGAGGAACACCCTAAAAAAAAAGAAGCAGGAAAATAAAGAACCGACAGCAGCCAACGCGACGATGCTCGACAGCACGCAGAGGTCCGGTCCGGGCCCGCTATCGGACGGACATTTTCCTGCCGGAACGCGCGGAGGAGAACAAAAAAACAAATACGCGACTTACGGGGAATCCGCTTCGGAACGGATAGTTTCAGTGACCGAAGACCGCTCGGGGCATCGTTTCGCAATCTCGACCAACCTCGCCTCGGCAAAATCGCCAATGAATGCTGTAATAATTAACGATAATGGTAGCCGTTTTGCTGCGTGATGGAGATGATGGTCGGGAGGTTGGAAAAACGCCACCCTGGCGGGTCCACTCCGGAAGAAACCCCGCGAATGGGCGAACGGGGCAAAGGGACGTACCGTGGGCGACAAATGGTGGAAAGACAACAGAGAAAAGATAAAGGAAGGCCCCGGGTATGCGGCTCGAAAGGGACTCGGAATCAGTGCCGAACATCTGGTCAATCTTGATGGTAATGCGGCAAAATGTCCTCCAATATCCATGAAGTGTTGGTTTTACTCGCCCGTTCACTACGGCGTGATGCTAATAGAGAGTCAATACGTTCGGCGAGAGTAAAGTTGCGCATATTATGATCGCTTCGTTTTACAATGAGTTTGCATCTAAAAAAACATCCATTCAACAACAAAAAACGGAAGAACGGAACAGAACAGAACGGAAGGTCAGGGAGCGTCATAGTTAAGTTATGTCGAACGTTTCGGAGCGGTGCATTGGATAGAGATAATGTTTACGGCTTTCACCTTACATAGGTGTTCAAATACTTGTTCCCTCATTTCAGAGGGAAAGACAAACGGTTTGATATACAGAGGTATTTAGTTTAATGAAGGTAATACAGTTTTCGAACGTCTCGAAAGTTTAATGCATGCGTGACATGTAGTTTGAAAACCAATTTTAATATTTTTGAGGGATTGTTTTTTGTGACAAATCGGTACATAAAAATACTACTTGCACCATAATGTTTTTTTTTATTCAAATCCAACCGAAGCCTAATGTTTTCCGTTAGATTTGCATAAATCCAGTACTGCCTAAGCCCTCATTTGTTAGTTTGTTTGTGTTATGCAACAACCTTTTTCATTAATATTTGTTCATGAAAATTAACCATTCTGGAAAGGAAGCAGGACGAACTGAACACTACAAGCCCCTGCTGCCAGAGCGGGGTGGCAAAAGTAAACAAAACTTCAATCGTCACTTCAACTGGAGGAAGTTTTCTTCCAGCTTCCACTTGGGGTCCTTTTTTCCTTCATCTAGCGTCCATTTATCCCCTGTTACTATCATTACCGTCCAGCGGCTCACTGCTCCCTTGGCCACCGGAAAAGGGACAGTTATTTGTTCTTCCCATTTTACAAGCGCCACAATCGATTTTCAACGAGCACCGTTGATGGTAAATCCGTCCACTTTCCCGAGAACGCTCGGCCAACATTGCTCCATTATGTGAGTTACGCGAAGTCCGACGGCAACCGCTTGCCTCATCAACCAATCCTGGCTCCCAAAGCCGGCCTAAGCAAACAACCGAACCCCCACCCGCCTGGAACGATTTCCCACTGGTGGAAAATGGAACACCGCAGAAAACAAGATAAGAACAAAAGAGGTGGAAAAGTGTGGCCAACGAACAAAAAAAGGGATCATCCAGTGAAGGGAAAAGTAAGAAATTACCACTGTTCGAGGATTATTATAACTTTCTCTTTCTCTCTCCGCAAACCGACCCACCAACCTCACCCTCGAACGCCATCTCAAAACGGAGTCATTTTTCCCGTTCACTTCCGTTCCCGGGCCGGTGGTGTACGTTTTGACCGCGTTTTTTTTTCTCACTATTGCATGTTCTAGGGTTTTTTCATTCGGTATTGGATTGAAGCATAAAAGAAACATGAAAAAACAACACCATCACACCGATGGCTTAAAAATGAGACCGATTTCTTTCTAAGAACCCTAAAAAAGACCCCCACCAAAAGAAACGAAACGAAACAGGAACCCTTGAACGATCGCAACCGTATGGGGGGATGGTGGTGGCCAAGATAGGAAAAAAAAGGACCAACCCGTTCGCAACACCGCGGACACCGGGAGGAGATGTGAAATTTGTCAATTTTTCTTCGGCAGGTTGTTTTTGCCTCCGGGGCCATTTCGTTTGACGTTGATCAAAGTGTGTTTCCGCTCGTTTTGTTAAAAGTTCTCTCTCTCTCTCTCTTCTTTCTTTTTGACTGGGATTGCCGGGTGATTTTCCCTTTTTTCTTTACCCCACCAGCACTTTTACGCCCCGAGGAGGTCCCAGCAACAACAAAAAAATGTTGAGGTGATGAAGGAACTTTCGGGCAAGTCGAAAAGCGGCAATTTCTTGTTAGTAGCTGCAGGAGGTTCTCCGAGACCGAGTTCCACCCCCCATCCGAAGCGAGACCCACGCTCGTGCGCGTTTTCCCATGTAATTCACACTCATTTTTATCTTTCCAATGAAAATTCGATTCCGCATCGGCGGCAGCATCCCGATACAGTGAATTTTGGGTCTTTTTTCTCCTATGCGCACTTCTTACCATCCCCCGGCCCCGGGAAAATTGAACCGAATGTAAGCGAGTGTATTCAAGGCGAAGGCGGAAGGGGAAAACTTTCGCCTGCACAGGGACGGAAAGGGCGGAAAACTTTCAACATTTTTCCGCCTGCGATGATGCTGCGGTGCCTTGTTTCCTTCCCGTTTTTGTGTTGCTGTTCTTGGTTCTTCTCTCGAGCGCGGGGAGTGTTTTTCGTAGTGCCGAAGCTCAGGTTTCACCG
>JAOEFI010000003.1:42615569-42632918 GCA_034621735.1 Anopheles plumbeus
ACTACAAGACAGACCAAACCGCAGAATTCCAGACAATCGAACCGCAGTGAAAACATCAAACAAGACGTCGGAAAAAATAAATGACAATCAGACAAGCAATTTTGAAAACCACGGGCGGTTTAGGGCGGAAGAAAAAAGAAACGAACAAATGCCTGAAAACCTGTATGGTGGCCATACTTTGAGCCACTTTATGGACCAATCGGGCACGTCGGACTAGCGAGCATTGTGAAACATCAAACATGGTATTTATCCGTTAAACGTCGGTTGCACAAATAGCGCACACAAGCACCCGTAAAACCAACGTATTCGTTGGAGAAAACCACATCAATCCCCCGGAGGGGTGTGCAACACCCCACTGCAGAACGGCAAACAAAACACAGCTGTGTGTGTTTGTGTGTGGTTGATGCACCAAATTAGTTTTTTTTCTCCGCCCTCCGGGGAACGAGAATTCTAATTCGTTCAGCTATTCATAATCGAAGCCGAAAAAGATGCATCCTGTGTCTGTGTGTGTGTGTATGTGTGTGTGTGTTTGTTGGTGGGGAGGGATTGTTGTCCGGGGAAGCATCCGGGCTTCCCAAACAAACGTGTGGGCTCACTAAACAAGGCTGACGTCTTAACCACAACCCATCATCATCGTCGTCCTCGTTGACAGCTGCACACCGAGAAGATACCCTGGAGGGACTCCGTCAAAGCGGTGTGTCAAAAGAATGAAGAAGCCATGCCGGGTCCACGATTCCACAGGCACAAGTTTTAGGCCGAATCGGTTGAGCCTATGTGTGGGTGGGAGCGAATGAACTTTACCCAACGGTGACGAATAATACGAGGTAGCCCGTCCGGCTGCCCGGTCTATTAATATTCCATAAGGGTAAGCTCCTTGCAAACGTAAATTAAGCTTGCGATTTTGTTCTGCAAGTGGCAGACACCTTGACGGGCCTTGAGGTGGACCTGGCTCGAAGACCTCTCCAGTCAGCCAACCCCTAAGGTTGACGGGAAACGGGAAGCCGTTTCGAGCTGCAAAGCGTGCACCAAATAAGCATCCTTTTCTTGGCGTCTTTGTATGCGATGTGGGTTGAGGCGTTTGTTAGGGCACCATGCACTATCTGCGCCTGAAACCCGGGACAACAGTCCACTAAAGCCCGGGATGGTGGCTCTCCGGAATCCGGGATCAGGCCCGCACCGACGAGCGGCAGCCATAGGGAGCGTCCTTTTATCCCGGATCGTAGTACAATGAAGTACAATGAATGGAGCCGTGTGCACTTCGTTGACATGCAACGACGGAGCAAGGCGCCGTACTGTGCCCCGAAACGAGAGGGCAAAAAAGTTCACCTCAAAACGGGATTAAGCAAAGACCTGCCGGTCGCTCGCCACTCCTCCCGGTGCCCGCCGTCCGCCAAACTCTAGCCCGAACGCTGCCATGGGTGATCCAATTCAGCACGAAATTGCCACTACACAGGCTCATTACGTATTACACACTGGCGCGCGGTGCACCGGCGCAACTGCAAAAGTTGTGTAAACTTCATCAAAGAACCTAAATTACTTACATTTCCTGCCCTACACCCGAGCGGGGATCGGTAATCGTTCGGGGCTAAATTTGGTTCGCTTCAGAAACCCTTCAGAAGACTCGGATTCGCAGGCTCTGCTCTCCCCCCAAAGGAGCGGCCCATTTTTTAAGCTTCGTGAAGGAGGAACTTGCCAGCTCCAGCTTCCTGTTCAAACAGCTCCGATTTTTTTTTCAAAGCCTCATCACACAATGGCCTGCCCGTACCGAAGGCATTCCAAGTCGCATGGGCAACAGGAACAGGTCAGATTCATAATATTAATCAAGTATCCAAAAAGTCCCACAATCCTTGCAGCACGAACGCTGTTAGTGGTGAAGTGCCGCGAGGACCGTCGTACTAGTTTTCTGTGCCTTCGCACGGATTACTCGGGGGTCTGGGCCAGTAATCCGCCAGACGAGTGGCCTTTCTTTTTCCATTCATTTCACGCAGGTGCTGTGCCATAGTTTGTGTCTGGGACTGCAACATCTTTCGGCCACCCTCAGTCTACCGTGGAGAGCATATGCAGATTGCTCATATTGTGTACCTTCCCTGGGCATATAGTGTGCAATGACCCAAGAATGCCGGTAGCACATTTTCATGCCAGTAGTTCGCGTGCTTTCGTATAGCGACACAAATGGTCTGTGCCATTCGAGATTTGAAAAGCATACCATTGACATTTGAATAGAACCCGAATAGAATAATGAAGAAGGCTTCTCTCACACAGAGCACTGGTTTTTGTCTGGGAGCGTCAAAATGAGTGGTCTCATAGAGACGAGGAAAAAAATTTGCCGTTTTCTTTGAGTCACTACTTGATTAACATTTCCTTTCAAACAAAACACTAATACTTATGAGGACCTGAAGATCAACAGGAGCGAATTTATGTACTGTCATGTGCTAAAATTATGTATAAATACAAATAAAATACAGATGAGGTGTTACTGTTTTAAATGTAATGTATTTTGTTGTTTATTGTCAAGTTAAATTTAAAAGAAATAATTACATATATAAGATAAATAATAATGTTTCTATATGCAATTAATTTATAGAATAAATAGAAAATTATTGTACAAGTGCAATGAAAAACTGATTGAAAAATAAAAACTGAATAACATCAAAGTACGAAATGAACTTTACTCAAGCACTCTGTAGTTGTATAAAATTAGCTGACCATTGAAACGAAACTCAAATGTGGAACGTTTGTATGCGATGCAGGAATAAAATATGACGTTTATTTGATGCCGAGGTTTATGAGCGTAGCCAGTTTACCATTTATAGTTACATAATTATCATTTCACAAGAAAACCCAACGTTCGACCAAAATTGGTCCGGTGAAAACGTTGCCCGATGAAGATACGTACATTTATTATGATGAAATGATCTAATTCTGATTGCAGCATTATTTCCTATCAACATCCGGATATAATATAATTAAAACACCATCATCCCTACACATTAGCGCACAGCGACGAGTTCCAGAAATCAAATCTATAAACCCCGCTCAACTATGGGCAAGTGTTTATTATTCAGTAAACCTGCAGCATAAGCAACGGAAGAAACATTCATTCGTACATTTCGTGGAAGAATGAATTCGGAATTTCGGAATCTAAGGTCAATTTAATTACGTTTCGAATAAATGATACATGTTGCACGTAACGACTTTCTTTCATGGAATCGATCGACATATGTTACGTTAGAGTGTTCAACAATGACGATGAAAATGAAAACGTAGTTCAGCTCGTTTCGTAGGTAGGCGATTATTTGATAAAGGAAGCTTTTCATGGAGTAAATTTCTTTTCAAAACCGACAAGCTAAAACTTAAAAAAACATAAATAGATAAGAAGACCATTCGACATTTATGAAGAATTTATCAACTAAACCGAATTATTTCTACGTTTGCTAACATTAACACATGCCTTTGCAGAACAGCTAGCGCTTGGCGCATTGTCTAACTTAACAAATAGCAAACCTGCATGTTCACACGATAAAACACGTTTTTCTATTAATCAAAATTTCAGTATTGATATCTCAAATTAAAACCAACCTGCGGTTTATTTCCGTTGCTCAAATGCGGTGCATATAGTGGAACATAAAAAATCGACTCACGATAAAAACTCCTACTCGTTCGCATACCCGTACTAAAACCATGAAGTAAATATCAAGTATCAACAGCCGGCTCAGAGCGAGCTTGCGAGCAGCATTGTCTGCCCTTCGCGACCAGGGCTCCCGTTGGCAAGGCCGTTCCGAGCCGCGGGAATCGAGAGTTTCATAATAGCGCAAACCCGTTACGAAACTCCGTCGGTGCAGCGCCGTGCACGGAAACTGATACTCGCCCCCTATTGGAAATGGATGCGTCCCGAGAAGCACTTCCATATTCCTCCGTAAAGTATGCAACATGGGCATGCTTGCACCGTTCGGAAGTTAGGAAGCATTCGCCCGTGCTCGTCAATATGGAGTTCGCCAGCCAGCCTGCGGATTTCATTTCAATCGATAGTCAAAATCATCGACTATCGCGTAAGACGGCCTGCCTACCCGGAACCTTCTAGCTAGCTAGTACAACACCGGCTCAGCTACTTGCGAATGTTATGATTTTTTATTGAGAAAATAAATAGGAAACAGACTGCACCTTGCGCTATCTCGCGGTGTCTGGCTGCAGGTGCTCTGCCCGTGTAATCCTTAGAATGGATTGAAAAGCCAGCACTGCAAAGGTAAATCATATTTTTACCAATTCTCCCGCCTACCACATGGTTCGTCTGCGCTCCGAAATAGGAACCGAGATCAAATTCTCTTCCCAGCACCTCTAACAGTTTTTGTTGAATAAATCACTACACTTTACCAACCGGAACGTTCCTCGATATAAAACTGCCACTTTAATACCATACCTGATGATATGACGGTCATACTTTCGAACCGCAACTGAATCAGACCACATGGATGTTCGCAGAAGTATTAAATACAAGTAGAAGTTTGCGCCAAAGGGTGAAGTAAAATCAACAATAAATTAAAATGTCAAAACAGCGTAAAGAGCATAAGTGAGCGACCAGGCGTCTCCATCTCTATATTTATTCCAGTTTGAAGAAGAACGCTAGATTAGGAAACTATAAATTCCACCGTAGGAATAACAATGAAATAATTCCTCATTTTCTACAATATTAAAAAAAATTAAATTGAAAAATTATTTGATCAGAAGACATAGTCCATAATTGCTTTCGTCATATTTCGACGTTCGTCAAAGATATGCTTAATTATAAATGTGGACTTCAAGAATAAAAATAAAAATTGGCACATAAAAAAGCGCACATAAAACTCAAGCAAAATAAAGCAAACGAAACGTATGGAGCTTTAAAACTAACTATGTTTTTTAGATTCCAGTTTCCAGTTCCAGCTCAGGCAACCAAGCATTGCTTCAACGAAGCTACCGTTTCCGGTTTGGCATTGCAATATATATACATACATATCAAGTTTTGCACTTATCTCTGCACGATTCGATGTATTCATCGTCGGAGCGCTTTTTTATTTGCATTTCACAAATCGCATTTCCCATTCTCTTTCCGCTTGTGTTTCTTTTTCCCTCGTTTTGTCTTTCGCATCTTCGTACCTTAGCGGTTTACGGGTGCTTGTTTCAGCCAAGATTCACTCGTGCCATCCACGTGAATATCAAAAGTAGAACCTTCCAGTAGCAGAAACAAAAAGAATGCAAGAATATTCAATAAAGGTAACGAAAACAACAATTTCCCTTCGGCGTTGTGTTTCACTCGACGGTGAGGGTCTAGTTTACGGGTTTTCTTTTTACTGCCTTCCTCCAAATGTTCCAAAGCTCAGATTCGAAAATCGATGGCCAGCGACGCCATATATTGCAAGCCCGTTTGTGCCCTTGCGAGAATCCCAGGCGGACCGATACGGGTGCCCGTGGTCCCGTTTCCCGGATTTCCTAGTTATGGCGCGTCTTTTACGGTACTCCAGAAAACTTCCCACAAAGTATGGATCTACACTTTCACTCCGCCACTTGCGGAGGGCACTTCGTTCGTGCAGTACGAAGGAAACGAATTGCGCCACTGCTATGAGTGCAAACAAATTTAGATAAAAAATATTGTTGAAGTTTATTGGAATTGCTTTGCTCTCAATTCGATCCGGCAAAATCGTACCTTCTCGCAACCGCGCCATGCTCACCGATGGTGGGAAGGAGAAGAAAAACTGCCATCCACCCTGGCACCCCACTACAACTGTGCAACTTGTTCGGGGACAAATTTCCATCCGCTAGCCGTTATCTACGGCATCGTGTCGCCCGTCCGCAGGCCTACATGTGGCACTTTAAAAGAAGCTCGTTGTCGGATGCTGTGTGGTGTAGCTCGGATGCTCTTTTCTTATACAGAAATTGACAAAACATACCATGACCGCCGAAGACGAGGGGAAATGCGGAAGCGTGCAAGCGTGCGACGAAGTAGATCCTGGACTGCGCCCGATGCCAGAGGCGACGAAAATCGATGACACGATGGGTACAGTGGGAATTCCAAGCGTCCGTGGCGGGTCTCACCACGTTACAGGCGAAAACCGGTAAAAAGTGCTAACGGATGGCAGAGATGTCCTTAAGATGTCGCTAAAGGACCACGGGAGAAAAACGGAAGAGCGCCCCAGGCGGCGAACGCTTGGGCGAACGATGCACTACGAGGACGGCTATACGACGTTGGGAAACTGTGCGCGCGAACGTCTCCGTCAACGCGATCGTACCGACAAGATAACAAATGAAATTGAATAATTCTCGGTCGTGAATGGGGCTGCCCTCGCGATACATTCCCATCCTGCGGGCTCGTGATGGAAAATGGCGGCTCACGTTCAGGCGCAGGGGGTGGAATGGGTTCGGGATGAATATATGGGCGTCAGGTGCGACGGTAACAGATGCAAGTATTATTGGCGATCGGTTCACGAGAGTACCGTACATTATCTCTTCCCCCCCGAACGAGCAAAGATATTGAAAGCGGACATCACGATGATAGGATATTATGACATTCGGTACCCGATTTTATCTGACCCTACGGAGGGATGTGACAAATTTACATCAAAACATAAAAATATCCCAAGCAAAAAAACGATTATTACTTGCGTACCGTTTTGTGGCTTTGATTGGAAGTTTATGCTAATGGAAAGGACAACCTATATAGACTTTTTTTTTCATATGAACATCGAATAACATTTTCAAACAACCGAGAAATGACAAATTGACGAAATTACTTTTTCGATTATAAATTAAGTTTACAATTGAAATAATTGTTTACAAACACTATTAAACATTATTTGTAACGCAAAAAATCATTTCATCTCGCGCTCAACCACTATAGAACAAAATGTATGTAATGTCTCACGGATGGAAGGATAAATGAGGTATTGCTTATTGGTTTCACAATCTTCTCTAGTTTTTGCGAATAAAAACATTAAGCATTCCGGAAAGTGCTCAATTAAGATGTCTCACGGTTTTATCAGAACGAAAAAATAACACATCCCATATGACACTGATTGATTCAATCAAACTTGTTACTGACGCAACTATCCCACAAGCCAGAACAATTAACACAACCCCGATCTGAATGTGTCTAGAAAAACACGGCGAAACTAAGTCTGAAGGGTGTAGCACACATGCTATTCCCAACCCTCGAGCACCCATTACACTGTCCAACGGTGCAAACACAACCAATTGCATCCACAACAAAGTGTGTGAGAAAGGGGCATAACGGTTGAAGCGGCGCCCTGGTGCGCAATGGGACGCATACACCAATAATGTATGGGAAATATGGTACCAAATGTTGTTTTCTAACTAATAAACGACATTGATTTAGAATCGATGACCGTTTCGGATGGGCTTGACTGATTTTTACATGCCCCTAATCGAACGGATCGATCGCCGGCACATGTGAGCGTGGCGAAAGTGGGGCGCTTTTTTGCTACCCACTATCCTCCGCCTCCTTCTACCCACCCATGGCCAATCTAGCTATCTCGTGATGCCGCCTCGTGCATCGGGTACATAAACGATAATTGAACGCATCAAAATCTGGTTCACAAACGATCCAGATCCACAAACGATCAATTACGGTGCGATGCCATGTGGCACTAACGCCGAGCGAAGCACCGGAAACGCCGGCAGGAAATGGATTGTGGATGGCGTGAGGTCGCTTACTACCGCCACCACACACATATAACCAAACCCCTCGGAATGGGATTGAAATTCGCCGACAAACGGGAAACGATTAAACGTCAATTTAGGTCAAAGCTGAAGCTTCCTATCCGCAATCGACGCAACGTAACCTGCTCAAGAACCTGGCTGCAACCGGGCTGGATTGCATCGTTCAACCCGTCACGCCACGACAGCAGGACAAGGGTAGTGCGGGTGTGACTGAGGGCAGGGCACACGACAAATCCCGCCAGCGAGGGAGCGCGCGATCGCATACACCGTGGAAATGATATTGTTTCCAATTTTATCAAATTGATTGGAAAGCTCCCGGAGTAAATTGTTTTGTCCAGTCCTGTGCCATCCGCACCACCCGTCCCGTATCGTCCCCGCAACGGTCCGAACAACGGAGATGGCAAATAATGTCCTATCATATTTGCCCACAAAGCCCCAAGACCCCATGGTGAGGGAGGTGGTGGTGGGAAATAGCAATTTCTATGACTTATTTTTCGCATGCTATAAACATATTCCATTTATGTGTGTGTCCCCCGTGTGATCCATGCAACCAAGCTCACCCCCACGAAGGGAAGGTGATAACAAAGTGCACTCCCGGTTCTTATGAAAACTATCGCCATATCGCGTGGCATCGGAAACGCATCGCCACACAAGCACAAGTGTACGTTTCCGGCTGGGGGTTGTTTGCAGCGTAATAAGTTCCAGTTAGTTGTGGTGCGCTTCCGGCTCGCCATCGCTAGTCGCAGTGCCAATCAGGCCAATCGAATGATGGGAACAACTATAGCGGTCGACAGATAGAAGGATCTAATGAAACATAAAAACAAGCTTTTGCACATTAATGTCGAATAATTAGCAGCGTTCCATCAATGATCTTTTTCCTCATGCGAGACTATAATTTAATACAATACCGTACGAATGCGAATTTTTGTCTCTTTTAGACTTTCAATTAAACTTTGTACAAGATTTTTGAAATATAGTTTATCTGACGTCTATTGAACGTCTATCAACTACAAATAAATAAACAAATATTTCGCTCTTATTCTTTAACAAAAATAACGAAATTTTATTTTAATGTTTAGCAGCTCTTGTGATTCCAACTTTACGTTAGACGGTTCATTGAAACAGTTCTAATGTTTGAACAATAAACATTGTTGCATTATAATAATAATTTTTTTTTGTATTTAACATATAGAATTTGAATAAAATAGTTGTTAATAATTTCCGTTAACGTTTTGAATGAATTGCAAATTTTCGTTATGAAGTTGGGGTTATCTTCTTAAATTATTTAGACTTTGGATAATTATTACTCGCACAAAAATAGTCGCATAAGCTCGACGTACTAGCACATTCCTTTGGGGCCAGTGAAATTGGGGCGTTTCAAGCGTGACATACAGGCATTGTTTAATGAAATATATTGTTCAATTGAATTATTACGATTCACTTGAACGATTCCGAAGGAAATAGATAATTCCGTAAAATTCGAAGCATAATTCGAGGTGATAACACAATCAACAACACACATTACATCGTTTGCAGTGCGATGCGAATGAAAAATTACCCATTCGATGAAATTATGGTTCCCTCTTCTTGGCGGTGGTGGAGTAGAGTTAGCCCGTTTGAACGTCACAGGGCGGATGCCATCTAAACAACGCTTATAAACACACGCCTGGTGCTGGTTGTAGATTACACAGTACCGACCCAAATGCACCACGCATCAGCGCCATTGGATGAATCGTTGGATGAATCCCCAAACGGTAACGGTGCGCTCCTGGTAAAGCACATGGTGAACATTACAAATATTTCCTTCATTACGGCGCTGTTAACATCCGACAGCGAGATCGGAAAATGGCTGCTCATCTCACACGGCACCCTTCACGGCACAAAGGATATACTGATGCCAGGACAAAAATTGTCACCAGCAAGTCGACGTAAATCTTCAAAGGAGTGATTAATTTTGCGGCGGAATTGTTTTCCCCGGAAACCCTTAATCGGGAGCATAATCCGACTCCAATTCACCGTTCGTATCCGCGCACCGAACGGGCTGAATCCAGGCGTCAGGCTTCATGTCGGGCGGACGAATGAGAAAATCGCGCCTCCAATGAGTTTGGCAATACACAAGTATTTCATCTAAAGCTCAACTGCTTCCAAGCTTTTCCTAAACCCCCACCGGGGGAGTGAAAGCCATGTTTCTTAAAGTGAACTAAACATTGAAAGAGTCCAATGTTTCCACAACACTGGACGGAAAAGACGGGCTTGAAGCCGAATAAATAGTAGCGCGGATAGCTCACCAAAAACCGAACCACGCTGGCGTCCGGAATCCGTGCGTAGTCGGCAAACACACACACAGTTGTATAACGGAAAGGATTAACAGCAGCGAATCAGCGAATGGCAGGGAAACGTAATTCCTACGTGGAAAATGGTTGCCACGCAAATTTCCACGGAATCATTCGAACAACACTGCCTCGGAACTCGTTCGAGCGGTAAGGTGTGTTTGCGTGTGCGTGTGTGTGTATGTGATCTTGTTATTATTATACCTTGCACATGCTCCCACCCGCGGACTGTTCCGGAAGGAAGTGCTCCTACTTTAGTGCCCGCGAGTTTCGTTGCGTGTGTACTATTTATCTGTACGGAATAAAAGCTGGAGTAAACCCGCCTGGAATCCGATTTGTGGGAATCAGTTTCGCGAACGCAAACACCCCTTCAAGGCGTTCGGCAGATGGGTAGTAGTGAATCGATTCTAGGAATTCGATGCGGACGACTATTTTATGTTGGGTGCAGATCGAACCCGATTCTTGGTACACATTCAACAGTTTAAACCGTTTCCGTGGTGTGGCAGATAGGAAACTGGCAACACACACACGCAATCAACCCCTTTGGAGCCCAATGGCCTGTTTTCGGATAGTGAGTAAATCATTTCCAGGCTCCAGGCGTTTCTTCATTTTTCTCGCCTTCGAAAAGCTAAAACGCCGAGGACGGCTCAACACGACCTCACCACTCGAACGTGGTAAGCCGTTCGGGAGGTCGTTTCGTTTGAGCCGGAAATTGATAAAAATAAATACCGCCAGTCTCCGGCAAGGGGGACACATCCCGAGAGCCGCACGAAGGGCAGGAAACTAATCCCACTCTTATCGGGAATGATCACGAATTGTTGGTCCCCCCACACGATTGATCCGTACACCGTACACTCCATCTCGTCGGGGTCCGTACCACCACCGGTTAGCTTTCGGACAGCTTTCTGCCAAATATCGAACTCAATATGTAATAACTTGATCCAATAGTTCATTCGGGCGTGATCTAAGCAGTTGCCCTCCGTTGTTAGGCTCGGCCCGGCGGAATTCGCACGGAAGAGTGATTGTGGAGCCTCGGAGGCCGGATATTTATGGATGGAAGTGGAAGAAAATACATGTCAACCAATCGTAAAGGCGAAGCGATAAGCATTACTAAACGCAATTCGGTTTCCAAGTGCTGGAAATCGAAAACGGAATCCTTTCCCGCTGCCCTGGCCACGTTTCCAGTTTGCTACACGGATGATAAAAGGCAACGAGACGAAAAGAGAAAAAGCCCAGTTCGATAATAAAATGATACCACCGCCATCTTCTTCCGAGCACTCCGAACCAGTCTGCCCGGTCGAGTTCGATTCAATTTCGCAAGACCACCGGTTCCACATTCCCTTTGCTCCCTCCACCCTCTTTCACTGGCGCCCCACCTCTAGACCAAGTTCTAGGACTTTCAAAGTGACTCGGATTCGCAGCCCTCACCAGAAGGCAGCCATTGCTCATTTCGGCGGCCCCGCAAGGCCAGTCGCGGCGGCCTCCCATTTACCGATGGGCAGACGTAAAGTCCGTGGCCGTACGGAACTTCTCGGAAAGCGCCGGCCAATGAAGTTATCTGGTTTTGCTGCAGTGTCGAGCTTTTCGGAGAAACGGGCTGAAATTAAATCATCACAAGGGCACAAATCAAGGGTGCGCGGCGTTTCGGGAGGGGGGGGGGGGGATGGGGGTTCCCCATCGAGTGGACCATTTGTGATGGCCACATTATTCATCGGATGAGGCTGGTTTGGTTTCAATTTGCCTTCATCGTGTCGGTCCCGTCGGTCCAATTTGGTCCTGCATTGGCATAGTTTTCGGGGATGTGTATTGAGAGAGGGGGTTGTAGTGCGCTGGAGACGGTGTGTGTCAAAACGACTGACCAACGCCAAACGCGTAGTACACGCAGTTACCTATGTACTGTTGGCTCGTTAAATAAGGAAGAAAGTGATTTCGATTTTCCAAAAAACTATCAATGTCCCGTAATAAACTTTTCAAACGTTCTACCGAGCTGACATGAACCGTAACGGAACATTCCAGCTCATCTGAGGGCTAGATACTGGTGTTGGTGGCAATATGTTTCTGATGAAAAGGTGTTTCTAGGAAGAAAAATCAAACGACTAATGAAAAATTTTACTTGAAAATTGCATGAACGTAGATATAAATGCCTCGTCATCGGAATGCTAAATGAATTGAAACTTCCCAACGCAGCCTGCTCCTAGAAAACGAAAATATCGAACGGAAGTGGTATGAGTAACAGAGTTGCCAATGAACAGACGGCAAAAGCAAAACGAGAAACAATTCATGCTAGAACATTGAGAAAGCGAACCATTCGGCACACATCTCTCTTAAGAAAGAGTACAATCTTCAACGTGAAAATTAAACGAAACGATTTATTCAAGTTTTTGTGGAATCACACCCCCTTTGGAAATATATTCAAAAAATGTGGTGTTGTGTATCGTTCATGTGTCATGTCTCAATAATGTGGTGCAATATAGTTTCGGATAGTCAGTCTGAGCCATTAACCTTATTGAAGTGCTGCTGTTTAAAGTCCAGCAGAAAAATATACTAGCCAGCTGCTTTTCCTGCCTTCCATGTGTGAAGTTTATTTTTTCAACTTTAAACCTGATTAGGTTTGGTTTTCGGATCTTCTCGAGTTGCATAAGACGGAGAACATTGTGTGCGTTCAAACGAGCAGTCAGCCCTTTTATTATTGAAATGAATCTGTTCACCGAAATGTTCTGTCGAATGTAAAACAGACATCTACTGCCTAGCTGGAATCTGTGCCCATATCCTGAAAATTATCTTATTCCTTCGCCCTTCATCCAAATGCCCTTCTTCCCCGCAATGGAAAACTTTCCCATCGTTAATCCGAGGCTAAACTGTCCACACGCAAAAAGGTATGCTTTGCAAATGGGATTTACTTTCAAGGATCACATCACACCGTCACGTCTTGAGTACGTGTCGAACGTCCTGCTGGCTCGTCCCGGCAGGCTCACAGGGGGTATTATGATCGCCATCATCGTCATCATCAAAGGTGGGTTGGTCAAAGAACAAAATTACGAATATCACATTCATCCGTTGCCGTAATAACGGGATAATTTAGGTTTACTTCCGCCCACGCCACAGCAAGAGCCTAGCCTGAACCACCCACCCCCCGTTCAGCCGCCAACCGATGGATGCCCTCGACTGCGCTTGAAAACTTCAGTTCGTTTCCTTTTTTTTTTTTTTTTTGATCCTAGGAAACCCATCCCCTGGTGGGTTTCTGGGAAGGATTGAAGTTCCATGCAATTTGAGAGCTACGCCACGCCCGACCCACCCGGGAGGAATCATCCAGCGCCTCAAATCTCGTCCCAAGGCACACTTTGGGGAAAGTTCAGTGGGAATCACGTTTAGCTTAGCGAAATAAGAAGAAAAATAAAAGAGGAAGAAAGGAGCCACCAAAGACAAAAAAGCGGGTTCGCCGAATTTCGTGCGTTTCTGTGTCGCTATGAAGGTTTTTAATTATCAACCGAGAACGGGAACTAAAAAACCCATTTTCCTCCCCTTCGTTGGCAGGGTTGCGATGCGTTTGTGGCTGTGTGCGTGGCTCCGCGGATTATCTGAGGCTTTCCTGGTTCCCTTGCTTCGGGACGACGGGAGACAACAACACAAACAAACCTGGCGAGCGCGGCTAATCATGTGGCTCCCACGAAGAAGGAAAACAAGGGAACTGTGCGTGCATTCCCTTTTTCTGTTAATTAAACTTTTACAACAAAATTCACAAACTTTAGTCGACCCTCTCGTACCCCGGACGATATCCTCTTCCACCCTTCTCCGCACCGCATTCAGTGTGTAAAGGGTCTTCCGTCCCTTGCGCTTTTTAGTCCTTGATGAGAACTCGAAGAGAATGTCAGGAGTCCCGCGTCCGCTCGCTCGCTTGTTATGGGGAAGTTCTAGTACTAGTACCATCTTCCCACCTCCACCGGTCCTCCGTTCAGCATCTTCCGACGGCCAAATTCCTTCTGTTCGCTGCCAACGTGCCCTTTCGTCATTAGTACCAAAGATAAGCACCTCTCGCGCGCTGGCTGCTTCTCGGCTCAAAAGGGTGAAAGGAAGCCGCAAACACTTCTGATGGAGGTTCCTTTCTCCAACTCTCTATCTGCCCCCCTCTCCATCGCTCACATATATACTCGCACACTCTCTCTCTCTCAAGCCATCTTCACCCTCTTAGTACCCCTTCCTTGGCTCATTTTCTTCACTTCATGCTACATTTTCCACCGGGCAAAGGAGGGCGACACGTGGAAATAATAAGAGAAACGAAAACTCCCCCGGCGCGCGCTGGAGCGCAGTCAAAAAACGCGGCAAACTGGATAATGAAGTAAAAATTCACTCGTAAATAAACATAATTGCCGCACCAGTCGCACGCATGCACGAGCGGGGTAGAACTTTCCACCGAACGCCGGCCGTGGGTGGAGGAAATTACGAACTACGAAATGGTGCTTCCACTTCGACAAGGGAAACGTCCACATTTCCATTTCTATTTCGTTGTCTCTCGCTAGTATATGGCATCGGGTCGTTTCTCTTTTTCTCTCCCTTTCTTTCCTCCTCCATCTTCATCCCCCTCTCCCTTTCCCCGTGTTCCTCAGTGGTTCGCTTAATTTTTCCTTTTCATCCATTTTTTTCCCACTAGGAGTCTACCGTTTGTTCCGATACTGCCCGCCACCTTACGGCACATGCTACCCCTTCCTCCACCGTGACGGCGGGACACACAAGTTAATCTAAAAGCCAACAAACGCAAAAAAACACGTCCTTTTTGAAATTACACTGCAACTAATGAAATGGCAACGCGAAGGCGGTCGTAACTTTGTCCTTTTTATTCTAATTACAGCGGGCGGACGAACTGTGGGCGGTGGGAATAGTGCAACTCATCGTGGATTAAAAAAAATCGTCCCCTTATACATACCGCTCCTCCATAGCTCCGATTGCGTTCCCGGCGTTGCCCATTATTCGCGAAAGTTCAATCGAGTATGTGACGCTTCGCGCCGTACGAAGGACGACACGGGCTCTAATCAGCCGGTGCGACAAGTGACGCGGCTTACTGCATTCCAGGGTTTTTTTCTTTCTTCCGTTTGTTAGGTCGCATAAATTGCAACATTTTCCGCAAGTACGCGCCCGCGCGTTTGTGTGTGCTATAGACTTACCGAACGAGCGCTGAAATGTTGAGCATTTCCCAATCCACCGTGTGTGTGTGTGTGTGTGCGTTTTTTTGCGAGCTTTTGCTTTTAATTTAACCGCTTGGAAAAATTTACAGACGGCGTTTCATCTACTCATCGCAGCGAGCGGCACAATTACGAAGTTGTGCAGTTTACCCGGTTCCATCGAAGGAAAACGAGGAAAAAAAAGGTGCCGTCGAGAAAACTGTGTGTACATAATAAAACAAAACATGAAAACATAAAAAACGCAACATCCCCCGATGCGCCCGAAATGCCAAATGAACTACAAAATGAATGCAACACAAATTACAATTCATCATCTCATCGCGCCTGTCTTTTCATTTCAGGTTCGCCGGGGACATTTTTATTACATCCTTTCTCTCGGCTGCGTTTTTTTTCGCCATCGCCATTCGCTGCTTTGCATGCTCGCTTCTTGCCGGCCTGCACTCCGGGCCAAAAGAAAGAACTTCCCAAACCGGGGTCGTGGGCGTGCACGTGGTGGAGTTTTAAACCAGCCAGCCATGTCCGCACACGTAGCACGTACGAGAGACGGGGAACGGTGCTGTGTGGAAAGCAAAGAAACCAACACCCTACAACTACACCAGCAGGTACAATAAGGTGCTTAATGATGGGACGAAAAAACACTAGTATCCTAATGAAAAGTGCACCGAATGATCGCGAATTGGGCGAAAGTAGAATGGCTACAAATAATACCAATGCTTGTTTTTTCCTTTGGGGCATGATTTCGGAATACTGTCGGACTGCTGGAAGTTTTGCGTAGTTTGATCCCAAAATGTGATTCCAATCGAAAACAGAGCTCATCCGATGGACCCAACAAAATAGTACGGCGGTACATTGTAATTGAAATGAAATACGATCTAATTGCAAAGTTCGTGATATATCTCTTTTTCATATCATTTAACAGCGGAACTCACCAGTCTGCCTTTCATCGACATACATCAGTATTCAGCACTCTGCAATACTTATGAAACAGATCAAAGGAACCTATAAATTGTATTGAGATTGGTCTTTTCAAAACTATGATATTAATTATCACAAGGCCATCTCCAAACAAACTGAAACTAAAATTGAAGTTTTGAACATGCGCAGTCAACTTCTATTCAAGCTTCTTTTTTGATGAAAATCACTATAATAATAAATAAGCAACATTCCTCTACAGCCCGAACAAAATGCTTATTGTTGCTTGACTGCTAAAAAATTTACAAGTCAACGTTTCCACAGTACTGTCTTCGGGGATGAAATTTCCCTTCCGCTTATCAACAATTGAAGCTAAAGGAGAAATTGAATTACGGCATAATTCAATTCCAATGCTTTTACAAAACCGAAACCGAACAGCAGCACCGATCGTCGTTTATTGATTTCCAATGCACTTTCAAATGGTTCATCCTGCACCGGGGCCAAAACCGCAGGACATGGAAACCTGCTTACATCGACAGCCTCTCCCCTTCCGCCTTGGCTAAGATGTTTGCTGTTATTTTGTATGGAGAAGAAAAAAAAACCCCACCAGCTTCACAATGGGTTCCATTCGCCCTGTCTCGAGCAATTGTTGATGTTTTCCTACACTTTATTTCATTTTTCGTTGCATTACATTTCGCGCACATTTTTCAATCGCACCAACATCGGCATCGTGGCAGCACATCAACGCCAGCAGTGCTGCTGAACACCACCACACTGCGTCAAGTGTGGCACACGGCCGTCGGGTCTCAGTCGGGCGCTCGAGTGTTCGCTACGCCAGCGAGATCCATCTGCATCATCAACGACAAATCACCAGCAGGAGCAGCAGCCAGCGGCTGCGTGGCCAACCGCCGACCTGCACACACCTACCTAAACCCAAGGCTGCCTTAACACTTTGACACCTCATCTTTCCGAAATTGAATTCTGCACCCGACAAGAAAAATCTATTACTCCCGACACCGAAATGCAAAACGACTCCCGGCTCCTGCACTTCATACGCTTCCTGGCCTTACTCTCTCTCTCTCTCTCATGCTCCCCTCTTCTTAGTCCCAGCACACACAACAGCAGCGACAACAACAACAACAACCGAACGTCACAAACACAATTTTCTAATTTCCTTCGCACGCCACCGGGGGGGGGGGGGGGGGGGGGGGGGGGGGGGG
>JAOEFI010000003.1:42636006-42647922 GCA_034621735.1 Anopheles plumbeus
CGCCCCCCCCCCCCCCCCCCCCCCCCCCCCGCCTTCCCCTTCACACCCTGCCGGGGTTCCGATAATCGTTAGCGCTAACACCGGATGCGTGGTTGGAATGCACAATACGGCGAAATGGCGCGGTTCCATCGCGTACCTGCGGTGGCGTTCGGGCGCGCGTCCTCCGAGTGCCCACGGATCGGCACCGTGACACGCCGGAAGGATCGAGCTGACTGCAGTCTGGAAAATCACTCGAACAGATGGATCCGTTCGTGCATGCTGCAAAATGCACGTGAACGCCCAGCGTACCACAACGGTTCGCCGAAAAGTGATGTAGGTTTAGCAGCTGGGGAGTTTCGCCTTACAACACGGTTCTGGGACGTATATTATTTCATTCAACTTGCGTGCTGTGCAATTCTAACGAAGCGAACATCTGTTTGGAAAACATATTTCTCAAGTTTTGGTTACCTTTTATAACATTTATGTTTTTTTATTAGTACAAAAAAGGTACAGTAATGTTTTTTTTTAATTTTCTTCATCATCTTTGAAGCGCGTTAAGAAGGACTGTTCATTCCCGTCGCGTTTTTCGGAATTTTGGCGCGTTTCGGATTCTGTTGTAAAATAATTACCCTGTGTTTTGTTGCGAAGTACGAGGAGCAAGAGAGCGAGTTTATCCCACTCGCTCCTATTTATAAGTTTTTAGTAGGAGCTCATTCGACGCAATGCGCTGTTGCGCTGTTTACTTATCGATTATTATAATAATAAATAAGTTTAATGTAAACAAGTGATTATGTCGAACAAGATCGATATAATCATAAAAGCGTAAACAAGGACCATGTTGACATTATCTTCACATAATTGATCAGTTGTAATACATCATTATTGGATACTTCAGTTGAATTATTCGTATGCCGACGTACGTTAAGTTCACGAAATTTATGATAAATCGTTTCAAAAATCTACATTTCAAAGTTTATTCATCTCTATTTCCTCTAGAAAACTCTTTCCCAATTTTCCTTCCGTCCATAAAGCCAAAACATTCATTCAACGATTATTATATGTGATGAAAAAGTATGAGTTTATGTATCAATTTAATGCATATATTATGTAACGGTGACATAAAATAAACAAAAAATCGTTCTAAACCTCGAAAGTAATCCCTTTCCGATATTGACTTTAGCAAAAACACCAAACCTGATGACTACTGATGGATAAATTGCATTACCTCTAACAACATGGAACGAGCACATCCGCAACACGTCGGATATGCAACAGTTCCCCGGATTGATTCGATTTCTTCTTGCAAATGTGCGACGACGGCATCCCCGGGACCTTCTCATCCGAAAGTACCCACCCCTAGACAGGCGCATGGAAACGCAAGCGAGTGCTCGGCTGTGCGCGGGGGGTAGGGGGGGGAGGAAAGACAAACCAAATAACCGAGCCGAGATTGAAGACGAGGAAAAAGGCGTTTCATGGCAATAACCCCTTGCCTCTCGATCGCGTCCCTTGGATACTTCGAACCCCAAGCGACCCGACGACGAGACTCGGGAACGAAACCCGGGCCCCCACTCGGACGATGCCTATCGATCACTAACAGGGTTGCCTGTGTGAAAGTGAGCAATTCCTCTCGGGAAACTTCTTTGTAATCTTCCAAACGGCCAGAACCGGCCCGAAGAGCCCCCTACAGTTGATGGAATCTTTGCTGCTATCTAGAACAACTGTTTTAGAAAAGCGTGTGCTTTCTTTCCACGTTCTACGTCCTTCGCTTTTTCTCTCGCTGGCCAACGTGGCTGCTGGAAAACCCACGGGAAAGTTTCCGGTCGTATTTTTCCCCTTCAATCTGCCGGACGGATCCTCCAGGGATCGATGGTTTGCCGCCGATAGGCCGACGCTGTGATGAAACAAACATTCTTTCCGCCCGTTTGGAACCCTGCCAAAAGCCAATAATATTATCAAAGCGATGTTTGCGTCCCCCTTTCTACTGCAAATGCTCCACACTTGTTTCCCCAAGCGACCCCTCCCGCAGCCACAGAGTCAGTAATCGAAGGATGGGCCAACCCGATTGTCAACGGGCACGAGCCGCACCGGGACCGGGGTTTGCTTGCGTACGCTTGTTTGCCGTTTTGTTCACACATGATTGGGAAACAAGCACATCGATCAAAGTCACGACGGTGACGGAGGATGTAGATTCTTCCCGAATTTCCAGGCAACCCGTTCGATGCATCCTTCCGTTTGGCGGTAGGATAACGATAACGAACGAAATCTTTCGAAGGTGCCAGCCGTTTGAAATCGGAGGAAAGCTTCTAGAACTTTGAAATCGTTTCGGTTGATTATCTTTTATTATTCGCTTAGTAAATTCTACGTTTTGGCTCATTTTAGTGTTCCATTCCGCAGATAAACTAAACTAACTGAAGGCCAATTTCCATCTGAAAAAAAATCACAGGAAGATTCGATCAAATTTCAAGCAATGATATAAATCGTTGTAGTATCACAAAATGTTTTCTACGTAATATTAGGAATGTTTGGTTCAATCATTCTACGAAATATTTGAAACATGTAATATGTTTTTCAATTGTTTGCTAGGACATCTTTCTTGTTTAAAACGTGTTTAAGGTAAGGGTTATCTGTAGGTAGAGTATATAAAAAGAACTCAGGGGTTTTATTCATTTGCGAAAGGTAGCAGCGATTCATGATGATATAATACAACTTAAAACTATGCACTAAAGTAAGTATGATGAAATCATAGAAAAGGTGGTTGGAAAATTTGCCGAATTTAACAATATGTGCTCCATGAGCTGATTCATAAATTAGTAATGCCCAACCGAAAACGCTTGGCGGCCTCGGCTCGCTTCCATTTGCTAAATTCTCCAAACTATTTTACTACTTTCATCGATCGAAGCCCTCGGCCGCCCTTTTCGCACCCGTTGCCATGGCAAGCCGAACAATAGAAATAACCGTAAACTAGCTTACTAAACATATTTCCCACCCGGCTGGAGCGCCCGCTTTCATGACATGTTCGAGAAGCATCCCGCATGTTTGCGCTTCCGAAGGGACGCCTGTGCAGGGACGTTTCTGGAGCGACAAATTTAAATAACCCATAATAATAATTCCTGCATCCCTTCGCCGGCTGGCAACATCATCTCCCTCGGCCCCGCGCTCCAGGATCTGCGTCCGCCTGTCAACGCCACCGCCGTCAAACCCGAGGGCAGCGGGATTGAATAAATATGAAATAAAATACTTTGTCCTTCCGTGCTGCTACACGGGCACAACGACCATTAGAGGACAAAGTCGTCATCAGTTCCATCCCGTTCCGGCACGGCCAGTCCTCTAGCGTTTCCCCGCCCTTTTCCACGTTTCCCTTGACGGAAAACAAACCTATCTCTGTAACCGAATCCGATCCGGCCCCGCCGATGCTGGCGTGCGCCGTGCGCCCTAGAACGACCAACCGGACGAAGAAGACGAGCATCCGATGCTGTCGCGGTGCCAACGCGGGGATCCATCGGCCGCCATGAAGCTCGCTGGCGGGGCGAGGACGTCCCTCCTCTGGAGTTCACGTCCATCCGACTGCTGCACTGTTTTTATCCATCATGATTCATTGGATTTTATTGGCAAATAAAACGATTTTCATGAATTTTAATTATCGCTCATTAATTAATTCGACATTAGCAGATCAGAGCGGACTGGACCCCGGATTCTGCTACTCCTGCTGCTCCTGCTGCTCCAGCTGCTACCGCTGCTGCGACTTATACTAAAACCCCCGTGGCCAGAATCACAGCGACCTCAGATACACACACGCACACCAGTAAAGCTACCGCCGTTGCGTCTTTGATAATAATGATGCTCATGTCAGCGGAACGGTAGTGTATAACACTACGTGCGTAACACTTCGTAACGACATTGCATAAGCAACGGAGAGAAGTTAACGCAGTCGGGATTTTGACAGTAGGATTTCCACAGTTAGCCTGCAGGACCTTGAACTCCAACCGGTGGCTAATGAAATAAACATTCCGTAGCTTTTGGCACACTGGATTCACCGGAGAGTCAGAAACGAATGACAAAAGAACTGATCTGTGACCCCAACTAGGCTATGAAAGCGTCTGCTCGTAACGACCACCGTGTAGGGCTGGTCACATCATATTCCATCAAGTTGAGCAAGCAAATCGTAAACTCACTTTCCCAACATTTCATTTCAACATTCCCACAGGATCTGTTGAGCTGGTTTTTTGTCAATCGAAATTTAGTATACATGCTTCACTTCTTCGCCAGGACAGGGTTCGCCCTCTGACGCTCGACTTCCCGTTCCGCATGACCTACCGGTCAAACATTTCCTATATACCGTCGCCCAGTTCCGCTGAAAGGTGTTCAATTAAATCAATTACTGAAGCGATCCTAACGCGGCTCGCTGGCAAATGGCTTTCAGGCGGAAACAAAGCATACATTATGGTGTTTATGCGACAGACCGGCTGCATTCTATTACATTTAGTACAAAATGTTGGTTGCCTATCAATTCGGGCTGCTCTACTGGATGTGATGAAACAGAAATACCTTTTATTTCACGGTCCGCCTGATTATCACTGATAGTATTTTGTTTACACGATTTAATGATAAAAGGTATGCAATTTTACTACATGTAACTTAAAGTCCTGTAAACGAGGTGTTGGAAAAATATTAATGTAGATCTGACATATTAGGAATAAAATTCCTGAAAAAACTCATTCGATCGTGAAATCGATCCAGTATACAAATAATAGTTTCATAACTCCATATCTACAATAGGTACTGGCAGTGTGTGTGTAGAACTGTCATTAGTTTGTACGAAGGCCTCTCTGGCGTTGAGAAAAACCAAAACCGCTATTTTTCAAACAGCGGCCCACACAAAGAAACTCCCAGCGAATCCATTGTGTGTCAGTTTTCGATCACGTAAAACAGATAACGCCACCAACACTAGCAGCAGGCCAGCTGGACTTGCGGACGCCGTCCCAACCGTACACGATCTAATTATCCTTTCGCATTTGGTCGTGCCGGTGCGGTGTACGCGAGGACGCCACGAAACGCCTACTGCGCTGCTTGGGGGCCATTTCAAAAGCGCTGGCTGCCGAACCTAGCAATGGTTGCCACATAGTTGCTCCAGTTTTCCACTGCATACTTATCTTCGAGGTCTGCCAACGCCAATTTGCTCGGCGTGCCCGAAAAACACAACTCGCACGACTAAGGGCTGATGGTATTATTAGGATTTATGCTGCTCACATTACGCTTTCCACGCTCGTGGCGCTCCGGCTCTTCGTGGACGGTGCAGAAGACAATCGTGCTCTCGGATGGTAGAGTTTTGAACGCCAAAGAAGGGGTTGGGATTTTTTTAAGATCAAGCCGGTTTTTTTTTTCATGTAATGCATCTAAACGAATTAGTATTTTTGGCAGAATTTTCCAGACGGATTCCAATTTCCCCGAAGGATATATGAAAACTATCCTTCAGGAAAGGGGAACCTTCATTACCGTTTGATATGGCGCCTCATAATCGTTTTATGTTTCCTAGAAAACCAAGTGTTAGACCAACCGCCAAGATGGTGAACCAATTTAGAGCAAAAGCATCTGCTCGTTTCGGCTCACCCACCCGTTTACTACCCTTCTGTGTAGAAATTTTCCGAACGTCGTCCTAGTTCAGCTGTGCACTCAAACTTCGCGCCCTAATTCGTTTACGTACATTGTTGTTTCGCCTTCGTATACTATTTGCGGCTACGGTTCTTTTTTATTTGCATGCAACTCCTCCACGCTGGCGCCATGCGAACTCCGCTCCCGTTCCCTTTCACCCGAAACCCACCGGAAAGGCCACATCACCACGAAACATCGCCACGTCGGAAGTAGTTCACCGTGAAGCGTTGCATCCGTGGGAAAATGGCCGCACACCGAGCGTGTTGGTGGAAAACCTCCACCACCACCACCGGCCGGCCTCCGTTCTGGTGCCGTCCGCCTGCGAGATGCGAGTGTGCGAGGAAGCACTGCGAAGCATTCCGGGGACCGGTGAATCTATTAACACAACCGAATTTCGGACGAAGGTCTGTGCTGACGTCTGCGTACACACCTCCGGAGGGTGTCCGTGTCCCTTCCCGAGCGGCCACCGGGGCATTATGGTGGCCGGTCATTCTTTTTCATTAGTGTGCCTTTCGCCTGCCGAAAACCGCCCCAAAGTTCTGCTCAACAGGGCCAGCCGGCCAAAGTACCCTCGACATTTAGCAGCCCTGCCTTGGGGAGGGGAGCGGAAGAAATGGCCCACAATCTCGTACCTCGGCGCCCGCGTTCCGCCCGTCGCCGGCCAAACCGCGCCAATCAGTCGCCTGGAACCGCAAGCATCGGTATCATCTTGTCGTGGAGGTTGTTGTTTCTGGCGGACGTGGCCTCGCCTCGTGTCACGGGACGGGGTTGTGTGGGGCCCCGGGCCTAGCCCACGGTGACATAAGGTGCCGGTGCTGCGGTTGGCTCATTCGGTTTTCGGCTGCCGGTGCTCCGGCAATCGGTTGAAAGTAGTGGTTGTCCCCGGCCGTGCCATCAAGCGTCCTAACCTTTGCCGGGGCTTCCAAGGGCAGAAGGCTGTCTATTTTTTCCTCCTGTCCTAGTCGCCCCCAGCTTTCCCAGGGTTGCCCATTTACGTCAGATGCTGCAGGCTGAGTCTCTCAAGGAGCTGTTCGTGTGTTCCCGGGGTCCCATAAAGGACCACCCCAGGAAAAGGTTATGGCCGAGCAGGGCAGCTTAACGTTCCATTTTCCCACCGTAGAATGTTGCCTTTTTTCTACTGCAAGAGATAGGGAGTGGGCTAGAGAGATAGATAGAGAAAGCATGTCCGCAATGATGGGCTTATGATGTGCGAGGAAAAACGGCACCAATGGCACCGACCAGTGGCCAAATTGAAATGAAACACCAACTCTAAATCACTTACACTTTCAATAAAAGTAAACATCCCCAGAGACACAAAGTGTGGAAATCGTTGCGGTTGCGTAGTTTTGTTCGAACAATCGTCATTGGTCGGGAGTTTGCCATTCATTGCCGAAAAATACAACACATAAATGGAATGAAGTAATTAATTTCCTACGTTAAACCGAAAAACTACAGGATAATTGTTGTCGAAATGTTTAAATCCTTTAACAACGTCATCACATTGGTCTATACGTCATATTAGAAAACTGGATTTTCAAAAGCAATGTCAAATGAAAGAACAGACGGTTCCCATTCCACGCCATACAGGCAAAGGATGGAAAGGTTCCTCTTCTCGAAGCAGCTCGGTTTGATGTAATATAAAGTGATACAGGAAAAGTAATCTAAAGGAATTTTCTTGATTCTTCAAACGGGCCGAATTCGGGCGCCGGGCGTCCAATGATGGCGAAAGGATAATTTGGGCCCAGAAGGCGGAGAGAAGGTGGGATCGCTTTCATAGCACAACTTTTATCACTCTTTTCAAACTCCACTTTCAAGCTGACGGATACATCGTATCCCGGGAGGAGTGCTCGTCCAATAATGCTTTCTTGTTTTCCTACGGTTTTCTTATCACTTTATCCTCTCCGGTTCGAATACGCTATCCGTGCGTGGCCGACGGGGCCGAGGGGAGAGAACTAAAAGGCTAGCTGGGGCTCGCAGGGATGCAAAAAAAAACCAGGCCGTCCAGGCGACTTAGATGCTCATGAACTTGATTATCATACCCACGCCATGAAACGGGGCCAACCGAGCGAACTTACATTTTTATGCAAACAAGTTTCATGCCCTTTCACGAGGCGCTCAGGCGCGTACCTTTCGCCGGCGGCTTCCATACCGTGCAGGGCGACGAGGTGAAGACGAAACCCGTGGCCCATCATCGGGGTGTGTGACCATTTTCCACCTTCGACGCCGCCGTGAGAGCCGCCCGCCCCATTAGGTGGCAATCAGGGGGCTTCACTTTGGCCCTTCGAAAACGGGCGCTTCTATTCAACCACAAAGGACGAACGGTCGCCGGCGAAGGTCGGGCCGGCAGCAACCGGGCGGAATACCTTTTCTAAGATACGAATGTATGTAAATTTGGCCGACATTCGTAGGGATTTACGGCCGAATATGCTTCACCATACGCGCCCACCGGGACGGGACATCTTCGTCCGGGGGCCATCCATCGTTCGCTTGGAGACGAAGAAAAATGAGGAAAAAAAACCAAACACCGATTGTGGGCCGTAATCGGGCGATGTACAAGAAGGCCGTTAGCTGGGGTCGAGTGGGACAGCGCTCCACTGGGTGTGTTGTTGGATTGTGGGCTCCGAAATTCAAAAACTTTCATTACCACCAATAACCAGTGCTTGCGAAGTTTCCTGTCGAAACTCCGATAGATCGAGTGCGCGATGTTTTTGTTGGCCTTCTTTATGCTGCCACCATTCTATTGCCAGACCGATGCGGCTCGACCCGGTATCAGCAGAAGTTTACCATCACGATCTATTTCTGTCCTCTCTTCCTGTGGGTTGACCGATACGTAGGGAAACGGCAAGTTAACCTTACAGAGGCCTTAGTCGAGCGGACTCTTCGGAGCGTGGTTTTCGATGTGTTGAATATATAGCATTACCATTTTCGCGAATTAGTGACGAATCGAATCAAATAGTGACCAACTCTCTTTATAAAAGTACAACTCATTTTAGGACAACTAAGCACAAGACACTATAAAAATTTGTACTAACGATCAGCCTAAATTTTAAAAAAATTAGTGCAAAAAGATAAGTCCGAAAAAACCGATTGTAAATACAAATGTTTACTTGGTATTAGTTGGTTGGCAAACATTCTTTTGTTTATTTTCAAACTTCAAACCATTTCCTGTTTCCTACCGTACGTGTCGTGCAACCCATCGCCGTGTCCTCAATTACTGCCGGGCCCCTGGTCGTGACTCGATTTCCGTCTCGGCAGTTTCTTACCCAGTTCCTGCCACCACACACAATCAAGCAGGTGTCAACACTTGCGCTCAAGCCGCAAGTCGCAGCGCAGAGCAGGGATCACCGGGAAAGCTAACGGGACGATACTCTGTATAGTAGCTACTGATGTATGCAAAAACATTCACCCCGAAAGATGGATTTGCCATCCACCGCACGGCAGGAGGGGATGGGTGAGGCGGGCGATGGGTGGTAAGGTGGGCAGACTTTTCGCAGCTGCCGGGAAAGCCGCCGGGGAAGGCGGTTTTCACTTGCGTATTCCATTTGATGTGCAAATTTCGCCACCATCAGCGCTGCCACAGTTATATCGTGGTATCAGTTTGCGTATGGGTTGCGAAATTTAGCTGTCACCGGCCGAATAGGACACGCACCCTCATTGCTGCACCCTCACCTTTCTTTCCTTTCATTCCCGAGCTTTTCCGGGGAAAAATAAGTCGTACCAAAGAAGGCGGACGTGATCGAGCGTTGGAGGCAAGCAGGCACAAACACAGCCAAACAAACAAAAAAAAGACCGGCAACATAAACCCCTAGATTTAGGCCGTATCTCGCACCTCCGCACACTACTCTGGTGGGTTGACACTGACAGAATTCAGCCACCGAAGGTTACCATCATGGGCAAATATCCTCAAGGGCGGCGGGTAGCGGAAACCCTCGAGTGTCATCGAAAGGAAACACAAGCTACTACGATTACCATCGAGCGCGCGCGCGGTGGCTTACTAAGTTTGCCCATTTCTCCTACGCACCTGGGGCCGTGGTGTGTGGAAGGGAATGGCGACATCGAAAGTCTTCTAGAGCGGTGCCATCAAAGCCACGTTTCATGTGGTCACCGCATCTAACCCGGACGTGTGCGGTGGGGAACAATCCATCTGCGCTTTCCTCCACAGTCCTCTCTGATGGATTCCGGAAAAGGCAGGCGAAAGGATCAGCGCTGGTCCTCGGTCGCTTGATGGTTGCGTCCCGGTCGTCGTCGTTTATCCTTCGGACGATCCATCGCTGAACATATCTGGAGGTTGGTTCCGTGTGAGATGTCGTCCGGTGCTTGATTGATGGCGAAATAATGATACCGGAGGTTCACAATGAGTGGATTCTTTTTTTTATCTAGCCCTCGGTGCAAGCTTCGAAATTGGTTTCAATTTTTGCAGCGTTCACGCGATGCTCCCCTATGGACCAGCATCCGATAAAGTAGAAAAACAGAAAGATAAACTCTGGTGTGAACATACACGAGCACGATTATCAGTTTAATTACAATTAACCAAACATCACCAAACAAAATAACTGTACAATATATCAATGAAATATGATATCCTAGAAACGGAGCACCACACTGATTAAATTCCGTTGGCTCCTACTGAATGCCAATACGCCATACTGAGAAAAGCAAGCTAATAAAGCGCACGGGCAAAAACGCATCGATGCATAATTAATGCCGGGTTTAAACTGATTGACAGCTTGCGAAACATAAATCCGCACGGAGGCATTCAAAATCAATTTGTGAAAAATATCCCATTCGCTCCGCCCCTTCGCACCCGGGCGACATTCACAATGTGTATAGCAAGTAGCACCTTGCCTGCCGCTTCTCGATTCGTTTTCAATAACGCCAACATTATCCACCGCTGAACGACTAATTGCAAACAGGTAACGGGATATTTTATTGCTTCAACAACCGTCACAGTGGCGGTGATGGTGATTTAAAAAAGGATAAATAGCTGACTTACTGTAATGGGATAGCCAGCTCACGGGAAATTCAACGGATCCTTTGAAATCCTACACCTGACCTACAACGCGATAGCGCGAAATCGACACACAGATGCACTTTGAATGGCCATAAGCATTGGAAGCTGCTGCACTTTATGAATCGAAAGTACTTGGCTTAAAGCAGTTACCTCAGTCAATACCACTAACAATCTGCCACACATTGTGTTTAAAGCTGAGTGGCCTTTACATTTGAATGTAAGAACCAGAAAAGTCTCACCTATTTGATAATCTAGAAGTAGCAAAGTTTGAGGGGTTTTTTTTTCGCGAGGGTTCATCCGTACCTTTATCTTATTGGCTGTATTTCGGGTTATGTAATGTAATGATTTGAGTGACTCGTTCTTAGACAAACGAGCAAGCCACCTTTTTCTCTAAAGACCACTATGATGTCGTGGCTTAACTCCCAATAAGTTACAGGAACCACTGTACTGGAACTGGAACAGACAACACCTTGAGCATGTATTACATCGCTGCATATCTAAACAAGGGCAATTAAGTGATCAATTTAAGCACAGTATAACCTGTTCTTTAGCAAAGCAGTAAAGTTCTATACGGAGTTTTGAAACATAAACATTTCAAAGATAAAATAAAAATTAACGTTACATACCGTAGAGCTTCATGTGTATTGTTGAGAGACACTCGTACTTCGTCTGCTCGGTTGCTTAGTTAGAAGCGACCTACCTATGTAATCAACGTGTGCCTACGCTTAACCTGTGATCGCTGGCGTCCATTTTGTCGAGTTCTCAGATATCGATAGCAGCTCCTGCGTTGCATGCTGACCCATACGGAACGGTCGTTTTGATACGACGGCTGCACTGCTGCAATTTCGACGGATCCCGTTACAACCTCACGGGATGCGTTGGATGTGGGTCAAAACTGAATTCCAACAGATTGGTCTGCAACAGAACGTGCATATCCCATTTTGCAAGCCACAAAGGCCGGACTTCATGAGTGAAAGTTTCAATCAAAACCCTTCTCAGAAAACACATAAACGCCATGTGATAGGATGTGAGGGTCTCATACTTGAACAACTCCCAACACTTCTACAGTGTTCACTGTAGGGACGGTCAGTCAGTTGTTACTACGGATCATGTTTCCCTTAAGATAATTACAGAAAAAAAGAGAATTTGAACAAAACAGGTTATAATCACCCTCACACAGAACGTATTCAATTAAATTTCATGCGTCATCGATAACCGCATTGATGTAAGTATTCATGATCCTTTATCGTGGTTTTATCAGCATCAAGAATCAACCA
>JAOEFI010000003.1:42648022-42669244 GCA_034621735.1 Anopheles plumbeus
ATGCGTCATCGATAACCGCATTGATGTAAGTATTCATGATCCTTTATCGTGGTTTTATCAGCATCAAGAATCAACCAGTAAGCAATACTGGGAAGCAAAAAAAACTAAATCAACAGGTAACCGAGACGGGATGAAATTATAACCCGTGAAGACCCAACTTTAGATGGATCGAACCCTTCGACGGAGCCCGCACACTTCACCAATTCCACCACCAGTAGAGACTACGCCGCGCGAGGATGGGAAGACACCAGGAGCAGCCGAACAGATTGGCTTCGTTGTGCCCCACCAATCCAATATGTGTACCAATCCTGCCAGTGGACCACACGACCACAAAGGCAAACAGCTTCGAGCCGTGCAACACTGGCATCCGATGACCCGGGACAGAGCCGACACTCGATTCCTTCTCTCGATTCCTGCAGTTTAGTTAAAGGTGTCTTCGGTGCCAGCCTGCCGGGTGTGTGCGTAACCGTGTGTCTTGGCAGGATTCACCATACACCCCGTCCTCAGCAATTTACATCCGCGAGCATCTCCGAACTTGCACCCCGTTCCGGGGGCCCCTCCTGCTCCTGCGGAATGTAGGATTTAATTAATTGCGATTTGATGTTTGGTTTTCGTCCACCAATTACGTCGCGCGCTGCGCAACCGGAAGCAGGAAGTTGGTGTTATGATGCGCCCGGTTCGTTCTTATCAGCTGTGCTCACAAAATGGAATGCCCCTACCACTTTGCACTATCCTGTCCCCGAGCCCCCATTTTCCCTCGGAATGCTAGCATTCATTAAAGCCAGCCGGGCAGCCCGGTAGGAGCCGGGGATCGATCGGGGGTTTTAATCTCATTGGCAGCAAGAACGGAGGTCGGTTGGTCGCTTTAAAATCGGCCGACATCCACCGAAACCGTCTGCTGGTCGATAGGTTCGTTTGGCCAACGACATGATTACACGATGGCGAACCGGCCCACCCACCGGCCGTTCGGCGGAATGGCATCTTGGTGGGCGTCCATTCCGTCCGATGGCTAGTCGATGCGGCGGGCGGGCGTAGGCCTAGGGAACTAGGATTCGTTAAGACGGACGCTGGGATCGTGTTTATGTTTCCAATTAAATTGTTAACATCACAACACAGACGCAAAGGCGCTGCTCGTCCCGGTCCCGGCCGGCGGGAGGATGCGGTGAGGCATGCGGGAGGACGATGATCAAACCGGGAGTGGGCCTTGAGCCTGCCAACAAACCACCTCCTTTGCATATTACACTCGTCAGGAGATAATCAAACAGAACCCCCCGTGGGGTGAACGGGGGAGTAGGCGGTGAGGTGAGAAGAGGAAAGAAAGTGTGTGTGTGAGACAGAGAGAGAAAGCGGGAGTCAGAGTGTAGACCAATGTTTTCCAGGGGACCCACCGGGACACTAGGGAGTGACGCCCGGACAGGTAAGAAGACAGGGTGCTCATCTTTAATCAAAGGCCAACATCATCGACATTAGCCGCATCAGCGTCAGCACATAGCTCATGTTTGCATTAATTCTGGCGATTGAAATTATGAGAATTGTGCACCTGGTGAGCTGGTGGTTTAGAATCGGCCTCCGGTCTAGCGACGACGGAAGGGGGTGTGTGTGCACCGAATGGGGTAAAGGGAATCGGGCAGTGAAGGGAAAGATTAAAGCACGATTCTCCTACACGGGGGCCAATTATTGGGGCGAGAGACTAGGCGGGGAGTGTTCGAGGGCGCAGGGTTGCAGACGCTTATCTTGAAGATAAATGCACGTTGAGTTATCTCTCACACCATCGAAGCGGTTCGAGCGATACGGCGAAAGATTGATGCCAGCTAATTTATTGGCCAAGATTGAATTCGCCAATTATTCAGCTAGTGGATCTGTGAATATCTTAAAACTTATATTGTCCCTTGGGTTCGTCCTAGTTTGTGATGATGTTTGTGATTTAATTTTACCTCAAGTACTTCATGCCCTATAATAGGAGATGTGAGATGGAGATTGTTATAATATCTAAACGATAGCATGAACAATCAAAAGATTGAAGACCATAATAATGAATTTCTTTTTGCTCCAAAATGATTCGAATCCATCAAATAAAGGACGCGAACCAGGCCTCATGTTTCTTGTTACTAATGAAGTGTTACTTGTGCACCAAAATACCAAAACAATAGTCTTGTATACATCATTCTACAGTTTGCAATACTCTCAATACCTTCTAACAGCAAAAAGAGGTTCTTTTAAACAAGACATTCAGGGGTTGCAAAATCGAATCAAATTTCCTGAACTTTACCTAAATAAAATTATATCAACTCAGAAATATTTTCGAAATTAATACAACTGCACCTTATCAGTACAAGGTTATTTGTGTACGTGTTGCTGTCTGCTGGAACTATGTTATATCTAATCAATGCGGCCCATTTTCGGACTTCGGAGGCCAAACGGAACGAAAACATAAACGCTTCAGTTGGCTCAGTTTGATTCAAGCCAAATCAAACTCCAATTGCTCGTGCTCGGATGCGCCTGGATGAACTCGGCATCCCACGTAGAAATATACCCTCAATGATCTTCCCGGGTGCACGAAGGAAATTATGTATGTTTTCTCCATGAGGTGAACTCGAAGTCTCGCTCTCGAATCGGCCGCAAGAATTTCGCAGGACCACCACCGGTGGGGAAGTGAAACCATGCCCTGCATTGGTGCAAATTACCTGCTCAACGGAATTGAATTACGCGCACATCCGTCCCTCCCGGCCAAGGTTACGACCGTCCGTAGCCCCCGGGCAATGACGCCATTGTGTGTGCACCTGGGGAAAGTTGTCCAGTTGATGGACCTGGAGATGATATTACACGTCCTTCTGATGTCCTCCGATGTGCAGTGCAGCGACGAAAGCCTGTCTTCCCGCATACGCGAGTGTGTAATCTTCAGTGGCACACCGCCCATCTTGCGTTCTGCCATCCTTCCACCCACCCCTTTTCCGTATATCCTTCTTGCCGGAAGCGCATCCCTTCATCTCCACCACCGAACGGAAGACGATTAGTATTCAATAGGATTGATCTTTTGAGAAAGCGAACGTAAAGCAGCCAAACACCGGACGGAACACGTTGACCGCGAGCCTTTTCTTCACCTCTGTGGGTTCCATTCGAAGCCGCTCAACCGGAAGCAGCACCGGAAATCAGTCGTGGCGGCGCAAAGGCAAAAGGCGGCGCACGCTCGGTCATGCGATCGCGTCCGATGTTTCGAATCATTTCTGCTCGATTTATCACAGTGTAACGCACGGCCGCGGAACGGTGGGCATAGACACATTCTATTTAGACGATCCCGTCTCGTCCTGTCGAAGCCCCAACATCATCCTCATCCTCACCTCTCTGCATTATCTGCCACCAATTGAAGGAAGGATGCATTAGGCGAAGTGAACGATCTGATTTGGCTTCTTCACGCCAGCGAACTGGGGCCTTGTTTTTGTGCACGAAGCGCACGGAGATTTAGGTGCATACAAACAAGCGATAATTCATGCATCAGTGGCAACGGTTGTGAGGTACTTTGATTCATAATGTTGCATGTTGCATAATGTTGCACAAAACCGATTCTTGTAAGCAGGGCCTCAAGAATGAGTCTAAGGAGATAAGAAAATATCGAAATTATTTAGTTATTGCAATTAATAAAATGAAAACATCGATTTTACGTTCGCATACGTTCTTTCGTGAATAGGACGTTAGGAAAGTATGAGACATCATGAATAGAATTACATTACGTAACACATTTGGAAACCATTGTATAAAACCTAGCCAAAACGTTACTCAATTTAGCGTCAGAGACATTGATCAGAACGAGCAAAAGAATCAGGAGGTTATAACAATAAAAGTAATTGTAAATAACCCACAAATGTTTACTTCAGGAGCTTTTTTAATTATTATTCTTCTTTTTCATCAAGTCGATTAACTACTGGGAATTAATTATTAAATGTGCAAATGTGCCGTAGGCAACCATTGATTTAAATACCGCTGGCGATCACAGAACAGGATAACTGCTTTTCAAAGTGCTATCAAATTGGGCAATTAATCGCATGAATAAATTTCACATTCAGAAGGCATGGCTTTGTAGCGAAAGAAAAGCGCACGATTCGTTACAAATGTTGATTCAAGGAAAAGTATCTCTTGTGTTTAATGCTACAATTTCCCCGCCTCGACATAGTATGACGTACACGGCCCCAAATACACATTTATCAATTGAATTGGAAACCATAACACCCAGAGTCCAGTTTTTCCAGCCAGCCGGTAGGGAAATGTTCATTGCGAGAGTCGGAAAACCACCACCGATCAGAGAACCGAAACCCCCGAACGAGGGTGGAATTCGGTCAACTTCTCCGCCTTATGGCCACGGTTCTGCGGTAATGAATTACGTCAATCGAAAGGGCATAGAAATAAACTGTGGTGGCCACAACCAAAAAAAAAAGGCCTGCTGGTCTGCTGCTTGTACTGTTTGCCGTTTCGCTGGGGCAAAGTAAGAGAGACGAAAATCAACTCGAAAGGCAACCGTGTCAACCAACAGTCGCTCGAACAGAAATAAAAACAAATCAAAGATATCCTTCCCACAATCCCCACAACCGGGGAGTACGGGGAGGGGGGCAAAAAAAAAAGATGTACCAATCCAAACACAGCTAAACAGCGCGGGAAGAAAACAAAACCGAAAAGGACAATACATATCTCATCCAATTCCGCCACCGTTCCCGACGACTGGTCCCGAAATCGTTAGCGTTAGCGATTCGTTGCATACATTTAAGATTATTTAAATGGCAGCATCCACACGAAACAAACAGAAAAAGAACAAGACACAACACAGAGCCGGGCACAGACACCCACAGGCAGGCCGCAAAGTTCTCAATTACCACCACGGCCATCGCGGTTTTCCCTCCGAAAGCTTTCGATCCGCACAGTGGTACGTCCGGAGGACATGAAAACGAGTCGAATCAGTGTGAAAATGAATAAGGAGACTTATATAATTCAAGTGAAAAGTAATGTAATGCTAAATTTCTTAACACAAATTGGGAAAATGTTCAGATTCAGAGACAGATCCATTCATTGATGACTGTACGATTCGTAGCATGTCCATTCCAATCACTGAACGACTATTTGGGACACATTACAGTGAAGTCGATAAGCCAAACATACGGCGCGATTTTGTACCACAAATACCACAGTGCCCCAGTTGCCGCAAAAAATCGGTGGCTGCGCGTTCTGTGAGCTGCGGCTATTGGCGAATGAGAAAAACAAAAAATAAAAAGAAAGAATAAAACAAACCGTCGAGCCGCCGCTCAACTGAAGGATAGAAAGAACGAAGCGAACACACACACAACCGCCGCCCCGTCCCATCCCATCCCATCCCGAAAACCTAAAACAATCCGCAATGGCGTTGGAGGATCTATTCCGCTTTTCACTTTTCGCTCCAATAATCCCGAGAATCGAGACAATTTTCCACTTTATTGTCATTGCTCGTTTAACTACCGAAAATTTGCATGTAATTTTTGAAATTGTTTCTTTTTACTACCACCTTCGCCGCCCTTCCGCTCCCGTGTTCCGCTCGCGCCACATTCCGCCACGGAAGCGGGAAAGAGGGGAGCGAGCGTTTTCCCAATGGAGGAAAAGCGTTTCATCTTCATCTTCTTCTGATGCTAGATCTGATCTGCCCGTGCTCGCGTGGTCGTGCTCGCGCGGCTCCGACTAAGGGACCACGTTGGGCTAAGGTCCACCTTTGAGGGAGAGAAAAAAAAAGCACGTCATGCCCGGCAATCGGTGAGCACCGTTACGATTAGCTTGGAACGGTTGAAGCAAAATGTCAGTCAGAAGGAAGCGGAAAATAAAAAATCGAAGGACAAAAACCGCTCCGTTTAGGCGGATTCCTCGGCGGAGGAGGAGATGGAGGAACCGACGCGAAGGGAGGAGCCGGTGAGGGAGAAGCAGGATATTCACAGTACGATCTTCGGCACGGATCCACCGGGGAAAGGTTCACCCGATTGTGGTTCCCCTGGTGCACATCCACCCAATTCACATGCCTGGAAAAACTGGCCTCGAAACGTGGAAGTTAGAAGAGAAAAAAACCCACGGCACGAAAATGCACACATTACGTTCCCTCCACCCAACGGTGGAAATTATCTCTCTAAACACACGGGGGCAGAGGGTGGGGGAGGGGGGGAGACAAAAAAGTTTTTCGCTACCAATTACCATACCCACCTCCGCCACGCCGCCCGACGGAGTTTCCGTGTAAAATCGGGGTGTCTTTTTTTTCCTGTATATCCCGCGAACGCCAAGTGACGAGGCCAACAACTGACAAAAATGATCCCATATCGCTGGCGTAAGTTTTTCCACCTCCAACTGGTTGGGTGGAGGGGGGCTGGGAGCGGCGGAAAGACAGCCGGAACGGCGGCGGCAGCAGTAGCGGTCAGAATCGCAGAAAAACTTTTCCTTTTCCAGCACATTCGGAGAAGTTTTCCTTTTTCCATTTTTTTCCGTTTGTTCGGTTCGGTTCCTTCTCACACTTGCCATAGTGGAGCTGCAGGATGGCATAAAATAAGAATTCACCTTTTTACGGGGTCTCACATTATGTTTTTCGCACTTTAAAACCGCCACCCGGAGGGGGGTGGGAGAGCGACGACGCTGAGCGCGTGGTTGACGGTGGAAGTGAGAAAATACGGTGGTCGCCTGCTGCTCCTGCTGCTAAGCCATTAGCCTTGGATGTCCTTGCCGTTAAGGACACGGCGTAATGCCCTTTTCCCGTTTTTCGCAACTATTGTAAAGCTTCGGTGTCGGTTAAGCTCGTTTTAGATTGAGTTTTAATTTCCATCCCGAAGGACACCACCCTTTAGCCGTGACAGTTGCAGCTGGTTTTCCGACCCGCCGGAACATGTGGTGTGCCATGTTTTTTTTTTTTTTTTTTTTGGTTTCGTTTTTCGTCACGACCTCACGACGACGGCAAGCGATTACAAAACTTAACTAATTAAAACACAATTTTATCAATTTTCATCCGCAAGAAAAGGGCGAAAATGGCGCGGTGTTTAATGAGGATTTTCTAGTACTTTGTACTGGTGTAAATGTCCTTCTAATACATTGGCAACTGATTAGTAGTAAAATATGTATAAACTGGTATGAATAAAAGTGTGACTTTTGGAGGCTCTCAGATCGATTCGTGTATCGATTCGGCGTCGTATAAGTATAAGCATCAGATTATGATTTATACATCATACATACATCATTAATTCCCATTCGAATGCTTTCATTTTGTGTGTAAATTTATTTCGAAAGAATATATCGGGAAATCAACTACAAAATAATTGTTTTGGTGTAACGAACCCGTCTTTCTCAAAACAATCGAATGAAAAATGTTTCGCAAAAAACCACCAAACAGTATTCACAGTCAGAAATTTAAAACCACTCCCCTTTGCGGGGAATCCTTTTTTGCTCTTTTTTTCCTGCATTCCCCACTTTACTTGTTTTAAATTTGCAACCAGTTAAGTTACAACGTTTCAACGACGGCGAAGGCGCGAAAATGGACGCGCAAAGACACGGCGCGACAGACTTTTTCACCTTTTCGCGCGAGTTTTCCGTCTCCCCACATATCGGAGTAGGAGCTCGCGAGAGAGTGTGAAATGGACGCGAGATAATATAATTTGAGGAATAAAAAAAGTGCGGAATAGAACGGAACCACAAGTTTCTGACGATGGAGGGAGCCGGAGACCAGTGAGGAAGAGGGCAGGTGCGCAGTTCGCAATGAAAAAAAAAAGAAATTTAAAGTCACATAAACCTGATAGCAGCTTGTGCCGGGTAGAGAGTGAGGACAGGAGGTAGGTCTCGCTAAGGCAGGGCCACTTTTGTCTTCAAAGCGAGCATGGTTGATCCCGTTCCTGATCCCGAGTTTTTGTCCGGTTATCGCCCAGCGAAAGCGTGTCCTTCAGTAAAATTATAGGTAAAACCACGTCGTGGTTGTCGTCGACATTCGCACCCGAGAAACCATAACCACCCACCGGAGGGCGGGCGGCGTTTATGAAGAAAAATGGAGCCAGCAAAACTAACAGCTGCTACCGGGGGCCGTATCTCACACACGCGCCGGGACGCAACTCACTCGCCCGTGGACTGAGAAATGGTTCCGCCCAGACTCTGGAATGTCTCCAAAGCAAGCGCGTTTACGTGCCCCCATTACTTCCAGCCAGATGAGCTCACCTTTCCACGCGTTGTTCCATTCCATTCCGCTCGCCTGCTCCCCTCGGGGGTGGATTGGCCGACGAAACGAAAGGAAGAAATGAAAACCAGAAATTCCGGCAAGCAAGGGCAACCCATCAACATCAACTTCACGCCATCGCGCCATTCACGACCGATTGCCGATCGAAAGGGACAAACTCGAGTGGCCTGGCAGCGAGACCCCGGACGAGAGAACGCTCGAAGACCCGCATCCCGTTTGATCCCGTTCGGCACATCCAGGATTCATTTCAAACTGGGGGAAGAAAAGAAACAGAAACACATAGTACTGGAGAACTGGTAAACGCTGTCTCGGAATGTCCTGTCGGGATGGGAGAAAAACAGATATCCGTTCAGAGAAACAAGCGAGGATCCATCATCCTGGCCACATGCCCGACGACTGTACAGAGACACGGATCAGAATACGGAACTGGCGTGCCCCCCGTATGGGTCCTTCGGTCGGTCTGCCCATAGGACGAAGTTCGCTTGGCGTTTTCGCATTGTCATCACATTCTTGCTTCGAGCCACGAGTCGCTTTTTCCAGTGTGTAAGGTCGCCCCGCCGGTGGCATGCGGCCACCTTGCCGTTGCTTGAAAGTGTCAGAAAAACAGGGGAAACGGTCCGGGTCCCGGGAATATTGCGAAAGTTATTTTTAATTATTTTAAACTTAACAACTTGCCAAAGAGCGAAATTGCCTCGGCGCACACGACGACGAGGACGACGACGTCGGGCCGATCGGTGTGGGAACTTTCCGTAGCCGGAAAGAAAAGCTTACATCCGCCCCTTCCCACCCGGAAGGGGTACGCTCACAGAAGTAACGGAAACTGTCGCGACGAGGAGCGACAGGTGACAAGGAAAGGAAGTGTAGAGTTGCGCTTTCCGTACAGCGAGCGGGAAGGAATAATTTTTACAACTATTTCCATTCCCATTTCCCATGCCATTCCCAGCCTTCCCCTCACCCGCTGATCCGCAGTTCGGGAAAACAATTTCCTCGTCCATCAGGCAGCAACAGCTCGGGCAAAAGGGCTGCCAAGTCGGGTGGAATAAATGCTGGCGCAAGCGAACGACAGAAGAAAAAAACAACTTTCCTAATCGTAAAGTTCCGTCAATAATTGTTCCCAGCAACAGGAATAAAATATGCGTAGTTTGAACGCCAAACTCCCTTCAAACCGTTACAGCCCCGGGGCAGCATGGAATGGAGGCTGCTTCGATGAATTTTATTTAGAATGCGGAGGAAACTTTCCCAATATCCCGATCGATCCATGCATGGATACTTGACGACATGAATTATTTGCCGAGCAGCATGTAAAGTTTTGTTTTCTCGCCGCTGAAGTTGGAACGTTCTTTAAATTGATTTGGAAAAAAAAGACCCCGGAAAAATGAGAATTGCCTTCGCGACAAGGGAATCAAAAGCATGATTTCACAAGAAAGATCGTCGGACGTCGTAACGAGTGGTTTTTCTTTCACATAATTTGTTTATTTATTTTTTCAAATGTCCTTCCTATCCTTGGACCCAGCAAAAACTCGGTAAAATTCCCTCGACATGAATCATAGCAAAGAATGTACCGGCCACGGTACAAATGGCGATGTGCTTCGGGGACACACAGTGCGCCCTGTGCCTGAATAGCGAGCCATGTCGTGGACAAATGAGTATTTTTATCAAACCTTAATGAAAGCAAACGGGCAGAACAGAAGGGAAGATACCTCATCGGACAGTGCGTTGCAGTTGCTCATCATCATCTGCAGCATCGTGCCGGTAGCACACTTTTTTTTCCTTCAATCGAGCCCAAACGCACGATATTGGTGGCTTGCGGAAAAGTTACCAAGTTAGTAATGGCCTGGGTTATCAGGATCAAAAAGTATACTCCAATGCGATACGAAACGCTTTTATTTTATATGTCACAATCTTTGCGAGTTGCGTCAAGTTCAAAAAGTGAACATATTTTAGTAAATTTCTTGCTAAGAATTGCAATACACATTCTAAATCCACATCGAGAAAAATGCTCGAAAATGAAAACGAACATGTTTTTCAAAATCTGTACGGAGGAAAGTACAATTCAACCGCCGGCATTTTTCGTAAAGCCCGTGGCCCTTTTCAGTTCATCCCGATCTACTTCTTCCGCAAACGATAGTACCCATAAACGCATTGATATAGCAACAGCCAGCGGCGAACAACCGCACCGGGAAAAAGCTTCTTTTCGTTCCGTTCCCACAGATCTAACGACAGTCCTTAATGCGCCTTCCGAATGGCTGTAAATTCTTCCTACCCCGTGGCCTCTTCTCCCTCTTTCACTCTCAAACTTTCGTGTTGCGTTAGGGCGTCCATGACAGGCCAAAGAATGTCTACCTTATCCACGGTGCAAACGGCACTGAATGGCATCGATGAAAAATGCATGCAAACGTTGAGATGGATGGGGCGAGCACACCGAACACTCCTCCCTCCTTTCCGTACCCCTTGCAGGAATGTGTTTGTGTGAACCGCGTAGCGTCCGAATGCTCCCTTCCGGCGCACCACCGGAGCGCCATATTTCAACAGACAAGCATAGCATAGCAGAAGAAGAAACGAACAGCTCCAGATCCTTTCCCGCGACACGGAACGGGCGAAAACAAAAAGGCAACGATCTCTTTCCGGTGCGATGCGCCCGTGTCCTGCCGTGTCTCCCGGTAGCTTCCGTTTCTGGGTAGGGAAATGGAAACAGGAAACACCGAAGCACCCGGTCGGGGGTTTAATAAATTAAAAATTATGGCCATCCCCGACGATAGCGGAAGATCAAGACGTTGCCAGCAAAGCGCTTCCATGTCCGACACGAATTCTGCTGCTTCCCCACCCGGATGCTACCGGTAGCTCCCTCGCATGGAACGCTCCTTGCGCGGCGGTTCTGTCGGTGCTCCCCATGCATCTTCCTCGTCCCTCGCCGCATCACCGGAGAGTTGAAAAACATTAAATTGGTTGAAAAATGACACTTCTCTCCCCTGGCAGATGAGCGATTTTTCAGTGAAGAGAATGAACTGGGTTTCCACACAGTGTCTGTGCACTTTCGAAACTGTCAGCCGTACCGTGTAATGCGATCCCACCTCCCACCCGTCGTTGCCACCGGGCCGAGGCGCGAATCGGAGGATGAAATGTTCGCGCCGACAGCGTGACACGATGACAACTGTTCCTCCTCTCGTAGGGACGACGGAGCAGCAAGGAGCAGGCCGGCCGCCAAGAGCACGCAATTAAAATGTTTGCACTGCTCGAAAGCAACCGAACAACGCGGGTAGGAGGTAAGTGGGGCGTGATATGTTGAGGTGAACTAGAAACTCGTCTCCGTCCTACTGGTTGGGCGTTGGGGCTAAGGTGGTGGTGCTAGTGGCACCGATCACTTGCAGAAGGATTGCAATTATTCTGCGAGGGTGAACGATGATGGATAGTATTATACATTAGCCATTGGCCCGGCGTTTTACGATGGAGAGATGAATTAGACTGATAGAACGATCGCATGAAACAATCATGTCACAGAGCACATCTTAACTGTGTGTACTCTCAACCATACTGATTACTTAATCAATTTGAGATGTAGCATTCACATCAGACTATCGTTATCATTTGCGTCGTAAACAACTTTTTGAGATACCCAACCCAACGTCGTATGCCTTGTTGCAAAGTGCAACATATTTGAATATTTCAGTACAATATTTGCTACAGACCAAGAAACCCAACCCCCTGGACGAAAAGCAGTGAATTTTCTCAATTTCTTTTCAATGCAAACGATAAACTTAAAATTTGAAACCCTATGTAACATTTTTCACCACGCGTTCCTCACACACGCTTATTTCATCTATTTATTTTATGCACTTCTCTTATCGGTACTTTATATACACGGTCGTTCGAAAACGGGAGCGTTTTTTTTTTGTTTTAGTTTTTATTTTTGGGACCACTAATCTCCAGGCTTTTCTTTTTTCGCTTCAATGCGTGATTTCGTAGTGTTCCGTCGAGAAATAGAAGCATCTGCTTGCAGAACGGTGTTAGAACATAATTCACTAATTTCTATTCAACCATCTCCTCCAGTGCGGTCTCCTTACTTATTAACTTTGCTCAACCACTCGTAAATTCATTTCGCTTCCGCTCTTAATAAGCCTACCTCCAGCCCATCGGCCTTCCCTCCCTCCTCTACATTCGAATCCGCATGCACAATGAAAACGATCAGAAAAGGTTTTCGAATATTTCTCACCCCTTTTGCCCCAACACAACCATTCAATGGGATTCGCTACAAATTGCAAGATGGATGCAGGGCTTCCAGTGAAAATTCGATACAAGGCCATAAGGGAAAGGATACTGGAGCCGAAGAGCAAAACGCACGGCCTCGATGCTACCATTATTCGAAAACGTCACCAAAATCTGTACCAAAATGAAATAGTTCAATTTGTGTACTAGTTTTGTTGCTAAACTACTAACCTCTTTTTCTCTCTGTCTCCCTACCTCTCTTATGATAAAAACTAAACACGTAATAGACCATGCCTGCAAGCAAAATGCGTTAACATTAACTCTAAAGCTAACCGATCGAAATGATGAAGTCGTTACATCCACGGGACCAACGATCAACGTTTTCCTAAATCTCATCTCTTCTAACCAAGTTTTGCCATGCTGACGCAATGAAAGAAGTTGGGTGTTTCTGATACGTTCAAACGGATGGCTCCTAGTGTTCGCCCTTTTTTCTTCAGTTCCTTTTCGCCTATTTTTATAGTTTTTTTTTAGTTACACAACCGAACGCGAACTAGGCTATTATGTCCAAATATTCGACCGCTGCTTTAGAGAGAATTCAATTTAACCTAGACAAGGTCATACATTGAACGCAATAAATCGATCGCTGTTGCTTCAACTTATTAGCAGCGTTTTGTCGATTTTGCTGTCCTCGTCACTGATGATATTAACACACTTTCGATGCATGTGCTCGTTTTCGACCGGAAAAGACGAAACCGAAGAGAAATTACAACGTTCACCGATAACCGCTAAAGAATATGTTTCCGTCAATGACTAACTCTCAAAACGCTACGTTCGCAAATTTACTAAAATTGTGTCTTGTACACCGCTGCAACCATCGATGAAGCCAATAGCTTGATTATCCGAACGTTTGGTGGCTCATTACTATTCGCGAATATTCTATAAGCGTTCATGGGGCAGCTTTGTTGATATATGCCTAACAAAATATATTGCCTCGCATGTTGATGCTGACGAAAACGAATCAAAACTATCTCAAACAAATGTGCTAAAAAAGAAAACATATCCTAAATCGGAATCCACAAACTAAAACTATATCCTTTTTTATTTCCCTCCATTGCTGGTGAGAAACTGGGGATTCGCTTTTCCTTCCACCCGCCGCTAGATGACGCTGTGAGCGAGAAATTCGATTTCGAACCGTTTCATACTTTCACACACTCACAACTAGATGGCGCCCTGCAAAACTCGCACAGCGCCATTGACGTTTCTGCGGTCGGCACGAGCAACTAATATCTGCTCCAAACGTTATGCGAACGCAGAAAGTGTGTGCTGCTGTGCACATCGAATGATGACGATCAACCGACGAAGGCGACGTCAACAAAGATGATGATGAGCTGACGGCGAAATTAATCTAAATTATCCTGGAAAATCAACCTTATATAACCGGAACCGGGAGATCCTACCAACGGCGTCGCGCAAAACGGGCAAACCGACTGAAAACCATTGGTACCGTGAGGTATATCGACATTCGCCCAGTACCTGTGAAAGATATCGGGAAAAAAGGACAGGGTATCAGTTATCGACCAAGGGGGTGTAAAATCTTCGCGCTACTTACTTGACCGTTTTCTCCGTGGCCATGTGGCCACAAGGGTTAAATGCATACGTTGGCGGGCCACAGTCGACATAAAATGCGGGCTCTACTCCCATACAGAGCGTAACTACGGGCCCCACTTCCAAACACATTGGACACCGACGGGAATTGGTATTTTTATCCTGACCCCAACCGTGCTGTCCTGTTTGTAGGTATGCGTGTGTTGCATAACGAATCAGAGAGAAACACTCATTAGAAATTTTCTGGAGCTAAAACATTAGCGCAGAGACGTGCGCGCTCGTCGTTGCGTAAGGTACTCGCCTTGAACATGACCGCAGTTGAGATATACGTAAGGCTGATTGACGTGATCACCCAATGACACTTTTCTAGGAATAACTAACGTGTTTAGACCCACCGGACACTGCGGCCGGCCGGCATTGATTTCGTCTACTAGCTTTTCTAGATCTTTCTTCGTCTAAAAGTGGAGTAACGAACAACCGGATATTGATTATTGGAGCATTAGGCACGCGCTTGAACTGTAGGACGGATCATCCCCTTACCGGCGAATGCCCTAGGCCCTCGGCCGAGCGCCACAGCAGCGTCGCACCGCAGAGATCGATCAGTGTGCCATCCTGCAGGATGTTGGTTTCGTCGTACACCTGCAGGCCCTTCTGCTGTGCGGAGCGGCACTCCCGCAAGCTAAAGACGTCGCCCCCGACCGACGTTTCGCGCCACTGGCCGCGGTCCGCGTTGCCACCGCAGAACTCGCCCTTCGGGTGCATGATCAGCACGCCGTTCGTTGTGAGTCCATCGATTTCGACTTTGTCCTGCCATTTGGTCGCTTTTTCCTGTGTAGGAAAGGTAAAAGGAAAGAACATAATGTATCGATATAGAAAATCAATATTCCACTCTCTGTTGGAGTGGAAGATCAAACGATCGTCGCTATGGAACGGATATCAGATTCATTTAGAATAGAAGGTTTCACTGCATTCACAAAGACCGGAAATAAAACTTCAGCACAAAGCACATCTATCAGTGACGATGGTGTGAGAAACAAATTCTACACCGTAGCCGGTGACACGACCAAACTGAGAAGGAAGGACACACATCGGAAATTTACGAATTTATTACACAGCCAAGCAGCTTCCATGACACGTGCTGTACCATCACCCTACTACGGAGCAGTTTCGCATTTTGCGCTTCGGAGAACTGTTTGAGTTTCTGCAGCTCAGAGAGCTCTGCTTCCTTCCTTTCCAATTCCAGCGAATCGAAGATCCGGGCCTTCGCGTGTACGCCTGCGGCCTGTGTTGGTACGTGATCGAAGCTCACATCCGTGTCGCTGCCCCCCACCCACAGTCCAACAACAACAGCAACAACAACGAACCACGGTAAACCACGAGAGGTGTATCACCAAACGACGGCCACCAGACGAACGGGACGGAATGACGCGATGCGATTGCCATTGCCGCGGATTTGCCGGTAGCTTATTTGCCAGTTTAGTATTGTCGTTGCGTTGCATGAAGATAAGGGAACCTAGAAAAAAGGTACTGCGCAGTAGAGTTCCCGCCGTCAAGCCTCGCCCGGTGCGGACCGCGAGATATTTTCGCGTATTCAAATGATTCAACAGCGCAGGGAAAAATACAGTAGAAAGTTGTTACGTCGTTAATTGGGAAATACGGAAGCATGCAAAATGTCACAGAAGGTAGAAGGAAGAAGAGTGTGTGCCACGCAAGGAACTCTTAGTGCCGCCCCGGTGAACATGCTGCGCCATTCCATTGGCAAATACCAGAAGAGGAAATTAAGCGGCACAATATACATTACCACTACGTGCCGACGTTCTCACTGTACACACCCGCGCCGGTACCATTTGCTCCCGGAAGGCAGACGGTTTCCCTGCCTGAGACTAGCAAACTTCGTAGATCATGGAGAAAAACATTAGCTCGACTAGTATTCGCGCTGTTGCAGTCACTTTCGCAGGGGCGGAAGATATGGTTCCAAAAACAAAAATCGCACTCCCACAAAATACACCCAGCCAGTCGCAGGTGAAATACATAATCGCAACGTTTGTGTAGTTGGCCTTTTACGAAAATAGTCAAATTTATTAGCACTTAACATTCCACACCTTCACCATCGTAAAGAGCGGCCACCGCAACAGGCACGAAGCAATAGTACAATGTATTATCCTGCAAATGGCAAATAAACTCAAATTACAATCTTTTCTTTTTTCGGGACGCACCCGGAACAACCAACAGCCAACCACCGCGGGAAAAAGTTGCCAGTAGAAAACCGGTTAATTAGCGTTAAACTGCGATCTTGGAGGGCCCGACCCCACGCTGGGCCAAATGCTTCAACAACTGCCGGTGTTGTTGCCGGTGGTAGCCTTTTTTCTGCAGATAAGCCTCGTAGAACTATTCCATCCCAAAGTGGAACACGTCGTAAAAGGTTCAGGGGGCTCGCTTCTTTCGTTTACGTGACGTGAGTTAGGTGACACTTTGCAGTACGTACTACACAGGTTCACGGAACTGTGGAGAGGGGGTTATCGTTCGCCAATTCGGACGACGACGGATGGCTTTAACTAAAGCAACCACACCAAACCCCTCGCCCTCGACAGCAGCAGGTTGGCCGTTTGTTTGTCTTTTTCTTTTTTCCAGTTGTTCCTCCACTTCCGGTTCGTTCGTTCCGCGCCATGCCGGTGTGGCGGTGATAGTGACTTATTTACATATCAATGCATTCACGCCCAAGCCAAGCCGGCGTTGTTGGGGGAGAGAACACGATAGTGGCCGCATCTGACTCATTTATCCGCCGCATCTGACTCACACGGTAACATCCAAAAAAGAGTAAATATAAGCCCTCAGGCGCGAGTACCGGAACAACGAACCGGTGATACCGGTACACAATACTAATATTGTTTCGTTATTTTTTCGCCCGTTGCGTCTATGACCTTTGGCAGCGTGTGTCTGCCGTAGGGGCTACGCGTTCCACCTCGAATCGTGAGTGTTACATGTATGCCTGAAATTGTGGACGCGTTTAGAATACACATATGCTAATCGTGGCACCGCAATGTCAATGCTTTTCCGTGCATATGTTGATGCATTCCAAACATGCTCATTTATCTCTCCATTCATAGGGAGATCATCGTAGGACATAGATCTGCAGGTAATCGATAGATATTCGGTAGGCCACAAATCTCAGTGCTATTGGATTTATGGAAGTTTTGTATGCAGAACAGAATTTCATGTCAGATAATTGAAGTTATTTTGTCAAATACTCGCTGGTACCAGAAAAAAAAAGGTACTACCCAGTGGGTCAAATAGTCAAAGCAGAAAAAGGCTTCGCGGGAGCAATAAAAGAAGGTTTTCTACAAACGGTTGAAAATAACACATTTCATACCCGAAAACAAATGGACGAAACTGAGTCGCAGAAACACAAAACTTCTCCTTCGCAACAGGAATCCCAAAAATGCTGCCTTCTACAGGCCTGGCTTAGCTTTCGAACGAAAAAGAATATAACTATAGCTTCAGCAACGACCCCAGCATGTCGTTCTATTCCATCCAGCCCCCTAAAACGTCGACGTGCTTCGACATGGCTTTCAAAAACCCCAACCTCGACATCGCAGGGTTTAATTCCCCGGACGGTTAGCCGGCCGGTTTCATTATCATTACCAACGGGATCGCCGTTTGTGGCACACGGCCTGGGGTAAAAAAGCCACACACACCCATACGCTTCCCGCAGCGAAAGACACCCCCCTTTCTGAATACATCGCTCTCTCATCATCGTTGGAAGCATAAGAAGTTCACAACAGCACGACACGACCACCATATGATGGCGAAGACGGGTGATGATCATGGCCACGCAAAGGCGGCGGTCGCGCAGCAAACTCGATTTCGATCGTGATGCGCACATTTCGAACCTGTTCGACTCGTTTCGTATTCGCCAGAAGGTTAGTGCGTATGGGTTTTCGGAGGGAAAATGGCAAGATCATGGAACGATCGTACGGCAAAGACCGCCACCGTCAAATCATTTCTCCTCGCCCAGTATCATTTCTCCCGTAGCTTTCTTCTTCGGGCTGGTTGCGCACTCCCACGCCAGTTATGACTGCACTCCGTCCTGGACTACGGTGGTAATCAAACCACCGTTCACCGGCATCGTTGGTCCTCCCACCGCATAGATCCGTGCAATCACATCCGTTTGACGACACTTCTCCTTTCGCCGGTGTGTTGCTAAAGTTTTTGGCGCAATCCGGACCGTCTCTTTCGTCTTTCACGTACCTGCCTGCCATACAAGACCTGCGCGTGCACGATCGATTACAACAAACCGGTCGCGAAAACGCTACAAATTTATTATCCACAGCGAACACAGCACCCAACCCAGCAGCAGGTGGGTGACATAAGAAAGTTTTCCTTCCACGCTCCGTAAATTGGGTGAACGATCGGTTTTCTGCATTCTACGTTTTTCGTTCGTGTCGCATATTGACGTAATTTTCCCCATATAGCGTAGCCACCACGGACCGACCAATCGACGCGGCCACATATTACGAACCAGAGCTTCGCCGTGACTCGTGCTGCCATCTATCGGCACGGAAGTGATGGTGCAGAAGCTCGCCCAATAATCTTTTTCCACACTGGACCGGACACCTCACCTCCTCCCCTATATAGCGCGAGTAGGGGTACTAGACGGCCACCTCGACGATGTAACTAACTAGGGGGATCGCGGCGCAATATAGCCGAAACTGGCCTAAATTATACGGATGATACTACGCGACGCAACAAGCCGCTCACCTGCTTCGGCAAAAAGTGTGATAATGTGTAACAGAAGAAGGAGTTTTCATTCGCTTCCCCAATTTATATTAACGACAGAAGGAACACGACGAGGGGCGTAACGCGTGTCGCCGTGGAACAAGATGGAAAATAAAAACAGGTGCTGCCAGCGGTCTCCCCATGGGTGAAGGAATAAAATGGCATACATAAAATATTTTATGACGCAAAATCAGCTGTGTTTTATCGCTTTGACGTAGACTGCATATCTGTGGAGGGTTAGTTTTGAGCCCCGGCCCCAGCGAAATACCACCAGCAACGGTGCAATTCTCCTCCTCTGTCGAATCGCACATACGAATTGGATTTTGGATTCTAATGTTATTCTGCTTGCTGGTGAAGGTCAGATTCCTACAAAAACCACGAAGAGCACAACCACAAGAGATGGTAAAGAAAAGTCTCATTTCCTTGTTCGCATTTCAAACGAACTGATTTCATGCATGGATTGTTAAGTTTTTAGATAGAAAATTAATACGAACTCCACAGCACCCGTCGGCCGTATCGTCGTCGGCTGGCAGGAGCCTCAGTGCTAGAATTGGATTCAGGAGGGGATTGGACATACATCGACGTTTGCTACAGTTTCTCGCGCCGTACACTTACGCCTAGAAATATGTTTCTGCTGGAGTCGAATCCCGCCGCATATATTCGCGCCTTGTTGCCATCGGTTCGATCGACCAGAATCCGGCAGGCGAATCGGGAAATCGTGCTCTGCAGTACCTTCGCGTCCTTCTTGTCGCCGGGCAGTGTGTCCATGACGACGAAATCTATTGGTGATTCGGACGATCGGCCCACCTGGTGGAAGAGAAAATCGTACGGAAAAGAAATCCTGTTAGTCTTAGGAGGCATTTAAAATCGAACAAACATTAGAGGCTCGAAGTAAAGGCAGAAAAAGAAAAAGAAAAAAGAAAGAAAAAAAGGAAGAGGTCAACCATAATTAATCGAGTCTGGACTGGCGCTCTGTTTCGAATCACAACTGAACCAGGCCTCACCAGATTTTCCAATGTGAAAGTCGACTCTATTCGACTGTTTTTGCCTACAAGAAGCCATTTCAGATCCGAAAGCCTGTCAAGTGAGGCAGAACCTGTCGAGTGGTACTAGCTGTAGCCTTATCAAACAAGAAGTACAGGTAGAAGGAAAGGCAGTCCCATCAACGCGGCAAGTTTCACTATGTCCTAGTATTTAAGTATAATTTTACAGATAATTCAATATTCTGCGACCATAAAAGTGCTACTACGCACGGTGCAAACTTTTACTCAAGCCATTTTGGAAGCGCCACGTGCCACACTTTATCAATGGTATTACATTTCAATGGCAAACCACCGGCGGTTCCCTTCCCTCTTGGTTCAATGGGTGGGGATGCGCAATGAGTGCACTGAAAATGCACCGCCATGCGCAGTAGTGAGTCGAGATTAGAAGGAAAAACAAAACCCACCACTTGACACTTGGACGATAGGCGGCAGGCATAGGCGCACACACGGTGCAATAAATTCACCCTGCACAAAGCGGACTGACCACTTACTAAACGCAACATTAAGTGCGGCCCCTTCGACGCGGCGATATTGCTCCATCAATGAAGCGAAAATTAAATGTGCCACGCGTGCCCATGTGTCTCATGGTGTGGACGGTTAGGGTTTTCCCTCCCCAACGCTACCGCCACCGCTCCGTTCCAGCAGCGCACGGTCGGCGATGGTAATCCGATTTTCTTCGTGGCTCTCTTTCACGAGCGCTGGGCGGCTTGTCTGGCGTAAGCCGCGGCTTTTCCCTCTTTTTCCCTTCCATGCATGCGGCTCTGTGCGTTTTGCGTGGGTTTGCAGTTAGCAACGAGGAGAGGCGCGGTTTGCTTTCAAATGCTGCGAAGGAAAACACTCACGACACCCGGTGGCAAACAAAAACGGCCGATTCAACAAAACTGACACCATTTCGAAAATGTTTATGCTGAATTGAAAAGTCCCTCTGTTTTATTTTGAAAGGAGAAAACGGTTAAAATGAACGAACGAAAATAAAAATTCGAAAAGAAAACAATACTAATCCCTATGGGAAAGACAGCTTTAGTACAACTTTTCCGCTAATCTTTCCGCCATAAAACGCATTGCGCATGCAAATGATTCAGTTTTCTAGCCATAAGCAACGACAAAAAAGTCATAAACAATTTACCTACCACCAGTGGGAAACAAAACGGTCCTTGTACTCACTTAAGAGGTCCGTCGCTTTTGTGCGCATGCAAATATTACGCGTGCACCCTTTTCTTGTCCGCGAAAACGAAATTTGGACGAAAACCGATTGCAACCACAAAAACACGACCCAAACGTTCGCGTGTAGGTAAGGTTGGAAAATTACTCAAGCGGGGGGGGGGGGGGGGGGGGGGGGGGGGGGGGGGGGGGGGGGGGGGGGGGGGGGGGGGGGGGGGGGGGGGGGGG
>JAOEFI010000003.1:42669344-42730217 GCA_034621735.1 Anopheles plumbeus
AGAGCCGAAACCCCGCGAAAATAATTTGCACTAGAAAGAAACCAAACACAACGTAGGGGCCCGCGATCGCGTACAGTGTTTATGATACACTTACTTCATTCCCATGTAAAATAAAGCATTCGACATATTACAAAAAGTAATAAAATGGGAATATTCAATATTCATGGGAATTCCGTCCTTGTTTTGCAAAATATCTACAACAGCGCCTGTTGCTGTAATCCTCTCATATTTTGCCATTCCGTGCACTTATGCAAAAAAAAACCGACAGTAAAATGTATATTTTGAAGTGTTGTACTTCGTCTCTCGAACTTCTCGATTCATAAGCGAATGAGAATTAATTAACAAATTAAATCTAATTCGTTCCATGCCAGTTTTTTTTTTCGTTTGCATTTTCTCAACATTCGATTCTTGGAAGCCGTGGCCTCTCGTTCGATCAGGTCAACCATGTTGGCAGAAATATGTTTTCCTCCCAAGCTCTCATCGTATGTTTATATATTTGTTCTGCCCGACTCACACTGAATGGGCCTCTTCGTTGGCCGTATTTGTGTTTCCAGTGTGTCTGCGTTGCACTTTGGTGCATCAATCCGTGTGCCTCAGCCTCCGCACAGCTCAGGGGAGCACCTTCTCCCTCGCCGCAGAAAACAATGCATTCACGCCAGGCATGACGAACCGGACGCTAAAAATACAACCCCACCCACCGGCTCCGAAGTAACGTACGCACGCCTTAGCCTTAAGTCCAGCATTACGCCAAGACGAAAATCGGCTGCAACGTACCAAATGAGAAATAATAACAACAACAACACAACACAACGACTAAACTGCAAACACAAGCTCGGCCGATTTCGAAACGGAAAGGCAAACAAACATTATCAAAAACGAAACATCAGACATTCGGTTCCACCCCGCAGTCACTTGGCGTTCGTTCGCGGGCCGCGCAATGCAGCTCTGTTTGGTTGCGTTTGGTTTTTTTTTTCGTTTTTCGCTTCCCTCGCCCACTGAGAAAGAGAGTCGTTCAAAAATGCATCGCCCATCTTTCGCGCTAATGAGTTTTTCGTTCCACGAAAAATAAACCGACAGCCCAACCACGACCCCTCAAATGGGCCGAAAACAAAATCCGACGTCCGGCAGCAGAAGACGTGGAGATCGAATATCTGTTTCGGACGAGTGCATGGAAAAATCAGCGGAAGGATAAAAATCGTGCGTGTCCAATCGAATACGCAAGACGAGTGAGTATACGCTTCATGGAAAAAAAACCGTAACGTTACTCTCTGGAACGTGGCCAATTACATTAAGTTATTAAATAAATGAAAAAGCTCGAAACAATAGCTGAACACGGAAACAATCATTAACAAACAAACTGGTGATCAATAGGGCCACCATAATATACGAACATGCAATTGTTCAACCGTGTTGGAAGATAATTCAAATTATTTCCTCTGCTCACCAGACATTCACTAAGATTTTACTCGGTGCCCGGTTCGGTAATACTTGAAGACTTCATGAAGAAGGATTATATGGTTCGCACCGAAAGACCCTTTAAAATGATGCAAAGGACGATAGATTTCTTGTGAGAAAAAAAGACCGCGACAATAGAACTTAAAATTTCAGAGTGAAGAATCATTAAAATTCTCGTTGAAGAATGGAGTGAATACAAAAAACGAAACATATGGCTAAGTATTCTGCACACGTTTTCCGTTACATCACCCAAGTCATTTATTTACTTCCTATTTCTTTGTGTGAGCGTGCTTGAGTGATATGTTTCTCTAGTGTAAACGTACCGCAACGTACTTCAAAAACATTACCGAATGCCCCCCCCCCCCCACAGAATAATTTCTCCAGTGTCAAGGCCTATGCATGAACTGAAACCATTCAAACACCACCAGTGCCCATCCTTGACCCGTTCCCTACCGTTTCGCAACCACGCCGGACCGTAGGGCATCTTCTGTTGAGCATCCCTTCAACTGCCCCGCTTGAAGTGTCGCACACAAGCGCGCACGTTAGCGGCTGAAGCCATGCTGCTTTCAGCCTTTTCAACACATCTCTATTTTATATTCGTTTATTTTATATATTTTTACCACCGTTTGTGTTTCCGCTTGTTACGTACTTTGACGGGTTGCACGTGAACAACGGGGTTTGGGGGGTAATGCAATGGACACAAAATGGAGTTTTATGCCATTTCAATGTTTTCCTTTTCAATAGCCGGGAAGTATAATAAAGTTTTTGTCGAATGATCTGTGTCATTTTACTGTCAGTAATATCCGTGTGCAAAAATTGTCCACAGCGAAGCGAAGATAGGGAAAAGGTTCCACCAAAAAGGGAATTCCATTTTGCGGTGCGCCATCAACCTTCTGGTCGTAATTATTCTCTAGACTGCACCATTCTATAAATACCGAACGCGGGGTGCGTATCCCACGCGTAAGTGCACCTGAGAACGAAAACGTTTGAAAATGATGAAAATGATGCTGTACACCTCCGGCAACCATCATCGCTGGCACCGAGTGCAACAACAAGCAAGCGCAACTCGAAGGGCGGTTATCGACCGATAGGATGCGGTTGGCTGCTAGTCGCAAAAAAAAGTGAAACGTATAATGAGACGTTTATCTCCCATTCGAACCGGGGCGAATGAGGAAATGCAATAGACGAACGAAGTCAACATGGGAAACTAGGTGGAAACCTGCCACTGCCACTGATATTCTATTGGTGAGCATTGCCCTTTCCAACACCGATGCAAACCCACTTCACCGTTCCCATAAGAATCGTTTTATTTTTACAGTAAAATAATCATAGTAATCGAATACCCTTAAATAATCTAATAATAACGAATAATAAATCTCAGTAAATAAGAAATGATTTCAACACATTTAGTATAGTAACATTTAGTATAAGTTATTGGTTTTTAACTAGTAACTAAGTACCTAAACATTCTAAGGCTTTGCAAATGCGGAAGAACACGATCGTTTGGCCGCACACAAACACAAGCGCAAACGACGACGACGACTACTTGCGACGAGGCATGGCAATAATGAAACGGACAAGGAACAGTTAGAAACGTCGCGGCCCTTTTGACTGACAGATGCAAGGGTGGAGCAGCGCGCCGAGAGGCAAGCCACCTTCTCCCACACTGCTGGTAGTGCACCTTCACGGCCTGTGTCAGTGGGGACGGTGTCAGTGCGACTCGGAGTTCGCTGACTTTTCGATGACGACTATTTTTACACACCACGACGCATCACAGCACCACACGACCAAAGCGAAATATATATTCCACGCCAAGTTTAAGGGACAAAGGGCAAACGTACAAAATGCAGCGATCAGTGGGAAAAAACTGCTAAAGTATCATAGCGATAGAAAACTAGAATCCACAAAACTACGCTACTCACAGTCCACTTGAAAGTTTCGTAGAAAAAAAAAGTCGTTTAAAAGTGTTTTTAAATGTCTTCCTCCAAACGACAAGGAGCAGCGAAAATAATCACTTAAAAATATTGTTTTTCAGTATATAAATTTAATCAAAAGAAGCTGTAACATCCTCCGTTATTTGTCGTGTTGCGCTTAAACACTTGCGTGGCACTGTAGAAATGGTAATGGCGAAAGGTCGATAGTAGTAGAGAACAACAACACAACAAGTGCATTGATTCGCAACATCAGCAGTGGGAAGAGAGTGCGTGGTGGGCCATGGATCGAGTTTTCCCAGTCACCCCCTTCCTCACCCTCCTTCTCCTCCTTTTCACATGGGGTGCGGCGGGGCAAGTGCAGCGACAAGAGACACAAGTAGTTTGGAGATCGTGGCCAGTAATGCATCATCATGATGGCAAAACCGGTCAGGTTAGTTGAGAGTTCCCTGTGTGGGGTGAGTTTTTTGTTCAACGCCGCTTTCGTATGCTGCTGCACGTCTCACGTGCACCACGGTTTGTGTTGTTTGGCGGCATCAGCATTAATGTCCATTATGTGACAGTCACCGCTACGATGCCGCACACAGCGACACCCTTCCTCTGCCCCGTGTCGGATGCGCATCTGCATACATGTCTCTTCTTTTTGTTGTTCTCCCAATTGGAATCACGATGCACCCGGGGTGGCATACATTAGGAGGATGGCCGGAAAAAAATGCAACAGTAAACTATCGTTCCGGCAAGTGGAAAATATGCCCGGTAAGAGAAGTTCCGAAGCGACACAATCGCTCGTGACGGTGACAGCGGATTGATTCTGGCACCGTACTGTTCTGCACCTGCATTTTTCCGTATACGCTACTGAACCGGGGCGGTGCGCACCCACGCTGCAACGGGTCTGTATCCAATTACATCGCACCAGCAGACGCGTCAAGTCAAATGGCGCCCGGCATCGGGTCATCGAACCGTGTTGGGGAAGTTCAGAAAATAGACCCATTTGAAGTGAGCTATTAATGGTCGTTTGCCCAGTTCCATTACAAGTTAAATCTATACTGAATTCATTTTACAGTAATGTAGAGATGTAACAGAATTTTGAAAAAAAGCGATTAATATTTCAATTAATGTAAGTGATTACTAGAGCAAAAGAAAATAGGGGAATACGTTACAGCGATAACAGCGAGTAAGATACACATTTTTTAGAAAATGCTGTGCCCTGCCGACATTTGGAGTGAAGAATAAAAATACTTAAATATGTGTAATACACAACAAAATTAGAACTTTTTACACGAAAACCCCGTCAACAAACCTTCTAATAATGGCAAAAATAACCAAATTAAACGACGAAAAATGTTTCGTCATGTTTTCTGTTCCGCCAGGGAGGAAGTACGTCCCTAAAGCCCACACCGGAAAAACCGTAAGACGTCAAACAAAACCGACCTCCGAAGGTCGAGGAAAGACGCACAAACAGGCGATAGTGTGCACGGTCGTGTATGTGTGTGCCAGGCCAATCGGTGGTGCCGACTCCACCTGGCTCAAAGAAACCTGTTGCCGGCTTCCGCTAGTTAAGAGTTGGTGCAATATAGGTGCATTGAGAAATCTCGTTATCTCCGGGTGCAAAGCTCCACCCACTGGAGGGTGGGTGGGCTGGATCTACAGTGGCCCGCGGTCGGCAGCTGCTTTCGCGGACTTATCGATAGGATTTTGCTTGTGTACTTGTGACCAAGTTTCTTACTGGCGCCGGTTGCGATCCGGCTGTTATCAGCGAAAACAGATTATAGTAAAAATCAAAACAAACACAAAAAGCCGGAAGTTTAATAAACATTTAATAAACATGTAGAGTACTCCCGCTTTGTTCCTGCGGTACAAAGTATACAAAAGTATGTATCAACTCCTCCTCGTCCTCACAGCGAACTGTGACACAACTCTAGCATGCCTTAGGCCCACCTTTAACCAGTTCATTTCCGATACACTAGAAACGTACATTTATTATCATCGATAACAAAACTAAAACTCAATCTAGACCTTGAATTGGTGTGCGAGCATGTGTGTATTTTTTTTTTCAATTTTATCTCACCATAAACCACCCTGGAGGCAATATGTCGGCGAACAGCGCCACAGTAACGCAACCAAGCCGATAGTGCAGTCTGATAGCTGAGAAATTTATTGCCAACCATATTTCAAACCAATTCGTGACAGAAACGGAACTATCGTTGGCCGGGCACCGGCTGAACGAGCTACTTAGACAGAACGAGAGACACAGCGCCCGGCGAACTCAGATAAGTAGGGAAAAATAGGATAAATCTGAAATACTTTTCAGATATTTTCGCTTTTCCTAAAACTTATGTACGTACGATGCGAATCAAGAGGAACACCAGACTTTTGCCATACGTTGACCACGCTCATGTTTCAATTTCCTCTCGCCGGCGGGACATATTATTACTTTTCGCCCATTAATGGCGATATCGGCGTTCTGTCACTCCAAATTATAGCTTCGCTTGAATATGACCCCACCGAAAGCCGGGGGACGAACCCAGTCGGGCCACCGGAAATTACGGTAATTTGGTCCGCCATCCGTCATCGCAGAATGGCACATCACAGCGAAACTTCTTTTCCGTGGTACGATGAAACGAACGTAGCGAAAGAACGACCCACGAAACAGAGTCGCTTAGGCTTAGCCAAATCGAAAGTACATAACATTTTATCCATTTACTAACTCGCTGGTAGTTAAACCGCCTGTTAGAATATGCTTCTAGTCCGGCCGGGCGGCCAGCACAGAAATAGGTAAAAAATACCCACAACCACAACAAAGTTGGGTTAACGCCAACAAACCATTTACGGCGCATGTAGTACATGTTGGGCGCGCAGGAGCTGAACGTGCAATGTGCATACGAACCGCAAACCGAGGCGTGCACTGTTGCCGTTTGTTGATAATTAATCCGATACCCCGAGCCGCAACAATGCACAGCTTCATCGCGTGGAAAACTCAGACCCCACCGGGAGCGGGAAAACGCGCCATGGGGAAAATAATGCATACACATTCAACATTTTCCATGGCCGTCCAAAAGGGTGAACGATAACTGTTACCCTTTGACCGATCTCGTCCCCCTCTCTCTCTTAATCTCTCTTTCCCAGGGAAAGACGCCGCAGGAAAATCCGACAACGTACATTAGTGGATACCGAGATAAACCTCAGCGGGTATGGGGCGGTGTTTCGGTGGGCACAAGGTTTCGTTTTGTTTAGGTCACATGATACAGACAACTTGTGACCTAAATCAACACCAACATTATGATTTCCACAGAAGCAAACATGGACAATGGTTAGGAATGGTTCTACGGAGTTCACTTTTCGCACACGCGTTTTGTCACAAAACATCTACGTTCTACAATAAATAAAAAACCAGTTTCGAAAAGCAACACATTTAAGCATCATATGGCTTACAAAAATACTGCAAAACTGTGCGCACTTTTTGCGTTTTACGTAAATTTCGTCCAGGAAAACACAATTAGATATATTTTCATTAATTTTTCCACAACATAACATTGTCTTAACTATCCATTATCACTAGCAAAAACTATCCACCAACAAACCGGATACGTCTTGCGACAAAAAAAGAAAAGATAAACGCTATCTAGTAACTACAGCTCATCAGACTGACCCCTGAGACCCAAGGGACATTCGACGATGTGCAGTATAGAAAAAGGGTCCGGCCGGAAACAGTGACATACTTTCCATGGCATACTTTCCAATTGCAATTGGCGCAGGAAGTTTTTCTAGATAAGCTATCCCGACCACCAAATTTACGCGTTCAAACAAAATAAAAATGTGAACTTAGGAACCAGCCTCGTTCCGCCCACCAGGTAGTCCGAGGGGTTGCGTATTTAGACGAAAATTGTTTTCCGAGTGTTATTATTCCGGAAAGGTTCGGCGTGGAGATGCCAGGAAGCGGAAAAGACAAGTATCGGAAAGTCCCAAAGGCCAGTTTTTTTTCATGTGGGATAATTCCAAAACTTCTTATGGTCTGCGGTCAAATACCAAATTCCCGATGCCAACCGACATTCCCAGTGACAAAGTATGTTGATAAGAGTACTGCACCCAGTCGGTAACGGCACATAACGCTCCATCGTACAGACCATGGTCTGCAGACATTAAAATATGCCTAAATGACCCAAAAACTTAGCCAAATAGATCGCGAGGCGACCGATCGACTTACCTGAAACATGTCCGTATCCTGGTCCTCTTTGTACTCTACGATGACGGCCTGATTGCGGGACAGCGTGTACGATATGGAGTGCTGCTTGGCGTCCAGGATGGCCTGCGACGTCTGTGGCGACTGGACGATGTAGTGTTTCGAGCGCTTGACGCCATTCGGTTCCGTGCGCTTGTGCAGGACGAACTTTGACCGACGCCGGCCACGATCGCCCTGTGGTAGACAGCCATTATATCTGGGAAGGGAAGATGTAGAGAGAAAAGAGCATTTAAATTTCCGTCGTTGATGCACAAATGCAGACTTATGTCCTTACAACCACCCATCAATACCCTGAAAAGGAAACGGCCATCAAAACTGTACAAACTACTCCGAACCTGCGGACGATCCTCCTTCCGGCAACGGGATGTGGTCGGCGTATCGTGAGGCCCAAGAATTGACACCAACGCAAAACACGCCGGACGGCGAGAATTTAGGTTAATGTGCGCATCAGTGGAAAAAGATGATGAGGGTACGACTTCATTAGCGACGCTCGTTTACGCACAAACGAAGAAAAGAACCATTTCGCTTTCGTCTTCTTATACGCGAGGCGAGGTGAGAAAAACAACCGCGCACACGGAATGTGGAGAAATGACGTCCTTCATTAATCTTCCTCCATCTTTTCTTTTTTTTTTCCCTTTTTTATTGGCTGAGCCCATTTCGTCGACTTGGGTCAGCAGCAAACGAACGCGGCAGAAACGGTGCAGAATGATATCAAATTACCACGCTCCAGGGCAGGGGTCGGCATACTCAACGGTACGCGAAAAACTGAATGAAACATAAACCGACATTGCTGTGAGTAACCGTCACGGCTCGAAGTATCCAAACATAAAATGTAAGGCTATTCGGGAAGATTAAAATTAATCTAACGAAAATTCTATGGATATGCTCCGTTATTGGAGATTTATTAATAAAAACTAATGCACGATTAACAATTCCTATCTCATCCACCAAGTCGATAAATCAACAACCGCCAACAAAAATATCTATCAACACCGATTGGCTAGCCCTGATACTACGCCCATCTTACAATCAACTTCCTTCGCCCGTTGGGTACGGCGAAGCGGAGGAAATTCAAGCTGAAGGCGTTCAATCGTTCCATTCCCCTGACGTTCAGGCGGAGGACTGCACTGGACAGATTTGAGCAATTGAAAAACATGTATACAGACGAAACTTGATATTTAATTTTGAAGAAAAAACACCCCGGATATTTCAAAAGCGGTACTTTAGAATAGTAGTTTGAATTGTTTAAGAATAATTTCAATCATAATTACCCGCTGCCATCCAGCAACGATGTGGTGTGTGCACTTAATGGACCGCAGAAATAATGTGTTCGCAACAAGCTGGGATGTGAGCAACAACGAATAGGAAAAAAAACACTCACATTAGGGGCGTCCCTGAATGGAATTAATTTGTTCCAATCTATAAACTCAACCAGCCCACTTACACGCACGCGTCCGCCAAACGGCGGGCCAGGTGGAAAATTGGAAACGGTCGCAACGTTAAGAACGGACGAATCTTCCGAAACCTTGACTTAGAAATAGCCGGTCGTAGTACCCTTCTCATGCAGCCGCTCGCAAAATGGACGACAAGACGAAAATGTGAAACAAAAAAAAAACCCCCCACACATACACTTCCAAGAGTGGAGCATAAAGTGGACTACAGTGGAAAAACTCCCCGAACTTCCGCTGGACGTTTTTTTTTTTTCGTTTCCATCAAACACTTCGCGAACGGTTTTGCGAATGGAAAACGAGTGGAAAACGTAATCATAACAACATACACACACACAACAGTCGTGCAGAACGAACGGACAACCGTCATACGGTCAAGGTTTTATAAAAACAAAATACTCGACGGATTGGCCGAACCACCGGCCACTGATCGTCGACTGGATAGGCAGGCGGGGAGGGCAGGGAGACACTGCCAGCGACCCAGACGCCAGACATCCTATGGCATCACACCACCTGACGGTGAAACCAACCCATGCAAAAACTGGGACCGTGGAGGGCAGGCGAAGCGCAACATCGCATTATCGACCGGATGGTGTGTGCTCGAACGTCAAGTCAAGGAAGCAGCAGCACAAGCGGCCGCCTGTTGGCCAGTGAGCCGAAGAAACTTTTAACCCAACCGACGGAACAGCATTAACCTTCAGAAGATTTGCCCCAGAAACGGGAAATCGGAATAGTTGGCATCATCGATGCGGCATCAGCACTCAACCCTGCGTTCTCCGCCTCGGTGTTCGTTCGCTGTCGGAACGTGGCTTAGTATACCCCATGGGTCAGCTAAAACTGAAGGTTGCCCAATGTCCGGGGCAATGTCTTGCTTTCGATTTAGTTGCTACCCATTACCGTATCTCGACAGCCGGTTCTACGGTTCACACAAATCGATGAAGAATCTACAACTCGAAATTGCATATGAAAACATACCCCCCGTGGCGCACATGGCAGCGAAGGGCTGTTAAAAAATTAAAAAGATTTCCAAGCTTCAACCCCCATTTTCGCAGGCCGCACTTTTGAAGTGGCGTAACATAAATCGAGCGGAACGAAACCATGAAGCGGTTCGCAACCGTGGCAAGCAAAATTTTCCAAACGCAGCAGAAGAAGCGGCAGCGAATTGTTGCTGATGCCAGCTGGAACTGGAGCAATAGTTGAATGGGGGAAAAAACACAACAACCACCATTGCTTGGTGCAAATTTTAATAACTGGACTTCGAATGCCTCATTTCCCTACCCTCTCCATGGTGTCCTTTTTCCTACGTCTTCGATTGTCTACCGGTGGAAATGCGGTGCAACTCGACCACCAGGTCGTCAGAACAGCTCGTCCTCGTTCGTACGTGAACCACGCTCGTGTCGCAGTCGGACCCTCCCACCACGTGTTCCTATCTAGATTTCAACACTGCCCAGTCCCGATGATGCCATGGGTGGGATAATAATAGACTGACGTAGTCGGGGGAGGTGACATGCTAAAAAGATTAGCCAACTTACGATTGAAAACTCCATCAACAACCATGACGGTGACAATTTGCGTGTCCAATGCAAGCTCAAGAGCCGTAAACAAAGCATCGTAATCCACCGGCTGTGCGCGTATGTTTGATGGGTGGGGAAGCAATTGGACAAATTGATTCCGGTGGAGTCGACACATCCAAAGACTAGGAACATCATGTTCCACATGTGAGATGAAGGCTTTGAAATATGAAAATATGTAAGTTTTAAAACTAAGAAGCAACAGAGCAGTAATTCAATTGAAGCTCCAAGATTTTCAAAACGTGTCTCACTTCGCTGCCGAAAAAAACTGAACTTGTCCATAGCCGGCAAGAAAAACAGGAAACACAAAATGAATATCGATCGCTAATGCGCCAAAAGCATCAGGAAACATCATCACCACCGTCATCACCAATCAGGAACGCACCGACGAGAGAGGATCATAAAAATCATCTACCATATCCTCAACGTAACCGACGTAACCGGTCACCTTCACGCCGGTCGGTTCTCTCAGACGACAACGATCACATCACATCCGTACATCAGCTCCACCGAAAACCCAGACTAAAACAGGCCGCCTTCAATTGCCCGAGAAAGTAAATGCGGAATAAAACCCGGAGAATGCCCCTAAGGATCTATTATCTCCACCGACGGACACGGTGGACACGGACGGCTTTGCGGAAAGCAGATTAATGAAAAATAAATTGGCCCCGGCAGCGCAACCTTTTCAAAGGTGGGCCCTCTGGCTGGCTGCTGCTTGGTTGACTCCTTCACGAATGATGGCTACTCATCGTTTTTTGTGTCCGCTTTGGAAACGTCTTCAATCTCGGCAAAGGTCGATTACGCCGGCGGACCCAACGCTGACTTCTACGACTACGCTATCTTCGTCGCAATCATCGCCAGCGTGAGACGGAGAAAATGCCGCCCCGAAGAAGGCGTACAAGGGGACACGTTTAATGTTTATTTCGTTGGCTGTCTATTCCCGAAACAAACCTCAGCCTCTTTACCATCCTAAACCGACCGGACCAAGTCAACCGTCGCAAGGTCTGTTGTTCTAATGTTTTCGTGAAGAACGGACAACTTTAAGCACCTTTCCAGGACGAATGGTCGTCTGGTCTGTCCGGACCCGGCTTGGTTGATCATTCATCAATGGTAGTGGTTGTTGTTCTTTTTTTATTTTCATGATGGTGATCCTCTTTTCTTTTTCCTACTGTGATCTGTAACACCTCACCTTAGGAGGAACTGACAGTCATGCTCGATCAACCGCAAGTCGGTCTCCAAAAAAGGGAGGTAAACGTTCTAATGCTTCTGCTGCTTTTGACACCGTCCAAATTTATAGAGTTTCCGTAATAAAATGTGTTCTCCCGTTCAGCGGAAGGGTGGGTGGGTTCCCCCCTTTCGTTTGGAGTGGTCCTTCAGGGAGCATAAAAGTAAATTATCTTTTCGTGAAAGTTTTCCGTGGCTCTCTGAGATCATCGGTTTGAAACCGGAGATACTTTTATATTCGAGTGACAACCAGCTCGGTGGGGCCTGGAAATATATGTGTGGGAGCTTTGGAGCGTTTCCAGCTAGCTTCAAAGCTACACGTCGCGTTCTAAAAATTTTTTCAAACACCCTACGACATATTATGTAAACGTGCTTCAATGATATTGATTTACAGAAACCTTTTCTCCATTTCCTTTTCTGCGTTTTAAGCAGCGGCCATACACACACCACGGAGAACACATGACGGGACGACACGGACGGAGGGAGACCTACCTCATTTCTGGGAAACACTATACGTCTTCCTCGTGGAGAGACTAAATTAAATTTAGTATTAGAATTTATCTCTCACCCGAAATCTAAAAACAAGTTCCCTTGCGAGCTACCAAAAGATGCTTAATTTATTTTTATGTGTTCACCAGCGCGATCGCGCCTTCGGTCGAGCCACCCCTTCACACACACACACACACTACATGCCAGGGGCAACAGACATAACGTAAAACACACAGCATCGAAGGTACCAACTCAACCCGCGCGTGGAAAACGTCCTCCTTCTCAGCATGCCACAACCGTGTTCGAAATCGCGCAAGAAACTATCGGGCACCGATGGCCGAAACGAAGACGAGACGACGATGCCAAGTCGAAGTCAGTTACCACAGCACGCAGTCTCTACGTCGAACGCCGCACGATGGAGGAGCAAATCATGCGTCGTGTTTCGATAGGGCTTGCTGTTGCGTTTTGTCCCGCGCCCAGTAATAATCCGGCCTTACAAAAGCTCCGAGGGACTCTTAATCCCAGCCCTGCTACGAAACCAAAATGGAAATAACAACGACGGAGGAAACCCTACATGGGTGAACCCTAGAAGGTGATAGTTTGTAAATCTTCCCCAACATCCGCAGAGGTCAAGAAACAACTTACGGAGCCCTCCATGCCTAAGTGAAACATTGCCGTTGGTGGGATTATGTACACGGAGTATGATTTCCTCAGTTGGCAGACGCGATTGACCTGCGCTCTTAAAGCCACACACATGGACGCAGTGTAGTGAGCCGGAACAACAGCGACGGCATGCCCATCATCAGCCCAACAACACCGACGTCTGTCTGGGCGCTTGTTGTTTTCGTCGTGGACAAGTGCCGGCGACGATATCAACGAGATTGATGATTTTTAATTCCATCTCTTGAATCGGACCACGGATGTTAGTTTTGCTTAAGCTTACCGCCTGGCATCCACTGGGACCCTCACTCCCAGTAACTATGTTCGGCCTCGCGGTTCACATGAAAGCCGACACCGAGGTCCACGGAAAATGGATTCGAGTGTGTAGCAGAAGACTGAAGCATCGGACACACTAATTGTGTGCCGAGCCGCGGCCTAAGCCGAAAGTCAAACGAATCGCACCAAGCGACCGAATGGCTCCAGACACTCTCTAAGAGAGCACTCGCGTGATTGACAACGTGGCTTTGGATGTACAGTCAGCAACATTTTAGTGGCAGTAGAGTTGCAGCCACGCACCCTCCGGGAACACGGATTCTCTGACAGAAAAACCACATTTCTACCCAAAACAAGCCGAATGGAAAATAACAACCCATTTTCTTCTTCACCCGGAACGCAAGCCGACGTCGCGCGTCGGCTCGAGAAGCTGAGAATGACGAATTAAATCGTTTAAGCGAGATTATTTCGAGCTCGGTTCAACCACCAATGACCCCCTTGGGAGTGCAACCTATGCCCGATGCCCGACGTGACCGCGGCAGGATCGTGCGGTTTTCGCGTTCCACCACACACAACACGCGCGCCCATGAAAGAAGTTGTTTCATTGCTTCTCGAAAGCACACAAACATACACGCCAGCTCTCCTTCTCTCTGTGGCCACATTTTCTACCCCCGCCTGACAGCGTCGTGGCCCTTAATGGGTACCTACACGAGACGTCACAACTAATAACATGTGCGCGGAACGACGGATGGGATTCGGAAGATACCCGACCGAGTCGGCCGCTGTGTAGCGAATGGATCTTGAAGATTTAATGCGATGGCCATGCGAGCAGTAAGAGCAGGGCAAATCTGTTGGCAACAAAGTAAACAGCTGTCGAATTATGAACGCATAAGTACACCGATACAGTGCAACAATGTATGATTTATGCAACTGCAGGATGGTTCTCTTCTGCCGAATGCATAACAGCATTCAAAACATGGCCGCCAGTAGTTGGTAAACTGTTTATTTATTAATTTAATCAATCTTGGCTGTCTGATGCTTTCTGATGAAAAAACTGGGTTTTTTTCAATCGTCAGAAACAATCGAGATAATTAAAACAACTGGAAGCAATAACCAATAAAAAAAAAACCAGATGCAGAAATGCAATACGTTAGATATCTTTACTCTTTTCGTTATTTCAACCCCCGGTTCTCTATACTCCAGCATATGGCGCTCAACATTCGACGCATTTGCACTCCTCTTAACCCGTATTCTTTATGCACCGTATGTCCGATGCTACAATACCAACAAGATAAGGCTATGGAGGTGTTATAACTCAATCCCGATTGACGTATTTAGGGCTCACGAAAGCTCTTCCCTGTAGGAGAAATATGGAAACGATAGCAGCAAATAAAAAATAATTCGTGCCCGACACGAAAGCCGGTCGGTTCTCTGGCGATCCTACCGACGGTTCAAAGTCTTCGATCACGTTTGATTCAGCTCTCACGCAAGCCTATGATATTCCTGCGGGCTACCCCGCAGGGTAAGACTGCCGTGTGGTATTTTCTCCACCCGCTGGCAACACTATTTCCCTTTCGTTCCCTTCGAAAGCAAATTCGAAATTTTATCCGAGTAGAAAATGGGTGGATGGGGAGACAAAACTGTGAGCTAAAAAAGGAAAGAACAACCAACATTAGGTTGTTCATAAAATCATTTGTATTTTTGATGTGCGTATCATTGATGTTTACTGATTTTTCTTTCGACAACTTATTGGAGAATTATGAAGAAAAACTAACTGAGGGAAACGATTGCGCATTAAGCCGGGCAAAACTGAATGGCTTCACAAAATCATCCCGCCTGATAGTGAGGAAGAAATCGATCGTTCTGCCAGGAGGAGTTCAACGTGCAGAAACGTAGTGGTCGCTCAAAGTCGGACAACAAATGCTGCTGAACTTTGACGCTCGAACATGCAACCGAAATCTACCATTGGAAGACCTTTCGCTTCGTCACTTCACCACCCCGCCACCCACCCAGCCGCCATCGCCCCCAACCAAGTGGCGCGCCCGGGAGAGGGAGAAAAATTGGAAAACTATCGTGTCGGTTCACTTTCGCCCCGATCAAAAGTATGCCCACCAGGCAGCAGATGTGCGCCGCCGGCGCGGAATTGTGTGTCGGCACAGAAACGCGCTTTTTGCTTCTCACGAACACCACTTCATCTGGCTGACGTACCGACCGACTACAGTGACTGACTGGCGCGCTGGATGTTACGTGTGCGAAAAGAAAACTGCGCGAAACTCCATTCGGCTCCGGCTAGGCTCCGGATGGCTGCTGCGATGCCACTTCCCGCAAGATTTATGCGTAGCTGGCGTCGAAAAGTACTATCACAGTCCCTATCACGGTCAGCACGGTACTTTCCGCCGCGAGGACGGCTAGATTTCTCACCAACCCGATAGGTGGCCGAAAAAAGGCAAACCGCGCAAAAAGAAAAACCAGCAAAGCCAACGTGAATCAGCATTAACGCGAAAAATAGGTGAACTTTGAATCGGGAACACGAAACCGATGGATAGCAAGGAGGGGGAACAGAGACGCATGGGGGATAAGAGAAGCAACGAAAAGACACATCCGCATCCGATTCGATGCGGAACATTTTGAATTTCCCCGCCACCCGGGAGTGGACCTGCTGACCACTTACCCTAGTATCACCAGTTCGCCGTATCTCATTCGCGGTTTATCTGTGTCTGCGTCACCCTCCGCTATTATCGGAGACTCTGTGCCGTCAGTTCTGCAATGAAAGAGAGGAGAAAAGAAAGGAAAGAATTAGCGATGCAGAGAATAAAAAGGGAGCATTGTGTATGTGCATAGAAATATTAGGCTTCTTCAATGTTTACAATGGTGACGTCGAACCATCATAAAACAGGACCTTTCGAACTCTGCTACAGATGAAAGAAAAATCCAACTGTAGCCCCGTGAAAAAAACCAAATTGTTCGTAAAGCATAACGCGCGGCAAGAAAATGTATTCTCACGCAACACGCCGTCGCAACACGTCGCGCAATGGGCCGGTGGTGATGGTTGGGGTGGTTGTTGTTCACGTTATTGAGAAGTTTTTTTGCTTGGCCACAAAATGGCACCGAAGGGCCCCTCTACTCCGCTATGACGCCCCACCTCAATTCCATCCTTTCGTCAACGTGGCTTCACGGGAGGGACGGCCTTTAAAACGCAAACGGCCAAAAAACCGAAAGAAAGCAATCTTTTTTTTTAAAGTGATACAATAAATCTTGGAGCATCACTAACCATGGAATAAAAAAAACACTGATGACCCCCATCGCTCCGCGGATCGTCGCGAAAAACTGTGTTGAAGAAAAAAAAAACGAGCGCAGAAAGTGAAGATAACCGCTACAGTACTGCGCAAAGCGTTGGCCAATTCTGTACAATTTATTATGATGTGCCGCCATTTGACACAATTTTTCCCGCAGACTTTTGGCGGGGGAACTTCACTGGGAACCGTCGCCAGAAATCGCTGGAAGAAGAAGATACCATTCCTGCACAATCACAAAAAAAACTTTCAGCCATAAATGAGCCAAGAGTGAAATAATTATGCTTTTTTTCAATTTTACCCATAATTTAACTCATTTCATACATCCAACTAAAAATGCGTACATACTTCAAACTTAAACTTTATCTTCCGTAATTAAAACTTAATTTTTTAAGTTAAAGATTCTTCAGATCGACGATATGACCATAATAATCCAAATAATGGAATTGAAATAAACTGGCGAATCAAAGATATAAGGAGCCTTAAAGACAAGAATCTCTTATTATGCGGAGCATTTTTTTTATATCTCTACATAGACATAACCTATAAACATAACGCATAGACTACAAGTTCAAACTGAATTCTTCCCATCATAACTAACCTGTTGCCAAACTACACTGGGCACGGTTTAGTAATGGAGTAGAACTAACATAAAGCACACATTAAAACAGAACGACACCCCGTGACTGCATTGAAAAGTAAAATTGTCAAATTATCTATAACCACTTGACGCAAACTTCCCCCACAAAGACTCTGAGAGGCCCGCCATGCAGTTCGTTTCCAGAGGCACAGTAATCAACGAAACTACCATAAGTCATCAAGAAAGCAGGGAGAGATAATTTCTTTCAACGAATTACGAAAAAAAATACCAACGTTTCATACGTTCCAGATGTTGGGCGCTAGCGAACAGCAGGAGACGGTATGCCATATTCAGCATCATCATTCCGGGTGCAACCATCGAGAGATCCGACTACGTGCCAGCATAGTGACGGCAAGGACAGAGAGCATCAATAAATGCCACCAGCAAAAAAAGAAAACATAATCGAGAAATGGAGCGTATTTATAGCGGAGCAGCGGCGGCACACCAGGAATCTTTCCATCTCGAGTCACGAATCAGGAATCGGAGGCGACGACTCTGAGTCCACTCGAACCCAAACGAGAGAGCACTCTGCTGCTTTAGCAACAACTAGAAGTGCCACGACGTCTATCCTTCTTCGAGGCCACGTGAGATATTTATCGATGACCAATGCAGGGAGAAGAAGCATCCGGCACCCCCGGCCGACCCGGGTGATGTCTTCATGGGCTATGCTAGGAGGCCCACATCAGCGGAGGAAAACATTATCGATCAGAAGCGGCGAGACTTGAGCGAAGAGAAGAGATCGATGGAGATTTTCTTTCCCGTCAAAATAAGAAACTGATCCCGGATGCGAGTCGATTTTTCCGCATCGCCTCTCTTAGCCAACGACGCTAAAGATAAATCGATCAACTCTCCAACTCCGGCAACGGGCAAGATATTCAGACCGAAAATGGACCACTGGCCCAACGCAGCTTACACGTGCCGTACTATTTTCTTCGTCGGTGTTTAACAGCCCTCATGATTTGTGAGTTGGGAACTGAAAAGTGCAGCTAGAAATGTATTCTAGGAATAGCTGTTATCGAAAAGCGATTCCGCCACCTTTTCATGACGAAATTCGAATGTCCCTGGCTTACTCAGGGATCTCTCTTTCTTTTTATTTTTCCCTCCTGTTCATTTTCTATCTCTTTCTTCGTGACACTTTCTCTCTCGCCCAATCGAATACAGATCTCCACGTGGAAAACCGGTCTTCATTTATCAACTGCACCACGTGCGTGTATAGTGTAGAAGCCATAGCAGCCAACCAACCCTTTCCCAGCAAACTCTGAACTAGACACAAAGTTCAGTGACATCTGTCACGAGAAGGAGGCAGCAGTAGGAAAATGATACAGACCCCATCCGGAAATTCCGGACATTTCTTCTCCATCGAGAGGAAGCAGAAGTTCAAACCTAAACAACGAGACAAACCTATGGGTTTCCCTTCCGTACACGGCAGAGTGTTTTCGGGGCCGTCAGAGGTGCCATTAGACTGGCAATAAACGGTGGCCATAAAGTCTCTAAACAAATCACCAAAAAACGGTCGTTATGGCAGGGAAATGACAACGGTATTGCATCAACCCGAGCTGCTGCTGCGAGGGTATAACATTTCTCCGCCCGCCCCGTGGACATGATGGATAGAATTGAGAAGTTTTATTGAACGGCCAGTAAAAAACTTTCTAAACTGAACAGAACATATAGAAACATAGACTGAAAAAAAAACTCGCACTCAGAGGCATCACCTTCCGAACTCTGAACTTCTAAGCCATCGATGGCACTAGCCGACTGAAAAGGAAACACCTTCAACCTCCACTGGCCACATGTCTATCAGCTGATAATTATAAACCTCGCACAACCAAAGCTGGCGTATATTAGCGGAACAACTTCCTTATTCCTCTTGCCAACCCGTTGCACCCAACAACGGCCCCTCCAACAAACCATCAATCTGAGTCACGTATGGCAGAAACACTCCGGTCACTAGAACGCAGGGACCTCTGGAGGGACGAACACCGTCATGGAGAGGTGGCAACAACAGGAACACACACACACACACACAGTCGGGAGGTTATATCAAACGCCAGGCCATCAAATATTCACACCAGGGGAGAGGGCACAGTTCCCTGCGAAGGTTTAATCGATTACGATAATGCTATGCGCGCGAGGGAGTCGAGAGGAGCGCCGACTCCATTTCTCTCGTTCTCTCGGCCGTGTTCACTCTGCCCGCGCAGCCTTCTTCCCGATGAACCCATTGCTCGCGAACGACGAAGCAGGGGCCTAGGCAATCGATAATTACGAGTCACGAACGGAATAGGAACTCTCCTCGTCCAATGGGCACCCGCACCCTTCACGGTATGCGACCCTCCAACAGCCGAATCAACTCGCCCGGTTGGGGCAATCGGCTTGAACCCGAGCAAGCAGCTGATGGCGTACTTCAAGCCCTCCATCAGCTGACGTCAACTAACGCACAAACATTGATTTCTGGCTCGAATTATCAGATTAGAACGGAGCGCGTGGAGCTGAATTGTTCGTAAATAATTTGGGATTTTACATTGATTACACTCCAGGAACACGCTGGAGAGGTTCACCCTCGCCTCGGTTCCAAGCACACAACAACAACGTTGCATCGCGGCAGTTGTCCGTCGTGTCGGTGACTTGGGGACTTGGTTCTAACGATGTGAAGCAACCAGTGGAGTGAAATGGAAGTGTAGATGGACGATGCACAGCGCAATCCGCGCCGTTGCGTGGGATTTGTAATTGTTTTGTTATCACTAGCCAACACGGTGGAACGAGATACAACGATAAGAAGCAGCAGTTGCAGTGCAGGAAAAAGCTTTGCACGTTTGAAGTATTTACGACCCAAGCATGCAACAGGCACTTGGGGCGACTGGTCTACTCTCATGGCGGGTGTGGTGATACCAAAGAAAGATTGCCAGAGGTATAAACTTTCAGTCATAACGAAAATATAATTCTGTCTACGAAGTATTCAAATCTCATCATACCTTGTTTTAATACGTCCAGAATGATTTCAGACATCAGATAGTTCTAGCATTTTTCGCTAGAACTGTTGAAAGTTGTTAGAGACCTCTAACCTCTAAGAAGGCACACGAAACTGCTTGTTTAATTTTTGTAATTACATTTAAATTTGTTTTAATAAACAAAACATAGCTAGTTCAGCAGCATATATCAACACCGCAAAAGAGCAGACAAACATCCAAAGCCTATCATATGTTATAAGTTGTTTTTAACATTTACTTACTTACTTTTCTACGTATTTTATAAATATCTGCATATTTCATCACACCGTACCCGTTTTATCTGACTATTCCTCAAGCACTTAAATTTTGTAATCTGATTTGAATCATTTACGTCCGTCGCAACGAGACAACCTTTCATCAAAATAAGTTTATTACAGCTCAACCTATTTCACTTCAATTAATGCGGATTAGCGCAACAGCTAAAGTACAACCCGGACGCGATAAGGAACCTCTCCTCATTAAAGGCAGCCGCAACAACTGCAACGGTCGCAGCAGCACACACGTCCATTTGTGGTGCCCAGAGTCGATTCTCGCTACAGAACCGTTCAAGAGATTAGAATGAAGAGTGGTTCGCGGTTCATGTTTTGCCTTGGAAGGGACACCAGCGGAGCAATATGGACCAATATGCGTCCATATCTACGTCGCGACATCGTTCAACAAGGGTACACCAGTACATGCCCCCACCACCACCATGGGGCAACTGTGCTCATCAATTTACCAACCAGGCGACAGCGAACGAACTACGCATTGCAATCGGTGTGACACTCCAGCGCTGCCGCCGCTCTTCTGATAAGCTCCAGCTCCGAGCGGCACACCAGGGAAGGAAGATTGACGTACGACACGGGTACAGCAGACGCGAGTTTTGTTCTTCCAATTCGCACCACCCCACTACCGGAGAAGGCACCGGACATAGAGGACACGAGTGATGCACTTGATATGATGTTCGTTCTTACTTGGTTTTGCTCCTCCGGATGGCGCGAACCAATGGAAATCCCGAAAACAAAAAGATATGTCCCGTAAGGGCACCGCACAAGGGTACTGTTACATCAGCCACTCGCACCAGGAAGTACTTGGGCGCGAAGCGGACGCTTCTGCGAGAGTGATGATAACAACGGCAGGAGCCCCAGGTCCGCTGCCAGGTGCGCAGAAGGGATACTCCAGGTAGCTCTACGAGGAAATGCACACACTTCTCTAGGACACAGCAAATAATAGAGTCGAGAGATCACTCGTGCCATCGTTCCACCGCTACTGTGGCACCATTCTCCTGAGACCAACCACCCACTTCGGGCCCTTGCATCCGCGGACAAAGAAACCGTGTCTGGTCGAACGCCATTTTACTTTGTCCTGCAATTACACGCGCATCCGGACAGACAACAACAGAGCGCGGCGGCCGGTCCAGGATGGTGTTGTTCCGCACCACTAGGCGATAAATACACTATTTTATCGGGATCTGTACTCCATTGTCTGCTCCACCCGGCAATGGACGGGAGTGATTCGAAGCCCTTTGAGAACAGCATCCGATATGGACATGTAAGTTAGTGCACAGGCGCACTCGCTGTGCATCTCTGTCATTTAGTAATCGGTAAAAAAAAACAAATTTAATTCTTTCATTTTTTAAACGCCATTTTCGTTTAAACTTAATTGATGGACGAGAAACATGAAGTACAACACACATACCACACCACTTTTTAGTTTTGATGCAATCCTCGTGAAAGTGACATCCGATAACAGAGGTATCTACTGAAAAGCCTGTTTCTTACCGAGCAAAGAAAACGCAATGCGAAGGATTATATACACGATCGTATGATCACATTATATCTTAGGCCGTTCGGAAATTTGCTAGCATAGAAAGAAGCATAGCACATTACAACAGTTGATCTGATAAATAAAATTCAGGCTCATGCTTGCAGGAACTGTGTGAATGGAATTGAGACTTATTATCCTCCAAACGAATTTCATTCGCAAACTTCTGCTTCATTCTGGCATTCGGTTAGGTTCTACCGTCCACTACAGTTACCCTAGTAGCCCCATTTTCTTCACATGTGCTATCGTACTTTCTGCCTTACATTCTAATGCACCCACCTGTGAGAAACGAGTTTGTTTGCAGTTTTCCTCATTTCCGCACATTTGAGCCATTGTTAGGAGTGCGAGAACAGTCGTGGCATCTTCGTCGAAAATAGGCTAGGCAACCGGTGTCGCAAACTTTCAACGAAGCTGCCCAAAAGCGTGTATTAGTTTTTTTTTCAGAAAACAAGAACTCTCATATTCTTACACCGTTTGAATAATGGTATGATCAAGTTCCACCACATTAGCGCTAGTTGGAATGCTGATTAAACCGATACAAACGTGGAAACATCGCGCCCCCTAAACCACAGGTACCTGCTGCGATCGAACCACACACACATATCGAATGGCGATCCTCGGGAATATGTTGTGGCAGTTTTTCAATTGCTACACCATCAATCATCGTCAGCATCATCATTATCATTGGGTCGGTGTACGCCAACCGCCACAGCCGTTCAAGCCATAGCCATCGAGCGGCCCTTCAACAGCTGGGTTTGACTCTTCAGTTCTCGCCACCGGGCATCGTTTCGTTTCCCATTTTCCGTCCCACCCGCCGAAGTTTACCGGGCGCTCGTCGATCACTTTTACACACGTTTTAAACATCAGAACCATAGGTCCAAAGTAAGCCCTAAACCAAACACCGCGCTGTCCAACCGCGATCAAAGTCACGGGCGAAAGACTCTCTTTTCTCTTTCTCTCTCTCGGGCATGATCTCGATCGTTCGATTCCTCTCCGTTGGTAAACGGACGCGCTCAGAATCAACACTCGCGCGAGAGAAGACCCCCGCGAGGCTAGAGTAGAGTTTAATGACCGCGTCCGATTCGATTGAAACGGACGCCAACTGGGCCCACACGTGGGGACGCACCGCAGCCATCATCGTAAATCTACCGTAAGCGACCGGCGTCGGTTGAACAGTCCGAGTAACCCCTAAAAACATACGCATCGAAGGCACGCACCAGGCAAAATGTTTTTGAACATCAAAAGGTGAGGTTAACTACGCGAAGGAAAAAGTGGCACCAACTGGGGTGATGGAACTTGTGTACTATTAGCAGACTAATTGTACAAAGCTCATTCATAAAGGACCTTAAATACACAACGCAATGAAAACGTTTTCCTCACATACCACTGCATAGGTAAATTCGGTGAAAACATGCCGAGTAGACGTCAACGGAAGTTTGTTTATCTATCATAACTCTCCGCGGCGCTACCACCTCGTTAATTCCCAAAGTATATGCAAAGCCGGCGTAAATCTCGCTTATCTAAACCGTACGTCAACCGTGAACCCTTCGAGGGAACATTTATTTCTTCTGTATCTACATTCCGCCCTAATCTAGCGGTATCTTATCCAAGGGAATACCTGCAGTAATTGAGGATCGTATAAGGTTGTGATAAACTCAAATGCAGCATAAGATCCTTTATCTCCAGATAAACGTAGATTTCTAGTTCCGGCGCCAGTTATTACAATTTGAAGAAGTTATTATTCAAACATATTTTCTGTGGTGATTGTTTTTAGGTTGTTGAATTATGAACTCAAAATAATTACTTATTGACTAATATTTAGTATTCCAATAATAACATATTTCTACCATATCCTCGCAGTTACCGTTGCAAAACATACAATAAAAACATTTTCCAGGCACACATCATGCCATGAATTTATCATATAATGGATTCACTCAAAGAATACCAATGGCAAACGTTGACATGGAAAATTCCTATTCGACTATGGAAAAAAATCCTAAATTCCTGGTGGAAACTATGATGCCTTCGGATAAATACAGCAGATTGATCGAGAAAAAAGGAGTACTTTAGTTTGCAAACCCTTGGAGTCGTATGTTTTACTTTAACGATAAGACATAAACCACTATATTTCGGATCATGTACACGTTCCGTGGAAAACCTATTACCCTTCATAGAACCGCCGGCGGAAAAATCAACACAGTTCTCTTGGCTATCGCTGCACCGCACCGGTGCCCTCGTCTAGTAATCGATCGCACGTGGACTCTCTTGTCGCATTCGTATGACCATGGCGGCGATTTTATCGATCGATTCGACACCCCACAGGACGCAGGAGGCCGGGAATCGGAGGTGAACTTGATACAGGACCGCGGCACCACCACTGCCTGCTGACATCATTTTTTTACAGACTGCGGTAAAAATGGGACACATTTCGCTGGCAGCCGTTTGAAGAGCAGCTGCTCATTGACAGCCACATCATTGTGACATCGGCACGGCTTGGCTGGTTTGATGCGATGCACTACTACTAGCGGCCACGGATGGAAAGACAAATTCGAACGATCCAAGTTTACACGAGCTTCCGTTGGTACTCTTCGCGCACAACCCGGCGCTTTTATGTAATGCAATATTACCTTACGCTCCCAGCCGGTATCCTGCCAGATGACACATTTGCGCTACACGCCTGAGAGAACTGCACGCGGACGAAAGAAAGCCCCAGTGTGGGGATCGGCAACCCGCATCAGAACCACCACCACTAGCAGCAGCTGTTTTTTCTTGCGGTTTGTCTTCCCGCGAGTCCGGCAGGCAACGTCCGGCGTCAGCAAATGCTGGGCGGGCGACAGGCAGTTGAACGGCCTACCGAAACCGAAACGCGTTGAACTACGACGGGGCTACGGTCCGGGGAAGCGCGGAACGGGAAAGGCAAAAAACGCCGTCTGATGTGCGCAAAAAAAGGCATATGAATTGTGCCTATCAGTAGGCTGGCTTGCGTACTTGAAACATAAAAGAAGAACAGCCACAACCGCAGCTGAGTACTGCAGGAGCAGAACGGTGCGGGATCGGCAGAACTCGATTGTCTGAGCATGTGCCAAAGAAAAAGCCCCTATACAGACACAAAGGGGTATGTGTACACTTATATAAACCCAACAAAAAGCAAACCAAGCTATTTAGAGATGGGAAGCGCTGGCCGTTCCCCTATTGCCGCCTTCCGTTCTGCTGTATTTTCTCCGATGTTTGTTATGATGGTTGGCTGACTGCGTTAATATTTAGCAGCTGGTTATTTATGTCGTAAAAACGGGCCACAATTCTGACCACCTGCATTAATCCATTTCATTCCCATCTCACTAGTCAAGTTTAATTAAAAAACATCAAACTATCCTTTGGAAGCATACTGAATTAGCGCTGCAGTTTACTGTAACACTTTATTAATTGTAAATTGGCTTTGAACGTATTGAAACAAAGAAAAAGCATTGGAAAACATTTCAAGTTACTCCATCAATTATAATAAAAACATTTGGTTCCAAATAAAGTCAACCTTCACATATCAGAAAAGCAAGGGGAAGGGCCATTTCTACAGTTTAACATTTTTTAGGAGACCCTATGGTCAGGCCAGGTTCAGGTCTACTGAAGTAACGTTCATCCTGCAGACGATCCTAGTTGCAAATGTAAAAACAAATCTCCATTATATAGAATTTTTAGAACAGCTTAGAATTTATGTTGATATCATCATTATTTGTCATCAATATCAAAAACAAAACAAGCAATGACAGCCCTCATTCTTGACTGGCACAAAACCAAAATAGGAAGATTGCATCACAAAAGCAGTATCCTACGTTCGGTCAAGTAAATAATGTTTCGCGTCGATCGCCGTGAAATTAATTAATCAGTTTATGATCGAAAATAATGAACGCAACCGCAATAAAGTTTTACGAACGAACGAACTAACTGAGCTCGTCAACCTTATTTGTGGATGGGTGAACTCATTCGCCACCAGAGTAGAAGCTGATGTCATAGAGGATAACGTACGTCCTATGGTCTATGCCACTTCTGATTATGTTGGAAAGTCCTATTTCCTATCTGCAAGAGCAGGGGAACAACTCCCAGCAGGAAGGGGTCGGTCACGTTCAGTAAGCAGTTTGGAATAATATTCCAAAGGCCGGATGCTGAAGGGAATTCAAAATGCACCAAGGGTTTCGTCGTTCCTAGATTCTTTCCGGCATGGCAATGATGATGCAATCGGTTCCAGCGGTTGTGCGCCAGCAAAGATGACTTGCGGAACACCCACCCCGCCCGCCCGCCAGCCAGCTAGAGGTGTCGCATTGGCTTCCCATAAAGTACACCTGTGTATGTCTGAGGCGCACACGTACCAGCAAGCAGATGCACTGCTGTGGTGTATCCCTGACCTCGTTCGATTGCGTGATTTTTCTTTGCTTTTCAGCGACGCAGACTTTAAGGCCTGAATCATTCCAACCAAATGGAGCCATAGAACGTCACCCTTACTCCCTTCTGCCGTAACGATTATGGACTAACGGAACGGCACGCAAATTTTTAATCGCTCCATAAAATCGTTGTTGTCAGTCTGCCAGTCGAAGGGGAAGCAAGAGTCAGACCGGTGGCGAAGACGGAAACCATTCGGTCGGTAACAAACGATTCCGGCTAATAGTGGTTTGCTTATATAATCCCACACAAGTACAAACTAGGCCCTTTGCGTTTTGATAATATTCCAACGAGATCCAGCCATAAAAGTTCTAAGTATTAGGTAAATAGGCACGAAAGTAGGTTTCAAAATGGGTTCTTACGCCTTACGTTATTTTACTTGCATCCACAATATATCGATTTTATTGTGGATGTGTTTATCATGGAGGTAATATTCCTCACTGGTCCACACTACCTTCTCATCGAAAAGCATCAAATGGGATTGCCCTTGGGAGGGAACAGCAATCGTACCGATTGACTCATAATCGTTACCGGTTTCTAAGGCTAAGAAGGGGAAGCTTCCGAACTGCTCCCCAATAAGTGCACGGTGCATTCGCCGTTGCACGGTATATCTCTCTATTCGTTCTTGCGCATGCAATATTCAGCACCAGCTCTGGCCCGACTGGTGGCCCTGCCCGATACGGTTCTCCATCACAGGCACAATTATGGTCACGCCATAAATAAGCCACCACCGCCAGCAGAGCAATGAGTGACCCACCACAATCGGAATAAGTAGCGTTGGACACCGAAGGGGTGGGGAGGGGGGGGGGCAGCATAACGTGGTGGTCCAAGGAACGGAACGATAGGAGGCAGTGATGGTTGGCAGAGGGAGGAAGACTGCATGAGAATATTTGATGAGACTCCGTTTCTTGCCAGTGCTTGAAGTCCCGGAAACGATCGATACGATGGTAGAGTGAAATCTAAACATGTTTCAACCAATGGTTTAACGGCTCATCGTGAAACGATTGATAACGTGCACACGACTTATCGTTTGACAGATGGAACCGTAAGCGAAGTTTTTTTTTGTTCGAAAAACTTTACCCAGCAATATTGCGTCCATAATTGATTGTAATGAGATCCTCAGCTTCTCGTGCACCACCGATCCCTTTGTTGCGATTAACTTGGATCCATTTCGGGACACAAATCAAGCGGTGAACCAGACCTTAGACAAACATTTATAGCTCATGGCGTTCACAAGGCGATGTTAATCAATAAAGCCCGACATTTCGGTGCGGGAGCGGTCTGCGCCATCGCTTAAATAGCTTTCTTTATGATACAATAAATCTACTAACTCGACCGGTACAAAGCCTGTGAGGGGAAACGGATGAACGAAAGTGGGAAACAAATTAGCTCAAAGAGAATCCTGGACAAGGACGTCGACGAAACTGTTATTCGCATGCAGTGTGTTTTATCTTTGCTTGACTGGATCTACAAATTCCATTTTGAGAACACGTTCAGTGCTGCGCTCATCGAAGTCCAACCAAAATGTTGACGAAAATTCAAGTAATCGAATCGAGATTGAACTAGACGGCATAAATTAAATGTTTCGCGTCTTGTCCTTCGCTTACAGCCTACACAACGAACGCACTAATTGTGCATTACTTTCCAAGCTTTCATAACAAATTACTCCTACGCTCCTCCCCTAATTTCCTTTGCTAGCTATTTCATGCCGCTTTATCACCCACCTACTCCATCTCATGTCCTCCGTGTTTTATTTTCTCCATGCTGCATTCCATGTGCGCACACGTGGCACATTTCTTCAACCGAAGGCTTTGTGGATGGTAAAGCTTCCTCGCGTAGAAGCTGACGGTAGTGGGCGGGGAATAGATCAACAAAATAAACGAGCTCCAATTGATTTGTAATTGCTGCAGCGTCGATGCTCGGCCGTTCGTAAAACGGACCACCATAAGAATTCTTATGGGAACAGACTGTGTGCCGGAGCACGTTCGGGAGTAGTTAACCAGGGCAAACACAAGCATCGCAAACTAAGCAGTGCCTTTAGCTACGCGATGGAGCTGCGCTCGTAATCAGGAAGGTAAGAACACTGCAATGGAAATACAAAGAAGCACGAAATCCGCCGCAAAAGAAAACTTTTCTATCGATGGGTTAATTGAATCGAGCTAACTTTTCATAACTGTTCAATAGCCTTGACCTTTGGCCAGCTTGTGGGTTTGCAGAAGCGGTACTTATTCTGGTCATCATTTATAGTTGTTTATTATGTAATTCATACAATCTCTATGTCTTTATTTTAATCTTCTATTAAAACACAAAATTAATATTTCAAATGATGAAACTTTATGAACCTAGACCTGAATACGTAGACTTTAAGGTACGGATCGGCACTTCCCAAATAAACCATTGTCAAAAATTGTTGAATAGTAGTGAATGATCACTAAATAGTTCCTGCTCCTGTTGGTGCAGACTGGCTTGCTTGTAGAACAGGAAGTGGTACACTTCAGTTAGCACTAATGTGTATTCGATGGGACAGGTTTAAAAAAAAAAAACCTTACCCAGTTGGTTACGCTTCGTCGGGCTACAGAACTACGCCGTGGAGTTGCCTTCAGTGTTAGCGACAAAACAACTTCATTCCGACAAACTCGTCAAACCTTTTCTTGCACGACAGAAAAGAAGTACCAAGAACCAGTTGTAAGAGCATACAACATTCAACTTGTTATAATGAGGAACATAATATATCCGTAACTTAAGCTTACATTGAAGAATCTTGCAACCATTCCATCAAACACCAGCTGAAATAGGAACGCAGGTGTGTTGTTGCCATCTTGCTTCTTCGTAATCAGCCTAGAGAATCCTAGACAGATTCGCCCATGATTACCAAATAAACGCATCAGTTCCAATGCTTCTATTTCCACGACGATAGGACGGAACGGCTCAGTCGGTTATCATCCATCAGATAAAATATTCATAACCGTTTGCACGAGACTGCAACAGATGCAGCAGAGTTGGAGTTTGTTAAAAGCATTTTTCGTTATAACGCTCGTCTGAATATTTCGCTGTATTAATACATTATCAAACGTTTCATCATTGTATATACTGAAAACCAAAGGCTTGATTGTACTAGAAACATGTTGAAAATCGTAGTTGAACATATTTAAAGCTAATTTTACTGACGATCGTTACTGAGTAATTAAGTTACGTTAAACAGTTTGTTGTATGAAGCAAATCAATAAAAGATCTTTATAAGCTAGTAGTAACAAACCTATGCGGCATTTACAATTGATGACATATGATTAACACACGGTTAACAGTTAACAACTCAGGCACAATTAATTCGAGCTTGCAAAGCATGGAATAAAGAGAGCCGTTAATAAAAACCAAGCATGGCATATCGGAATTGAAAGACCAATTTGTCATGCGGCCTATAAAATATGAATAGCGCCCTCCTATTTAGAACTTACAAGTATGGAAAACAGTTCAATGAAGAAGAATGAAGCTTAAAACTGTGAATTTATATTCTGTCCCTCGGGGTTTTCCTTCCAATAGATAAATGGTCATTATTTCGTAGCAACTAGAAACAAGCTTCAGGAGCAAATCGTTCAACAATGGACTAGGATCCAGAATATAATTGCATAGTGACTAATGGACAAGTTTTTCTAGTACCGATGCACAACTTGTTATATCATACTGCTCTCCACGCGTTTGATAAATAATAACAGGTGAAATAATTGCTGGTCGAAAGTTATTAAAAAAATACTCAACAGTTACATACAACCGACGCGGTTGGACAGGTTCGATGAATTCGTTTCATTGCGTATATGATACAACAGGCCCTTCTAGCGTTTCTCTAAGCCTAATGTTTTAGCTGTGTGTCGAACACACAACAGCTACAAATCCGACACACAATAGATACGCCTCGTAGATTGGGAGATGAATTGGAAGATTTATGATTCAGAAAACGGAATTTAGAGTTTGTGTCCCAGTGCTTTGCTAAGTGTTGACCTTCCAGCAAAACGGGCAGAAATCGGATTTTGCCAAAACAGTGTGACCTTCCCGGGAAAGGTGGAAGTTTAGAAGAAACCGTATCCAAATCCTCGCGACCCTAAAACGGTCCAATGGCAAAAAATAGGCCCTCTTTTTCCCTTTTGATGTGCCTGTACATTTCAACCATCGGAATATCGGCGAAACGGACAAAGTGCACGTCGAGTAATGCTTCATGCTGAGCTGGGCAAGGACACGGACACGAAAAGGATCACGAAAAGGTCTATTCGCTTCCTAGGAAGCCTAGAGACGTTTGTGTGGGATTGAATGAAATGGAAGGCCCGTGTATCGGATTTCGGGGGAAACCCATCCTATCGTAATATTAAACCAATGCTATTCCGTGGGCTCAGTTCGTCGAGAAGTATTTATGGAAAAATTTGTTCGAGCTTTCCAAACAAGTTTCGCATTTAACAGTACGGTTATATCACGGCAGCCCGCTTTAGCATGACTGGCCATGGAACAAAAAACACGACTTACCGTTTCACCATGCTTTCGACGACGTTCGTTGTGGTCTCCGTAATGTCGCTGCTTGCCTCGATCGAGCCTATTGTGTACGAGATGCAGTTGGTTCCGCACTCACCGAAGAGCGGCGCGCGCGGAATCGCACTGGACGTGACGAATGGGATTGGAGGGAAAGGAACGGTAAAAGAAAACGACGCGGGAGGGAAAATCTAAATACGGAAAGGTCTCGTTCCGCGTTCAGAACCGGAGAAATTAATCGGTAACCTCGGAAAAATAAACTTTTCGCTATGGCTACTGAAACAGAATTCAACTGAAGGGAATTCGTGTAATACAAGAAGTATGTTAAAAACTTCACTTTTTTCCTAACACATTTGACACACTGGTTTTTGGGGTCCACTGGTATCAAAATATTTCGTTAACAAAAAAAACAACACACGATGTCAACACAGGACAGATTAACCAGCACCATGCGCTGGGAACGAGAATCGGCACGAAAACGCAGCACTAACAACTTTTCCCTCCGGAGCAACACTGGCAAATCAAAACAAATCAAATGGAGCCGCAACGTGAGCCTCCAGATTTCTTGTTTTATTTTATGTCAAACTTGACGGAACATTCTTGCTGCGCACAAGGATTCACCAACACACACACTTCTACCGCGCTTCGCATTGAGCTGCTCGCAAACGCACACACTTGCACAAACAAAACAATAAAGGACACAAATCTCCAGAGCTTTCCTGGATATTGGAAGAGAAACATAACAAATACACACTTAGAACGCGGAGTTTAGAAAAAAAGTGTGTTGGTGGTTTTCACCTTACTTCAATTTTCACTGCCTGGCAGCACGGTGCCAAAGAACCGGAAAGATATGCACTTTTCCACACTCTAAGCAGCGTGCCACTTTGCCCCAAGTGCACACTCTTGCTCTATTTTCCTACATGAACTACGATGGAGACGCGAATAACAAAGAAAAAGATGCAGTGGACGAGAAAGCATGAAAAAATTGGAGCGCAAGTCACGGAACGAAAAGGTAAATGGAGGCAACATTATACAGAATGAAAAACGAGAAGGAGAAATTTTAATTTAATACCTGGAAAAGGGATAAAACAATACTCGAGCATACGCACACACATTCAACGTCGTGTAGCAAATGGATGTGCATTTCTTTTTGCCGTCCAATTGCTGTGCCTTTCACTTCGCTTTCCATCTATTTAAGCCTCTCCGTTGACAGAACACTCGGGTCCGGCAGGGGTCGAGACGAACTTGGTTCCACTCTGTTGGGGCACTATCGCAATGCAGCAGGAAACACAATCAAGTACAGAGAAATAATATTGATTTTTCCGGAGGATAATGTGTTCCCAGATTGTTCTTGAGAGCTCCACACACAATCGATGACATTTCGGACAGTTCACATTTCTGGTTCCGTAACGCAACTTCCGCACCGCGTACAGAATAAACACAAAGGTAGCAAAACAATAATCCCACCGCGACGCGAGCATCTCTTCCACAAACACACTCACAAGAGAGATGAGACGAGAAGCGGAGTGAAACAAAAGAGGATTAATCCTGCTCGAGAAAATAGGATGCAGAGACACCGACCACTTCCAGCTTCCTCACTCCATCTACTTGTGAACAACCACTTCTTCGTTCTATGGTTACAACGAAAAACCAACATTCTCGCTATGATGCATCCTAATAAATAACACTCGAATAACAGACCTGCCCTTCGTTGAGAAGTGCAGCTTGTTGTTTAGCTAAAGTTCAAGAACTGCGGAGATACTCCGATACGGTCAATCGATTGATTTCAGTGCAACGCATATTAGCATCCGTCAGAACAGAACACACCGTTGAGCAACAACGCTTGGACAGCAATACGGATGGTGGATCGTTGAAGAAAATACGCAGACTCACCTACCGAAAAGTGGGTCTCCACGGGGAAAGATCTTGCTTTTTCTCCGTTGCTATTAAACTATCTGTTTTTGCTAGGCTTCCAAAAAGATGCTCTAAGCCACGAGAAATCTTTTTGTAACTCAAATGCTTAATCGACACGGAAGAAAAACTCAAGACACAACTTCTTCCCCAATCGCACAGAACAAACTGAACGCCAGTGTTGTTGAGGGTTTCGACCTGCACCTATATTGCCATTTACCTAGTGTGGATAACCCCTTGGTCTACCAAAATGTTTCAGAAGCAAACACATTTTTGAGACGACTTGAAACAAACCGGTTGGTGTCCAGTCATCGACAAAATTTGTTTTGCATCGGCCCCACATCAGACCCGCTGAAACGTCAAGCGGAAATATTTTTGCTTCAAGTTTTTGTAGACAATATAAATATTTTTCAAAATGTTTTCTCCCCTGAAACATTTAGTAGACCACATGGTGAGCGCACCCAATCGCACGCACACTACTGCAATGTGCATTTTGTGCACGCACACAATCTCAAAGCGGCCGAAAACCGTGGTGCTCGATTCGAGTACCAGCTTTCCTAGTTGTCAGATTGGCAATCGAATACCGATGGTTTGGGTCTGTATACATCTTGGTTAGAGCACTAGAAATGAGCGCTTTAAAGTGAGAGAGAAATGTGCACTAGAAAATAAAAGAAAGAATAAAAAAGAATAAAAAATAAAGAAATGCTTTAAAGAAATGTGCACTAGAAAAGTTCAAATTTATGAAACGTGGATGGTACCCGAAATTCATATAACATTTCAGATACCAATCAAAATTGTTCGAGTGGAGATAAATTTCGGTTGTAATTGAATACGTTTAGTAATTATGTTCCGACCAAGGCTGTCGTTACCTATTTGATAGCCTTTATTTGTATTATTGATGAACCGACACGCGACATAATAATGTCCACCGATATTTGCATAATTCCGATTGCATATGTCCCATCGGTTTACTTACTTTAGCAATGCACCGTACGCGGTTAGCAACCGTGTGAACCGAAATCCACGCGAGGAGATTGATCACCGGGGCATTGGGCCCTTTCATGGGGACGATCACGCCACACTGCGTTAATATAAACGTATGTAAATTTTATTCCATTAATATTACACGAGAAACCGGATATCTAATTGCTTACAATTCATCACAAAAACAAAAATAAATCGTCGAGTAATAATATTCAGAAGTCCACACATTTATCCCTAGCGATTGTTGTATTCATAGTTGTCATGTATGCTAAAACGTAGCATGGATAGCGTACAACACAAATTAAAATTTTAACACATTATCGAACGTTTTCATTCAACTAGCGCATTGATGATAATATAATTAATGAAAGGATGTACCTTTAGAGTGCAATAATACTAGAGACTACAATAGGGCGATGCAACTATTCACTAATGGGAGTTAATTTTTCCCAGCTCTCTATTTGCCTAAATTTTAATATATACACGAGCTCCAACGCAATATGCGTCTAATAATCGTCATCATAACCATAATAATCGTCATCCTCGCCAGTATTCAGCATATCAGCAAGTGATTTATGTTCCGGTTCCGGCTCCGGTTCCGGCTCTCCATCAGCCTCATCATCGTAGTCTTCGATTCCATCTGTAAATAGAACCAACCAATTGTACCGGTTTTCGTTCATACCGAAACGAAGCACATAATGCCAAAGCCAATACCCATGCCAACGACACGCATTTACCTTGAGCGGCCTTTGGCTGGTCCTCCTTAGTTTTGGACGGTTCGTCCACTTCTTCACCAGCTCCCACTGATGCTACAACCGGTAGCGTGGCCTGCACTGTGTGCTTCCTTCTCGAGGACGATCCAAAGTTAGGCATCGGTTTGGAACTAACTACGACTGCATCGCCGCCCCCTGCAATGGAAGCAGTTTTGTCCAACTTCGGGCGCACCCTCGAGAGAATGTCGATATCGCAAGGATCCGGAATCGCGGCGGTAGAAACATCCGTCTTTGAATCTGTCGCCGCTATATCGTCGGTCAGCGTTTTCAGAATATCATAGTTTATTTTGCTAGATATTTTCTTCTCCTGCAATATCTTCTCGATTGCTTCACGCGCCGATGGCGATGGACCTATTAGCCTTTTCTTCGTCCGTCGCTTCTTCTTCTCTGGTTTGCCCTCCTCACGCTCCTTCGCAATCCGTTCCTCCTTCAACTTGAGCCCCTTCAGATATTCCTCGTTCAGCTTCTCCCACAGTATGTTCTTGGTGTTGGCCTCCTCTTCAGTCATGATGTACCCATTGATCTCGTCGTCATCCAAATCTTCCGTTTTCAATTCCCCGTCGCCTGTCAACTCTTCCTGTTTCTGGCAACGACCGTGGTCTCCCCCAACCAGATCGTTGCTCGCACACATCGCTTTCAAATCCGGCTTAATCCCTTCCGGAATGCACGGTTTGGCGTTCGCCGTCGTCTTACTAACATCTCCGCTCTCTTCGCCAGCGTCGCCCAAACACTCGCTGATAACGTCGATTGTGGACTCCTCGATGAACTGATTCGTCTCCTGCCGCTCGTCGTAATCCAGTTTCGCTAGCTTGCGCTTCCTGCCACTGCGATTGCTCATCTCCCGGTCAAGGGCTGCGTCGATTTCGGCCTGCAGTTGATTGAACTCCGTCGTCTGATCCTCCAGCTTCTGCAGGCGCTCTTTGTCCTTCTTGCGGGCGGCCTTGAACGCCGGCGGGTCCTGTTCCGCCTCGAGATCGACCGCCATAAACTCGTCCACCGTTAGAGCGCTGCTGGGCGTCTCACCAAACTCGAACAGACGCTTGCGCAGGGTGGACTCGTGGATTTTCACGATTCGCACGACGTCGTTCGGCGTTCGGCTGAAATCATGCATCCGGGCCGCGAGCAGTAGGGCGGCCCCGCACAGCCCCGAGGGGCGCCTTCCGGAGTGAATGGAATCCTTTTTCATCCGCTGCACCAACCTTTGGGCTGTCATTGACACTTCATGAGTTTTCTCGTTAAATTCCAGCTTGTTCGCGTAGCGCATGATGTAAATGCAAGGATCTGTAACATTGGGAAAAATTGGTATTGTACTTAAAGTAGATCGCATGGTAAATGTTTGATTCAGTTGCCATTCGGTTGCACAAACAAATCTATGATTTAAAAATTTAGTAGCTCATAGTGTTATTTGAACCTTAAAATAGCTAATTATAATAATCTTCTCACAATTAGGGTTGATATCAGTGAAATATTTTTCGGAACTCAAGAATCTGTTGCCACAAAAAAAAACATGTTGTAAGAATGAGGGGAGCGGGTGAGGAGAGTTTATTCCACCGATTATTTTCGCTAACACTTTTGAAGGCCATTCATATAAACATAACCTAAATCCTCACAAGGAACGGAAACCCACGATTACCGGACGACATAATAAAAATGAAACACATACTTACAGTAAGTTAATTTAAAATAAAGTGGAGTCGGCAATAAAATGTGATAAACCATGGTAGTTGTGGAACTAAATTGCTACTACATCCGAACCGGTTACATCACAGCAATGAATAAGAAAATTGATGAAAATGGAAAAAAAGTGTTGTTTTATGAACGAGGAACGAAATTTTATATGAAATAGAATATATCTATCCGATGCAGTGCCAATAAAATATATTTTTATATCTTCGCAACAACAACAAAAAAAATGCTACAAAGCCCAGACATGCATGACTTACGTAAGAAAATGAGCAAAACTGTTCATCAAACAGTGGCCCAAAGCTAAACTAGTTAGAGAGGGGAAAGAAAGTAAAATTAAGCGCTAGCTTCTTCCCACAGACGCAACCTACAAGGGGTAGGAAGAAGCCCAACTATCGTGCAGCGAACGTGGAAATGCACAACCAGTTCCCGTGAGACGATGCAGTTTACCGTAGCAGTAAAACTAGTTCCTACTTTCAGCCCACACGACCTATCCAGGCAAAGTGTGTGGATTTGGTCAGGTCTGTCAGCCCGCTTGGTTCCGCCGATGGTGCCGGTGAGGGGAAAATGAAAAAGAAGTACGAATATGCGGTGCTCCGCAAATCAAGTGGATTTCTTTTCGTATCATCATTGTTTAACAAAATTTGTACGATACATCTTCTTATAGTTTCACGTTGGAAATTCTACTGGTATGCTAATGCTAATGTTAGCAAAACAAAAATTTGTTCATCGATAGTTGCAACATTATCGAAGTTTTCTACGAGAGCCATATGGCATCTGCATCCGACGCGGTTCGTTTCATCGGAATACTAATGGACACACACAAGTTTGCGAAACCAGCAGGTCGGCTACGGTTAGAAACCGAATTATTAATCCAGCCTTCAGGGAGGGTCAATATAAATATATGACACGAAAAAAAAACTAGAAACCATTCTCTACCAGCCGGTGGAAAATCGTTCGTCCAATCGAAACGACCTAGGCGACAGAGATGCCACGTTGAAATAGCTTAACGTACCAGCTTAAGTTGAATTTTCTCCGCAGAGTGCAACAACACGCCCGACGACCGAGGCTCGAATCGATCACCCAAAACACTTGATAAACATCAGCAACACATTACAATACTTTTCCACACCTAACCTTCAATGTGGAGTGAACATGAAAGCACAAAACGCACATGCAATTTAATGCAATCCGTTGCAACACCAAGCTGCCCCGCGTATGTACCGCCGTCTCATCATCTTCGTCGTCGCCGCGGAATGATCAAGCACGCTTCACGATACTATTGCGACCGACCGGTGGGGAAAACAAAGCACTGCACATATGCGACATTCACAGCGAAAAGCAATACTCCACCATCGAAGCAACCACCGCCGTACGACAGCTTGCGCCGGGGAGTAGGAGTCGGCGCGCAAGTCTCCGACGAACCAGCGAACGAGCGAACGAGCACGCGCTGTGTGTTCGTTTGTGTGTGAGGCCCCCTTTCGGGTAGGGGGATGCAAAACCCAGCCGAAAAGCGCCGGCTCTTGTTGCTAATCGTCTGGCGCCGAAGCCACAGCGGACTCAGTCCTGTTTCACCGTCCATTCCAAGCGAACGCGCGTGGTCGGCGCTCGGCGCAGAAGAACGCAGCCCATCGAACGGATCTGAGAATAAAGTACCCTCCCATCGCAGCATCCCTCGGGCGAGTTTTGGGCGGTAAGTAACCGATTGTGGTGCAAACAGCTAGTGACGGAATTTGGCTCGCATTGTTTGTGGTGTGAAAGCAACGGGAGTTTGGTTCAGTTTTAGCCAAACAACGATGGCATTTTAAACATTTTAAGGCCCCCTTAGTTCTGGTCCTAGTCGTTCGTTCTTCTGCTCCTTTCGCGCAAATACTCTCTGTAAAAAAACAAACAACACCTCCTTCGACCTAGTGTAGTTCGAGCAGCATTGGCTCACCCGAAAACGGAAGCAACGAGACGCTCTCGTAAACCCAAGCAAAAGACACCCGCCGACTCCTCGCCGGGCGGCGTTGGTATGCAGGCAGACCTTCAAAAAGGCGACGCGAACCAAATGGCGTAGCAAAACCGAAGAAGAGAAAAAACGCCACGGACGACAACGGGCGAAGAAAAATTAAAAAAGCAACAAGCCGCTGACCGTGAAATAAAAAGGCAGGAGCCGAAAAAAGGCCCACACCACCGGCGGATCCGAAAAAGTGGTCAAGTGTGACCCCTCCGCCGAAATGGGGATGGGTATCGTAGACGTTCGACGTAGTGGGGTGGGGGTGATGCGAGGACGTCGACTGGTTTTTTCGTCGCTACCGAAGCATCACTCATCTTGCCCTCCGTGCGCGGATAAGCTCGAGTCGGTGATCGGTCCGCGAGATCGATCGCGATTTCAACCACAACCGTTCCGAACGGATGCGTGGGCTGATCAGCTGCACTGTGAGAAATGTTTAGGAGGAAATGCCAAAAACCCACTAATGCAAACCCAAACACGAGTGAATTTGTCGCAGCGCAGAAGCATTGACCGCGAGCGATCGCTGACGCGTGACGCTGGCCATCCCACGTCACTTGGGCCAGTTTGGCTCCGCTGCTCTCGGTAGTTGAAGTGGACCAACGGCACAGTGGTTGTGGCTTCGTTCTATGGCAGTTCTTATTTCGTTAAGCGACAGAATTATTTTTATCGCACACGTATCTATGTCACTGGTATTGACAGAAAGGCCTGCAAGGTAGAATTGGTGTCAGTTCGCCGAGAGTAGGTACAGCAAACCGGTAAACGGGGGCGTGCTTCGAGGCGATTCTACAAATTGCGCCGCGCGACGCGATTAGCGACAAGTTCTGAGTCTCGAACCTCAGGCCTGCCTCAGGCATTGCTCTCGTTTTGCAGCGACGGCGAGCGTACCGGTGACACTGTTCTGGCGGACGGTGGAATGGGGCTAAGGAGAATCGGTTTCGTTCACACTCCATACTTTCTAGAAGGCCAACTGTACACTCGCGTCTCGCCCAACGACCAGTTGAATAGTTTATTACCAAAAGATTTTTCTAAAAGATTCGTATGTTTAGCAATTTCATTCAATAAGAATATTTTAATCGCTGAAGCAATTCCTTGTGGGTTCCATTTTCACTATCTATGGCACTCGTTGGGGTGCGTGAGATACGATCGTGGATATCGACTTTTATATAAAAAGTTATTTAACCACTTCTAATACATTCTTTCAACTGTCTTTTCGATAACGGAACTTTTAACCCTCTTGCTCGAATTCCATTTGTACATGGCGCAAGCATTCCGCCGAGCGCGGCTGCCGTCCCAAACAAAGAACTTCAACAAGCGACGAACCCACCGTCCAAAAAAAGTCTCCTCTCGTGCGTGCGCTCTTCAGCGAGCCGAACCAGTACAACGGTACCGTGGACACTGTTGTGGTTGCTGAAGCAAGAATTAAATTCCACTCAATAATACCCACCATAAACAGTGTGGACAGACGGAGGCAAGGAGACCTTCAGACGGTGTTTTTTTTTTCACCTCAACTCTTGTCGTTCGTGCCATGCGCACAGTTCGAGCGATTTTACCAAATCGTCCTTCGGCCGTAAGGAGGCGGTTGGGTTGCTTTTTTTTCGTTTTCCTTCGCTCTGACTGCAGAGCCCCACGGGTTCATTTAGTTTTTTTCAGTTTATTTTTTGCCTCGTGTGTTCGTAAACATAATTTTCGGCTTGCGGGTAACTGACCACCTTGAGATCGGAATGCCGGCCGAGCTCTGGCGGTGATGCTTACGGGCACAGCCTTGCCACGAGCAGTTGCCAAGTCAAAGTCAAACACGGGACAGAAAAGGTCAAACGGTAGTAGTGACAACGGGTTTGGATTGTAATACGAGCGCACTCTATTAACCCGAAGGCGTTTCGTGTGTTTGTCGTCGCCCCGTCAAGTGCATACAGTGGTACTGTTATTTCGAACAAATGAAAAAGAATCCTGTTTGCTTCCAAACACAGCATCATTTGATCAACAGTTTAAAGACCGGTTGTGTTAGTTCAAAGGAGAAACGAACAGTGATTCACCACTAAAGCTTCCACATCGAAATTGCATGCTCAATGTCGGTACATCAACATTTTAATCAATTTTGTTTATGACCTTTATTTTGTATGTCTGAAAATTCTACACAGTTGTATCAGTGTTTGTGGAGTTAAGACTCTTGGTATATAAAATTCTCCACAAGAATCAAAACTGGTAAACAATTGCCGTTTGGAGAAGTTTCAACTGAAAAAGAACAGACAAAAAAGTGAAAACTAAAACGATAGTGAAAACTAAATACGATTTAATTTTTTTCGTGTTTAGTAACAGTTTTTTTTAACTTAAACAGAATTAACTTCATTAACAGAAGCGCACGTGAGATCCACATACAAAATAGAAGAAAAGAAGCGTAACACTCAATTCAGGCGTAGCGCGTTCTACTTTTAATCCATAACAGACTATTATGTTGCAAATGGATCAAACCGACCTTTCCCCGCAATCGAACTGGTAAGGCTGGCCTTACGCTGTATATCAAACATGCAGCTAAATCGCGTATTCATATTTTTCATAATCATCTGCCCGAACACTCGCCCCAACTGAAGCGGAAAGGTTTTTTCCGCGAGTCAAACGTCACGAAACGTGCGGCTGCTGAATTCTTATTTTACATTGCACCGAGTGGTGGCACACGCTCGGGTAGTGATGCTAGTAGAAAATGGGAAGGAGGTGTGTGGCAGCAGTCTTACGCAATCGGTTTCCGTGCTGATGCACTTCAACTGCGACCGCAAACTCACGCACCGCGAGGACGGGAGGAAGACTGTGCCTCCCGATCGAGTAACACACACGATCATCCCTTATGGCCATGCACGTAAGCCCTAGCCAAACAAAGTGGGGCGGCCCACTTGCCACATTTAATGCAAGTGCGTACGCAAAGCACACACTCCCATCACAATGGGGCGTGCACGAGAAGACGCGATGTCATTTCTCGTGCAGTCCGCCACCTGTTACACGCGCGCGCTCATTTTCCCGTCCCGTTTTTACCTCGCCCCGAGTGTCAGCGTTAAACAAAAAAAAAAATCGTTGCTACAATACCCCACACCAGAAAAAGGACCACCAATTTGGTGGCCAATCAATTGTGGGGGTCCGTGCATTGCGGGACAATTTGTCTCAACGGTGTTAGAAGCGGGGGCAGCGCGGAGGAGGAGAGAAAAAAAGTGAAACCAAACTGAGCAAACGATGCAACCAGGCCGCCACTCCCGGCGGTTCGGTTTTTTTTTCTCATTTCCTCACGAGATCGCCTTCAGGGGAAACGCGGGAAACGAGAACAACGCCCGCTTGATGCAGTCGAATCAAAAAATGGTACGGCACCCTCTGCACCGAACGACATCTACTCAAGCGCGATGCAGTAGGTATTAGAGGCGCGAGTTATGCAACGGACAACGAATATATATGTTTGCAATTGTCGTCAGGTCGTTCGGGCGCGTTGCATAACAACGAAGTTGCGGTGTTAGTTGCGAGCATTAAATGAAACTTATGCTCCCCTCCCCGGTACGGCAACGATCGCGTTTAATCGAACCGTTCACCAAAGCGCCCCATTAATCTTCCTCACAACATCCACACACACACACACATTTTTTTTTATTCGGTCCATTCTGGTTTTTAGTGGCACGTTTGCAACCGGTTTTTGCTTCTGGAAGCTACTTCGGCCGCCTCGCTGTCCGTTTGTCGTGCAGAGATTAAAGCATCCGGAAGTAGGAAGTGTCGTGCGAGTTATTGCACCAACACACACAAGTACGATGCATGATGATAAGTTGTTTGAACGACCATGAACTTAACGAGGTACAAGAAATAGTAGGAAGATGGTTCAGCTCAGATATTGAAAGTGGTTTTAGGGCGACAGCGTCCATTACTACTGTTTCTTTTTTTTGTTGGTTTATTATTATTATTATTATTTTTTTTTTTTTAATTAAAATGTCTGCCATATAGGTTTAACAAGTACAGTAACTTAACTCCGTTCCATTCCGTTCCGTTCCTTTCTGTTGACTAATGGATTTGCCTTAGGCAAATCAAACAATGGAACATAAAACGGAGTTAAAAAATGTAGTTACTTTGTTTGTGTTGTGGATGTGTTTTCAGACCACCATGAAAAAAATAAATAAATCCCAAACTGCAGCAAACTTGTGATAAGAGCGGGCTACTAAGAAAATTCGCTGCCGTATCTCCGTTCTGCGATCTGTTCGAGAACGCGTTCGCCTTTTACGCCACACAGTCCGCTAACAAAGCGGACGTAATTTTAACACATCAAACCCCATATCGCCCCCTTATCGGATAAGGCGCTTTTGCCGCATCCAGTAGAAGGTTCGCTTTTTCGTTCGCGTATCGCTCGGACAGAGGTCAACAAGCTGGAACTCGAGCCGTCTACTTAACGCCCTTAACATAATGCAAGCGTTCTAAGCGCAAACACACGAAAAAAAACCCAATGTATTGTTGTGTCGCGCACGGTCACTTCGGTACGGCCCGCTTCAACCGCCAGCAGTGCCATCCGCCGATCCCGGCTTCCCCATTCGAGTTTTATCAATCAACGTCGCTCGGAAGGAACTCCACTCAACCCATCAACAAATGCCGCGGTGTGTGTGTGTGTGCGTTTGTGTGTGTCTCCTTTTCCGTTGAAAACAGCACCCCCAGGAGACCAGCCACCAACGGCCTCCCACCCAGCCACCCCAACGTTAGGGCCAATTGATTATTAGCAATCGTTTAGTGTGGCTCAAGTGCACCACTTTCCCCAGTTTCCTCGCGATCAGCAGGACACCGCAGGACGAAGGAGGCGGAAATCAACACCGCCCCTTGCCACGTACGGCAGCACCACCCCCCCCTGCCGCTATGAAACCAGGTCAAATTGAGCTCCATTAGCGGCCGAGTTGGTCCCGCAGTTTGTTGAGGCGGGCGTCCATTACTTATTCATTGTCAGCTTTCAAATTCAGCCGCGGTTACAGGTGGCGGCGGGCGGGGGCGGTCCGGTCAGGGCGTAACTTCGTTGCGCGGTATTAACGGCAGCACACCGCTTGAGCGAGTTTACGACACGGGGCAGCGGCGCAGTGTCCCATCGGTCACAGCCGGCGACTGTCGCAGCAAAAGACAGAGGGACAAGACAGTGTCTCCATGCTCCTATTGCTTCCCTTCCTGCTGGTGTTGGTTCACAATACGGCGGTTTGTTTTACTGCGTGTCCCTGTGCAGGTGCATTCCGGGAACATCGGTCGGTGCCAGTGTGTCAAGTGCGCGGCGCCAAAAACGGGGTCAATGTAATCGGTAATCGCTGTCGTTGCTCCCCCCAATCGCCACAGCCGGGACGATCGAGAGTTTACAATTTTGTTACCGTCAACCGTGGTCCTATCGCATTAACAACGTCTGTTTCTTTCTCCCTCTCTCTCTCCTTCTTTCCAGACTTTAATCCTTCCATTCCGCGGCGCACGACGGCGAGCCAACGAAGTAGTGGTGCATGTGCATAAGAAGGCGCAGTCGCGGTTTGTTGTTGTAAGGTTCCGCTGATCTGGATAGTGTTAGCGTCCAGTGGCGCTTGCGGGACGTGCCCTCAAGCAAGACAGGCGTGTGGGGCGACGTGTCATGTGTGCACGCTGCACCCGAGAAGAGTGACCGATAAGCGAATGTGTGTGCGTAAGAGTGTGGCCGGTACTACCGATAGCCGAACAGTCGATGTACAAAGCAAAGGGCGCTGCATAGTGGCCAATCGTGTGGGAGAGTAACTATAAATTCCGTTCTCATCGCTGACACCGCGTGGTGCGCCTCGATACATGGTGTGGGTAAATGCACCCGTTTTCGCTTCGGTGTGTGCATCTGCCTATATAGCCGCTCAAGCAGCGAAAGGCCAGCTCCGTCCTTTGACACGTGAACTTGTCGTGGGCGAGTGAACGAGAGGGTGGGCCGCGCCGATATTGCACTTCCGAGCAGCGCACCACCATGGTGGACGCGGTTGCAGCAGTCCCGAACGAGTCACTAGCCGATCAGCTCGGTCGCCAGGTGCTGCACTGGATCGTGGGCTACTCGACCGCCTGGTACGCGACACTCAGCCACTGCGATCTGGTCGACAACCTCAAGAAAGTGGACTCTGGTGCGAAAATTCTGCTCCAGGGGCTCGGCGTCAAAACCAGCGACAACGACGACGACAACGACGAGGAGGACGAGGGCGAAGACGACGCGGAGCAAGCCGTGCTGCGTCTAATCGACGGACAACAGCGGGATCGAGCGGAAGGAAACGTCCGACAGCAGCGCGTAGGTGTTGGCCCGGTGCGGCGTCGTCGCAAGATTCGCCGGGCGGCTGCCCGTGGTTACATCAATCGATACGATCCGCTGGTCGAGTACGGTGAACGAAACTACGAGAATTTAATGCTGGTGGATCTCATGGAGAACTGCGACGGGGGCATTCCTGGTAAGCACATTCGATACGTCCCCTTTTTTCTCCGCCCTTTTCCGCTTCCCTGTACTATCTTACCCGTCAGGTAAGATGGTTAATTATGGTTCAGAGTTTCATCGACCGGAACTTATTGGAAATCGATGGCGAACGCGGTAATTCTGCTCGTTATGCTACAATCCAAAGAATCCTGCAAAATGTTGCATTTGAGAAAATATTTTCTTTTGCACACAAATAAGCAAGACATATTTCTAATGTGTGGCCAAAGTGGCCAAATTAAACTACTCCTTTTAAGGATACAATCAAACATTCTTTTGCAGGCAGTCCAGGCAACACTATACCACTTCGTTATTTGCTCTGCAATTAAGTGAAAAAGTTAGTTGGATGAACTAAAGCATTAAGCATTTGTAGAACAGAAAATACGGATTAGATGGTCTCACCACATCTAGTCTCGGAAATATCGCAACACAGGGCCAGAATGGTTGTCTGATTGCGGGCGCCAATGATTAGTTTCCGATGCGAAGTGAGTCAGTTTGCATTCCCCCCGGAAAAAGCATGTAACGAGCATTGCATTGAACACGGGCCGCCTAATGAACAATTTGAAAACTAATCCACGGATCGATCAATGATAGTTCATGCATTGCATTTGTTTGAATAATCTTCTGCTGTTTGACTTCTACAATATATAACACACATGATTATACGTTTGTTCGTATCAACCATGGATGTGGAATTCATTTGATAAGCTTCTTATTTATAATTAATGAAACACTGTATAAAAAATTGTCACAAACACGTGAGAAATATAGAAAAGTGCATACTATAACGCCAGGCGACATTGAACGGTCCGCGGCCATACATTATTCATCATGGCGCGAACCAATGCCATACCATATCGTTGCGAAAGGTCAAGGCAATGTTCCAGTTTCGACCCTGCTTTTGTTCGTTTTTTCGTATTTTACCGCTAATTCGGCAAAGTGTCCGAGCAAATCAAGGGAACGAGTTCTTCTGACCGGCAATCATATACGGTCCATTCAGACTCCGCCGTACATGTGCAGCCTAGACAAAACACAGCATGTGCAGAATGAAAAAAGGAAATTACCATCTCGCGAAAAAAGCTGTTTCAAATGCTAAAGCTTCAGAAAACAGTGACACGAAAAAAATAGCATAAAAAACTCGATGAAATTATGCCAGCTGCCGTATGTCTGGTGCCACGAATGATAATCAAAACAGAAAACAAAACAGAAGAGATAAACAGATCATCAATTCTCTCACTGTACACATGGCGCCTGCCCAAGGAACGAAATATGAGTTACAGTAACCCAAAATTAGACGGTTCTCAGCCAGGGTCAAAGCTATTAGATTTGGTGCGTTTTCAAGCATCATTTGGCCAAACAAAATCAGTGAAAGTCTGTCAAAAACATGTTTTTCTCCCAGTTTCTGCCCCCTGGAGTCAATCGCATTCGCGCTGACACTTCATCGACTTGCCTTTTCCTCCATGTGTCGATCAACCGTAGTTCTACGTTGCAGGTCGCAAATTCGTTGCCCGCCTGGCGGCAGTGCGATGACATTGCGGCGACGCAAACCCTACACATTACACAACAAACACTAAACAGAAGCGAGGTATAGGTAGAAGTCGAGGAACTATGGACTATGGACTAGGGATGTTACAGTGACAACGATTTTCACCTGGCTCCGTACACAATTTGAAATTCGTGATTTCGGCAAGGGATAGATCGATTTTTTTCCTCGCGCAGGCCGTGTAGGGTCGAACGAGCTCAATACAAACACCCTAACGTAACAGCTACGACCCTGGCTCAGAACTCATTCCGTTTGAGTGACTGTTGCTTGGGTTTAATGGGAATGCGCGATGTCACAAACCATTTATAACAGCTCTGCTTGTTTACATTTAAAGCAAGCGCTGAAAACTATCAGACGATTGTTTTGAAAATTATTTGGTCCATTTTTCTCGATTTGAATGGTTGAAATACCGTTTTATTTCTTATTGAATTCCCCCATTCGTACCAATTATCCAAAAAATCAATGTAATTCCCTCAGCGACGCGTGTGTAAACAAATGAAAGCTCACGCACACACCCACGACCACCCTTCAGAGCGGTCAAATGATTCTCCAGCCAATCTCGTAGCAGGCGTCGCAGTTACTCTCGTCCTATCTAGCTATCTCCATCTCGCTTATTTTGTTCTCGCTCTCTGTACTCCAAAACCGATGACATTCATCGTCCCCGGAGCTGGTGGCTGGCAGTGCCAGTTTTTTCACCAAGAAATCGAGAAAACTAAGATGGCTGTCTGATGTGCACTGTGCACTGAGGTGTATTTTGTACCGCATGTGATGGTCGTGTGGTTCTAGTGCAACTCCCTATCCACATCACGCGTCCTGTAACATGGTGTAGCTGCAGAATCCCTCTGTTTGTGTGGGGTCTTGAATTTATCGAGGATCCTTTGGGGAACACTCGAGGTAGCAGAGAAGCAGTCTAAAGCAGTGCGAACAAGTGCAAAAATTGTCCAGCCTCGACGCAAGCGAAATCATTGGACCTACGTTTCACCGGGATCGGTTTAACATACAGCGAAGCACTTATTGTTACACGCTTATCGCGAAACGAAACAAAAATTAACAGCACAAACATACTGTTGAAGAGAAATCAGCCCAATACCACACTGTGGAGACTATGTCCCATCTGTACGCAAAAATTTCTCAACGTCCAATGAAGCGAAATGAGGAGCAAATATTTTCCGTCTTTCCGTACCACAACAGTAAGCGAATTTTCTATATGTTTAGTGTGTGTGCTATTTGTTTTGATAAAAACAAATGCGGAAGGAAGAGGGAGGAGAGCGATGGTCGAAAATAACGTGTGGTGAAAAATAAATTATAGGACTGAAAACTGAAACTGCTGAAAAGCGGAAGGCGGAGCGGGAGGAATATTGATTGCAAGCCCTACCGCTCAACACCCTAGAACGCAAGCCAACAGAGCACTTTGCGCGTGTGTTGTGGATGTGTTTGATTCAGTATTCCTCTTCTCACACTGCTGGTTTATGCTAATCGCAGCCAGCGGTGCATTGTGACGTCATCATCATCACGAAGGTGGTGTGGTGGGCTAGAATGCGCAAAAAAGGGCTAACGTCGTTCTAGCGCGCCATCATCCGCCTCGCACAGAGGCAGACAGACATACACAGCACAGTACTACCTTCGATATTTTCTTCTCCCCATTCGCTCGGAACACCCTCCCTTCCTCTTGATGGTTGGAAGAAAAACGAATGAAACAAAAACAGCATAATGGTACCGTACTAAATGAAGTGCCTGTTTTATATTTCACCTCGTTGCAGTTGAGATGTTCAATGTGTTGGCCCCGTTCCATCAGAACAGTGCTGGTGCCGGTGGAGCTGCTGGTGCCGCGGCCACTGCAGGCAGCCAGAACGTGCGGCTAGAGAACATGCAGGTGACGCAACCGTGCAGTGCACCATCCTCGCCGACGATCGCCTCGCCCGGTGCACTCAGTTCCACCTCGTTTTGTCTCGCGAACGGCGGCGGCATCGGTGGTGGAAGCGGCGGAGGCGGTATCGGCAGCAACAGCGTCATCACAAGCACGACCGCCACAGATACGGCCGATCCGAACTGGCAGGCAAACAAATCGACCGTACGCGAACGCAATGCCGCCATGTTCAACAACGATCTGATGGCCGACATCCGGTTCATCGTTGGTTCCGACGGTAAGCTAGACAGTCAAGGAATTTGATTACATAATCACCACCCCATCAACGTTGCCAACTTGTCCCTATTCTTGCCCTTTTTTGACAATGATTTTTGGATTTTCTTTCAGAACAAGTCCAAACGATTCCGGCCCACAAGTACGTACTAGCGACGGGAAGTTCCGTTTTCTACGCCATGTTCTACGGTGGGTTGGCTGAAAACAAGCAGGAAATTAAGGTACCAGATGTGGAACCGGGTGCATTTCTAACGCTACTGAAGTAAGATCCACATTTTCAAAAGGACGCGCCAAAGGGATCATTTAATTAATTCGCAACCTCCCCTCCTAAGATATTTGTACTGTGATGAAATTCAACTCGAAGCGGACAACGTGCTGGCGACGCTGTACGTCGCGAAGAAGTACATCGTGCCCCATCTGGCACGGGCGTGCGTTAACTATCTGGAAACAAGTCTCACCGCGAAGAACGCCTGTCTGCTGCTCAGTCAATCGCGGTTGTTCGAGGAACCGGACCTAATGCAGCGTTGCTGGGAGGTGATCGACGCACAGGTATGTCGTGATAGTACTATCACCACCACTACCACTACCACCACAACTACCAAACCCACCATTAGTACTAGTAGTAGTAGTAGAAACCGTAGTAACAGTAGTAGCGGTAGCTTCTTGCGCCCCGTAGATAGGAACAATGTTGCACACCCGGCGACCATTCGTGGCTGCTCCATTGGCAGCAACAGCATGCCATCTTCGCCGACTAACAACAATGGTTGCACCGTTGATTCGCCGGACGATGAACAAAGTTCCGGCTGCTCGACGTCTGCCTCGACGGCGATGTCCACTAGCAGTAGTGGAACAGTCGCCCTTAATTTTACCGTGGTTCCACTCGCAGCCGCGCATGTTGATGGTAGGGACTCCTCGGAGTTGCTTGGTGAATCGTTGCATTAAATGGGTTGCGAATGCATGTGCATGATGGAAACTAATCACGCTAGCGAAGCTAGTAGGTAAAAAAAAAACATAGAACAGGTGCTTTTCGTGTCCGACTCGTGTCTATTCCATTCCCTGGCCGTGGCAAAATCGCATAGCAACCCGCCTCTTTGATGAGCATTCGTGCTTAGTATTTGTTGCGCCTATCGTGCTCCTATAATTCTTTCCTTTCCCTCAAGTATCCTTCGATCGCAACGTGATTTAAATGTAAATGTAAATGTACGATGGCTGTCGCGCTTTTGATAAGCCATAAGCCTATGGAAAAAGTGACCCAAACTGCCCAATAGGGGAAAAATAGATCTGAAATCGTATTTCGCTCCTTTCCATAGCTGCTTCTCATAGATTAAAAAGATTTTAGCGTAGATTGTTTGTTTAGTATAGATCGTAACTGAATGTTACCGACGAGTAACACTTTTCATCGTGTATGTGTTTCATGAAATGAGCGCAATACGTTCCACATAAAAGAAAACTCAAGAAACATGAAGTTTCCTACCATGAATCATTTTGGTTTGGTATATTATGTGACAAATTCGTGGTTTTCATATGTTTCCCAACTAACAATACGGTTCAAAATAGCTTAGCTTGTTAGTACTTTTTCTGACCCGAACCGGTGTCCAATTGAACGGAAATTACGCTACTAGATGTAGACCTTCTGCGTCACTTCGGCAGCCCCTAATTTTAATTTTCCATTAGGTGCTTATTAAGAGATACTCTAGAACATTTCGAAAACTGCAATATTTTATGTTCAAATACTATAGATTTTTATCATTTGATGCGATGTAATAGGTTACAGATAGCGAGCATAGGGCTTTTTCTATCCATTCCATCACCGAATTTTTAGCATTCGAATCGAAGGAATTGAAAAGTATCGTCACTGAATGTTTTTTCGCTATTATTTCCTTTATGAATTTTTTATCGGTGTCGTCTCTTGATGTCTCTTAAGTTGTCCGAATTTTCTGATATCTTGTGGCCTGTGTGTACGTGGTGTGTGAAAGTATCCGTATGTCTGCGTTTACTTTGATAAGTGTATATCAAAACCAATGTTGTAACATATCAATTTAGCGAGTGCAGGAGCTAAAAGAATTCGAAACAGTGCTAACAAGAGATGTGTAGGCAACGACATAAACGGATTTAAAAGGATTGACCCAGTCGAAAGGACAAAATAGCTAGAAAATTGCACAGAGGTCTCAATAAAAAGAAGAACCATACATTTATCCTGACACCAGGAACACCAGGGATATAACAACCTCTCATATGTAGCTTATACTAAGGCTATTATTCGAATTTGTGAATGTGTATGGAATTGTCGTCGTTGTTGCCCTCGCTAGGATCTAATGTGGAAAGGAGCAGAGTAGATCAGAGCACAGTATGTATCGATATTCTTATCGTAGGTTTTCTACTCGAAGAAGCAGAATGAAAATGAATCGATTGAAAAACAAATACAAAAATATTGCAGTTTTAATTATCCTTAGTTTGTAAATTTCCTTCCATCCATCATCTCATATTATTCTACGTTGTGCATAAGTCCTTTGGAGCCACTAGGGGCTTTGGTGTCCCTGTGCCCTAATAGCTGTCTCTGAGACACCTTTTCCTTTGGGTCTGAGTATGTCACAGTAAAACGGAGGACTCCTCAGCATCATAACAATCTGCCTCTAAGCTTCACCCCCTGAAGACCCCTTTCGCAACTCCAACGGTTTCCTATTCTTCTCCATTCTCACTCCGCAGGCGGAAATGGCCATCAAGTCGGAAGGTTTCGCCGACATCGATCTGAAGACTTTTGAAACGATCCTCGCGCGCGAAACGCTCAACTGCAAAGAGATTCACCTGTTCGAAGCGGCCCTGAGCTGGGCGCACGGTGCGTGCACCAAGATGGACGTTGAGCCAACGTCTGCCAACAAACGGCAGCTGCTCGGCCAAGCCCTGTATCTGATCCGCATCCCTACGATGACACTCGAGGAGTTCGCCAACCGGGTCGCACAGCTGGGCATCCTAACCAACCAAGAGACAATCGACATTTTCCTCAACTTCACCGCCAAAAACAAACCGAAACTGACGTTCCCGGTAAAGGCACGGGCAGGGCTGAAGACACAGGTGTGCCACCGGTTCGCCTCTTGCGCCTACCGCAGCAACCAGTGGCGATACCGCGGACGCTGCGATTCAATACAATTTTCCGTGGACAAGCGCATCTTCATTGTCGGTTTCGGTCTGTACGGCTCGTCAACTGGAGCAGCCGATTACGACGTGAAGATCGAGCTGAAACGGCTTGGCCGAGTTCTGGCGGAAAACAGCACCAAGTTCTTTTCGGACGGTTCGAGCAACACGTTTCAGGTGTTCTTCGAAACACCGATACAGATCGAGCCAGAGTGTTTCTACACAGCTTCGGTCGTGCTGGACGGTACCGAGCTGAGTTTTTTCGGCCAGGAGGGCATGAGCGAGGTGAGCGTGGGCACGGTCACGTTTCAGTTCCAGTGCTCTTCCGAAAGCACAAACGGGACGGGCGTGCAGGGTGGACAAATACCGGAGCTTATCTTCTACGGTCCGATGGGAATTAGTCACCAGAACAACAACATAAGCGCGAGTGCCAGCAACAATACGATCAACAATAATCACACCACCAGCGGTGGTCATACGCCGGGAGGCAATGCTAGTGGCAACAATAACCACACAAAGGTCGGTAGTAACAGTTCCGGAGCTATTGGCAGCAATAATACACCATCCACGACGTCCCACGGAGGACTGCTGTTGATGGGAGTGGGCAGTTCCTCGGTCAACGCCACAACCGGTTCTTCAAACGCCGGCTCATTTGGGAACGGTGGCGATGGCGACAATGGAACTAATGCTTCCAACGGTACTGCCAGCCAGTCAAGCTGGCTTCAACCAATACCAACCGGGGCTGGCGCTGGCCAGCTTTTGATAAACAACAGCGACCCGTCGGCCTGAGCAAAAACAAAATGTAAGGAATGTCATTGAAAGTTGGGAGTTGGGACGATGATTATTTCTTGATCCTATCGATGGAAAAAGAAGTTACTGTGCCGCAAAAAATTCCTATTTTTTTTTTATCAGTGCCCTTGCGTAGATTCGAAGCGATATGCACATACCACGCGCAACGGTGCAACGTTATCAAGTTTACTTCTTTCCAATCTGCTTTAGGCAGTTCAAAATCGTTTATTAGATGTGTTTTATTCAAGTAGCGATTATTTTGAGACAGTTAGTTCTAGTAGTGCTAGTCAAACATTGATTCATAGGAAAGAGAAGAGATTACTCTTATAATGTAATAGGAAAAACAGTTTTTGGCCTTTGAATTAAAAACAATAATTCCACTTTTTAATTAGTAGAGAAAAGTGTATTAGCATATAGATGACTTAATCTTATTTGGTAGGATGGAGTTGAACTTTTTGTTAGACGTTGGCAGTCCCGAAGAGAAACACGATATGTTATAATTTTGGTTTTTTTCTTGCGACTATTTAATCCAAACCCATTAAATCTACACCGCCTACGGTGCGGAAGTTTACACAAAAATAAATAAATTGCGTAGAAGAAAAGAGTAAATGCAGGATCCATTTCGCGAGTGCGATTGGGATTGAACAAGAGTGTGAAAAAGAAAACGGTTTCCTTTTTAGCATATAAGTGAACGACATGTGTTATGCGAGAAAGAGAGAGAGAGAGAGAGAGCGTGGTAAAGTTTAAGTTTAAGTGAATGCAACACAATTTAATCGGAACGTGAAAAAGAAAAACTTCCCATTAAAAAAGCAACTGATGCGCCGTAATGATGAAACTAGTTAAACCGAAAGTGCAAAAATCACAAATCTAAAACAATCTCGATGTTTAGATGAATATTCCGCAAAGTTCGAATTACTTACGGCCACAACTTATTTGAAGTTATCATTAAACATCAAATGATATCAGAGGTACAACTCTACTATGACGTAGTAGTATGTGGAACAGCAACATTTCTACATCTAAATATATTCAAGTTTGGTTTGCATATTTCGAAGAAAGTAAATAGAATTGCCCATTTTCGGTTGGAGCCCGCTTTTAGTTTCAATTTAGATGTACATGAAAAGGTTGCTCTTCAAGGATTGGGGGGTACATGTGTGTATAAGTTGGCCTTTAAGAGCCAGCCTCCTTATTTAATGTGAATGGGAAAAAACGGAATGAATTGCTTACTTGCCATGCTAGAACAGTTGTGGATATTATTAAAAAAAATTATATATATATATATATATATATATATTTGAAATTTAAAAAATTGCTAAATAAATTATTATAGATGCATATTAGAGTTTCCGCCCAATTCATATCTTAAAACATATTGAAGTAATACCGTCACGCATAATAAGTAAGAACGTGAATCGTGGTTTCTTCGGAATTCTTCGAGAAAAGAGTTATCCAATACGAGGCAAGATTTACTTTCTACTTTGCAATGAATAGAAATTGTACATGTTTGAAATTCGAACATGTTAGTTTGCTGTTCGAAATTGTGCAAAATTTTGTAATTGGCAAATGTAATTAAAGATCGTATTAAGGCGAAACAACATTTCAATATTTTTTCTTCTCCTTTGGCCTGCTCAAATCGGCATGGCCTGGTCGCGGGGAATGGGAAATACGTACAGTTACAGTACAGTTAAAGTACAGTTCGTTCGCAACGTAGTTCGCTACAGGCAGACTATCACCTACATTCTGTAACACAGAAAAAATCATTTTTACTCGCCAATTTGTGTGGCGCTTAAAAGGGTTTCTTTTAACAACCAATAAATACAACATTTGATTTTGGGTTAGTTCGAATTTCACCCCATTAGGTCGTGCAAGAATAGCGCCGATCTTCAACGATATTACTTGAGCTCTACTTAACCTATGAAGCAAACTTACCGATTGAAGGAATGTTGATGCAAAGCGACTGTGAAAGTTTCAGGTAGGTTCTGCCAAGCTCGTAACAACATATTTGTAGTACATCGCTTATATCGATCAGCAGATCTACAAGAAAACCATCATTACAGAAAAGATTCCATCGTTCACAGTTATTTCTAAACGTACGGGAAGTGCCCTCCGTCCGGCAAGTGATGTAAACGCAAGCAGCATAGATGTGAGTATTTCGACGACCTCGAGTTAAGTTTCGAATTAGGGCCATTTTAAAAAAGTTGCAAGCCGTCTCGATGCAATGGTTGTTCAGTCGTAACTGATTGCACAGATGCGTAATGCCGTGGCGAGCCTTCCGCAGTGTGACTTCACGCGATTCTGTTCCGGTGCCGACGTGAAACTTTCCATATGCCGTGGCACCACCTCGCGAATCGGACGCTACGAACTGCCCAACCGCACTGGACGCACCGTGTGCATTTTCTTCAAATTGAACCTCCGAAACAATAATGTTATCCTCCAGCACCGATCCACAATTCGTACACACGGCATCGCCACGGGCATTGTCCACCTCGATATCGGCACTCCCACAATTGTTACATTTTCGCCCGGATGACATCGTAGGAGCGTGTGCGGCCGGTGGAAAACTCTTGATACAGTTATACAGTTCAATCTTTGCACAGCACTAAATGCAACAATCTGCGTCTTCCTCTGTGGCTTGCCAAGCAGCTGAACATACAGCACGAACAGCCATAAAAATGGTTGCAAGATGGGAAAAAACAACGGCATTCGACAATCAACCAAAGTGTAAACAAATAACTGTCATCCTTGAAATTACACCTTCGAAAGGTCACTAATGTACAAGGTTTCCCATTTGGACTACAAATCCTACAAGTTTCCTTGTTCAACTTACCTAGGTTAGAAAAACTATCAAACAAAAAACATGCAAGTAGATAAATTGATCTTGCCCCATTCTAACCTTTTTCAATAGAATTTTCCGCGGCGAAGAACTAAAGAATAATTAAAAACGCAAACACATTTCATTTTTCATCATTGCACAGCATTTCAAATCTCTTTCCGTAATAGTGTATTTTTTCATTCTTCTTTCTTTCTGCCGGTACATTTTCTATTTAGTTGTGTTTAAGGTTCACTCGCGTCTCCTACATTTCGCGTACATTTAATAACATCGAATACGTGGAAAATATGTTTCATCGATCAACTCAGATGTTCGCAGATGTAAGATAGAATATTTCATTAATGTACTTTCAATTTGAAAGAAGCAACCGTCCCTGGAGTAGAATGTGGACGACCGTATTTTACTTCATTATGTTATTATTATGGTGTCCTGAATTGCGTATTAAAATCGATTAAAAATGTCTTACGGGATCAAGCTGCTGATCGAAACGAAATTTAAATTTTGTTAAACGCGGCTATATCCACACTCTGCACAAAGTCCTCGATTTTTTCAATCTCCTCCTGCAACCAGTCGACAGAAATCTTATCATCCTCGATAACGCACGACATCTGCAACTTATGGATGCCGAAAGCCAGCGGCACCAGCTTGGCTGCACCGAGCAACAGCCCATCGGCGCTGATCTTTCGCACCTCCCGCTCCATCTGTTTCATATCGGTCTCGTCATCCCACGGTTTGATGTCGAGGATAACGTTAGACTTCGCAATCAATGCCGGCTTCTTGGACTTCTTGGCAGCATATTCAGCAAGACGCTTTTCGCGCAACTCGACGGCAGCCTTATCTTCTCCCTCGTCCTCTGAGCCGAACAGATCCACATCGTCATCCGCTTCATCATTCTTCGCCGGGACCGCTGGCTGCACCGGGGCGACTGCGACCGTCTTGGCACCGGCCGGTTTGCCACTTCCCGACTCGATCGACTTGACGCGCTCGTGTAAATCAATGACGAGATTGTTCAATCCGTCGATAATCGAGCGCAGCTTCTCGTTTTCCTTCTCCACCGAGGATAAACGATCCAGCAACTCTGCTCCGGGACTAGCTGCCAAAGCGGCAATACCATCCATCTGGAAGCGCGAAAATAAAACATTAAAAATGCTAGTAATCCGCAAACAAAACATTCATTGAACTAACACTTACCCGCTCAAGGGAATTTTTGATGTGTTGTCTGGCTTTCGAGATCTCCGAAGCTAAAGTGCACTGGGATGGAGCAGAGTTAATCTGGAATATATCAAGGTAAATCATGTTGGTATTCGATAATAATTTTAATGAAAAAAGCAAAAATAAAGTGCTGAAAAAAAACACTGAACGAGATTAAGTGCGCACTATATACCAAATTGAAACAATTCATTCCATGACCGAAAACCAATAAAACGGATCCGTGCAGAAACAGAGAAAAAGAAGTACATGTTTCCAAATAAAATACGTAAAAATACATTTAAATTATAATGAACACCACACGAAAAAAAAATAACAATGGTGCCTCTAGTATCATGAGTTAGGGGTTTTCTATGAAAAATTATATACAAAGTTACTAATCAAAACTACCGAACTGAGGGTCTGGCAACAGAACAGATTTGAAATAAAATAAGCAAAGCGAGACATAACCGAAGCACAACTGGGCATTCAAAAAGAACCAAAAATACAACCAACAAACTCGAGCAGACTTAAGAGGACACAAAGAACGTCCTCGGCTTGACCACCTTGTTCAATTCCTCCGTAATGTTATCGCATAGCTTATGAGCCAGGTTTTCCTTCTCCTTCTGGTTCTTGGCATTCTGCTGCTGCACCACCACGCTGTCTTGGTACTTGTTATCGTTGTTGCTCGCATCCAGTAGAGGGGGTGCCTCCTCCTGTGCTTTTGACTTCTTCGATTTCTTCGACTTCTTTTTACCGGGTTCCTTCTGCACCTCTGGTTCGGTGAGCGCAGGTTCCGGCTTGGGGGTTGGTTGCGAAGGAATCACCTCCACTAGAGGTGTAACTGCCGTTTTAACGGTGCTGTTGCTGATCAACTTTTCGGAAGTCTCTGTATCAGTTGGCGTGGTTTCTTTTTTGCCCTTGTTCTTCTTTTTCTTGTCTTTCTTCGATTTCGGTGCATCTGAGGCAGCCGGTGTCAATACAACCGGTGCGACATCAGTCTTTGCCGATTCCGATTGTTGCTGCGGTGACGTTGGTTGTTGAGTAGCAACGTCTTTTTTTGGTTGTTCTATTTTCGGTTCCGCTGTAACCGCTGCGCCATCATGCGGCTCCATTTCCTTCCCCGCCACGGAAAGCTTGCATACAACGGGGGTTAGTGTGATTATTGGAAATAGGATTCTATCGCTTCACAAGCGATGATGTTACCACACGGGCTTCCGGAACTAAATGGTTATCTGGGACATTGGGAGAAAACGCATTGCAAACAACTACTTTTCTTACCTTGGACAAGTACTCGTAATATTTTTTTTCGGCTGCCTCCATGGTGGGTTTCTCTGTCCAGACTTTTTCGTGTGCCAGTGCTGTAGTAGCCATTTTGCGCTCTTATATTAATAGTCTGCACGAGAAAGAAAACAAAAATAGCAAACGAGTTCCATTAAAAAGAAAAGAGGAAGGAAACACTAGTGGATCATCTTAACAGTAGCTTTCGTATGATTACGGCAGAACTTTACTTTCGGGTCGACCCGGCCACGACGTGCGATTTGTTAAACACGGTCTAGCGGGTTCGCTTTCTAACCACACATGTTCCTACTCGCGAATTTCGCCAATTCAGCTCGTTGCTCTACGTGTCTTACCTTGCTGTGCGAAAGGAAGAATGTATGAACAACAGAACAAGAATCGTGGCAACGATTTTGACTGTGCGGCGCAAAAAGCGGAAAAATCAATAAATTCCACTCCGAAGAAAGCGCTGGAGCTCGATTTCTGAAGTACACGCCGTGCGTTGGCTGACAGGAGCTGCGAAATATAGAAACAACGGTACACGCACTGTCGACAGTGTGCTGTTTTCGGTGCAAAGTTGGACTTCTTTGACATTTGAAATGTCAAGAAGGGAACGCGCGGTACTTCAACTACACCGTTACACCGAAATAGAAAATATGAAAATGCAGGGTTGAATGTCTGTACACTGTACATTCGTCAAACAAATACAAATGCTCATGTTTGGGTCTATGTTGACATCGGGACTGCTTCTAGCAATAACTTGTAAGGATATGATGATCATTCCGACGCTCTCTGCCTTCATGATAAAAAGCAGTGTACTTTTCTTTCTTGGCGTTACGGCTATGGGCTATCATCTATTGAAACGCTCAACTAACTAGCTTTCTTCGTATCGTAATCTTATCGTAATCGTAAGCGTAATTGCCTATTTTCGTCGACATAATGATCTTCTGTTATTCTACTTTGCTGTAACTCCGGGAATATGTGAAATTGATTAAACAAATAGCAGTTATTAAATACATAGAACGCGTATTATAATTTTGTGGGTAAACTTACTTTATTAAAAACGACACATGAAGATTGGACGCTGTACTTAAGATTACTATTTACAAAGTTCGATATTCCTTCGAGAAGCAAGTACGCATATGATCTTTCGACAAGATCAACCTAGACCAACAACACCCTTGTCATTCGGAATTATAGTTGGCTTCCGTTGATAACTTTACATCCCCTAACTAAGCTTTCCATTTCCGCTTCAAATATAACGTCGTTGATAAGCTTTTGTGCAAACACGTTTTGCTGTGGAGTCAGAGAACGAAGTTTGTTGGCCACGTGTCTAGCGAACAAATCAAAAGAATCTTCCTGTTTAAATGAATTGAACTCCCCAGGATAATCTGTGGTTTGTTTTGATTTGTGGTTATGGTTGGACTGTAATTTTCTCTTCCTTATCGACGAATTCGAGCGAGGCTGAATGCTTGACGAGATGAATTGCTGTTCAAGATTTTTCGATATGGTAGTAGACGTAGCAGAATCAAGATGATCGGATACATCATATTTCTTATCACTGAGTTGCGTATCATCTTCATCCTGGAAAGGAAAAAGTGCACACATATGTGTGAAAATAACGAAACAATTTCGAGAAGCTGCGTTAAGTGCTGGTAATTGATGAATATTCTCTAATCATAACGGATACAGTTGTCCTACATACGATCAACAGCTGACACCATAAAATTGACACATTTGATACTTGACAAGTTTAGGCAACATCAGGTGTATCAACGCTTCCATAAAGCGTAGACATGTAAATAATCGTACCGAGATGTAAATGATCTTGAGGCAGAACCTTAAAAAAACCAATTCAAAGCAGTTATATATTACTTCGTTCCATTTGAAACCAAACTTGCCAACTACGGCCACGCTGCACACGTTTCCTATGTTGAGCTATTCAACGGATTTAATTTGAAAAGACTCAGTTTTGCCTACCTCTCCTTCGCTTTTCAACTCATCATAGTCATGATCAGGAACGCTTTTCACGGCACCAGAAGTTTCACATTCACTCAAAAAATCGAACAAATGGAAATACCATAGAGTTGGTTTATAAACGTCCTCGCCTGTGGCCCCGGACTGAATTGATTGATTTAGTTTACACCGCACTTTCCGGTAGGTTGTCCGTAGGACATTAATTTTGTTTTTCACAGTTTTCCTATTTGCCGTTTTATCTATTTCTCTGTACTTCCTCACCAACAAGGCGTACGCTTTGCTCTTCATGGAGCGATCTCTATATTCGATTGATTGAGTATGCCACAAGCATGGTAAGTTCTTGTATAATTCGATAAACTCCGAAATAAATTTACGCAAGTTTTCGGGACGATCTACCATTTTTATAAACAAACCAACTCCGCGTAGTAGTAAAAGCTGTCAAACCGAGATTGAATTCAGACTATGCCGATGCGATTTCACGTGGCCCAGCAAACAAAATCTAAAGATATGAAGAACGTCATTCGGACTACGTTCAACGTTCCTAAAGGACCGATATGCCAACTTCTTCGTAGTTTTTGAATCTTGGGCCGCGTTTTCGGATTAAGTGCGAATCTAATGAAGATTACAACTTGAGCGAATCTAATGAAATTAAAGTGCGAACAGCACCGTATGTGTACGTGTTGTACACACTCTATTGCACATCATCAAGTGCAGCGTCCTGACGAAACAAAGCAGAATTACCGTCCTCTCATAAAACAAAAACAACGGTCCAATCTCCTCTCTAGTAAACCCTCCGCACACTTGAGCAATATCCGAAGGATCCGGATCCAGGCTTGGGATCCAGATCCAATGTCCGGATTCAAGTCCGGATTGCTTCGAGTCCGGATTGGGATGCAGATCCAAAGTCCGATTAAACTCCGGATTGATTCGAGTTCGGATTCCTTCGAGTCCGGATTGGCATAGTGGATTGAGATGCGGATTTGACATTATTCGATTCTCTTAAATAGGGAACTGTCACCACGCGTCCACATTATTGCTAATTCAAGCCGACCCGACGACAACTGAAAACTCGCATGTTTATTTTGTAATCGGGCTCTGTAGCTCAGTTGGTAGAGTCTCCCTCTCTCAACCCGAGTGACGTGAGTTCAAATCCCGCTGGCCCGATCAAGATATTGGCTTTTTCAATAGCCTTTGTCTAAAGACGCAGAGATGCTGTAAAA
>JAOEFI010000003.1:42730317-42793058 GCA_034621735.1 Anopheles plumbeus
ATGTAAGAGAACAAAAGTTCAACTTTGCCTAGGAGGATATACCCTAGCTCGCAGAAGAAGAAGAAGAAGAAGAAGAATGTTTATTTTGTTTTCTAAGCGAGATATTTTTCTGATTATATGATATGGCAATTCCTTTGCTTTTCTAAAACCAAATTTCCAAAAAATTTTTTTTTCATCTTCTGAACTCCAATTTTTAAAATGTAGGAACTAAAATTATCCTTGGCGGGAGCGGATTTTTCCATCACTAATACATTTTGGTTGGTTGAACAAGCAACAGCTTGATGAATGTATCAAATGACAATAATTTGTTGTTGAGTTCAGGTGTAGTTCAGTCTAGTTGTTACCGAAAATGTTAAATGCATTGAAAGACCAAGCAGTGGAAATAGATACAAAGCTGAGAGTTCTACGCAAGCGGAGTACAACGTTTGGAATTGGATACGTTGAAGAAGACGAATCGAAACAACATTCCGTTCGAGAAGCGCTAACTGCCGCCAGGCGCGAAGCGCGCGACTGCACAGCCGACTGTGACAGTTTGGTTGAGCAAACTACTACCTTGTTCACCGTTTTGACAGAGGCTGATAAAGCGGCGGACGAAATATACGATAGCGTAATCAAATTGTACTGCGCACAAGAGGTAAAGGTTCCGTCGATTGAGCTAGATACGGTTTCTGTCGGTTTTCCGATCGAGCTTCTGCCTGTGCCGGAAACGGGTTCATCGGATCGATCTGACGAAGGTCCTGTATTGAGCGCGGACGAGGAAAGGAACAGCGACCGCGAGTGCCAGGAGGAGTTCTTGTCTGAAATTTACATCTCTCGGCCACCCGGCGACGAAGGTCTTGCTCCCGAAACGCCGATGATCAAAAGTAGAAAAAGACTCTTTTAACAGTTGCCTTAAAACACGATTAAAGATAAGAAACGGATTGTCATGGCTACTATACCAGCAGTGACTAGAATATCATCTCGCTTAATCCGTATTTTGGGTTGTAATCCTAGCCCAATGACCCTGCAAGGAACAAATACGTACCTCATTGGAAGCGGCAAAAGGTAAGCACATACTCTATCCTTCATGTTTATAGTGAGTTCCATAAATACTGTACAATATAGCCGCATTTTACTGGACACTGGAGATGCCAACGTAAAGGAATATGTAACACATCTACAAAAGGTGTTATTGGATGAACGGGTCATTATAAACGATATAATAGTATCCCATTGGCACCACGATCACGTAGGTGGAGTTGATGATATTCTGGATTTTATTGAAAATAATGGTAAGAAACGTTGTTTCTGTTAAAGGAGCTCTATTTTTTGAGATCATTCTTTGGATTTCCAGCTACATGCAATGTATGGAAGTTTCCCAGATCCGATGCACCAGAACCCGAAGTGAGTAAAACAAAATTTAAGGAATTGAAGGATGGCCAGATATTTGCTACTGAAGGAGCCACACTGAAAGTGGTGCACACTCCTGGTCACACCACGGACCATGTCGTGCTGGTTTTGCAGGAAGATAATTCCCTTTTCAGTGCTGATTGTATTCTAGGAGAAGGTACAGCAGTGTTTGAGGATCTTTACCTGTACATGAGAAGCTTGAAAATAATTTTAAATGCACAACCGTCCACCATATATCCAGGTCACGGAAATATTATCAACGTAAGAACGTTTGTCTACTGTTAATCAGGGCTGAAGATATATTCGTGTTCGTTTCTGTGCTGATCCGTAGGACCCCATCAACAAAGTAACCGAATACATCAATCACCGAAATCATCGCGAGAAGCAAATTTTTGCGGTTTTCGTAGACAATCCTGACAAACAATGTAACGAAATGGATATTGTGCGGGAGGTGTACAAAGAAACGCCAGAACAACTTTGGGCGGCCGCTGCATATAATGTGAATCATCATCTGAAGAAGCTGACGACGGAGGGAAAACTGCTGGAGTGCGTCGACGGAGAAGCGGGAAACTCGTGGAAATATGTACCGGCTGCGTCTTTGTAAATGATATATTATAATCCAGAGAATAAACTATTTAAATGTAACATTTTTATCATTGCATTATAAGTTTATTTCTTTCTTTCGATTATAATAGCAACCGAGGTGTGGTCCACATGCTAGTCTGTGGAAAGTATAAAAGATTTATTGATTTATTTCCATCCATTATATAGTAATTAAACTTATCTCTTGTCTAACAGAGCATACTGCAGAGTACACTTTTGCTTTAAATACAGTTTATGAGGGAAAGGATGAAACACGAAACCTACACGTGTATTCAACGCTGTCCGGTGAGTGTGTTGCGATGCGGATTACGAATGATAAACGAATTTTGATTAAATAACGCCTTCAAAAAGTTGTCTATAAGTCGTCGCTATAGTTTCTCTATTCGATGCCGAACGGCGACATCTGTTATTGTAGAGCACAGCAACATGATCGGCCTTCTAATTCACTCCGGAGATGATCATCAACCGTAATTGAAGGTAGTTGTTGGTCCTGCTTGTGGGACGAATCACTTTTGGGCACTATTCCGGACGCATTCGATCTCCTCCTTGATGAGCTCGATCTTTTCGGCATAGTTTTTCTGGATATCCTGGAATTTGACGAAGAAGAATCCTTTGAATGGAAGTTTATTTAGAAGATACATATTAGAACGTGGTAAATGAAAGAGGATCGTGATAAGGACAAAAGCGGCAGAAGGATTTACACGACGATACACACGGACGCAATGACGTAGACGTTTATACAATCAAATATACAACAAGCGACAGTAAATTATTGCTATAATCTTTCACCAACAAACTGTGGAAATGTTAAGGGCTCCATCATAATTGCAACAGAAATAAAGCGATTTTAAACAAAACAAAGGTGGACACATTGCAGATGGTAGGGATAAGAGTGAATTGAGTAAACGCATTCGGAACGTGTGGAGGCGCATTTGAACAGCACATTACCTCACATTTTTCATATTTCAGTATAGTTATTTTATGTAAATAGGTATTAAGAACATAAGCGACATAGTAGACATAGTGTTGTCTTTGATTTGGATCATTTCTTTGTATGTGCAGTTTTTTTCAAGCATGGGAAATCAATGCCCGCTCGATCCGCCGTTTTCTGAAAGTGCGAAGAGAAAAGATAGAGAGAAAGATACATATTGAGAGTGAAACAAACGAAAACAAAATATCTGTTAGTGCCTTGGGTTTAGTCATTTTGACAGGGAAGCAACGAAAAAAGAAATTTGAAACATTACCCACATAAACAAAAGCTGGTATGGTATGCTTGGTATTTGATACAGGCGACATTTTAAAGTAATGAGTTAAGTTATTATTAAAACAACAGTGAGATGATGCCTGCACATATAAAAACCAACTGTTCTAGTCAACAAGTGTAGTAGTACATCGTAACAAACCAGACACCGAAGTTTTTTTTTAATAAAGGCGAATATTTACAAAGAAGTATAACAATACAATTGAGCAATTTGGATCGCTGAAAGTCACCGAACCATATCTTATCAGTTACCTGATGCAGCAACTAGGCTACAAAATACCATAGTTAGAAGGATATTTCACTGTCAAATTTAATAATACAATACAAATTGTCTACTAAAATTAAAGTATAATTTAATGACCAATGATAGCTTCCGCCGAAGGTTGGGATACCGGATGCGGTAAATCAAATGGTTGATTCACTTCGGTAAAGTGCCAACCAAAGTACAAAAAAAATCAATACAAAAAACTCAATACACTATGCCGAACATTATTGTCAGCAGATGCGCCGGAGATCACGCGATGGCGCACGCCTGCGTTTCTTATATGAGTATTTTCTACTAGTTAGTGGGGCATCGTTGTGCAGTGCACATTGTGAACAAAAACAGTGAAAAAGGGAGCAAAAATAAAAAAACTGCAACGCAAAATGTACAGCAACTTGTCTACTACGAATCACTCGAGCGACAGTGCACGGAAAATGGTAAAAATACTGGCAAGCGCGGAAACTAACCTTGAAGAGGTCGAGCTGAGTCGAGTACTCTTCCCGCAAATCGTTGTACATTTTCTGCGAGACGACCAACTTTTTCTCGAGCAGCGTCTGCCGTTCCCGCTCCGCCTTCATCTTGCAGTCGATGTTCTCGAAACGCGTCTGCAACTGCTCGTGTTCCATATTGCGTATGTTCAACATGTCCTTCGTGACCGTTACCACTTCCTTGATGTTTTCGATCTGGTTCTGCAACGCTCTGATCTGCATATCCTGCGCCTTAACCGTCTTAGTGCGCTCGAAAAGCAGCTCCTTTGCCTTGCTCATCACTTCCTCGTGCTTTTCCTTCAGCTTCTTGATCTCGTGTGGGTCTGCTTTGCTTCCGCCCGCGTGCGCAATGACCTCGCCCTCGAGCTGACTGACTTTTGACTTGAGGATGTCGTTCTCTAGTGTCTTTTTCTTCAACTCGCTCTCCAGATCTTCTATCCTTTCGTTAGAGTTCTTCGTCGGGGACAGCTCACACTCCAGCTGGATGACTTTCGCACGGAGAATATCGCTCTCGATCGTTCGCTTCTTCAACTCGTTCTCCAGCTCGCTGATCCGGTCCGTCGATTCCTGCGTTGTGGTTGGTTCATCTTCGGCCTGGTTCAGCTTGGACTTCAGAATGTCGTTCTGGATCTTCAGATTGCGGATTTCTTTCTGCAGTTCTTCGATTTTCTCGTTTGCCGGACTGTCTGCCAGCGGTACACGCTCCAACTGCTCAACCTTCGAGCGCAGGATATCGTTCTCGATGTTCTTCTTTTTCAGCTCCTGCATGAGAGTCTCGATCTTGTAACTGCTGGCACCGCTGTTCACTTGCTTGTTCTCCATCTCGCATAGCTTCGACCGCAAAATTTGACTTTCGGTCGTGCTTTTCTTAAGGCCCTTCCGAAGCTCCTCGATCTGCTCACTGTTCGAATCTTGCGTTTCCGTTGACTCCCTCTCGAACATCTGCATCTTCGCCCGCAGCATATTGCCCTCAGTCGTGCTCTTCTTTAGGCCCTTCTCCAGCTCCTCGATCCGCTCGGTTGATTCCTCGTCATCGCGTGTGGCCGCATCACTTTCCAGTTGGCTCACCTTGGCCCGCAGAATGTCCGCCTCGATCTGGTACTTTCTCACCTGCTTCTCGAGATCACGTATCCGTTCGTTGGTCTCCTGGGCGGACGAGGGCGAATGTTCAAACTGTTTCAACTTCGAGCGCAAAATGTCGCTCTCAATGTTCTTTTTCTTTAGCTCCCGCTCCAGCTCGCCGTTTCGCTCGGACGCCTCGGAATCGCCTTCTAGTTCTTTGACCTTCTCCTTCAGTACAACACTCTCGGTGCGCTGTAGACCCCGGACCAGCTCGTCGAGCTTTTCCTGCGCCTCCGGTGTCTGCGGCTCGCTTTCCACCTCGGTCAGCTTGCCCCTCAGGATGCCATTCTCGATAATACGTTTCTTCAGCTCCTTCTCCAGCTGCTTCACACGCTCGGTCAGATCCTGTGAGGCCTGGGGATTCGTTTCCGCCTGTGAGAGCTTTGATCGCAGTATGTCCAGCTCCATCGTTTTGCGTTTCAGCTCCTTTTCCAAGATCTCAATTTTTTCATTTGAAGCCGCATTGTTCGATGGCACCTGCTCCAACTTGCCCACCTTCGCCCGCAAAATGTCACACTCGATCGTTTTCTTTTTCAGATCCTTGTCGAGATTATTTTTTTTATCCTTCACATCCTCAAGCTCCGTCTCTAGGCGGGTGATTTTGCTCAGGAAGTCCTTCTCCAGCCATGCATCGAAATTGCTCATATCGTCTAGGTCGGACATGTTGGAGTATCTTTGTCGCACACAACGGTCGGTCGCAATGCCAATAAGACGCACTCCCACGCACCTACAACACTACCACCCAGTACACTCGTGACACTGTCTATTCGCAGTCCCGGTCAAACTGGCAAAACACCTCGTAGCACTAGATTTCACGAAGCTGTCCAACACTCTCGGCTAAAGTTGCGTTTAATTATACCCCCTCACAATTTGTTCCTTAGGTGATGGTGGAGGCGCAGCGTGGCGTAGCGAAATTCCGTTGCGGCCACTCACTGCTGCACGCAAGAGAAATTGGCGAGAATCCTCGAAACCGAAATTCCTTCCTACTGCAAATCTTTTTACTAGCGATCTACAAGGGCACTAGTAGAAGGGACGATTTTTCATCCCTCGTTTCCGCCGATGGTTACTAAAACACCGTTGACCACAATCTTCTTTCCACAAATCGTACAAAAAAGCCCTAAATTCACAAGATCTGCTCCGTCCAGAGAATCCAAAGTATAAACTGTTTGATTCTTTTTTACCCGGCCCACAAATGTGGAACGTATAACGTCTAACTTTTTCGACAATATTCCATCGACTGATGCGATTCGACGTTCGGTTTCATCGGACCCGGTCCAAGACGGAGAGCGAATCCGTACGAATCCGAACGCGCCTGCGTACCGCCGTGCATCGCGGACATTTCGCATCGAATCCATCAAGTGAAAACCCCGCTCACACACGTAAGCCTGGTGCGAACGAGGTTGTGCTCTCTACCCGTAGAGAATTGTATCCGAGTGGCGTGTAGGAAATGCTCCACATGGTACAGGGTAAACACCATCCTAACAACCAGGACACCCCCGGTCCACCAGAACCCCGAGCCGATTGAGAAACTGGTAGGCTGAGAATACTCAGTAGATTTTCCCCCGAAATGAAAATCTATTTTTGGTGACCAACGTTTTGGTGCGTACGGCCCTTCGGCCATTCGGCAGTGGCCCGTTCACTCCCATGCAACGGCTGGTCCGCGCCACGACGGTGGTGGCCATTTCGGACAATCTTTTTTCCAATGCGTTTCCACCACTCTACGGTTCTTTTGTCAGATGACGTCGAGCGATGGGCCGGCGGACTATAGTATCCAGTTCTCACACAATATAATGGCACATATTTTGGAATGAAAGATCTTTCGGGTTCTACCAGGTGTTGACAAGCAGTTTATTGATGACTGCTTCGTCGGGCAAAAGTAAGCCATTTCTGTTACGAACTCCTCCTTGCATTTCGGTGCAAACGGATTAGGGGACGCATGATTTTTTCTTCCCTTTCCAGATTCGTGGCGAAAGCGCACTTCTGGATCGTCTGGATCACCTGTGGATGGAGCCAGACGTATAAGACACGAAGAAGGCCCCACGGAAGCGAAGATAACGAATAACAAATCCGAGGAGCCGATACGACTGTAGGAATTCGCGCTCTGGCCGGCTACACAATCTACTGGCTCTGGCTTTCGCACGGCGGCCACGGTATCCGTGATCTTTTTGGGATGTACGAGACGGCACACACTGGCACCGATCCTACAGGCAGGTTCGGTAGTTTATTTATAGAAACCGCACCATTCTGCCTCCTGTTTTTTTATTCTTGTCTTCTTGATGATTCGTTCCTGTTGAACGTGGTCGTGTCGTAAGAGAAACATAAAATCCGGAGCAACTCCGCACCCACTTGCCTCTTCGCCACGCACATTCCATTCGCAGACACCACATACTTCACGCACCGGTCCACTCAGAACTTCCTCGAACCCTCGAACTTCTCAATCACTTAGTAGTCGGTTGTTGCAGAGAAAAACGGAAACGGCTATCGCAATGCTTCAAGCGAACGGTGCAGTAGTTTTAGTAATGCTTAGTGGTTTGCTATTTTCGTTTGTTTTTGAAAATACGATTTTCGTAAAAAATTTCATTAACAGGAAACGACTTTAGCCGCATGTGCCCTTCACCGTAGAATGGCGCGTTTATAAACAAGTGTCAGTTTAAAATCATGTACAGCCTCAATTAAAAAAAACAAAAAGGGAAAATATGTTTTATCCTACTAGCGTGCGCAGTTTTGAAGATTGGCTTTTCCGATGACGTAGAGAACTCAACATTAATAATCGTAATATTTACATTTCGAATGTGTTGTCTCACAATTAGATAAACCATCAAAGAAATCCAAGTAAAAATGTTACACTTTCCTAGTGTACTTGTGAACAATTGATCATTAGTCGTCTATAACGATCGTACCGCGAAATTAATAAGCGAAAGCCAACATCCAACGACATCATTCGGATGACACGACTGAGCATCCTTTCAGTGGAGCGATGAGATAGGCGGGTCATGAAAAACTCCAAACGAGATGTGTTTTTGTTTCAAGATGCCGGCTTCACAGGCATGGATGCTCGCGTGAGACGGTTTTAGTGGTCGCAAAGGGCATGCCTCTTTCGTGCACCAAGCCGCCGGTATATAGGCCAGTGGTGCATTAGGTAAAAATAACACCAATTGTAGGTGGGTGTACGGTGCTTGTAAACACCGGGCGGACGCCTGCAGATTGCATTTTTTGGAGCAGAAACTATACAACATTGATGTCGCAAGCACACAGACGAAGTTATCGGAACATTTATTTTTAATCCGCTAAGCCAACGTTTGTTACCTTCGCATTATTAATCTTCTTAGGATCAAACTAAACTATGATTTTTTTTTCTTTCACTAATAAAAAGAGCACGGAAATCGTACTTACTAGTCTAATAATAAAAGTTCGGGCCGCTAGATACCTTCACGTCATTTCATATAAACTGTGAGCGGAGTACCATGGTTCATGCAATCTTAAACACCGTTTCTAAACGAAACAAACCTTTTTCTCATCTATCTATAGGAATGCGCCGACATCATATGCCGGGTTTTTTTGTATGAATGAGGTGTGGGCGCGAGAACATTTTTGACACACAGCATGCAAGTAAATTGGGAGAAAATTTGTTGTAAATTGGCGGAATATATTTTTCTCCAGCTAATCACCAACGACATTTTATACCGAGAAGATACAATTATGCCTCTTATGTATCGTAAAATGGTTCACAAGGATAAAAAACATGGACGAAAGCAATCATAAGCAAAGGTTTGATAAGAAAAAAATTAACGGACGGCAGTCTATCGCGAGAAAACATTACCGTTTTCATAGAAAACCTTTACACTACAAATTAATCATTGGCATTTGAAGTTCTTGTTGCATGGCCAAGTTTTCTATGTGAGGGTTGCAATGGTTATGAATTTAGTGTTTGATTTAACTTCCATACAATAAAAAATTATGCTATGCAGTAAGATAAGCCCAGAATTTCCCTATTTGATCTTTTCTCATCGTCCCAAAAAATTAAATAGAGCCTTACATAATTATCGTTTTATTTATGTATTGCTTCTCGAAGAAAAATGCGTACAAGTGAAACTTAGTAAATTTATGTTAGAATAACATGAGTTTGGTTTGGGCCATTGTGTGTGATAGTGTAAATGATAAACTGACGTGACAGGGTTACTACAAAGGGGGGAGTGCGAAACAATTGCTGGCAGCTCAGCCAACGAAGCCAACGGCCTAACGTACGATCAACGGCTGTTAGAAAGCGTAATACGAACCATTGATGCTGAAAGCGGCGGAAGGCTTTACGGCTATCACTGTCTAACCGTCAAGCTCGCCAGCAGCGCAAGCATCGCCGTAATTCTTTCCTCCTTTCTCTTCCGGATTCAGTGTGATCATATCGTCGATTCGCAGGATCGTAATAGCTGCTTCAGTGGCAAACTTGAGCGATTTGATTTTCGACATCGCCGGCTCAAGGACGCCTGCTTTCTTGTTATCCTTTACCACACCCTCGATCAGATCCAGCCCGTACCACTTCAACTGAGCGTGATCTGCTACGGTCTGGCTGGAGTTGTGATAGGCGCGCAGTTTTGCCACCAAATCCGTCGCATCCTTTGCTGCATTAACGGCCAGCGTTTTTGGAATAATCAGCAGCGATTTGGCGAACTCGGCAATCGCCAGCTGTTCGCGAGAGCTCAGGGAAGTGGCAAAGTTTTCGAGATAAATAGAGAGGGCCGCCTCAACACAACCGCCACCAGCAACTACCTTCTTGCCCTCGAGCACCCGCTTCGCAACGCACAGAGCATCATGTATGGAACGTTCCATTTCGTCGCAGTAGAAATCATTCGGGCCACGCAAAATGATGGAAGCGGCCGTGCGCGCCTTTGGACCACGGATGATAATTAGCTCGTCGTCGCAGATGATCTCCTGCACCACCTCGGCAGCCTCTCCGACGTAGCCAGCGTCGAAACTCTCCTCACCATCCATGTTCGTGAGCGATGTAAGATACGCGGCGCCCGTTGCCTTTGCGATCCGCTTCAGATCAGCTTTTTTCACGCGCCTCACGGCCATCGCACCGGCCTCAACGAAATATTTCAAACAAAGATCATCGATTCCACCGCTGCAAAGCACCACGTTCACGCCGGTGGCCAGAATCTTTTCGATCTTTTCTTTCGTAATATCCAGCTCTCGCGCACGGATACCCTCGAGCTTCTCTGGATCTGTGATGAGCACCTGTACTCCCATTTTCATCTTCGTCTTTTGCAGCGAAAAATCCAGACACGCAATCTTGGCATTGCTGATCTTCTTCGGCATCTGTTGAGAAGCGATCGTGCAGTTCAAGGCATAGCCTTGAATAAGCACACTTTCGCGAGCCGATTTACCGTGCGCCTTAAGTACATTGACGGCCTTGATGGGATAAGCCGGATTTCCCTTTGGGTCGAGTATCTTCACAGCTTGCGCCGCGTCGACAACCATCGAGGCGAAAAAGTCCGCATCGGCGCCGATGATCTTCGAGCTCATAGATGTTTTCGCCACGTTTACGAGCGTCTCGCGGCCCAGCTCATCGACCGGGGCAGTCAGATGTTCGGAAATGTATTTGCATGCTTCCTTGCAGGCTAAACGGTACCCAGCGATGATGGACGTCGGGTGGATCTTTTGTTTTACAAGCTCGTCGGCATTTTTCAACAGTTCGGCGGCAATAATAACCACCGATGTGGTGCCATCTCCCACCTCTTCATCTTGCAGCTGGGCTAGCTCGCATAGAATCTTCGCGGCCGGGTGTTCCACCTCCAGGAGCTTCAGAATCGTCGCACCATCATTAGTGACTGTCACGTCGCCAATATCGTCCACCAGCATCTTGTCAAGACCGACGGGGCCGAGCGATGATTTCACTATGTTGGCAATTGCACTTGCGGCCATTACTGCAATAAACCAAAAATCGATGTTTAAAAACAGGGATGGACAAAAACATACTGTTTATGGGTATACCATAACCTCACATTATCCTTCGCAATGAGTCATTGGAGATTGTTTGATTGGTATTAGAATGCTAGGTTGAAATTTAACTCGCAGATACATATAACATAATTTGTAACAGATCATGCAATGTCCACAATTCAGCAATGTAGAGAATTCGTTTGTATTTTCTATATCCTTTTCATTTTTCGCAGCCAGAGTGGAAAACATGTAGCCGGCAAACTACGTAGTGGGTTTTTAAGGAGCATTTCCGCAGACTAAATTGTTGATTTTTGTTTTTTATCACATTCTTCGCATTATTTTAGGAAATGAATAACCATTTCATTGATATTTTCTCCTAAATTCATAAAAAATGTAGCATGTGATCGTGGAACTCCCCATCGGTACAAAGGCGGTTCCATCGTGCTTACCATTCTGTGTGCGGACTGGTGCTCCGGACGACCGGTTTCCTGCCAGGGCTAAGGCGCTTGCTACCGTGGACATACTTAACAATATTCAGATAAATGCAGATACGAGAAACGTTGGGATCACTTCTTTGCTAACTTCACAGAATGGAATACACACGAGTATTTCATAAAAGGCGTACAGCACACTTCTTTCTGTCGATGACAACTCAAATGACACTTGAACGGAGTTTGTTTTCGTTCATCGACAAAGTTGTTTCAGTTCATCGACAAAATTTGTTTCCGTTCCGTTGATGTCAAATTTGATGTTTCCTCTCAAAATCACTATTAGTTTGCTGGAGAGAACGATCGTGCAAGCAGGTTTCGCGTCCGTCATAAGTCAGAATTAGTTGTAATTGTTGCAACCTAAATACATACTATTTTGTGCTTCGTTCGCTGATCAAAGTATCCTTTGACTGCTTCAAACTCGCTGTACTCCAGTCTCGAGCCAAACGATATATGGTTCGCGTCTTGAAGTCGCACTCATCAGCTAAACCAGCATTCGAAAACTAACGGCCATCCATTGGACGACGCGAAGTGTCCTGTTTGTGTGTCGAATCCGCCGAAGTGCCTTGTTTGTTTTAAAATATTCGCGAGTTCAAGCAATCGTGCTGTTTTTGGTAATTGCTTTCATTGCCAGCGGCAGAAAACGCGTTTGGAAAAATTCTCACATCTCTTCCATTCTATTCTGATTCGCCCTCGTTTCGGTGTTAGTGACATCCAGCTTTTGAAACGATTAACGAACAGAATAGACAGTTTCTTCAACTGCCACCGAACACTTCAAAAGGTACGTCGGACCGTTGACGTTCTTGCTACTGCCTTCTCTGTCGCACAATTGAAAAAAAATCGGGATAAAGCCGACAACGTTGTCGGTGTCTCATTAGTAGTGGTCGCAGCAAGCCTTAAGGTCGGAATATCTACACAGATAAATGGTTTAGGTTGGAATCTTTCGCGAAGTAAGCTTGGTGCGCTGTCGATCTACCTTTGTTTTGTTTGTTTGGCTGTCGATTGGCAGAGGATTCGCCATTTTCCGGGTTTCTCCGTGCGTTCTTTCACCGCGTATCTTTTTTTGATTCCCACGCGCCTTTTTCTGCTAGCTGGTTTTACCGTCACCAGTAAACATGAGTAGCGCAACAAGACCCGACGATAAAGCCGTGGACATTCCCGAAAAGCTCTATGATGCCGCCAGCAAGCGAACATACCGCCGAATGAGATTCTTCGGGAAGGTAAGCATACTATCAATACCGATAGTACCAGCACCAGGTACCGATATCTAGAAAGCGTCTTGGTGTGATCTAACCTCGAATTGAAGGCTTCTGTGGCGGAATATCAATAATGTGTTCCGGTAAATAATGTTGATTCTCTTTTGCGACCATTTTCACGTAGGGTGGGTTTGCCAAGTGCTACGAGATAGTGGACGTGGCCACGAACGACGTATTCGCCGGTAAAATTGTCTCCAAGAAGCTCATGATGAAGCACAACCAGAAAGAGAAAATGATGCAAGAAATCACGATACACCGAGCCTTGAATCACAAAAACATTGTCGGGTTCCATAGCTTTTTCGATGATCCGCTAAATATTTACATTGTTTTGGAGCTTTGCAAGAAACGGGTAAGTAATGGAAAAGTTGGTCGTGGGGAGAAAAATTGAAATTTATTCCCTGGCCTATTCCGTTTGTGCTTATTATTTCATAGTCAATGATGGAGCTTCACAAGCGTCGTAAAATCATCACAGACTATGAATGTCGCTATTACATGCACCAGGTGATGACGGGCGTAAAGTACTTGCACGACAAGCAAATCATCCATCGCGACTTGAAGCTCGGAAATCTGTTCCTGAACGATGAGCTCTGCGTTAAGATCGGCGATTTTGGTCTAGCGACGAAAATTGAATATGAGGGCGAACGCAAGAAGACACTCTGCGGTACGCCAAACTACATTGCGCCTGAAATCCTGAACAAAAAGGGGCACAGCTACGAGGTGGACATTTGGTCGATCGGCTGCGTGATGTACACGCTGCTCGTTGGTCAACCACCGTTCGAAACGAAGAGTCTGAAGGATACGTACAGTCGGATTCGCAAGTGTGACTATCGGTTGCCCCCTAACCTCCGCACCAGTGCCGCCGATATGATCTGTGCCATGCTGCAATCCGATCCGCTGAAGCGGCCCCGGATTCACAAACTGTTTGAGTTTGAGTTTCTGAAGACCGGACATGTTCCGGCTTCGTTACCCATCTCTTGCCTTACGATGGCTCCGCGGGCGGATCAGCTTGAGCAGGCGGAACGAATGAACAGAAAACCACTTTCAGAGATGAACGGTGGAGGTATGTTGATGTTTTCACTTGGAGGAGTATGTTTGTAAACATGTTTTCAAACAAAAAGCTCAATCATTTTCTTTTTCACATCCCAGATGATACACGATGCGATTCGTCGTTCTTGAAGAATAATCTCCATGATCCTATCACTGCCAGTGGCATGATATCGCGACACAATGATACCTACCGTGCGGATATTGAAACCCTCCACAGAGAGCTGACTAAGCTGTTCCTGGCCAAGCCGCCACGGCTGGCTACCAACCTCGACGATGAATGCACAGATCCAGCCGTCCAACCTCTATTCTGGGTGTCGAAATGGGTAGATTACAGCGACAAGTATGGTTTCGGCTACCAGCTCAGCGATGAATGCATGGGTGTGATGTTCAACGATACTACCAAGCTGATAATGCTTGCCAATGGGATGTAAGTATTTCTGCATAATGTCGGAAAACAGTGCCACATGAACCATTTTCTTTTTTTTGCAGTAACGTCCATTTCATTGATAAGGAGGGCCAAGAAACATACTGGGATGTGAACGATTTCCCACCGCACTTGGAGAAGAAGATGAAACTGTTGAGCTACTTCAAGCGTTACATGATGGAGCACCTGGTAAAGGCCGGTGCGGGCATGGCGAATGTTGAGAGTGATCAACTTTCTCGTATTCCACATATGCACACCTGGTTCCGAACAATGTGCGCCGTAGTTATGCATCTAACGAATGGCACCGTGCAAGTAAGTAACAGCGCAATCCGCAAACTGTGTATGTTCCACTATGGTACTCACCTTTTTCTTGTACCCCTCATTCAGTTTAATTTCTCCGATCATCAGAAGATTATTCTATGCCCATTGATGAAAGCTGTTACGCTAATGGACAATAATAAAAACTTCCGCACGTACCGTTTCAAAACGATTGTCGAGCAGGGTTGCTCCAACGACCTGTACACAAAGATCCGCTACGCACACGAAAAGATTAAGAAGCTGCTGGAGAAGTTGTCTTAAGAAAAAATTGAAACGTTTGAGCTGTGTGGTGGTAGAGTGCTACAGAAGTGTGCACAAATGGACTCTCTTGCGCATCTTGAATGAAACTTATTTTCTCAACAATTAGCCATCAACAACTAACTAGGCCATTGTGCTCAACTCGTAGGGGATCCAGATTTTGGAAATGCGTATAGCTAAACGATGCGATTTGTACGTTAGTTTTTAATTAATACTTTGTAGTTTTTTTGAAGTTTTTTTTTTCTTACCTTTCCGACCTGTCCATAAACCATGTCCTGCGGTATGTTGTTTTGCATCTGGCTAGTGCAGACAGTTTATCATTTATATTTTGTGTATCCTTCCGAGCACACACATATTTTAGTCTGCTAGCACACGAGAGCGACAATGTTTATAGCATGATAGAGAAAACAGAACAGCGTCTAAGAAAACGATGATTTCATACAATGGAAATTGCTATAAAAGTTTGGTCGGAAGTAGGAAGCAGATCATTTACAATCATTCCCATGAAATAAAAAAGCATGACCGCAGTGCCAAAACGGCGCGTTTGTGAGATGGTGGTGGTGTGGTGAGAAACCTATTGAATCTAACCCATGGATTTTGCGGTTGACGATTTTTCTTATGGTGTGTTCTCCTACTCTGCGTCGGTACATCATGTTAAACTACGAATAAACTATGAGATGTTGTAGAATAATATAAAATTTTTATTTTCGGATACTTGAAAAGCGTGGGAACGAGTTGCTCCAAGTAACTAGGTATCATCGAGAAATGACTGCAAAAACGGAATAAATATATTCTGGCGATCACTGTCAACAGAATTTGTGATTTCTGTTTCTTTATTATGGGGATGTTCATTTTCACTGCGTTTATTTGCGTAGTCTGATTATCATTAATATTTGAATTTCTAATCCTGCTGACCTCAAATGACGATTCTAGAAAAGAAGAGAAGGTAGCTACTGACATGAATAGGTATACAATCGCTTTTGATCGCTCTCGAATCTCGATAGTGATAAAAAAGGTTCTATGAAATATGTGTTTTGTGAAAAAACATCACGCTGAACGAAAAACGGGTTAATTTAAAAGTTGCTTTTGGAGCAATGATACCTTCATGTTCGAATGTGTTTGCTGCTATGATTAACAAAACTGTTCTCAATCAATTTGAATAAATTAACTATTGTTCGTTCAGATTATACTCTACTGTCAATTGTCGCAGAATCACAAATGTCTACAATCTAGATGATTATATGGAATCAGTTCGGCTGGATAGTGATTATGGGAGACCTATAATTTCTAATTACATCTACCGCTTCTCAGATTTCGCGACTAATTTTCGCCACAGTATAACAGTATAACCGAGAAATCACCGCTGAGGAGCTGGTTTTGGTTTGGGCATTTTTTCTAGAAGTGCCTGAATTTCTTTCTTCTCGTCGTATCCCTTCCATAGCTCAAACAAATTTACGATAGCTCGGGCGATCTCTTGCACTTTGTCCATATCGACATTCAGTTCAGCAAACCAGGATTTGAGCTCTTTCTGCAAAATCACACATGCTATCTGTAGGCAACCAATTGCGATCTGGGGATAATGAATGGGTTCTTTCAATACAGCAAATGAAGAAAACAAATCCTTAAAAAAGGATGTTGCATACCTGGTACGGTGGGTATAACAGACTGACGTCCGTCCGCAGTGAATCGTTAATCAGCCGCCAGGTAAGGGTTAGCAATTGCTCTTCCTGCCCGATGTCCTGCATCAGTTGCAACAATGGACGGTACGGTTGGTATACGATTAAGCAGCAGTCGAGGTTTTCGAGCAAGTAAAATTCGCACTCCAATATGTGGTTAGTACGATAAGGAAACTCCTGCTGATAGGCGTAGCCAAACTTGTTCTTGATTACCGTCTGGCAAGTGGTGATGAGGCGCGAGTTCGATATCACACCGAACTCTTCCACCTTTGACGCCAGCAGAATGCAGGTCGGGGCTAGCAGCAACGGATCAATGCACTTCAGCGAGTTGCGAGCGTAGAAGCGCTTAAAGTACACTGTAGCCGTAGCAATGACCTGCTGGCGTAGTTTCAGCTGCTCGCCAAGCACCTGTATGATGTTGGCAAAGAACATGAAGATTTTCTGATACTCTTCCTCTGATAGAGCTTTCATATCATGCTGACGCTCCCGTATCAAGTCTTGTTTGTCCAGAATCCACTGCTGATGGTGAGAACTTTGCCAGAAATTGCCAGCCATCTTTTACTACTCTCAATACAGAGGTTTTACAGAATATTCTTGCGCTGTATGGTGTTCTAAAGGAAATTCTTAAGCAGCCTACTGTACAAATAATCTCTTGCTAATAGAATGTGGGCGTTTGTAAACAGCAACTATTTACATTTTTTGCTGTCAACCCCAAGGTTTACAGAAGTTCTATGGTGAACGTTGCAGTTGAAACCGTTGAAGTATACAGCTGTCAACGTTGAACACTTATGCTGACTTTACCGGTTCGAAAAAAGCGTTACAAAACTGTATCCACGCGGCCACATATTTAGACAAAATATCGTGGTTTTTCCATATTCAATGAAACTGAAATTGTTTTAGCCAATAGATGAGCGAAGCAACTAATTTTAAGATATAGCACACACTATCACAATTTACATCGACATTTTTACTCAAATAATATTATAAAAGTACATAACCGATCTTTACAATGTTAACTACTCGCTCTGCACATCCACATCGTTCAATTGTCATCGTCAGGAAATAAATCAAGATATTTATCTTGTCTACAGATATTTCGATTTCCCACTGGAAAATCGAGTATCCAAAAGTTGCGCCTTTTTCAATACTGCTTTCTTTTGCGCATCATCGAAACGGTTTGCTTGCAGATCCAAATCCCGGTTGAAAGGTCTTCTTGTAGGTTCCAAACCCGCGTTCGATTCATTCTGCAAATTGGAGTTAAATGAAATATTTCTATTAATACCTTCGTCTACGACAGAGGTAGCGTTACAATTTACCTTTTCCTTTTTGAGTTTGTTCTGATGCATCTCCAAAAGTGTTTTGTCACGTTTTTGCTTCTTTTTATGCTGCTTTGCCAGTTTCTCTTGTTCCTGATTTCGTTTTTCTATAAGCTTCCGCTCTCGTTCGCGTTCGCGTTCTTCGGCGGGGTCGACTGTTTTTATGGAGCGATCCACGACATCTGCATTCTTTTTTCGCTCACGATCGGACGGCGTATCCGTCCACACTGACCGGTCGCCAATTTCAGGTTTCTCGCGCGTCCGAAACTGCCTTGCACCGAGTCCCATGTCACTGATCTTTCGAATGTCCGGCAGTTCCAGCATCCAATCTTCTCGTGCCTTTGGCACCGCAGTCTGAATAGTACCGTTGGCTGCGGCAGCCGCTTCCTCCATTTGTCGTATTTTCATCTCCAAAGCCCGTTGTTCCAACTCCACATTGCCGCGTGACCCGGATGGTCCTGGTAGTGGTCCAATAATATCTCTACCATCTTGTTCCTCATCTTCCGCTTCGGAAAATGGAGAAAGTTCTGATTCAGATGCGGCATGATCGATGATTGGAACTTGTTCCGGTATGAAACCGGGCGGTAACGTAGGCCCAATTCTTCGAGGATCCGCAAGAAGCTTAACCGGAAGGTCAGGATTTCGATCTAGCAGGTGAGAAGGTAATGCTGGCCCGTTTACTTCACTGCGTACATCCGTACCGCCCTCATCATTCTGATCTATCGAGGTTGTAAGTGTTGGGGGAAGTGCAGGACCAAAAGATTCGCTCGATTGTTCCTCGTTGTGTTGATGCTGATGCTGATCCAAATGATCGTCCTGAGAGGAAACGGAGGAAACCGAGATATCCAACACCTTCTCGGATGGGACTGCTCTTTCGGGTGACACGTGTCGCGAGGATCGTCCGGAATGGCGTTGCGTTCGGTATCGAGAAGACGATTCGGCCGAACGAGACCTTCGTCGGTGTCTTCTCCGGTCCGGGCTTTTACTGCGGCTTCTTCGATATCGCTTTCGGTCAGTATGACGCGATGAGCTGTGACTGTCACGGTACGATGAAGAGCGATCGTGTTTGCCCGAGGATGAGTGTTTGTGACGTGTGGTAGTTGTCTTGTAGCGTACGCCACAGTCGGAATCGGTTGTATCCGAGTCGGACATCTGGATAAGGGTAATGAACATTTTTTAATTTCGTTTTATTTGATCTGATGAACTACTTATACATATTATCGGAAGGATTGGCAAAAGCAAATGACTATACACAATTTTCGAACAACCTAGTTCGAAAAACTTGTTCAACGTGAACGTTTTTTCGAGCAATATCTGAAACTTTATTCACAACAATTCGACTAGTTTTTCAATCCCTGAAAGTGGAGCAACATTCTTGAAGATTGTTTTAGCTAAAAGTTTTCAAGGCCTTTGCCCAGCTGTATCGAATAGACTTGCTGACCCCGGCTGTGGGAATATTTTTGATCGACTGCCATATGCTACTCGACCATACGATCGAACGTAAACACCTCGCCACAATATCTTTATAATTCGAGGACCGAGAAACGCCTATTAATATATCCTCAGTATCCTGCCGATAACGGCCACTTGTTTGCCGTTCCACGATAAGTCGTATGGGCCACTTGGGAAGGCCATTTAGGTGGGACAGAATTGTCGCTTCCGAAAGGTCTTGGCTGCATATTTGGTTATCACTGCCGTTTGGCGGTAGCTCGAGACAATGCCGCAGTTCGTGGAACGTTGCCGAGTAAAGGTTACGAAAATTTTCTATCTGCGGCCGAACGATATTGTTTACTTTGTCCTTGTTTTCCCCGAAGATCATCCGAAAGTCCCCGCTGTAGCTGAGATTTGATATCGCACGGTAAAGCTCAAATTCGGTAAATTTTTCAGGCAGTAGTAGAAGAGCAACGTGTACAGCCGATAGGAGGTTCTGTTCGATCGCGTTTTGTATTTTTGAACTGGATGCATTGCGGATGATTTCCACGGGTTTGTGCAGTCGTCCAGCTAGGTAAAGGCTTCGCCAGTCGATGAGGTCTTGCAGGAGGTCTTTCGTTGACACGACGCCGTACTTGATAATTACATCTTCGTCGGGAATCTGTACCAGCGTGTTGAAGTAAATCCGTGCACCCCATGTTTCTTGGTATTTGGCGATCAGGCCTCCTCCGAGTAGTCGCATGTTGGAGTAGTGATCGAAATTCTGTTCCAGATTTGCGGCGTGCCATCGATGAGCATTATCCACGACATATATAAGGTCGATCATGTTGCGTTTCGACCGAATCGTGTTATATCCGAGCTGTTGCTTCACGCCGGAACCGTACGCAAAGCAGAAGGAAAAGCTTTGCGGAAACTTTGACAGTATCCGATAGAACATCGGTGCGGTGTTGCCTCGAGAGAGCATTGCTCCGGCTTCTGTGATGGTATCTTGCTACTGTTGTTCTTGTACTAGCTTGGCACTAACAAACCATCATAATGTTTTTGCTTTTCATTCACAATTTTTTCATTATTACTTAACACGTTCGGCGCGAATTCCAGTGTTTCGAAGTAAGCACTCCTTATCGATCGTCATCAGACCACTGCTAACGAAGCCGCAAAGCATCGCCAAGACGCTAATGTCAAAATCATCCACAAATGCCTCACAAAAGTACTCGGTGTTCGTCGATGCTTGATAATGTAAACCGCATGGGAGCAGTATACCGTACTCACCTTCGTATGTTAGCGACACTAGAATGAAGCAGAGCAAACACAGCCTTCCTGGCGTAATATGTTGTATGAAACTAAACGAAACACCTCGGAGCATAAAATGTAAAAGATAAACGCTACGCCGATTTTCAAAACATGTTTTGACAGCACCGTAGAACCCTGTGAAAAAAATATGCCATATAAATGGGGGGAATGGCGAATCGGTTTAATAAAATACAAAAAAACACATTGTTTTTTTGCACAATGTATTTACGGAAATACCTTGTTTTTTCTAGAAGTTTTTGAAAGAGAATGAATCCACTGATAATAAATTGTAACTTTTCCTCTATTTTGTATTTGGTATTTAAGTTTAACAAGGACAGATCCGTGCTAGTAGTATTGAAATATTTCATAAATTATTTGAAGTATTTTAAGACGAGCGGAGCGGAAGTTTTTTTCTCGCAACAAATACAATAGGTCTTCTACATGCGAGCCTAGCTCAAACTGCTGCAACCCCCGGAAAACGTGTTATTTGCCCCCTTGGGAAGACTCGAGTCTGCCCGTTGTTACATTTTCACTGACGTTTACATATGTCAACATAACCATAGCAACAATTTTAGCTGCCGGATGAGTTATTTAACGTTAGTTTAGTTTCTCGAAAGGCGGAAGTGTGACTATCCAAAATGAATAAAAATGCGCCACAAACTGCTGCCACGCAAATTCGACGTATTCGTCGCCACGTAAATCCACACTCGAATTTTAAAGCTACGACTCCGAGATGTCCCGAGAACACATTCCCGGTTGTAGCGAAGCAGCTACTGTGTTCGTTTTGCAAGAAACCTGGCGCAGACTTCCAATGTTGCGTATGCGGTACTTTGTACTGTGGCGTTGAATGCCAATTGCACGATTGGCAACAACATAAGTACAACAATTGCATCCCGTAAGTGCGCCACTTTGCCTGCAAAATACCGTCGCTATAATTTTATCTCTTAATTCGGATCGAATTTCAGTATGCTGGTTCCCCGGCTGGCAACACCGGTGTTCATTCCTCCAACGTTCCGGAGTCAGCCCCCGTCCCAGACAAATTTCAGGCCACCAGATATGAATTTCGATGTTTCGAAGCCGCCACCTGAAGTCAATGTTCCGACACATTCAAATAAAGGGAATCCTAATGTAGTTTTCGACTGTCATAAGCAGCATGGCATGGATAAGCAGCATAATCAGCTGAACAAAACTTCTGAGACAAGATTGCAAGATTGCACGTTGAAAAATAGCAAAAAGCTAAATACGAAACCGGAAGCTAAACCGTCGATTGCCCCAGATATAATGAAATTGGCTGCAGGAAAACCTCTTCATAGCAAGAAACGCTTTTTACAACAAGGCCCATTCCCCGAACAAGGCAGTAAAGTTAGGATTTCGTTCGTTGGGGACAACGAAATGTTCATCTATAATGCAGAAGGTTCACCAAATCAGTACCTTCAGTTTCTTAAACTCTCGCTGCAGGTGGCGCGTGAGGTGAAGCAGTGTCTCCAAGTCCCACCGAAGCTGGGCGATATAGTGTTTGCTCCATTTGGCGGTGAATGCTATCGTGCCGTGGTTAATTCAATTGAAAAAGAAAACATCACGGCTTTCATGCTCGATTTTGGAAATTCACGAAAAATTAAGTGGAAGCAGTGTAAAGAAATCCGAGATCCGGATATCAAGTATTCCAAGTGCTTGGCGCATAAGGTGTGCATTAATAATATTGCTAATTTTACCCGCCCAATGTCAGATTTTCTAGGCACCCTAGTTGAATGCGAAGAGTTTGAGCTAACGGAAACTATCGATACTCAAACACACATCAAAATGATAGAATTGCGTCATGCACAAGAACTTTACGTTTTAAGCACTAAGCTTCGCGCTCTGCCAGCTATCGCCGAGCAGAACAACGACAAAACCAAAAAACCAACGGTGCTAAATCAAAAGATGTCGGAAGGGCCAACAGAAATACTGTCCTCCGCCACGGATTCCTACACTTCTGTTCTTGTCGAAGAGGTAAGTGAGCAAAATCAATAGATTGCTTCATTTTTCGAATCAAAATTCACAATGGATATATATAGGCACATAATTCGCTCTGACTGGTAAATGATAATCCTTTTTCAGTTTCGGAAACCCGTAATACCGCCGGGAGTGGTCGATTTCTTTATTATAGAGCCATCGGAACTTTGCAATGGAAATAACACTATTAAAGTGATGTTAGAATCGGACAAGATACATTGTTCCAAGGTAGTAGCGGAGTGTGATCACAATGGAAAGAATGATCCATACCCGTACAATCTGGACCATTACGCACAAGCTTGTTTGGTAAAGCACAAAGGAGCTTGGATGCGTGCCTTTTCATCAAGAGCTAGTGAGACGGAGGAAACGCGCTACTTCCATTTGCTGGACTTTGGGATCATTCGTCCAGCGGATGACATATCCGACGTACGGCGATATCCAGCGTTACTGAGTCGTCAACTTTACGTGTTGGACTGCATCGTAGACAGTAAGTATAGTCGGTATCGGTATTGGCTGCAGTATGCAGGGCCGTATTTCAACAAACGTGGCTAACATTTCCTTTTTTCGTCTATAGACCCAGATGCGCTCGAGGTCGGTGGCTCCATTAAACGTGGGACACTTCTAGGCAAAGGTTTCAGAGCAATAGTTGAACACCTCGAGAATGAATCTGACAATTTGTTGCACGCCAAAATTTTAGATGTACATGTTTAGAGAATATATTCATTCGTAGATAAGAATAGTTTGCCAATCTCGTTTCATTTCATACATGTCATATCAAATATCCGACGTTCAGAACCTCTCACTCATTTTCGTTAATTTCGAAAAGCATTAATTAATCTTAAATGTTAACACTTCCATGAAATTTAAAGTTTTATTCAAATGCAATTCGCCTGTAATTCGCCAATCAGCAATTTGTTGCGACGCTGATTTCATTTACCTTTTATTTACGCTATGATAATGCCATTAATGGAATTTGGCAAAATTATTGATTATTACGTGCAAAATATCCTTGTAACACTATCCTCATTAGGGCATCTATGCCTGCTAGAAACTAATAACTTCGGCGATTCTTGGATTAAGTCGCATATATATCGTTCACCCATCATCGTGCTATATTGCAATTTCTTCGTGGTAAATATAAACATTGCTCCACAATGTCTACTCTAGGAAGTAAGTAAAACTTTCGAATTCGATTCGTGCGACTTTGGAAGACTCGACTTTGTTACGCTGTCTAAACAATGCTTTACAGTAATGTAAATAGGGTACTGGCGAAAGGAAAAATGGTTTCTGTATATAGACGTTCCAGATTGATTACACATACGATTTTAAGTACGTTCCTTCCCGTGCATGCTAGCGAATCATCCATTTGTTAGTTCGAGTATTTTTTACTCCAACACCCCAGTTTGCTTTGCATTAGGTGAAAAAAAAAATCCTCACCGTGTCGTTGATCCTTTCCTTCCTCGAGACGTTGGTATAATTTCTCGATCTGCTGTCTCTGTCAGGGGTGTGTTGTAACGAAGATGCGTCGCAATGTTTTGACATCCTTTTCACGTCCGCGGTCCATTGCCTGGCGGTTCTGTTTTTGTAGAGGCGGATGCAGTGCGTAGCAAAGGTTATGCTACACATACTTTTTTTTTCTTGTATGTTATTTCATTTAACTCGAAAACTGAATACCCAATTTTTATAAATCGATAAAAATTTATCAAAACACCCGACTGGTACAGATGTGCTGTGTACAGGAAACACATGTCCATTAATTTAAAACTGTATATCATTCTGTAAACTGTCTATGTTCATTCAAAAAGTAACGGCAATCTAGTTTGAATATTAATTTATATTTGTCAAAAACTTTTAGGTCAAATGAATAGCTTATTTTGTTCAATTTTTAATACTTCCGATAAAAATGTCAACGTTCTATCGCTCTACCTTTCATGGCGCAACATTGGTAGATAACTGTACCCAGTATCGTGAGCGTCGTGCCAGTTGTGTGTGCAGATGGAAAACTCAAGATCGCACGGCACGATCGTGAGCTGCAGCGAAAGCAGTGGAAACCGTTTTTCCCGAGGGTTAGTTTTCGTTTTCCCTTCGCAGGCGTCGGACGGCTCGGTTGGTCGTCCTGAGGCACAGCGGGAACAATAGAGTGGAGCACTGAACGTGAAAATGTGAATTTTCTTAAACGCATTCACGAGCGGGCCCAACTGGACGGGTCCATAGGGACCGAACTATTTCGAGTAATTCCGACCGAATTGTCCCCGACATGGCCAATGACGACTAGAATAGTTTATTTATTTATCTATTTATTTATATTATTTATATCACACGGAATGCACGGAACCTACGCAAGCAAGCAGTGATCGATATTTATTTCTAACGTCAAAACGGTGACGAGTGGGAATATAACTGTGCAATAATATACCTAAGTTCACTCTGAGTGAAACGATCCCAGCATCTTTTAAAAATATAAGTTGCGATCGCCGTTATCGTTCTCGCGTACAAGTGTGTTGATTTGGTTTGCGTTTGTTAAGTGACTCCCAGAGTGCGTATGAATCTTTTGCTGTTTTACCACCGGTAGCGAAAGGCAAAAAACAAATCTGTACCGGGACGTCTTGTGGTGAAAGCTATTGAAGTGAAGAATAAATCGTCCCGGTAAAAATCCTCTTCGGAAGTGATCGCGTGTCCATTCGTGCTCATGTGTGGCGGTAAGAAGCCGATCCAAAAGGATAAATCACTGCACCGGTCGATAAATTGGTGCTACCGGCATTTGCGGCATTGACGACGTAGACCAGCATTCATTTTATGTCGGATTCAACGGCGACGACTGCTATCGCGCGTCCGGGTCCATGCAACTTTTGACCCTACGGTGCGAGACAAGGTAAATGGTCTTAACAGTTGCCGAAAATTAGTTTTAATTAATACAACTACCACCCGGACCGACCCGATCCGGCGGTGACTCGCACTCTCCGATCACCATAGTTCATCATCGCTCTTACCGGTGTGTGTTTCTTATGCCCGAGTGCAAATTGCCCACGAGATTGGAATCAAGATCATCGACAAGCGAACACGGACTAAAAAAACAATTGGGAACAGAATACAAAATGAACCAAACATGGGTGGCAAATAAATTTTCCCGAGTCCCGTGAACAACGGTCCTGGGGAACGTGTGGTAGATGTGGCGGGATTGAAAGGTCTAAAGGACCGTGCGCCGGTCTTTATCGCCAAGCGCGATCGAGGACGATCCTTTCCGCTGGCATAATTATGCGTAGCACCTTGTAAATGAGCAATAAGTAAAAAACGAGGTGATTTACTCGGGCAGTTCAGCGTCTACCTTTTCTCCGTAGCAACGTGGTGAGGTAACTTTTTTTTTGATCTCATCCAGCAGCAGCACCTATACGGAGAAGGTATGAGCTGGTATTTATTTTACCCCCTCCGAAGCGACTTCGCTGGTGCCCTTTTGAGTACCTTGGGGTATGTTTCACGACTGCATTGTAAATGGCTTAATTTATGAGCAGATTGTTGATAATTCTTCCAACTGCAAGAGCGGATTTTTACATGCGACACAACATAGTACAATGCTCATACTTCGCTCGAAAAGTAAACCAGTAATGCAAAACAACGTAATGTTTGAACAGATGTGTTTTGAACGTTTTCTTTTTATATGAATATCATCGTTTAAGGAACAGCATGATCAGTAAATATAGTTTAATAAATACAAAATACCGTCAATTCATCGTCAATTCAGTTGGCTTGACATTTTTTTTTACGTCACGGGGCATCCCTATAGCATACCCCTACTTTCTATTCTAGTGCCACGATTTCATTGTAGAAGGTTGCTTCTACCGTATTTTATTCGGAAAATTACGTAGCCTAACCTAGCGCACCGTATCCGAACGAATGTCAAATGGAAGGTGACGAAATGATGGTCCGCTCCTGTCCTTTTCCGGCCGTGCTGTAGTTGTGAGTTGTGCTGTAGTTACTTGTGTTGGGCGTGAGGCGTGGTTTCGTTTCGTTTTCCATCATCGACAGCATCATGTTACTCGAAGGCGATTCGACTCTCTTCCCGGTTCTCCGAAAGACACCCGGATACTCGTGCGGTCTCTAATGTGGGCCTTCTCCTTGGCCAGATGTGGCCACCAATAGATTAGGGGAAAAGCTTTCCCGAGGAACGTACGTATTTGTTTTCCCAGCAGTGTGATGTACGCATAGCATGGAGAGATGTACATGGCCCGCTCGTTCCTTTGCACAAAAATCTGACGCCGCCACGGAAGTTCGTCGTTCCGTTAACGGAACTAAACGATTTTTGAAAACCTCAGTTTTCCCGGGCCACGGGGGACGCCAGCGCGTGATGTTAATGATAATTTATAGGAAAATAATCATCTTCTGCTGTACGCGCACCGTGTTCGGTTCAAGTCCTCCGGTTCGTTTGATAATCGTTGCAGTCAATCCAGACTGGCAGGAGACGAGGGGCTCTAGCATCGGGTTCCGCTGTGCTCAATATTTTATTCCGAAGACAACCGTGACAATTAGAACGACGAAAGGGGGCGCTACATCTTCTATGGGCGAACGCCAATGGGCTGGAAAATATTGATGCTTCTCCGCGATTTATTGTACTGCTGGCACGGTAGCTGCTTCCCATTGCCATTGTTGTTCCTTCAATTCAATCCTTGTCTTTGATTGAGCGATGTGTAGGATCATCAAGAAACTCATTCGGGGGTGAAATGTTACAACAAGCAGGAGCATTTAATTTCACAACCGTTCGTATTTGTTGGCTGGCTTCAGAGTCAGAGTGATCGTGAAGGGTTTATACGTTCCAGAATTATGTTGATCGACTATGGAAACGAGGCCAACTTCACTACGACAAATGAGCGACAAAGAGGAATGAAGTAAATGTTTTATTGATTTCTAAATATATATTTGGCTTTTAATGGTAATGTTCTTTACTATATAAGAATTCAAAAATATAATTTAAAATCAAAGTCCTGGTGCACCGGGCCTATTAAAATAATGTATTTTTCTACTCTTTCTACTAAAACAATTGTTTTTTTACGATGATACAAAGGTGATGTTTATGTGCTATGTTCGTCCTAACCGGTCTAGACGTCAGTCTACATCCGGCGACCGATTATAATAAGAAATGGGCCGATTATTCCCATTGCAGCACACATTCTGATTCTAAGCAATGCTCAGCACCGGCTTTGGCTTGACTGCGTACTCTGAAATGATGATAAATTATGTTCCATTGTTGACAGATGCAGTTGCCTGGCAACATGTAGCTGGGCCGTTGGGCGCTATGTTTTCTGGGGATATTTTTGTTAAAGATCATTGCTAATGTTGCTTGGTTCTTCACCGTGCACGGAAAATGTGTGCTGACCGGAAGTTAGGTTATCCCTTTCAAGTGGAAGGCGTGTAGAACGCTTATGTGCCTTCCAAAGCCAGTATGTACGCCAACGCACGCCACCTCCCAAAGACCTCTTAGAGGGATTGCAATATTTTGGAAAATTTTATTGCCATCCATTAAAAGTGCATAACAGCGGGCGTCGTTTACGACCCGCTAGAGAACGCTTTCCATGCCGTTTCGTGCCACGTGGTACTGCAAGCAGGAGTTGTAGGCTCCCGGAACGCAACGACGGGCAAGCTGTCGAACATTTCATAACAAAGTCACATCGTAGCGGGACCGTAACCAGGCCGTAAAGAAACGCTATATCCTGAAAATCCCACCATCACTCCCGACATCACGCCTTACATCGGAAGCGGAGTGATAGCTTGAAGACTTCCAGGTTGTGCGAGTTTACAATCGGGTCGGAAGATCCTCGGCGGTCAATGAACTGTGTTTACACCCCGCATCTTCCGGTTGCAAGTCCGTAGTCGAGCGGCAGTCGGCTCCTGCCAAATAGCATGGGAGTAAACGAGACGCGATGCTATTGGAAAAGGATGGCTGTATGGCGTAAGCCACGAAAAACTTTAGACACTCACTTCCGAGGAAAAACGGCATTAAAAGTTCTAGCTAGTGCGCGGAGTCCTATGTATCGTATGCCGAGCGCACGTACATAGATGTATCCCAGGGAAGATGTATCTTGGTTTTTTTTGTTTATGTGTCGACCCTTCCACGCGATCATCAAACGGAGATCATCCCCTTCACGGATGTGCCATGTTGATCGAGTTCAAAGATCTTTCTCTTCTTGATTTAGAGCTGCACACTGGAGGGTTGTCTACCCCGAACACGTGTTATCACACCTCATCCAAACTTGGTTGCCGTTTTCCTCTCTCTTTCTTTTATGCCTTTTTATCTATTCTGTCCGCTTTTACATTTGGTCTCCAAAGATGGAAGAGATGCAGAGAAAGAGATAGATAGAAAGAAAGAGAGAGAACAACGAAATGATTTTCTTCTGGTTCACTGTCAGTCATGCGAACAGGAACAGGAGAGCCGCACGGACGAACAGCCGTAGCACGGTTTGTATTAGGGTAGGTACCTTCCAACGAAGAAAGTTTGCTTGTCAGCTTCGTGTGGTTAGGGTTTGTTCTTGACTGCAGACTCGTCCCACGACAAACTACTGGTGAATAACCACGACAATCAGCGCGAACCTATGACGTGTCTCGATGTTTCCCGAGTTCTTCTGCCTTTCCGTGCGTTTTGAATGAATGTTCCACCAACAATGCGACTTTTTTCAAAGATGTTCTAAGCTTCTTTATCAATGGCGGCTCCCTAAGGCTTCATGTTTCCTTTCAAGTCTTTGACTTTTAAGCAGCGTAACAGACGTGCTACCGGTTTGTGGATTACGGTGCATTAAGCCTTCTCCTGGCATGTTATTCATGCTGAATGAGGTTACCCTCGTTTCGTCAACTCTAAATCGGGTGTCTTATCGGTCGACTATGTCAGCGATAGCGATAGAATTGCTCAAACTGAATGAGACGTTAAGAAAAACCCACACACGGCTCGAAATGAAATCAAATAACACAGTACGGCACCAAAACGTGAAAAAACCCTGCCCCCGAAACGGAACATAAAACATTAGCAGCCACTGGAAATTTGTCACGCTTTTGACACCTTTGGCTTGGCTCGTTGAGGCAGGATGGTACAAAGTCTGACACAGATTGACGAGAGAAGGAAAATCGGGCGCCGAGAGGCTGGCGGATGGGGCCCATAAAACTGTTCCTGAACCCCTGGAGTAGAATTTCCGGACTGGCGAGAGTGTTAGCTAACACCGGGGAAAGATGCTGCCTTTGGTTCATTTTTTTTATTAAACGCTCCCTTCCAAACGGCCGCCGAAGTCGGATGTTCCATGCGTGGCAAGGACACCCAGCAAACACATAAAAACGTCGTGTACAAACGAGGAGCCGTTTCTCGGAAGATAAGATACCATTACCATATCTCGGGAGCTGTCTTGCCTTCGAGTCGGCTGCGGTTCGGTTCCGAGCGGTTTGTTTATTTAATTTCCATGTTGTTGCGTTCGGGGCAACATTGAGGGAGAAAATGGGAACTAATGGCACGGAGGGCGAACTTGTCCGGGCTGCTGAGGGTCCAGTTGGTTCGTTTCATTTGATCTTGTTCGGTATCTGCAGAGAAAAACTACTGTTCTAATTGAAAATCCTCTACCGAGATTAAATGTGGGTAAAAGCCTTGTTTGTACGTTTGATGTAATTTGATTGATGTAATGTAATAGAAATGAACTATATAGTAGGGAAAGTCAAAAGTGACTTTTGTTTGAAAACATGCACTCGTTCAGCTCGATGTAAGACACATTTATTTTCGCCGTTTCAATGTTTCGCCGTTTCAATGTTTCGCCATTCCTGGCAAACTCAGAAACTTTTTAGACCTCGGCCGAGGGGATTAAAAATATCGTTCAAGCTTGCTTCTACGCAGCAGTATGATACGACTGGCAGAAACTTTGTGAACAGTTCTCATTTCTCAAAGCAAAACAAAATAAACTAAAAGGACTTCGAGTTTCAAGTCACTTTAGCTTGCGACACAAAACAAAAGAAAAATGCAAAATTTCCACCTCGTGATCTGCGCTATTCCTATTTCGCAATACGCGTTACGCACCTAGCGAATGCTTAGTGTTAAATAAAAAAACCAAAACCAACACCATCCGATGTGCATTATGTGGGGGGCCTATTTTTAAGCACCACATTCACTAGCCGTCGAAGGCATTTTGCCTGCTTTCGTAACTTTCTCCGCCGGCGAAGGATGCGCAGGTCTGATCCTCTTACACGGTGCGACAAACATAGTATTTGCTACGCACTTCCACCTCAGCAGACGGTCGCATACGGTGATCCCAAAAATGTGTGGATGTCTAGACTTGGGCATAATGTTTTTTGCTTGCTGTCCTAGGCAGACGAGTGGTGGTGCGAAAAACACGCCCAATAAGATCGAATAACGATAAGTTATTTTAAAAATCTTCGGAATAACATCTTCTTCCTTATTCTTCCCTTTGGCCAAGTGTTGATTGGCTTCAACGGTGCTATCAGTAATCGATTGACGTCTACGGTCGAACTGGCCTGCCTCTGCTGCGCTGCTTTCCGGCCCCTTGCGTGCATCACCGATGCGTATGGCTCGGGAATTTTCCGATGCATCCGCGCGCACGTTTCCGAACCGAGTCAGCTGTTGCCACCACGCGGATATAGATGCGCATGGACGTGCCGTCGTCCAAATCGAACGCCACTCGGTCAAACTCGAGGCCCGAGGAGCGAAATGGAACGGCAAGCACGGTGGAACTTACCAGACAGTGAGGAGCGCGCGCGTTGGATGGAAAGCGTCGAACAGATAGAACGTTGACCCACAGCAATGGGGAGGAGGACGGAGGAGCTATTTTTAAGGCCGCGATCGATGTGGCGCATATTCAGCCGGCTGAAAATAATTCCGAGAGACACTGCATTCCTTTCCGTCTGCCCGTCAGGCGTACATGCGATGGTACTTTGGGCCATTGGGGGGATTGGTACGTTCCCATGCGTATTTGCCGCTTGGTGCGTGCGGCGCAATTGTGTATTCAAATAGATTTACAGTCCAATTGCTAGTTGCTATGTGTACAGTTCCGGCTAGAGCTAAGCATGTGGGCCATGCGCTGACATCGAAAGAACGGAAGGCGGAACATTTTAGACGCTAAACACGGTTTTCTTGCTTCCTAATTTCTCAAACGTTTCTGTCGTGAAGTAGGTAGTTTACTATACAATAAGATCTTTAAAATGGCGAAACACTGTTACGGCTCATATCCTGTTTTACTTTCTTAGAGTTTTTAAATCCATATCATTCAATTATTTGATTATATTATCCATTTGATACAAAAGCTCTGATCGGTCGTGTTAATACTAGAACTGAAGTGGACTGAAGTGCGTGTCCTACTCATTTATTGCCATCTTCATTAAGTTTGATGATTTGCTATTGAACTTGAAGAATGATACATTGCTAAAGGTCTCAAATAGATTTTTTGCGTACCATATTGAAGAGCCAATTACAGATATGTGATTAATCTAGTGTTATGAAAACATATTCTATTATGCATTATAGAAATTAAAAAAAACATTGTGGCTTTCTATTCCTATATTTCCGGTGCGTTAGGCAATTTTTTAAAAGCTAAAATTTTTACTACCTTGTTTAAAAGATGACGGCTAATGTGTAACAAATTGCACTAGTAAAAATAACCAACGAAATTAGGGGCTCCGTCTCGATCATTTTCACCACGGAAAATTTGCAGTCTTTCTACCGGCGAGTAGTATTCGACCCTAGGTTACAGAAGCGCTCCAATGCACTGGAGGGGAAAAACCGCCGACGGAAACGTGAGCTGAGTGCAGTCCCAAAATAGAGTGTTGGGCGAGATGGCATAGGATGGATTTTCAAGAGCATTCACCACAGAACGCACAGTCGGCACAGTTCTGGTGGTGACATTTCGAAGCTTGGACGGGGGAAGATAGGAGTTTGGTTTTTCTTTTGCGCACACTTAGCTTCTGCAGCACAGATGGCCAGCATTGACCCCCGGGCAAGGCTATGCGGACCTTGTGAAGGGCAAGGGCTCAGAAAAAGGGAGGAGGAGAAAGCGACGTAGAGTTGAATCCGGTACAATGTCCGGTTCAGCTTCCGATGTACAAAGCAACATAAAGGAATGTTCGTTCCACAATGGTTCGTATTTGTTTGGAACATTTTGCTAATTTTGGAATGTTTCAACATTTCTCCAGAAGAAAGATCTCGAGTTCGATCTCCGTCATGTTCGCCATCGGTTGCACCGACCGAGCGGAAGGAAATGCACATTAATCAAATGAACAAAGCCGTACCCGGTGCCGCGAAGCAGTGCCGGATGAATCATACCGAAATGCAACCGGAAGGGATCGTCATTTTTCCCCCGCTTCTTTGAAGACGTACGACATAACGCACGCTCGAAACTGTGCTAGCGGGGAGCATGAGTGGTGGTTTTATTTTCGCTAGACATTAATATCGCCAACACACGGACACGCAAACGTCGCAGGTCATCGGGGCGAACGGTGGGCCACAGGAATGGCTGCCACCTCTCAGAATGCGGGAAGGGAGAATGTTTTTAAATCACATGCCAAATCGCTAAAATTAGCCACATCAAACGCACTCCTCCGCCCACCAGACTAGACGACTTATGCATGGTTTCTTGCGGCCTACGTGGTGTTCCCGGTACTTCCCTGTTCGAGTCTGCACGTCGGATGATACTAGCGCTCTACCGTCGGCGAGCTCTTGAAAATTTGCGCTAAAAGGGTTGTGACAGTCAGTGGGGTCGGATGGATGCGGCATGTTCGCTGTACTGGCTCGCGCGGGTCAGCTGTTTCATCGTGGGTCCCAAATAGTACTGAGTCAACACTGCGACAAGACCTGCTTCCGTTACGTTTCACAGTTTACTTTGAACGAATTCGGAGCATGCGGATGCGGAGTACCGAGCGATGCGTATCATCTGCTTTCGATGTCAATGTCAAGACAAATTAGGCTCTTTATTGATAGGGTTCTACAGTTGGTTTTGGTACATTTAAAAAAAAGCAGCTATTTGGAAGGAAATTTTAAAACATAATTTTAGTATTAGCAGTACATCATACACAGGTAGGGTATATTTACCACTAAGTATTAGCACCCTGCCCGGTTGAGTGTACTCGTTCGAAGCATGACGGATGGTGTTTTGTGGTAATGATGCATTACATTAATTTGTACGCATAATGGATTGAGTTGGTGTTGTATTAATCCACTATTTGCGAGGAATATTGCACCCAATGATTTTTTGACCCAAAATTTAGTTTTGCATCTAGTTTTACACCTTTTATGACCGTTGTAACCAACTATAAATATTCTGTATTTCTACAATTTTATCGCAAGAAATATTTCGAATACGGATTGTGAGCAGGAAACTTTCCGTAAATTCTTTTTATTCTTAGAAGCATTCTGGCGCATTTCTTACGCAATAATTGGTCTGGTTGTATGCGTCATTTTTTTTAATTCGAAAGTTCAACGACCGCTCATAGTTCGTTGCATAATTACTGCGCTACAGCTGAGATTTGGGCTTAGAGGGACCTTTTTAAAATGTTGTCACCCAAGATTTCCCATGCTGGTATTTTGAAGGGTTCCGCGTTCTGCTGACATAATGGCGAAGGGAATTTCAGAAGCGAAGAGCATTTAACGATCGTTCTACAGTCGTGCAGAGACGGGACATTTAAAACTTCTTTTTCGTCCACCGTGAAATGTGCGTCGCGCATGAAAAGGGGGTGTTTTTTGCTCGCAGTTCGCGGTTTTCTTCCCTTCTGTTGATCCTGGTACTAGAACGGCCACATATGGTCGAAGCTGGCTCTAGTGCAGAAAAGATGACTGGTCGATTTAGTTGTTTCCGTCTCGTCTGCAAAACGTGCGCTTCGACGAGACGGATCGTGCATCGTACGGCACGCCGTAAGTCATTCCCTTTTTCTCGAAGGAAATCGCGACGGGGTCGGGAAAACCGTGTCCCCGTCATGTCGGGCGCGAGGATGCAAGCATATTGTGGGCACGACGCGACGCGCGTCCCGTAACGTGTATGCGAGCACATTGCGCGTGCTGCTGCCGTCGTCATCGTCATCTTCATACGCCTCGTCATGTCAATCGCGAAGAGCCTCGGAACACGCACGAGACAACACGGTTTGGCGAGGGAGAATGTAGGATAATCTCGAGAAATGTTTCTAGCGCAAAAGGGAGCACGCTGCGCGTCGGCTGTCGGCGTGTGCGGAAGAAATAAATGCACGTCGGTTCGGTCGGAACGGTGGCGGGGAGGAAGGAGGCCTTCGAGACGGAAAGGCAGTCGGCCTAGCGGACGGGAAGTGGCGGGTGTTGCCGGCGCTATTCCTAGACGTTAATGAACGGAAGCAACACACAGTGCGCGTACCCGGTATGGATGTTTAAACACTGTTGCGCATCACAGGGATGGCAGGAAAAACCCCCAGCAAAGATTTTTCATCTTGCGCACGGTCGCGCACGGTCACGGGATGGAACGATGCACCGGGTGTGTCTGGGCGTTGTGGGGACGGGAACGAATGGAAGGGCAGCGTGAGTGTGTATGAATAAGGCGCGAGTCGCGGTGAGAGAGAATGGAATGAACTCAGGCAGGGAGACGGAGGAGGCGCACGCGCGTCTGTTTGCGTGGATGCATTCTCGCGTGGTGATCGTTAGTGTGGTCCGCCGCGGACCAGTCTGTCTGTGCTAGCACTGCGAAGGTGTTAGATGATGTGGGTAATTTTTATTTTATCTCTTGATCTCCACGCAGTACAAGCAGTATGTATGTATGCACCCCCCGGCCGTAGGAGAGAGAATTGTTTCACGATGGAAAACTGCAGCGGAATGCACCCGGGGTGCTGTAACTATGTGCATCCCTCGTTTAATAATGTTGATCCACACCCAGCCGTTCGCGGCTTACGTGCCTTCCACTAGTAGCACATTTGAGTCCTGTCGTTCCCAGGCTAGCAGGATTTTGTTCCCTACGCTGGAAAATTGTTTCCCCACTCGTGCGGGTTGTTCGCATTCGATTCTATCCTACCGCTGTCTTGAAGTGTTCTAGGAATGTCACGCCAGACGTTGAGCTAGCTTCTTGTGGAGCTTACTCCAAAATAGTTCGCTGTCGGGCTTTCGATGAGGGTGACGATAGCGGGCAATATGGTCTTAATTGTTGTCTCCATATTGGGCGATGGAATTGATGCGGAAGGAATGGGAAGAATTTACCAAACATTCCCGAACGCTAAACGACAAACTCGTTGAGATGAGGTAGGATTCAGAGGTATTTGTATGTTGTATACTCTGAAAGATGGCGATCAATTCTGTCATATCGTGCGCGTGCGTTTCAATTGTTACCGGAAAGAAATCTTAATTGTGACCCTAAAAATCGTCACTTCCATCATCTTTGATTCCAGTATAGGGGTAGTAATAGGGGAAAAAAGTTCAGAACAACTAAACTACGTACATCCGGAACCATGCGTTGTCTGGGCTTCGGCCCATGCATCTTTTGTGCCTAGCAAGAGGGACGGATGCTAAAGTAAAACCTCCTTTTGTACTCCTACTGCTGAAGATTCTGGGGTTTCATCTTTTTTATGTATCGTTGTTTCTTTTTTTTTAGTTTTCTTCGCTTGTCAACTTAAATTTAACTGTGTTTCAAGCCAGGTCGCAGCCAACCGAATCAGATTGTTTGAATGGTTGCGGTCCTTTTGCTCCGTTCCTAGCGTTTGGAATTAATGGAAAAAATTGATTTCTTTAATTTCAGCTTATTCGGTTTTGCTGATGAACTTTCCTCCAGCTAACGATCACTGATGGTCGAGCTGAACAGGAGAACAAATTCCCCGCGAAAATGGATCAATCCACGGAAAACGGCTGTCTGCTATCGAGCGGCAAACTCGTTGATAGAATGATGGATGGCTTTGTCGGTGTGTCGGAAACTAACGACTCCATGGAGTGCCCTGCTAATGACACCGTGGATAACGCCTGCGGTGGTCTGACGAACATGTCACAAGTTTCTTCGAAACCGCAGAACCCTGAGTACGCCATCGTTCGCGGGAGGCAGGATCAGCTGGTGCCGGACTTCATCCTCGGGCTGCCGCAGCACAGCTCGACGCCGAAGAAAAATGGTCGGCCCGTCTCAATGTATGAACCGTGGATGCAGTCGGAAACGTTCCGTTCGCTTCCGGCGGAAATGCTGCGCAGCGCGACGAAGCTAATCGACATTGACTTCGAGACGGAAGCGGGAGCCATCGGCGCGGCAGCTGCCGCAAAGTCCTGCTGGGAGGCCGAAGATGCAGACGAGTTCATCACCACGCTGGACGAGTCGGCCATCTTGGATATCGAATCGTACGAAGATCTAAGTCACATCTACTGTCCACCGGGTGGAAGCGTCAGAAACTACAACAACAACGATGATTTTCCCCACAATCGAAAACTGATCGTGGCAGCCGATGTCCACCATCATCAGCACCATCAAGAGCAGCACCACCAGCGGCAACAGCAGCACTTCCAGCAGCAACAGCAGCAGCATCATTATCGCCAGGCCACACGGCACTTGTTCGATTATCCTGCAGCGGAGCGGGTGGAGGAGGAAAAGTACGAAGACATTGAAATCTACGCCACGGTGAAGAAAAAGCCTCGCGAGCGAACGCCTCAGTCGGCGATCGATCGGACGATCGCCATTGACACGCAGGCGCTCCTGCTCGCCACGGGAGGCGCACCGATGGACAAGTTGCCGAAAATAATGACTTCCTCGTGCTACGGAGAACTGTCCGCAGGACCGCAGACCATCGCCACGTGGAACGATCCGGGCGCGATAGTGAAGAGCAACGAGAATTTGCTCGACTCCTCCAGAGCCGGCGTGCTGTCGATTAACAGCTCGATCATCGATGAGCTGCCGTCGGGAAACAGCTCGCTTTACGAGCCTAACTCGATGAATTCGTCGATGGATTTCGCCCGCTACGCGACCAACGATAAGATACGCGTGCGCTGGTGGGATGACTTCACGGAGGAAACGGAAGCCGAACTGCAGGATATTGCTGAGAAAGGTAGGGATCTTATTTAAATATTTCTCCATATTATATTTTTCTTGAAAGAAATTTAGGATCCAGTGTAGTTAAAGATGTTTCAGATTCCCAATCAGCGATATTGTCAGGGGTCGTTCAACAATTTCTCCGTTGAATTTTTCGAAACATTTGCAAACACAGCTTAAGCGATCAGTTGTGTGCATGACTCTGTAACATAGAGTTACATTTTCACATCACGTATTTCATTGTTTGATGTGTTTTGGTTGCCTTATTCTTCACTTTTAAAATGACGTCATGCATGCATCTTTGGATTCAATGTAAACCATTATTGTTTTCCAACAACATTTAAATGAAGTTCCACTCATTTAAGCATTACGGTTAACCCCGTAAACATAGTTTTGTAATTTATCGCAGTGGTTAAATACCTCATCGATTAATGCAGTCTGAACTCGTTTTTGTTTATGGTCGTGAGGATGCACCTCTCGGAGGTCCAATTTTATAAGTACCCGCCAGGGAACGGCGTTGCGAAACCGATAACCAACAGTCATAAATAGCAAGCTATACATGAGCCTCGCACACAACTCGGCCCAGAATATGTTTGTTTTCACCGAACGAGCGCCAGCCTTTTGCCACGCGGTGATTTGACGTAGTGTCACTGTATACGCCAAGCGCCGCCACCATAAAATGATACCACCGACGGTTTGTCACTTTCGCAAGGCGTGGCGGTCTGTCGATTGATTCGGGTTTGAAAAAAATCAAGGCTGTCCCAATAATTGCGTGATGATAGCAATTTTATCACTTCGCGCAAATACTTCCCAGGGTCGGCACAATTGATCTATTGGCGGTACCACCCCGAGTGGAAGGGCTTCTCTCAAGTTCCTTGGAAGTATACAATCAGAATAGACAACTGATGCAACCCGTTTGTAGTATTGAACATGCATTCATCGGGAAGGAATATTAAACACCTGATGTTACTAGTCACGCAAATTCTTGACAGGTCATAATTCAGCTTTGGCGCTTATCGTAATCGACTCTTATTAGATCATCGCCAGTTAAATGACGGTTGTGAATGAGTAACGCGTACACCCTGATACCGCATAACTTCGTTGTGCGGTTTAGTTTCGGTCGGGCGACTGAGGAGGTGTTCATATACGGTCATTAGTGCAAGCTGTCCCGAATTGACATCATTGGCTTTAGGAATGGCAACGGGCGAGTGCGCATACTAACGAAACAGATAAACGTGTCCGCAGCGTGTTTAAGCTCTAACGTCAGAAGAGTCATAACGCTAAAAATGCCAATTTGCTCTCCACATGCTCCACGCTCCGACTGGTTCTGCTGCTCGGCCAGGCTCGTGTGAAACCTTTTCCAGAAATGGACAGGCACACGCAGACAATTTTTTTTCCAAAAAATAAAAAAGGAGAGTTGTTTGGGTGAACTGGACATGAAATCGAATGCTTCGATGGATAGCTTTTTCCTATCCGTATGCAAAACCGCGCTCGAAAGAAGACGTTTTTCTTCGCAAACTCAATTTGCTAACTCGCCATCGGGGGAAAATTTGAATAAAATCCGCGGGTAGGAATTAATTTGAAAAGAGCAAATGTGTAAACAAAATAAATAAAGATAGCTATGGATAGACACAAAAAAACTGTTCTCCCGCGTGGGAGGGAAACGTTATGCATAAAAGGCGTCGGGGGAGTTAAATGAAATGTTTGCCATTGGAATGAGGATTTCATAAAAATATGATAAGTCCTGTTTATATGGATACTTATTTGTCAAGGCCGTTAGGAAGAATTATAGGAAGGACGTGTGATGAATGACCCACCGGCTAACTTTTTACATAGAATAGATTCCGAAATTTGCAGTATTTTCCTGTTACACACAGGAATAAAAGGAAAAATAAGGGTAATATATGTTATAGTGTAGGAGCTTTCTATGAATAGTAGTAGATGTTTTAATGATTTGGAAACAAAATTTAAATGAACAAAAGATTTAGAAAAGAAGGAGTTTTTAGTTTTGTCTGAAGTGTGGATCAAAAACATCTGTTCTGAGTGGATTTCCGTGTCAGGTGCGCTAGCATGTGTTGGTGGAAATGTGGCACAACCATAAGCTATTCGAGACGACGCCACCCCGGCGGCGTTTGATAGCGGGGACGTTTTTTTCGCAATATATTTCGCTATCGCTTCAGTTCCATGTGGTTCGCGCTGGTGTGCCAGGCGTGCGTTATCGCTGCGGAATGAAGTAAAATATTTTATTCCGAAACAGCGATCCAGGCAATAACATTAGAGTAAAACGCAACGTTGCCTGTGTGTTGGGTTGATTGGACGCGACCTAATGTGGTGAGGGCTTCGGTGTGTTGTCCGCATTTGCGAGTGGTGTAGCCCACATCGAAACTAAGTAGATGTGCAGATTCTATTGAAAGAATATCTCGCGCAATGTGAACTTGAATGAGTGTACGTGTGAGATTATACGCGCGCGTGGATGGATTGGCGTGTAGGTGGTCAATCGCTGGAGTTGAACCATTGAACATCATCGATCGGCCGTGTAGTCGTCATCGCCCCCGTCTTCGTCATCCGGCTTCGCGAGCAGTTTGACGCCGGGCAGGTGACAGGAGCGTGTTTAGTATTTTGCCAACGCGTCCTCGGATGAGGCGTGGAGGGAGGTTCGATCGTTCTGGCGCCAGCATTTCAGTAAACATTCGTGATTAGCGCCGTGAGCAACGAGTTGCGCGTCGCAACACGTTTTTTCGTGGACAAACTTTGCTGCGGTGAGATTAGAACGTGCTCCGCTCCGTTCCTGTTCCGCACGCTGCCGCTGGGTAATTGTGAAGCTGTATTCCGCGAGTGATGTCATTTTTTTGGGAAGTGTTTTTGTTTAGCTGCATAGTGTGTGCGAATTAAATGAGCTTTTTCGTGCATAATAGTTTCCCGAGATGAAAAGTGAAGAAATATCATAAAAAGTGTGCGCATTAGAGAAATTTCACGCAATTCTGCAAACCGTGCTATTCATGGTCAGTGTTTACGAGCTTAATTTGAGCGTGGTGTGAAGTGAGTCAGTTTTGTGGATGTTCGGTTCAAAAATAGCTCACAGTCCGGCACAGTTCATTGCCTCAGCTGGCAGGTGCCGTTAGTGATAACGTAACAGGGCACAAGTTTCGCACACGAAAATCCCACCGAAGCGCCATGTTTCGAAAGTCCCGCAGGATAAGGATGGGAACGAGGCCAGTAACAGCGGTACGTGGCGTGGATTACGATGGCGGCACGAGATCGGTATTCGGTAAATATGTCACTATCGCTAGTTAAACCTCATTCGCCTGTAAGCTTATCAGTCTAGCATTTGAGACGCGTATGTAGCTACGAAACCGGACATTGAAGAAAACAAAGGAAAATAGTAAAAAACGCTCACACATTCTAGCAGTGTAATGAATGAGCATATGCTTACTTGTGAATGAAGCGTATAAAGTAGTGGGACTATCTGGAGCGGTATTATTATGCTGTCTTTACGTTTAAGCATTGTTTTATTTGGTTTCTTGTTCTTGCGTGTTTATGGCGTGTGCAATGATGAAGTTATTTATGTAGTTGTTTTATGTACTTCATAATGTTGCTGTAACTTTACGTGAATTCTAAAAGTCGATTTAATATGTAGCACACCGCAATATGCCGTCATTGTGTGCTGAGGTCCTGATAAAAGGTTCTAGAACTGGTGAAAAGCAGGCATATGAGAAACAAATCTACACATTTCACTCAGATGGCAAGCAATTAAGGGAAACGGGCGCGTATGAAGTTTTGTCCAGTAATTGAAGCTGTCATGTAGTGAATACCAATGAAAAAAACCTGCACAAAGAAAACTAAAATGCATCGAAGGTGCAACGAGAGTTATTGTGGGCATAGTCTGTTCCTTAAAAACGTGCTCCAGACATTTCAGGGACAACCGTTCCGATCCGACCCCATGGCGATCCTTTCCCATTAATGTTCCCTTTGTAACTGTACCCCCTTCAGCAGACAGTCTGTGGAGGTGCGGATCCGATGGAGCAAATGAGGTACAAGGTGTGCTTACATGGAAAACTTTCATAGAAAATCACACGTCCTTCGGGACTCACTTTCACTGGCAACCGATGCATTGTGCACCCTTTTTTTGCCACCATTATCTTCGTTATCATCATCATCGCCACGTAATCAGTATTATCATTACATTAAAGCTCAGGTCCATGCCCGTGCGCCCTACTCCGGATGGGAAAACGGTTGCTTTCAATTCTTTTTTAACTTATTTATTTATATTGCATGGACTCCTGTGTCAGTCTTACAAATTTAGATTCCCTTTCATGGATTGGCAGCCAAACTTAATAGCGTAAGAAAACGGGCAAAATAAACAAAAATCTTCGCTGGAAAGAGCGATTGGTAAAACGTACAGGCAGGCCCCATGTACGTCAAGGTTTGTTTTGTCTGCCGCTGAGCGGAGTAAGAAAATTGATTTTTTCATTCCTTCGCACAGAAAGGATGCTGCTGCTCGGCGGGTACTGCACAATGCTGCCGCACAGTGGTTATAGAGAGCCTTAAAATTGAATTAAAAAGAGAAGAAAACTATCCCACTCTCCGCTCGTAATGAGCTTCGGGTTTCAAGAAAGATAATCATCATCGTCGGCAATGAGGCATCAGGCAAGCATAATTAGAGCTACAGTAAATCCATGGTCCTTATGGCCTGAAGTCCTGCACTGGGTCCGTGTCTTTGCAGTGCTGTTGACACGTGAGCTCCGTTCGATATTGTTCGGTGTGTTTTTGCACTTGCAGCCCAAGCCATCAATGTCAATGTGTCCGTTTGCGAATACTGCCTGCCTCTGTTCGATAATGCCCCAATAGTAAAGGGCGGAGACTCCGGAGACGAAGCAGGAATAAATGCCGGGTGAAGAAATATTTCCTATATATTGCAGCAGCAAAGCCGTACTCCGGAGATTGGCAATTTGGGCTTGCACCTTTGCGTGATCAAGGCCCTTCGCTAACCTTTACCTGATGCCCCTGTGATAGCGAATGATTGGGATAGCTACATGATAGCACGCTACACGGTGAGTGGAACATGAGCTTTCAGGGTTGAGAATGAAAAAATAGCAAAACAAAAGATGCGAAAAAAATCAATGAACAAAATCGCCCAGGAATGTCTCGGGTGGGAAAAGGATTGTGCTTAAGTGCTCAAGACTGGAAAGTCGGCACTGGTAGACTTCTTGGCTCGGTTACCAAGGATTTTTGTCGTTCCGCAAATTGGTCTTTATGACAATGATGATGATGCTGGTGTGGCTGCGTGGCAACGCTGAAGGACGGTTAATGATGGAGCAGTATCTAGCCTGGGAGCGACGTAATTTCGGTTGTCGCACTAGCTGCCGGATGGAATAAATCGAACATCATCCTTCATCAGCGCGATAATTATTTTGATCCGTTGAATGTTAAAATTGGTTCCCTGTGGTGTTGATACGATGGCAACTTTTTCAGTAAGAAAGCTGCAGACAAGTGGGGTTGAGGCAGGGGGCGGGTGGCGAAATTTAATTAAGTTTAAAAAAACATAATGTTCAATTTCATGAAACAATAATGTATCTGTTAGCGAACGGGGATGCATAATGCGTCATCGTGACATCGCGGCGAGTCTTGTTTTTTAAAAAGTATTTCGTAACCCCTTCAGACCGGTGATCGTCCATCACTGTCAAGTGGTTGTACGAAGTTGCATAATGATTCGTTCAAAAAAATTAAGTGTAAAATTTAATTTGGAATTTATATTCCATTTAAAAATGAGTTCAACATTTGGAAGACTTAATGCAAAAACTAAACATGGAAATTTGTAAGAAAAGTATAAATACATCAACCGTATGATATTGCTAGGGTTTAGTTTGCTTTCTTAGGCGGTCGGATCTTGATCAGAGTCATATAGCTGGAATGGACGTAAAACAGTAGAAAAGTAGAAAGTTCAGTTAAAGAAATGTTACTCGAACATTCTCACTTGCATGGAATTCGATCAAGAAAAATGAAATATTTTGGGGATATCTGTTCCGATTCGGTGAATTACATTCAGCAAAACTCCTGGCAAGATGTTACATATTTCAAAATATTCTCACGAACGGTTTATAATTTGTCCTATAATGTTTTCAAGGCTGGAATGCAATCATATGTTTGTGTTTTGCTTTCCTTCCTTTTTTTTCCCTGTTCCATCTCTCCTTTTTAATAACTTCGTTGTTCTCTTTCATATTCTTGTTAAACCGTGGAGCCAGCTTGTCTAACATGCACGGAATCATAAAGCGACCCATACAGGCGTGTACATTTCGTTCATTAAAATACAATTAATTTGCGATGTTGAAAACTGCATTTGTGTACACGTATATTGGTGGTTCCATCTTTTTGTAACGCTTTGCCATGATGAACGATGGACGTGCATAATCCTGAGTCTTCAATAGGAAAGTGTTTGCAAGAAAAAGAAGGAGGTTCCAATTCAACCCCTTGGACTGATTTGTGGGTAATCTTTCCTCCGTTTTAATTCCGTTTGCTTCGATGCGTTTTGTACCCTCTATTCTGTTCCACTGCAAACCAAATTTAAACCAAACATGATTTTTCTTTATGTGATGTTTGTTATTTGTTATGTTTTATTAACTTCCAGTGTATAAATTGAATATGTGTAATAGCTTCGAATGACATATGATAATTTAACCTAAATAAAATTTAATTTTTCATGATCGTACAATTGACATCGGCGATACGATATTTTAAATAATTTCAATAAAACTTGCATTCGGTTTCATGCTGGGGTGTATGACTAGCTGCTCATATAACATGGTTGAATAATGCCTCTGGCCAATGCAGATCAACTGACCGAAGAGCACAATGAGAAACACGGGGTACTACACGTGATAATGATCTACTTAGCCGTAGGAACTCGAAGGATAAATTCAATTTAAAAAAAGGGCTCAAAATGCCTGCATCGGGTACAGCTCGCTTTTTCGATGCTCATTTATTTTAATTACTGCCGGTGCAGGTCGTGACAGTACGGATTTCGCTTGTCAAATGTACATTCTGGCCTTGAAAATTCACTTTTCTACAGCTCGACAGCGCCCATTTAGATATTTTTTCGTTTTGATGTGCTCCAGCTGCGCGATCGCAATCATATTGACAGCTAAAAATTAATGATAAGTGAAAAATAAAATAAAATTAGGCAGCAAAGCAATTTTGTTCCACATTTACACAAGGACGCGGAGGCGTTTCCCTGGTTGGCTAGGAATTGTACAGAGATGTTGCGAAAATTATGCTTACTTTGAAGTGATTGGAGCTTGAGTATGAAAAAAAAACATTAATGACACAGAACCCCATGACGTTACAGGGGTTTTGGTAAGAAACACAATTTCCTACAATGTTTCCTGCCTGATCGGTTTCTGCTTCCGCGCCAAGCTGTGAACATTCTTTCGAATCTCCGCTCGGTTATCTCATCGATCAAGCGTAGTCGTTCGGATGGTTGCCTGGTTGTATGCTGCTGCAACAGAGCAAGGGCACAGACAGTTCAGTCGAGTCCGCGGAAACACCCTTTCCGAGCCAATTTTGCTGCTCGCTGCATGCCTTCCGAACCCCCCCGGGGACATTCGCCACGCAACGCGAAACCCGTTTGCGAGTGTTTTGGATGACCGTGAAATTATCGATTGTTGTGCATTACTATGCACTTCCATAGTGCGTGTGTTCGGGCACACGCTTGCATGAGGTCTTCCACGGGAGGAAATCACGCCGTTTGCATAAAGCGACAATGAGCTTCCACTTAATGGTACTGTGTCCGTGGATTCAGGGGAGACGAAGTTAATTTTCCATCAACCGGGGGTTGTATTCTATAATTTTTGTCGAAATTCGTCAGAAACCAGGCAGAAGATTGGTAAAAAAACACTTTCGCTCAACTCCTCTTTCGCTGTAAGATACGAAAAGGGCTTCCAAGTGGAAATCCCACCTTGTGTGAAACATTTTACATCCATTCGGCGTCGTTTGCTGAATAAAGGAAATAAAAAAAAAGGAGTATGGCAATCACCAGCCAGCTCGAGAATTAAACACGCCAAATGCAGATAACGAGATTTTAATTGAACTGCAACGTGATTAGACTGAACCAAAACAAGCAAATACAAAAAAGCATCGATGGTACAAACAGATAAACCCGATTTTGGAGAATGTAAAGTATCGGACAAAAGTTAAATCATATAAAATGTATTCCGCAAATCCGTTTCTGTGTCCTCAACTGCTGGCTTCAATCAAAACGCTTTTTTCAAGGTGTAGGATTAAGAGGATCCATCAAAAAGCGAATTGACTATTGCTTGGTTTATTATAGCACTTTACGTACACTTTACTTTGATACATCATTTTTTTTCTCATTGGTTCTTTATGTAAAAAAATTAAAATATTATTGATGTCACGGAATTGAACATTATATTGCATGAAAACCTCAAACCAACACTTGTGGAGTGTGAAACCATAATAAATTTACAATTGTCTTATAGTGGATCCCATCCCAACGTTTTGTATGCCAAACAATCAAATTTTTATAAACTTCTTTTCCATTGATGAAAAGAGTATCGTACTGCATCCCTTCGAGACTGCTCAGACGAACAGGCCGCCCAGTGGAGAGTGCAGCGACAAAAGTGATTAATGATTTCATTCGAACTTTCGCTAAATTCACGGCCATCGATGTTTTTTCTCAAGCTAGCCGGTGAAGCCGATGTGAAGGATGTTCTTCCATGACCGCGGGTGGCAACGCTGGGAAGGACACACGATTGATGGACGGCCGCAGGGATGGAAAAAAGGACTGCCCAACTATTGCCCAAAGCGGTGTGTTCCGTGTCTCTCGATTCGTCGTCTTTTGTCTCGAACCAACCGCTGCACTGTTGTGGCAGACGGTTTAATGTTTCGTAACAAGTAGTAAAGCTCAGAAACAGATGAGCACCGCCGAGCGATTGGCGGAGTGATGCTAATTTGTTCCAGGTTCTGTCTGAGGGGTCGGAATGGGGGAGCGGGGAATCCTGTAAGACGGATTGCTGTTGTGAAACTTTTGATCAGCAAACATGAGCATAAGTATGAAGAAAAGTGTGAGTTAAAAGAGGAACGATCGAAAGATGCAACAAATGATGCTGCGCCGAAAAAGCGATCGATAATAAATTGTCGCAGCCGACACGCGCTTTGACGGGTGAGATAATGTTATGCCACACATCTGCCGTATTCAAATTTTAGCAACACGGTAGCGGTGTTACCTTATATGAAGTTGGGCTGATGTTTTGCTTTCTGTGTGAGCTCGTTTGATAATTTTAATTTGCATCTTTTTGCTAAGCTGTCTGTGTAGAAATTTGTATGTTGTGATTGTTTTGACAAGCAGCATCGGTCTTTTGACGTACTATCAATTTGGTTGGGTCGTGTCGTGACGACGTTGGAAGGCTTCGTTCTGCTACTCTCACTGATCAGCACTGCGTTTTTCCTTTGACTGAATTTTTGTGTTTTAGTACGGTTGATTTCATCCGCGTGTGTAAACATGTTTTTCCAAGCACAACATTGCCTCGCACGGGTTTCTTATCGTGAAGATGATTTCCAACGGAATGCGAGGTTCTTTTCCTTTATGCAACCGGAGCAACATTGAGCGAGCCTTCGTTCATTTGTTTGTTGGAATACACCATATACCAAAATCTACTAACTGTTCTCAAAAATGTCGCCTCAAGGGCCACCGGGCCCCGGTTGTCAATACATGTACATCAAATTAGCCAATCGCGGGAAACGATAAAGACATGACACCCTGACAGGCTGTCGATCGGCATCTGTCTTGTTTTTTTCCCCATTTTTGGCCTTTTCGCGGTTCGCTCTTATCAGTGTCCCTTCGCCTGCCATTGGGCGCATGTTTCGCTTCATGTTTATAAATAATCTGTACCATTCTTTTTTTATCGCCACCTCCCGTGTCGAAAAACCTGAAGAGTGCGGCTCGTTTGGGTTGTTTTTGCACCTTGTTGGCGAACTGTTAAATTATCGTCACGCAGGAAAAATTCTGATCGAAACGGTGCGGCTTTGCCCAAGGTGTAATAAATCATTGCATGTGGCGTTCGAGATGGCCAGCGCCGATTCGGTGACAATCGTAATCCTGTCACCGCATCGACGACAACATTCGACGACGCATACGATTGGGGGTCGTTGAGAAGCTGACAGTTCTGAGATACAGCCTCATGGGGTGCCTTTTGGAGGCTTCTCAAAGGTCGTATCCAATGATTGAGTGCTGGAGGTTGCTCTAGTTGTCACTTTATGATGTTCGTTCTTTTTTTACGTGTGCGAATATCTGTGCGAATACTTTGTATTTTTCTCTTACGATTTCTATGTAACTTAACTTGGTAACTGGGCATGGGTCAAATGATTTACAATTTTCTTTCGAAAACTTAAATTGTTGTAAAAAAATATGTTTTAAATTGAGTTAAGCTACGAGGGATCTGTGATCAAGCCGCGTCACCCGATTCATCGGAGCCTGGATGTCTAGGTTACATTTAATCGGTGCCGTGTTCGAGAACAGCCTTTTTTCCTCCCCCGTTTTTGCACCAATAATATCCAAAGCCGGTTGCCTGCTTTGCTCGCTGAGTTTAGCCTGTCGTCAGCCTGTCTGAAGTGGTACGCAACTTCGGACCGGTTCGGGAGCGTGTTGTGAGTTTCTAGAACAAAACTCCGCCGGCATTATTGATTGAGTCATGTGACGTGCGGTGGTTGGAATGCTGCGTCGTCAGCCCTAGGGAACCGAGGTATAGTTTAAAGTGCAAGCAGCCGTTGCGCATTGCCGTTTTCGGCTTCATTAGAAGATCGAGATTGAAACAATCTGCCCACGCTGGAGTGTGCCGTTTCAAACAAGCTGTTCTTGGTCACCACCGACGCGCCGTCGTTGCAGAATTGTTGAAAACAGTCAGCATCAACGGCGAGGGATTATTATCATAACCATCATCATCGTCGTCGTCATCGTCGTCGTCGTCGTCACTGGCTTCCTTGTAGACATGTTAGAGTTGTTGTAATGGATCGTAAATGTTGTTTCCCGTCGCGCTGTTAACCTGCGGCGATCCTGCCTTGCTAATGCTGCACATTGCACAAAGTGAACTTTTGTTGTTGGTCGCTTGCTTAGACATTTCATTCATTCGTAGCTACATGCATCGAGGCTTTTACTTTTACTTTACTTTACTTTAAACTCATGAACATATTCCAGTTTCTTGGTGGTTTTCTTGATGATTTAAATTATTGCTGGTTACTGTTCTAAACATTGATTTACGTTTTCTAGTTACTACATTCGACACAACAGCAGCAAATCCACTAGTAATATTGCCATTATGTGTGTCACTCTTGTTATCTAATCGTTATTCCATATGCTTTGTCTAGCAAATAAGATTAGACGGCGCCAAAAGGTGCTGGCGGAGGAAGGCACGGTCAGTTCCAGAGATTAGTCACATATTTCGAAAGTTTTTAGCAAAGACATCCATCGCGATGGTGGGAAATTTTTTGGCACGATGGATTATTGATTAAAAAATATTATCTAATCTGTATTAAACGAAGGTATGTCAATTGACGAAATACCTAGTTCTCTGGCGCAATTCAATCAACGTGAGTACGTGATAATATTTGTATTAATTATAGAGACGTAGTTAATTATGTGGTATTGGATCATTGTTATTTGTGGTCGGAACCGGTTCATAAACTTTTTCTTGATTAGGGGTCTCTCCTTTGAATGGCGTCCTGTGTTCAACTTGGTTTAGTTTCCTTACAGTAGTCGAGGATGATTAGTGTTGTAACAAATTTCGCCCTTCGAAAACGTCCAGCACTTATATTTCAGTAGAGAAATGCCATGGCCCGTCAATGCATGAAAAGAAAGAGATGCCCGTTTCCTCGTTCAACTTCAGTTTCGCTCATTTATGTTTAGCTGCGCGAAGCGCGAGAATTACGATCGTCTCTCACGCGTCTCGTTCGAGCAGTGGAGCTGTGGAACGTTCGTCGCTTCGAGCAGTTTTATCTTACTATTGCACGTGTCTCTCCATCGTTTAACCGGTTTGCGCTCCTAGAGCGCATACAGGGAGTGCGTTTAGTTGTTCAGCATAAAACATTTAAATTTTCCATTCAAATTTCCGTCTTGGCTTAGTTTTATGTAAAATTTCAACTGCTGGTTTATGCCAAGAGCAAATCAGGAATTAGGTAAAAAAAAATTCAATTGAACATTTGTTCCAGTCTGCAGCAGCAAAGTGACTTGAGCTTTAGGACATGGTCTGCTTGACCCCTGATCGAGTAGAGAAGCACTCCCTCTTGGGGTTCGCAACCACCTTGCATGCTGGAGAACGACATACCTTAACTCTTTAGCTCTGCTTGCTGCTCATGCACTGCTCCATTTGGTCCATGATGGCCACTCTCTCGCTCTCCGGCACATTAGCGTTTGTTTGGCTCACTCTATGTTTGTCCCTTCTCTTTGTTTCTCGCGGCTGATACGAGCGCGAACCGGTAACTGGCGCAAGCGGTCCAATGGAGCCACCGCAGTTTCAACCCGACCATCGTTCAGTGCGGACACGATACGGTGCGTGTAACTACACCGGCCGAAGCCTAAGAGTGCCGTCCAGTTTGAGTCGTTTTTTCGAGGGTCCGTGCTGCAGCTAGGGTTGAATTATTTTATCACTCTGCCCATTCCTTCGCTTCCGTACCCTCTTTGCGTATGTGTTTGTGTGTCCGTGTTTTTTTTTTGCATTTTCGAAGCGCCTACCGGTTGCGGTTGAGGCGTCATGTGTACCGCGTTCTAAGCGTAAAAAGCGGAAAAGCGCTCCCAACGGAGGATGGTCATGGCACAGAATGGTCCCTGTCACTGATAAGGGCCAGCTAGCTGCCTGTCGGTTAGCGCGTTCAAGCGTGATCGTGTGCGTGGTGCAGTGTGTGAGAGCGTGCTTCCTTTTTCCCTTCTCCTTCAATGAAACCAATAAAACTAATCGATGCCTTAGAGCAGTGCGGTTCTGATAAGAAATTAATAATAATTAACGACGCGCGTTTCCGGCGAGTGATTCGACCGCGGCGGAAAGTTGTTTCGAATGATCGATTCTGCGATTGACGGGTGTTGTAGTTGTTGTTGTTGTTGTTGTCGATGTGTGTTGCCTACGTATCCGGGATTGAACCTCTCATACCCAACTTTTGACCAGCCGGGCACGACGGGCCGGTACCGTAATGTGCTTACTACTCTAGGAAAAAAAAACCACCCACTCGCCACTATCGCAAACGGTACAAGGTGTTTGTTTACAAAGGGACGGAATTTAATTAGACCTGAAATTCCGTCGCCGCTTTCCGCGTGTCGCTGTGGTTGAAATATCTCTCAAGACGCCAGGGAGACGTGTGCGAGGTGTGGTAAATGTGGAGGAAGGAAGTGTAATTAATTTGAGCCGGTTACGATGCTAGCCAAACATGTGAGAGAAAAGGGCTGCGAGAAATGCTGCTTTAATGAAGAAGAACAAAGTTCGTGAGATAACCATACGTGCAAAGAAGGAGGAGGGAAGCAAAGATCTGTCAGATCCATGAGAGGTTCCAAACACTTTAAAAAGTTCCATCAAGATAGGCTTCTAGCCAGGCCGTTCGGCGAAGCAAACTAATAAAGAAGGGCTTGGAAAACATTCATCGGCGAGAGAAGCTACAACACGTTCTACCTGTGAGTAGTTCGCAGACGAATCTTTTGTGATCGTGAATCTCCACTTCTCTATCGTCTCTCTCTCTCGTTTGGATCACTGACGTGTAGAATCGACCTTTCGGAACGCAGCAATATCTTCATCGCTGTCTGCATCATCTTCCTGCTCACATCTGCAAGATGAATGCTGAAGCAGCTAACTTGGCGCACCTAAACCGCAATGCGATCGACGCTCGCGTAGACGATCGCGAACGGTTGAAGTTCCTGTTCTTGTCCGCTAAAGTTGTGTGTGCGACTGTTCGTTAAATGATGTAGGATCCGATCGATAGTGGTTCGTGCATGAACGATCCTTCACGTGGCTATACGAATGCGAATAGTGTGAGTGCGCCGGAGTCTTGTGGATTGCTTCGGCAGTTTAAACTTGAACCTTGCTCTATTTAAAACGGTAAAGTGGGCTACGTAACAGGAGAAGGAGCGGGGCCACGAAATCGATACTTTAAATGGACGTAATGAGCGAAGCCCATAGAGGAAAATTCAAAAACATACTTCCAATGCCGACACCGTTCACCGTCGTCACTATCAGGCAGGAAGAGATTATTTCTTAATGCTGCTGCTTCTTGAAGCCATTTGAATGACTTTTCCGACAAGAGAGTGAAAGACGCGTACGAGACGCAACCGATCGCTAGCATACAAAACGAGCAGAGTGCTTTAAATTACCGTAGCATTGATAACGCTAAATAGTGCCCTCCAACACTACATCGACGTCGAGAAAAAAGGCATCATTCCCTGCTCCCTCCAATGTGTAATAAGTGCGTGGTTGGCTTGTTTGTTTGATTTTTTGCTTCTTGTTTATCCCCATTTTTGCGAAGGTGTTTGTGTCAGTGAGCCGGCCTCGACCGGAAGTAGCGTCAGACGTACAAGAGTGGTAGAGTGGAAGTAAGAAATATAAATTATAATAATCCAGTGCCCATCTCAATCACAATTTCAATATGGTCGTTCGTAGCACGCGGAGGTTCGTTATGAATGATAATTTACGCGAAATGCTATAAATGTTGTGTATGTTCCACTGGAAGTGTTTTATTGTTACAATCCAACAAAAAAAAGGTTGTGTTGTTTGCCGTGGAGTGAGTGAATGAGAAGTTATTAATCTCGTGGTGTTGCAGCATCACCGTATGTAAACCAATCGATCGATCGTGCATTGACGAAATACGATAACCAACCGATACACATACACGCACATGGCCCTCGTGCAGTCGCAACAATGCCCATAAATATGACATCAGCCACGGCCGCACCGGATGGCGCCAATGGGAATACCCTCGGCGGAGACGGTGGCGTTGCCAGCGAAACGGCGAGCCTGCGGAAATCACTTACCGCAGCCGGTTCCGCCGGATATCCAGGTTCGTCGGCCAGCCCGAATGCCATCCGGAATGGCCGTCCCGGCAGCGGTCTGAGCCTAAGCGTTCTAGGTAATGTCACACACGTTCGGTGTTCGGTATCTGACCCATCTTGTAAGAAGAAGTATCGGATCGATGTCCAGTGTTCTACCTTGTTGGGAATCGATCGGGCTTCTGCTTCACAAAATTAAATTCTTGAAGAACAGGTTCTTGCTTGCTAGGAAACGATCCTGCTGAGCGCAGGTTGATAACACAGTCCAGAAAAATTAATTAATTATTATTTGAGTTTATTGGGAATTTTTTTTTGCTACTCAGATATCATGCTCGTGTCTGGCTTTATCGTCCTAGTATGTTCTAAAAAGTTATAGCCGGTTTCAAACTACTCACTTCGCAATGTAGCACTTATCAGTCTTGCAAAGGGTATCGTTTTCTTTGGTAATTTTAAAATACACAGCTCCCTTAGGAATTCATATTTTCACAGATGATACTGTACCCATTTCGATCGCTTTGGTAGATTGATTTTGGATTGATAGGTACGATAAATCATGTTAATGTTGGGTTGACATAACTGCACAAAAAAAAATACATGTCCGGCAATTATCGCTCAGATTTATCTCGCGAGCATTTAGGTCCGGTGATCGATATCAGGAAGAGCATAATTTGGTTTGCAAATTTCATGCGTCTGTCCTAGCCATCGCTAAATGATGGTAATTTGGTGAAGATTATTCTTCTCCGTCCTATCCATTTCCAGTTTTGGAAAGGTTTTTTGCCACTTCTCTCAGGTTATAGTGTTGGAGGGCTTTTCTTCAGGTTTTTTTTGGGGAATCGCCACAAAATTATAACTGTACCGTTACGGAACATCGTTGACTTCGTTGATCTTGCAACCAATGACCACCGTATGGAATGATCATTCAAAAGTTATGAGATTAAACTGCAGAGGAGGTGGAAAAGAGGTAATGGAAAGAATGATCCGATCTCAATTTTATCCTCTTGCTGCTCATATTTCGGTTAATCGCCTTATTCAACTGCAGAAGAAAGTTGCCCCGAATCGTACGGAAAAGGAGAATGCAACTATTGGCCGGCATAGTAAGCGGCCAGAGGATTTCGTTCAATCCTACATAAAGGTATAAAAAATCCTTTCCGCAATACTTCAAAATAACATTAATGTTTTTCCTTACAAATTTGGCCATTCTCATTGCACACATGTTCAACGAACGCCGTGTGTGCGTGCAGGTGCTCTGCAAGAGTCCTTTCTGAGAATATTTGATCTTGCACGTTTATCATGAAGAAGTGATGATGATCAAGCGAGGGCCACAATTTCCGGTGGAAACGGTGACCCTTTTCCTCAGCCACCAACAGCAGAGGCCAACGGGGTCTACCTTTGGGAAGAATGGACAACTTTCTTTTCCCCAGCCGTTTTCCTTCTCAGCGGCGCTGTGAAGTGACCGATGGCTCTATTTAAGTTCGCTCCAACTGAAGCAACTGGAACATTGAGTTTAAAAAAAGAAAAGAGCCCTTTTCGGCTTAAGCCCTGCAGCGTGGTGTGTACCGACAAGGGACGTGCCTGGACGGAGTAAACGTACCGAGAGAAATCAGCCGTAGGACCAGTTAAGCCGAAAAGCGTGGAAAATTGCTAAAATGTTTATGCTTCCCGAGCTTGCCCGGAGGAAACGGGCGTGTGGAGCTTGGTCAACACTGGCTGAGATCTTTGGAGTGAGGATCGCCAAAAGTGGTAGCACTCATTTCCCGTGGTTTTGTTTCAAATTAGTCATCAGCCAGTTCCGTTGTAATGATGTTTTGTAGCTAGCATTCGAAATGAAAGTAAAACTCGACCAGGTGTCGACGACAAAACGGACAACCTGTGTCGCCCAATCCCACCATAAAGCGAGTTGTTGTTTAATGAGGCATAAAGTTTGCTTTATTGCTGCTGCTACACTGGGCTCAATAAATTTTTAATTGTTTTAAGCCCGCAGATTATGATTGCGCCTACGAATGCTGTTTATTTTGACTTGGCAAAGGTACGCCTTTTTCATGGAATTATTTTCGTCAGTATTCCTTTACTAACGCCTGGTTTCGAATAGTATTGGTTTCGTATTCATTTTTAACGATTTCGATGCAATCCAACCAATGGAGTCTAATCATCGTTCTCGGAAAGTTCACCCGTCGGGATCATCTTCGGGTCGACGAACATTGCACGTTTGAGATTGAAATATTGCTGCACCCCCGGTGGGAAGCGCCATCAATACACTTCATTTCTTGTATACTAGCCGTTCGTAGCCATCCGAAGGTGTTAAACAAGATGGACAACTGTATCGTTCTCGTGATTCCCAACCGTCTCCTGTTCGTTTTTAGCATTCTACCCATCCACCGTTTGTGCCAAAGAGAGCGTTCTATGTCCGTCTGGCTGCCCGATAGACTGGCAACCGAGCAGGCAATCGAGTCCCAGACGATGTATGCGGTGTTGAAGATGGGTTTTTGTTTGGAAAACATTCATCGACCGAATGGTTGGTAAATATTGACTCTGGTCTCGTTCCCACTTCCCTGGATTCGATTCTGAGGGTAAATCGATCAAGAGCAGCAAGAAAACTAGTGCTACGCAAGGGAAGTCACAAACTTCTGTGAAGGAAAGCTTGATGGAGAAAATGCTTTTGAAGATGGTTTCTTTTTGCGCATCCACCACTCTTTCACAGAGGGACAGTGGTATCAAGTCTCTCTGTCTGTGACTGGTGGCTCAGTTTAAACAGAGTTCACAACTGTGGGACACCGGGTTAACGCAACCTGTCTTGGGCTGTCTACAGACTGTGCTGCAGCGTCTGGGGTTTTGTTTAGTCTTCCATCAATCATCGGATGCCGCCTTCGCGAGCCAGCAGCCCTTGGAGCGGTGTTTGCTCGAGGTGAATTCGCTTTCGGCCGTTGGTTTAAGTACGGCGGCGGCAGACTAAGCATTTCCAACATAACTTTTCCAACCAAATTCGTTTTCCGAGAGTGGCAGAAGAATGTAATTAACCCTTTACGCATGTCAAATTCCGTTACCGAGCGATGAGTGCCCGGAGCCGGCCGTGACTCGGATGGTATTTCGCCTTTTTAATGCTATTTCTCCCAAGGCATGGCAGGCTTGATGTTCCATCAACAATTTCAAGGGTGCTGTTGAGGTCGCCGTCAGTTGGTCGGTTTTTTTTTGGGGACTATAGGCTTGGCCCCGATGCAAGTAATTCCCTTCATTACACTCCCGGATTCCAATCGTAGTGCAGAGGAGGACGTAGACAAAAAAATGGACGAGCTGTCCCTCTTTTTCTCCAAAATAAACCTGGTAGGAGAAATTGTAGAGCCTCCCGCGGGAAACTGTTGCCACGTAGCGTCCCAAAAGCCAAAACCGCTTGGTGTGGGTTTATGTCGGATGAAATGGTTTAAATCCGCTTTTCGGCGGACAGCTCCGAGTCGGTCCGAGTGTTGGGCCACGGCGAGGTGCGGATCAGCCGCATTCGATATGCTACACGGAAGCTTCGTGTTCCATCGGTAGTGAGACGAATCGTAGTAGCTAGCCGATGCAGCGATACCGCAGAAAAAATAATAAAGGCCAGTTGCCTGTGCCCTTAATCCTGCTCTCCGAATGAAGGGTATTCCTCGGAGGAAATGGACATTTAATGCGATCATACATGAAGCTGGCGGCATATAGCATGCGATGAAATTGTTTTCGCACGATACTTTTGTAAGAAACCGGTCGATGGGTTTTATTTTCAACGGAAGAAAGTTGATGATGGTGTGTTAAATAAATACAATAGATAGTTTTGTAGTATTTACGTAGTGCTTGATAGACGTCATGTAGACTTTTTACGTTTACATTGCTACAAGTGTTCGTTATTACGTTATTACGTCGAGCGTTTTTTTGGCTAGCGGATTTTCTCCGAAACTTATAGTCCCGGTTTCCTTTTGGTGTCACACAAGAGCTCACGTCGCTGTGCTATGAAAAGGGTGCATTACTGATTGACTGATGGATGAATTCACCTGCCCCATGTGTCAACTTAAGCAGTCTTTAGGCTTTTCCATTTTTACCTGCCTATCCGCTTGCGGACAAACGTTGCACCTTTCTCCATTCAACGGTACGCTGATGCACCATGTGGAACGCAACTGACCTGCATGCTTCTGCCGGGCGTCACTCGTACTCGAAACAAGTAATTTCACGGTGCAAGCATAGTTTATTTTCCTATAAAGCCGATTGTAAGTTGCACACGGTGGGTACGGATGGCAAAACTGTGCGGAAGTGGTCGGTTCGTTACGCTTCGTTAGGTGCGCCAGATAGAGCTCCCGTGAGCTCTTTTTGAGTGTACTCTTTCGCCTTTTCACCGTACGCCACCGAACAAGCTGTTGGCTATAGTTGCTTTATGCGGTGGCTCAAGCGCACACCGCAAACGCCCACGTTCGCTACGGCGCTATGTTCGTCGGTTGTCCACACTCCACACCGCCCAAGCTTTTCATTATCCAAATCGCTTCCTAATGAGTAATCCGATCTGGATTTCGAGCATGTCCAATTACTGGCCGACGCGTCCGACGCCGAGTTCGGCTGGAGGACGCCGTTCGGTTGGGCGGCTGCCTGGGGAACGGAACGGTATGGCGCCATCTGGGGTATCTGAGCTCGAAAAACTCGTGTGGCTTTCGAGCGGGAGTTCCAACGCCCTCCAGTAACTCATGTAAGGACTTATTGGGGTTGTTGCGACGTTGTTGGTCCCGGGCGATCCCGGGCCGCGATCGGGGTCGAAATAAATTCGTCGGGGAAAAAGTCGCACTGTCACAAATCATGACGTTACCCGTCGGGTTCGATGGGCCGGTGAGGATTTATCAATACCATCTCTCGACGACGCGTCCGGGGCAAAGCTGTTAGGTTCGTCACTTGGCGTCGCACGCAAGTCTTTCGTTTTGAATTCACGGTTCGCGCTGTGGTTCTTTTTTTTGTCATTTGATCCGAGAATCGTTTTTTTCCTCATTCTATCATTCTTTAATTTCCAACGTGTAGCAATGCACACATGATCAAAAACGGTGTAGCAGCAGGTCGTGTTTATTTTCGGCTGTTGTTTTAAACCAGAACTGGCAGCAGAACGTTTTCATAAGCCCACCGGCGGGACGTCTCTTACGAACTTTCATGTGCTTTCGCTTGCCTGTAGACACGACAGTACAAGCCACGCTGGGAGGGCGCGGACGGTTCGGAGGAATTATGCAAATGAAGACATTGTAGTACGATGTTGCGGGAATCGCTGGAAATAAATATAAAGGTTTTCAAGTATACTTTACCGACGCTTCGCTTCCTTGCCTCCGGTCCACAGTATGTCACCCAAAGTCGCCCATATGCGAGCCCTTGAACAAGAGCACCGTGATTCGTGATCCGTGATATGGTGTGGAGTGGTCGGGAACGGGACTGGACAGTGTAGAGGCAGTTGGAATTTTTAATATTTAAATTTTCCCACCTGGTCGACGCAATGGGCCGGTTCCCGGTTGGTGCGACTGTCTTCGTATAGTCTGACCACTAGACCAGGGGTAATGTGACCTACGTGAACAGAAAACAACAGCCCACGAAGAGTCGGTGCGGTCTGTTTAACCTTGACTTCATGATTACATATATTTTTGCTGGGCTTATATGCTTATTCCTTTGGCCCTTTGGAGAGTGGTTGGAGAACAATGAAAACACACAATAAATTATTATTCTCTCCCATAAGTGTAGTTCCAGTGTAGTTTACCCGGTGATTTCCAAGCGAACGCCTTAAAGTTGTTCAGAATAGAGAATTCGACATACAAACCCAGAAACGCGTAATTTTAATTAGGACGCCAACTTTTGACGGCTCTAAACTTTCTTGTGTAGTTTTATTGCTGGAAAAGGTTGTTTTTATCGTCGCGATAATTCAATGCTTTTTTTTTGTTTTTCACTAATGTAGTTATAATTTATGCTAATGATGAAGAAGTATTCTTCTGAACAGGATGAAATCGTAACTTTCGTAGAATGGTCTGCTAACATATTCGTATCATATCGAACCCAGACGAGCTGTGTGCAGCAAGCAGCTCTCTTGAGGCCCTTATGTTTATTAGAACGCAAAGGATGGGCTATCCCACTGTTCGTCTGCCCTTACGCTTTCTTCCAGCAACATAGCAAATGATAACGAGCCTTCCGGGCAAGATAACAAAGCAGACGTTCTGTTTGACGAGTTTATTGACTGTGCGGAATATTGATCGGTTGAAAAGCTCTTGGCAAAGTAGCAGGGAGTCCTCGAGTAGTCTAGCTGAAATTTGCATCCCAAGCCATGATAAATCTCCGGTCGAAGCCCAAACAAGAGGCCGCTTGTGTTTCCCGTAATAATTTAGATAAAACAGAGAGAGAGAGAGAGAGAGAGAGAGAAAAACGACAAAGCGAAACTCACCATGGTGGTAGTATTTGAACAATAGTGAACCCCATGTAAGTGATGACGATAGAACGGTATCCGTTTCTTTTTTCGTTCATTTTGTCTTCAGCAAAGTTTTTAAAGCATAAAAATAAAAATTCGATAGCTTTTTTCTTCCCCTTATGGTCAAGGTTCGACTGCTTCTTTACTATTTTGTTGTTTTTTTTTCTTGGTCCAACCTCAGACGTTCGCGAGTATTGTGCGAATGATCATCGACGACTGGCGATCGTCGGCGGGTTGGGCGGCCAGCCGCGCTGAATTCATCTAAATTTATTAAAATATCATTAGCTGATTCATCGCTTCGTCTTCCTCTTCCATTCACTTTCATCATTGAAGAAGACGCCCCAAGAGACTGGGAAGAGACTGGGGAGTCAACAACCGGGAGCGGTGGAAGTTTACTTGAAGCCGTTGAAGTTTGCCGAGCAATATCGCGTTCGGCCAGAGCTTCGATTCGGGACAAACCTGACCCGTCTTTCCCGTGTTTCGCCTCGTGTGTCTGTTTTCGGATTTTTTGTCGTTTTTTTTTTCATTTTGTAGACAATAAACACCATAAAAAGCCTACACATTGCCGTCGTGTTGCGGTGAAGAGTAGTTTCGGTGCGCGGTTGAATGATTTCACTTCAAAATTAAATAAAAAACAGCCAAAGGAAAAATGAGCCCAAGCGAACCACTGGCCGGTTGGAGTCAACTTCTAAAACTCTAGTGACTGCGTGTCGACTCTGTCAGCGATGATGGGTTAGTGGATAAAGTTTGTCCATGCGTACAACGTTTCTTCTTTTTCCCCGTTCAACTTCCATTGGGACGGGTCACATGGCGAGAGCTTCCGAAACGTTCAATCAATATCTCATTTGCTCGACGGAAGGAACGAAACCCCCTAACGAAGCCATTTGTAGGGCCGAACCCTGCACCCAGATTGATTCCATCGAAGGGCAATGGGTCCGTGTGAACGGAGGGCAGGGAAGCCTTGAAAAATGCATTCGATCTATTCGACAACCTGAGACACCCATCAAAAAGCAAAAAGGTTTACGGTTGCCTTTATCTGGCCCACTTGAGCAGTCGTCTAAATGCGGGAATGATAGGCTTTCATCCGTAGTTTCGACCCGGAACGAACGTTTGATTACAGGCGAAGGCTCGGGATGCGATCGATGACACGGAATGAGTGAAGCTTCCCAGCAAAGCCGCCTGTCATTGTCGCCTGCTTGCTTTTTCGACGTGGTTTACGAAGTGCGTCCCGATGGTTTTTTGCGGTTTTGTGATAAAAAGGGAGTGCAACTACTGCGTAAACGAAATTACACAACCTTTTTTTTGCTTGAGACAAAAACGTCAAGGAAACCAATGTACTTTTTTAAATTCTTAATAACATAATTCGTCACCTAATGACTCATGAATAGTTGATTCTACGATCATGAACGACTCCTAGAGCAATACATCACTTGCTTTCATTACGACTACGATTCCAACCCTCATCATCGACTGGAAGGGTTGTCCAAGCATTGCACCTATCACAATTCCATCTGACAACGGTAGTTTTGTCCAACGCGCAAAGAGCTGAACTTTCTCCACCGAGTTCACCTGAGATAGTGCCGCCCTCTTCTGCCTGCAACTGTCGGTGTCTGCAACTGCGTTGCTGGCTAAATCTCCTCAAGCTCAAGGGATCCTCCTGTGGCCAACCGGTTGTGGCTGTAGATTGCCATTTTCAGACAGAACAACTAGACAGAAGCAGCACCAGACAGGATTGCTTTGCTTGCAACTGCAGCAGCAAGTTCATGCCCATTCGGAGACATGTCCCGGCGGGGCGTACTCACAGTGCAGCGAAACTGACGCCAAACCGCTTCGTGTCATTTTTTCTGGCGCTTGGTTGCTGTAGTTGTTCCCCTCGTAGGCTGAACGCGTTTGGCTTCACCGGGAACGGCAAGCCAGTCGGCTAGCAAAACGGCTAAACGGAAGAACAGGATGGAGCATGATGAGGTCAGCCAAGCGTAAGACTCCGTGCGCTGGCGAACGTAAATGGGGGGAACGGGAAACGGGCCGAGAAATGAGAACCACACAAAAGTCAAAGAACAAGCGGCAGACTTGGTTCTGAACCTTTCTGCAGGAGAGAGACTAGGCGTAAAATTGCTATGAAATTAAAACCTAAATCACAGCCCTATCATCGCCATTTCGTCTCCAACGTCGAGCGGGGTGGGGGGTTTACACTGTTGCCGACTCTGTTCGCAGACTGCCGCGGACGCAGACTTCCCAGAAAAGAGAATGGCCGACGGTTTGTTCGGTGCGGCAGGATAGGCAGGACGACGACCGCTGGAGACAGAATGTCTTCTTCATCCCTGCTCCCTCTCCTCGCCGTTCTGAACTTTTATTTGCTGTTTGCGTCGAAAGGGTCTCTTTTTAGTGTGAGATGTTATGCGCTCCCTCCGAGCCTCCGGTGCAGCCCGGGCGAAGCTTTGTGTACCCTGTTCCCTGGGCATGGCGTTTGGCTGGCGGAGGCATTAGAATGAAATCGTGAAGTAAATTAAAGTTGCATGTGCTCACGCGAGATAATGATCCTATTTTCTTTCGGCTGGTCGGTAGTGCTGTGTCTTCGGACGCTTGAGCTTGGCTTGGCCGGTGGACAGAGAAAACTTCGATTTTCCTTCCACGCTGAGTATCTTCTCGTTGGTTCAAATTTCTAGCACGCCGATGCTATGGAGTCGAAGCGACCAGCGCGTCGGCAAAACCCAGCCTCCGAAAGGGCGCTTTCGATCGGAAAGTTTTGGGCAGTGTTCGTTGGTGAAGACAAACCTTTTTTCGCTACGTTCGGTGAAGTACGTACGAGTAGTGAGACTTATTTAACGTGAAAGCGAATAAAAGAAGGAGAAAAAACGGCAACAACGTTGTGGCTAGCGGGAAATGATTTATTTGCCTACCGGGCGAATGATTGACGCGGGTGATAGTTAGGAAGATGTTGATAATACGCTGTGCGTCCGCAGTTCTGTAGGATCTTTCACAATGTGCAGGAACAAGAAACAAACTCCCGAAGCGGACTGCTCTCGGAGTGAAAAGAACGAAGAAATCACTGTTTTTTTTCTTTCTTGAGACGTTCACAAAACGCGCCGTGGGTATCCTTTACAAGCCGCATCTTTTAACAGTGGAAGGCATTTTTTTATTTTTAAAGTAAGACGTCATTCTGGCGAAGATGTCTAGCATTTGACTGATGGTGAAGATTGTTAGCTGATATTCTTTTCTTGCCAAAAATTGAATACCCCTGACGCCGGTATTGTTCAACAAGTGGGGCTTCTTGGCCAGTCTGTCGGTTGTTGGAAAGGGTTAAAAAATAATTCACCTTCATCCTAATAATTCTACCACCGGTTGCTACCAAACGCTGAAGGCGTGTTCTACACACAGGTTTTGGCAGGCAGCGAGGCGTCGTGTTTTGTCCTTCCTGGAGGAAGATATGATGAAGAGGTTGCGACATAAATTGCGTTAAATTATTCCCCTCTAGCGAGTGAGCTATTCGAGGTACACTTATAGCGCCATCGCAATGGACGGTACCGCTAGAAGAGGCTAATCCAATGATTCCGACGTCTCCCGGAGCAAGAAACGCCTGTAGCTGATGTTCCGGAAGAGTTTAAGTTGACTTGATTTATGACTCGGCCAATGCGCACTCACCGCGAGGTGAAATGCGGCCGAAACGGTGGGATGTCTGTCTGCGAGTGTGCAGGGGGGGGGGGGGGGGGAGGGTCCGCCATTGACAATTGCGCCAGC
>JAOEFI010000003.1:42793158-42816472 GCA_034621735.1 Anopheles plumbeus
CCCCCCCCCCCCCCCCCCCCCCCCCCCCCCCCCCCCCCCCCCCCCCCCCCCCCCCCCCCTCCATGGACAATTGCGCCAGCAGTGTGGCGTTGGACTGGAGCCAATGTGCGAGTCAAGCCAATCCAGCCCACGCGGTGAAGATTATTGCCTGTCGAGAGTATCATCGACGTGGAGCCGATCCATGCGAGTAGCAAACCAGTCCTAGGCAATGTGCCTGGGCTGTAACCGAAGTCTAATGACCTTTTCTGGACGTTGGTAAGGTCGTGCTGGTTAGTACATTAACATGGCGATCGGTGTTACTTCGGAAATTAATCTTTTTATATTCCTTGTCACGCATGCGTGCCCATTCGGTTCGGTGATATTAATTGGGCTGTAATAAGTGGTGCTTTTCTGAAAAATGTTACGGAAATCATTTGTGTTTACCGCTTCTAAATTAAAAAAAATTATTTTCAAACTTCCAGGAAAACTGGCATTTGTCAAGGGACAGCCACGATGTAGTCGAAAAAGCATATTATTTGCTGCAAAAACTATTAGCATAAATAAAATAAAAATTTATGAAATATTATAAAATGAAAAAAAAACAACTTTTCATGTTTGAGATTTCTCCAAGATTAGCTTCAAGAAGAGTGTGACAATATTTGTTTGCTAAAAGTGTCACCACTGATCGAATCCATTCAGTTTTCTGAACCGGCTTACAATCATCTTGTCTCCCTGTGTATAGTTTTATGGCACTTCTCTCGCCTTCAACCAGTCCATCCCACCCGATGCTGCCCGTTTTGGAAGCAGCCCGCTTGCTTGCCTTCGAAGAGAAAGAAAATAGTGATTTATGGGAAAAATCGAACGGTCATGTACAGACGGGCTCGTGCCAGCCGTGCCGTGTCCATGGGATTTCGCCCGTAATCTGAAACCCAACCGCGGCCATTAATCTTGGCCCATGTTTGGCGCATTTCCATACACCGTCGAGGTAGCGTTCGGTTTTGTTCGCCGTGTCAGGTGCCGCGGTTGCTGCTGCTGCCGTTGGTTAGAGCGGCCAAACTCTTCCGGATCGTACAATACACTTGTGGGCCACCGGTGTATATTTTCGCTATCTCGAAATGGATTGAAAGTGTCATCGATTTAATTGGCTTTCAAAAGGGCGCTCGATCGCGGAATGGAGATTCGGCTCGTCGACACCTACTTGAAGTGATCCGTAGCGAATTGACTACTATATCCACTCAGCTAGGCCAACCGATGTATCGGCCTACTGTGCCCACCTTGGACCGCTGAAGAGGTAGGATGGACTGTGGGATGACGCTGGTGTGTGAAGTGTTAGTTTTCTCCCAAACAGATGGAGCACCAGAATGGAACGACCGGAGTGCCCGGGCTAGAAAAGGCGTTGAAAATGGAAATTGGATTGGCAAATATTTAGCTAAAAAGCCAACCAGACACGTTAGCCCGAGCGTATAGCCGTACTCCTATCGGGCCACGCGTTGCGTCGGAACAGGTCCGCTGACCTGCTTGTGATCTTGATCTGGGTGTAGTACACTCGGAACTCGCCGAAGACCCACGATGGCGATGGTAGTGGGTACCTTTTCGCCCACAGATTTCCGTTTTAATTGGCCCCGAAAACAAACAACGGACGGTCTGGGCCGGTTGCTGCTTCCAGATTTAGTTGATTCGGCTGAAGCAGGTAATGTTTCGAGTGGCCCGGCACTACTCAGTGTTTTACACGCGGGGCGCTGTTTTTTCGCAGACGCCCAGAGTCATAGATGACGGGCGTACGAGGTGTTCATTGAGTAAATCAATAGTCGCCTCACACCACGGAGGCTGAACCCTACTCAGAGGTAAACTCCGTTACGGCACTGTACACCGAAGGCAGGTTCTCGATGTCAAGGGAGCCGTTTGTTTGTGGTACTTGCTGTGCAGAAGAGTCCCCCCGGTTTGTCGTGCTTGTTTGGCCACCGCACACCATGTATACGGTGCTGGGTGGATAACTGTTTGCTGTCCATCCACGCAGTACTTCCTCCGGACAAGCTATCGCACCGAAGCTATCATCGGTTGTATCATAGCTTGGTGCACGCTGATCTTGCGTCAGGTTTCGGACGTCGAATATCTCCGTCCAGCATGTGCACAGGATGTGTTGCCCGGATGGCTAGGGTGTGTTTCCGTTCCATTCATGAGCGGGTTTATGCTGCAGCTTCGTTCTCTTTTTCCTTCTCCTAACTGGAAAAATGAACGACGCTCGCTTGCGTCGCCGAGTCCGTGGTCCATTGAGTGTGTTCGATTTCGCCGCTGACTTCAGCGTTCATTCATAAAAGTTTACAACTCGCGAGTTGGCGGTAAAGTTGGCTCGATGTCGGACATCGCCGGGGAGCCGCTGGGAGTGGGATGGCCCAGTGCTATCGGCGGAGCTTTACGCGAGCTGCGCCTGCGCATGACCTCGAATTCGGAAAGAAACCCGAACAAAGCAACTTGCGAACGCTAGCGAGTGGACAACGGATTTGCACGGCACATGGTCGCAGAATGCGACAAATGAGTGGGCGATATCGTGCTGGGGCGAGGAGACTCCCAACTGTATGTGGATTGCCTCTTGCAGGACTCCGTAGCAATCCGCAGGTACCACTGGGCACAAAATCGTTTAATTTATGCATCCGATCGTCGGTTGCGGTTTGTTGATCGCTTCGAACCGATCGCAGAATTGGCAGAAACAAATCCTCCTGGAACGCTTGGCTCGGAAGCAAAAGCCCGCCAATGCCATTGAAGAGGCGTCATGTCGTTGGTCGTGGAACCGTCGTTCGGTTCACAACGGCCATACTAATAGGTGGGTGGTCATCCGTTGCGTGACTCCAATTCGTGTGTTTTTCCCCTCACTTTTTAGAGTACTCTCATTTACCCACTATGTTCCCGTGCAAACCCTTCCACGGATCATGCATCATGGTCTGGCCTCGTTCGCAAAGTCTGGTCAGATTCGTGACAGATCGGTTTCGTTGCGTATCGGGTGACGCATCGCAAGAAAGTGGAGATTGTGCAATCCGGATGGATTTTGCGTGGTTCTCCCCGTGTCGGCCGGATGTTGCGTTGGTTGGCGGGGGTTGCGAAACTGTTGGTATTGCTGACCCAATCTTTACGGCCGAATTTGGCAATGCTTAGAGGAGATCTGCGGTTCGATCGTTGATGGATAATGTGATCGTATAATGATTAATGCAACGTCGTCCCTCGTTCGAAAATAAGGAACTAAATGAAAACATTTAACATTTCGGTTTCGTTCAATGTTTGTATTAAATAATGGAGTTGAATAAACTTGTTGAACTTAATTTTCATGTTTCATTTCAATACTTTGAAATTGAGTGATATATTAAATTATTCATCGTATTAGACAACCTATGCGAAAGAACAAACCAAAATTACCAAAAATTACCAAACGTTTATACAAAGATTGTACAGGTTGGACCATCATTAGCTTCTGTCAAAGAATTCTTAATTGAAAATTATTTGCTGTCTTCTTATAAGGATTGTAGTGAATCATGTCCTCCATATACATGCTTCGGAGGGATGAAAAAACTGATCCTGCTGATCGTGATCCGTGATGCTGCTAATTGCATCCGGTAACCATCCCAGTACTCTAGCAGGGAGCATTGTAAAATTTATAATATTCATAATTGAAACACACATTTGGAATTCTTTACCCCTGCACCTTGGAAGTCCGCCTGCAGTTACCAGGATGTGCATGCTCGGTGTGAAATGATGGCCATTTACAGTAGCACGATCAAGGCAGCCAGATGGACTCAGTCCACCACGTACCCGAAACGTGTTACATGCGTTCGTTTAATGAAGCTATCAGTTGAAAATTTGCTCATTACGCACTTCACTTTACGCTTTTTGTTACCGTCTTGTCTTTGGAACGGTTGGACAAAAAAAACCGGAGGCGTGTGTTGGTTTTTCTGCAACTGTCCCCCGCCCATGGTTTAATGCAGTCGTGGCCAGTTACTGGTTTTGTGGAAGACAATTCTGCCACTTTTCCCTCCCAGGCTAGGTCGCCTGTTTTCTGCTTATGGTACAGCAGCAAGTACAGCTTTTATGTCTTAATCTGCGCATGAGAGCTAAATAAAATATCACAATTAAAAACGAACCAGCGTCCGGTTTTGGGTGGTGTTTATGGAACTGCATTAGCCTCGGAGTGTGCAAAGCCTATCTTTTATTTATTCATCAGGTAAAACAAGACGGGAGTGAGTGGTTAAGAGTTTTATGGTCTACACCCACGCAACCCGCGGAGGTTTGCGATCGAGCGTAGTTTGGCGTGTTTAATATGGGTGCTGTGTTTATGACATTTTTGTTAAAGGAAATCTTCACGAAGTGGCTTTCGGAATGTTTTTTGTTGTTGCAAGAACCTTGATGATCCTAGCTCGATGTGGATTTTGTGAAATACTGGCAATAAATATTGAAACGGCTGCAGCTCTGTGCTATAGAGAACATAGCCTTCAAGGACGCCGAAATGGGAGTCTGCTAGAAAAGAACAAATTTCGAACTTCCATGTTCATATTTCCGTATTGCTAAAGGCCATAGAGGTGTTCACCTGATTCATTCATGCTTTAAAACAAGTTGTTTGAGTCGAGGATATTGCAAGCAGTCAAGTGTTACGATTGATTCCTATAAGTTTTGTCTGTCATTTATAAGAGTTTCATTGAGTTGAGTATGAACACTTTTCCCATTATGTTTGAATTTTGTTTTCCGGGGGATATTTCCGAAACTTGACCAAACTCAGAAGTTCGGGTTTGCTTGTTAACCTCACTCTCCGGCCATTTCATCAAATTGCCGAAGATGAAAATGGTCAAATGTGCCAACGATGATATTTGTTGATGATGATGATGCTGCAGCTGGGCGACGCTAGCGACCAGCAAAGGCTGCCCATCGCCTCTGGACAATCGCATTCATCACATCGGAGGCTGCAGTCGAGAACGGTCAAAGATCAATCACGTCACTCGACTGCGCTGCAATCACATCGCTGTTGAAAGAGTCCTTAACGACGGCGCGCACAATCCACCAATCCAAAACCAGCGAGCCTGCGAGACCCTTCTTCGGCTTCGTGCTGCAGGAGGTCACGTTCGGGCGATTTTTTCCTGCTTCTTTTCAAACCCAAGGACTCGCGTCGCGGCCTACGGAACGGATCCCGTGATCAGGTAATCTATCAATCGCGAACCCGCTCGAAGGCCCCCTCCCCTTAGCCAGCGCGGTCCACACTCGAGCTGCGCGATGTTGCTATTAAGGTTAATTAGAAAATAAACACATCGGCAAAACGATCGATTTCGAGCCAACGAGTTCCGTGGCCGCGGATTTTGCCTCACCTGAAGCTGTCGGGTGGCTCTCGCGAGGGCACCTTGCAACTTGTGTACAACAATTTCCGTTCCAAAAACTCATTCCATCCAGCTTGTCTCCACAATCGACAGTGGAACGAGGTGGCGGTGGGGTTGGGCGCACAATTTTTCCGAGAAACGATCGCACCGATCGGTCGATTTTCTTGGGTGGTAGCATTTTTCTCCTGTCGCTACCGCAGCTCGGCCTGACAGGTTGGAAATTAACTGCCGTCTTACGTAACGCTGCACCCGATCGGGGCTTGACTTGGGCCAAGGGGTTTCTTCGATCGCGATGCCAGGGTGTCTGGCAATGCACCTGGTCACCAGTTTTGCCGGTAGCTACGAATTAATTAAACTTCCTCCCCTTCGTAATCCGTCAGCCCGGTTGTGGCTTAGGGCAGCCGCTCATTCGCTTACCAGTCGCCACTATTACAAGAAAAGAAATTAGTTTCCCTCGAGTGACACGGCAGCGACACGGCAGCGACAGCAACAAATCAAAAGCAGAAGAAAAAACAGGTTTTATACCATTTAACGAAAACAAAATAATGCTATCTATGCTTATAATTCACGTATCAATACATTCACCAAACAGCACGCTACCCAAAAACGAATTTAAACGGTTATCTGCTCGTTTTTCCACTAGGTCCATTTTTTGTCCTTTGCGATGGTCCTTGCAAATCATATTATTGACAAACTACGTAAAATTCAAAAGTATAAGCTCAACTGAGAGCCCTGAAACTTCACGCACCCTGATACACCGCCCGCGAAGTGAGGTGGAGTAATATTGTTAAACTTTCCAGTAGCTACTGTTCAAACAGTCAACTTTGTCGGTAGAGCCGTACTTCAAAACCACCAAACATGTAAGGAAAAATAGAAATACTTCCGACTGTGAGCCCAAGGTGCTGGGCTTTATGTATTTAGTTGTTGATGGTTGTCCTCCAGAAATAAATGGAGGAAAACAAACCCAGGTTAGTGAGACAACGCCAACACCACGTAATGGAAGCATATGACGGAAGCTGTTGTTGTTTGGCTGAAGCTAGCAGTGGCTTCCAAGTGGTGCCAAATTTGAAACCCGCGTTCAGCTCATACACCTCAAACATGGTAGGCAAACAGCGGTGACCTGGTGACAATGGTGTCCACTTCTCTTACTATTGGATCGAGCCCACACCGGTTGTCTTTTTCAGTACATCCATTTTGGTGGAGGTAAAACATTGAATGATCGGAAGGTATAATTATACTCCTTTCGTAGTAGTTGTTTCAGAAGAAAAGGGCCATGCTGGAAATTAGTTGACCAGTGCCGTGGTAAATGAAGCAATTTAGCCAATTGAATACACCCCCTCGGCAGGCTGACTTTTTCATGATGCTGATAAGTTTCCATTGTGTGAATATTATGATGCAGACACATATCGCATATATATACAACGCACTCAAACTCCTGACAAAGTCTGAGCACACCGCTTCAGATATGCTTACTCCGATGCCGTATCCCATTGTTTCGTTAATGTCTGTGTAGCGTTTTCGATACATGCCCGGAGGGAAACAACAAGCGCTGCATTGTTTGCTCATATCAGATGAAATGAAGACATTTCGATGTTATTCTCTTTCGTCAGCGAAGATTTCTGCTCCCGCCCTTTCGTATTCGTGGGCGATCTTTATCGATCTTCCATAGCGCATGCTATACATTATTTGATTTCCTATGAGTGAAGGTATTTAGTGAGACATTGGGAAAATAAAATCCCGTTATAAACGGATTACGGCATTATGCCTTGAGCTGCAAATATTTCAATATTGTTTCGACATAACAACGGAATTCTGCTCCAAATACCATCTTTTTTTCTGCGTGGGAATTATTCTAAAAGCGAAATACAACAACACATTTAGAAGCAGAGGAAGTACCAACCATTTCGTATTCGTCCATGTTGAAGGATATGACGGTAAAACTTTCTTACCCAATTCTGTCAACTTGCTTCAACATGTTTCAAATTGCTCGTCCCATTTTCCCAAGCAAATTCCGGAAATTGTTCCGCGGTTAAACTATTCATCCGTAAGACCAACCAACCAACGAAAGCATGGTCGGCGATTCTTGCTGTTTTACGGCCTCTTCCGTTCCGTCGTTGCTATGCCGTTAAAACTGATGTTTAATGTGTGTGCTGTCCTCGCCCTGCCGCCGAATTGTTGTCAGTGGTTAGCCTGTTCCATAAATCCACCGTCGAGGCGGTGGCATGAACAAAAACACGTGTTTAGCAAATGTTTCAAAGCAGGCGAAAAATTGCATCAAGCGTGATCTAGCATGTATGTTGGATCGAAGGGAAACAAAAAAAAAGACAAGAGAGTAAATGGAAACACGAACGAACAGGAAAGGCATAAACTCGAACTCACGTCTTCGATGTTTGATGAATCATTCCGATTCTTCTTGGCGGTTTGTCCCCGATCGCCAAAGTTGTCCCGGAGCGGAAGACAGCTCCTGGGGTTCAATCATTTCTGTTTATCTTTTTTCGCTTCCTCTCCGCTGTCCGTAAAAACCCGTTCGCTAAAAATAGTGCAATATTTTGACCGGCTGATTTCAGCAGCATCGACCGATTCCGTAGCGATGGGCGAAAGATTCGATGGAATTCAACCGAAAGATGCCAAACAGCTTGCACCGTAAAATGTTCGGCTTTAAGAGGGAATCTGTTTGAAGTGGCCGTTAACAATCCAATCGTTCTTGGGTGGGGTCTTGATTCTTGGTTCAAACGGCCAAACTCTTCACCACAGTTTGGGGTTCATTTGCTCCATCTGCTACTGACCCTTACGGGCAGTTTCGTTACGCTGGTATTTGTTGGAGGGTCGAAATTAAATTAACAAATTCCGACAGTTCCGGAGTCCTTCGGCTCCATTTTAATGGGCCGATTTCGGATCGTATTTTCGCCGTTTCTTTCCCTTTCAACACATGGCTCAGAGATGTTGTATACTAGATGGGACCACGGACAGCTTTCTCAACATAGGGAGAGGAAGAACAGACAAACGGCGAGAATGCAATTTTTCGGACGATTCCTTTTTCCCACGACCTATAAAATCTGGTGTCTCGAAAGTTAAAGAAAAACATCGACTTGTGTTGCAACGGAAACTTATGTTAGTGCAAAACAGAAGGCTATGCTCTGCAAATGGCAGCGGATTTTATTTTCAGCTACAGGCGAAGCGCATCCTCCAAAACACACACACAGACAAGTAGGGCTTGTGGATGGGTTCTCAGGTTCTTGGATGGATTTTATTGTCGTCGTTTTTTGTTTTTTGCCGACTCTTCCATGTTTCGTCCGTGTGTGTCTCGGTGGTTGATTTAAATTCTTCGCCACAGTTTATTTCTTTTTTCACCACCGTATAGGAGGTTGATCCTCCGACAGGTCCTTCGATGCTCCGACAGTCTATGATGTTCGTAGCTTGGTGTTTTTGTATTCCTCGCTTTTACTGTTGGGAGTTGTTTTTTTTTCTTCTTACCCATCGGTTGAAGCACATCCATATGGCTGGTTTTTGGAAACTCGACGGCCGATCCAGTGATGGGGTAGTGCCAGGGTAGTTTAGCAATTATATCTTCCCTTTTGACCGCTATCCTGAAAGATGTTCTTCCCTTTTGGTTGCCCAATCGACATGCGTTAGCGTCATTCGATGCGAACTGGCGATGCATGTTGTGACGTGCGAAGGCATAATGACGCTCCGACACGATGTGTGGCGAGGAGCACGTTTCTGGACGACCCCTATCGGCCCCCGCCCCCGTGTGTGCGTTTAATGTGCGGACGCCATCGAAATCTTTCCAATCCCGACACTGTCCGATGGGTTCGTCGTCTGGTAGCCGGAGACGGTGCAGTCGTTTGTATAGCCTCTTTTATGTGGAGCTTCCGTATCAAGGGCTAGGCGAGTGCAAACGGGATGGTAAACGGGGACTGTGGCCTTCAGAAACGTCGTTAAAATTGTTGTCCGTCAGATTCCGAAGCTGGAAACCGAACGAGACCGAATGAGCGAGTGCATTTTTGACGAACGGAAAACCGTGCCACCTGTGCAAGTGTGCGTGCGTGAAAGCGTGTATGACGAAGGCAAAAGTGCGAGAAAGTAAAAGTGGCCGAGGGGATTGGGGTCCGCCAGGGGTTTTGGGCCATTACATCGGGGATTGCTATGTTGACGGAACGAAAGGTTGCGCCGTTTAACTTAACCCTCTTTTGTCTTTCTCTCTCTTCCGTCTTGTTCTAGGTGAGTGAGAATTTTCGAGACGATGCGATGCGCTTTATGTTCAAGATGACGCTGCCGAGTTCACAATGGTTGGTTGGTAAGGTTTTCGAAATTCTTTTAAATTTTCAGGTGTATATTTTTTCCTCCCGCTTTGTTGCGGTATCATTATTCTATTGTTGTGCGGCATCTTTATTGCTGTAAGTGGAACTTAATTGCACGAAGGAAGCATTAAAATAATTACAATCCCCAACCGGTTTGCTTTTCTAGCGATGATACGACCAAATTTGAAAGCTTTCCATGTTGAAGCGGGCATTTTATTGCACTGTACACTGTTTGTTCGTTTGAGGGTGGTTCTGCGCTTCAAGTGTGCCACTGAACATCGGGTTCCAATATCCAGATGATCCACAACAGGTCAGTTTGTGGACTGTGTAAGAATAATCTGGGTATAGTTTTTCAGTCCACAGCTTTAAAGGACCCCCATTGACTGAATTCACTGTGCAAACTCTCCGTCTGATGGCACGACGGCCGAGAAGCGCGGTAGCCAGCAGGCTTAATTGATATTGGCTTATCATCCACTCCACTGGTACACGACACGGCACGTAATGGTGCATCGAACTAGGATCCGGATAATCCGCCCTTACGCTGATTGCCCCTCTGCGCTGCGAGCAAAACATGAAATCAATTTTATGCACATCGCCATTATGCAAGCATTTACCATTCCACCGCGGACATTGGCGATGTGACGTAGGGAACCGAAATTTGCCTCCCCGAGGCTTCCCAGCGTCGGCTCGAGTACACGACGAATCGGCAAACAGATACATATATATATAGTTAGTCTACACCCATCCCCACAATAAATCCCGAGTGGTTTGCGCTTTAACCATGACGACCAGTGCTTAATACTCGTTGCTCTTGGCGGTTGTTGGTTGTGTGGCGAGGATAGAAAAAAAACCAAGAATCCTAGAACCTTTTTGCAGTTGGAAACAAGGGCCACGGGAACCATCTATGTACGTGCACGACAACGAGGCACGATGATTAGCAAAGAAAACACTGGAACGCTAGTCGCCGCTCCATTTCACCCGCCGGGGGGATAAATGTTCTCTCGGAGATTGGAGGTCCCGATGGTTGCCTTCCACGACGGAAATCCTTGGGAACGCGTGCTCCGCGGGTTCGGCCGGCGACCAAACGGAGGTTTAAACACATCAAACACAAACGACTTAACCTAACCATTAGCGTAAAGGTACAGAGGGCTTGGTCGTTGTTTTTTTTCTTTTTTTCTTTTAAATATCCCAACAACGGAGAACACAACACAACAGCCAGGCCGTATAAGGCAACCGGATCGCGGCTCGGTTTGAGGCTGTACCGGTGAAGACGGGAGAATGAGAACATAACTTCATGAATACCTGCGGTATCTGCAACTCGCACCGAATGTAAAGCAAGCTAAATAAATTGGATAGGATTTATATCGTTCGAGATTAGAGATAATACGTTTATATTTCAGCGGGACTGCGGCCACTTTGGTCTAGTGTTGCCCGGGTGGTAAGAGGTTCGAGTTTCCCCTCCTCGGGACTTGGAATTTTTTTCCCAACCACGGGTTTCCTCTCCAAACAATCACCAACCAAACCAGGGACACGGTTATGATTGTGCTGACATCGGTGCACTGAGGGCATCGGGTGATTTGTTTGTTCCCCGATTCTGGTTTATTCCTTAGGGCCTCAGCTAGTAGCCGGCGTTGAAATAGTACGCTGGTTATTAAAACATTATTTATTTGTTTTTAACCGTACGAATACGGGCAAAACGTAGTGCAGTTCTTCCTCCAGTGGGTTAGATCTATCAGAGCGAAGGGATTACACTGGGTCGCTGCATTCGCGTTGTCGGGATCTGTGGTGCGCAATGGTCAACTCGATCGTGATAGAGAAGAGTGTTGATAATGGCATTCGACTGTATGGAGCTTGCTCGTCGACTACACGATCTCGGACGATCGCGAGAATCGTTAAGAGATGATGGTCAATGAATTTTACGAGGTGTCAAAAGGCTGCTCTGAGTCCACTATAAATCCTTAACGGCCGGTATCATTGACCGAGTCGCAGTTCGTTCGTTGTATGTTAGTTGGGATTATGTGTTTTTCTGTTATTTTTGTTTCGCCTCCATTCGTCAGTCACTAGATGACGGGGCGATAGTACGTGTGATTGAGTGAGTGCGGAGTGAGGTGAAATATTTTACCTTGAATGCAAAATACATGACGAGTGCGCCATTTAATGTTATCTACCCTAAAGGGTGCTCGGTAAACATTGTGGTCATTTCATGAACGTTTCCCTCTCAAGCAAAGGTCAGATCGAAGTAAATATGTACTCGTGATCAGAACATAACCAGGTGGGATCGTACCGAGGTCACGAGGGTGCAGAATATCTCCGTAGCTGTTGGAAAAAGTACAGACTTACGGTTGGGAGACCGCATAATCCCTCAGTTCTTATCAGGACGTAGAAATTTGTTTTCATTTTCCTCTGATTAATTTCAATGACGATGGAAAAAAATGACTATGTGCATGTTTCAACCTGGGAACGCGCACCGATAGGGATAATTTGTGCGAACATTGGAACAGTTGCGCTAGGCGTTATTGGACGAGTTGTTTGACTTACCGTGGAAAATTATGGAAGCATCCCGGAGCAATTTAAGCCTGTTTGTAGCGCAGGCTTTTTCGTGCATGCAGCCTTGGCAACGTGCTCGGACGGCGACGCGACGCGGTTATGGACGATCAGGTTTTTCTCCGCTTGCCACTGGCGAAAAATACAAATATTAATGGTCTGTATGTAATGGCCAACAATCAACAAATGGGGCGTAATAACTTCTAAAGTATCGCCATCACTCTTTCCCGAGATTCGCGGTATACCATTTGAAAGTAATTTGTATTACAACTGGTAACATATGTTGTTCGATTCAGCGTTTTGAGAGTGTATTATTCTATTGTATTTCGTGTTTGAAAATACAAAAGTTTTTACAATGTTTTAACAAATATAAAAGCACATGGAACACAGAAATTAAGCCAATAAACAAGAAACGAACTTAAAAGAAACAAGAAACAAATAAAAGGTTGTAAAGAACCATTTGTTAAAAAAGTGTTTCTCAAAATTCTATTATACTATGGTTTGAATGCTTTATCGCGGCTGGAAGATATACGCCGTAATGGTTCCATAAAATACCAAGAATTATGTACATCCAAGGTGAAAAATTCCTTCAAATGGAAGAAAGATTGTGGCTTTTCTTCGCACCTATACATAATGTTGGCACCCACTCTCAGAAGCATTCCTGTAGTCTGACATTATCTCCGGCGCAAAGTCCGTTAGATCATTACGTTTGTGGTAGGTACAACGTCCAAAGCAAACAACGGTGATGACAACACCGACCGGTACGTCGGCATTCTGCCTCAGGCCAAAGAAAGCCATACACTAGACTGGAGGGTAAACGAAGCGATGAAGTAGCACGATTAGGGAGAAATTATTACAAAATCGGGCACCGCGGCCCTTTACAACCGGAGGCCCTTCCAAAGCCTTCACGATCAAGAAGATGACAGCATAGGATAGACAAACCTTGAAATGGAAAAACAAGCTTTCGTGGGCACCTCTCCGGGAAGGCGTTTCTCGGTGTTGGTTCTTAGCGACACCCGTGCTGCATATCAGCGCAGTCGCAGACTGCTCGAGGACGGCTGGGGTCGGTTTGTCACAATCGTCGTATCGGAAACCTCTATCTTTAGGTTGTGCTCGACCGTGCTGTCACGTAACCTGTCCGTCGGGGCAGTGGCTGGTAGTTTATGTATCGTTTCCCTCGACCCCGTCGGAAAGTGATGCTTGTTTCCAATTGAGATAAGGACACGGTGGAGCATTGCAGGCGCGAAGACGGTGGCCCCGAAATAGGAGCCAGTTCAGTGTTTCGAGTTTTATGAACGTTGGAAAAAGTTTTCGTGATAAGATTGGTTGCTGTTTGGGGCTGCTTTTTCTAGTGCGAGGTCGCACAGAAAATAGAAGATACGCTTAGCAGTCTTCCAAAAGTCTGTTCATAGAGAACGATTATATTCGACTTCGTAAAATAGTAATTTATTTATTTTCAAATTGAAAGTGTTGTCGTCCATACTTTTGTTCTATTGCTTTAGTTCTACATGTACAGTATTTATCTTTCTACCAATATTGTCAGCGGACGATACGCCTTGTTGTGCTATGACCAAACGCATTAAAACCCTTGTTCCGATAAAGCCTCGTTCCGTCTGAAGCTTTAACTCGGTGCATGCTGATAGAAATGGTTTTTATTCGGTCTTATCTAAATGCCTTTCCATAGACCTCGGTGACTCTGGAATACGAAATGGCCAAGGAGGGTGGGAAGGGTAACGTACAAATTAGGAAACTAGTTTTCCGACAAATGTTGGCGCTTGCTTCATGGCTGGTTGATTTGGTTTCACAACGGCGCGGAACGTGATCGCCGTGCGAAGGAGGAAGAGGTCCGCTCCGGTAATCTTGCGATACATAGTTTTTGCATTCGTAAAAGACGCATTATCATTTTTTATTATCCCGCGGTAATAATAGCAGAAACAAAAACAGCACATCCAACGCCTATTAGCAGGAGGTATTAAGGAGAATGAAAACAAAACGCTACGCGCACCTTGGCCAAACCAACCGTCGAAATACGTCCATCTTGTGAGAGGAGGAGTGTCTGCTTCTGGCACTACACTGCGACCGGCCACGCAAAGGATGGCAAATGATTTCGCGTAAATCCTGCAATAAAACGAACGCCGATACAAAAAGGAATCCGCCTAGATTGTGTTTGTTTGTCCTTGGCTGTATTTTTTTTCTTGATCGAGGCGAAATGTCAAATTCGTTCACCGAACATAAGCCTGACAAGTAAATGTTGTCTACATCGAACCGTTCGATGGATCTCGTCAGCGCCTTCGAGGACCTTCACGATCGCATCTTCTCGCTTTCTTTGCCAAATTCAAGAGTCAATCGTCAATCGCTAAAGCTTCTCCCGATGCCGCGGACGGTAAGCCCGTTGGAGCGGACTTTGATCCTCTTCGCCGTCGATGGGCAGATGACTCAACAACTCTTCGGGCGTCGAGGCGCATTGGAAGCAACAACCCGTGGCGCATTACGTGCAGAAACATAGTAGTTCTGTTGATTCGCAAGAAAAAAGTACACAAGTATGCCCTAGGCCGGCGACGAACCATTTGCTGATTTTGTTTGCTTTGCGAAACCGAGCATTGGCTGGCGATAGCGATCGGGCAGCGTGATCTTATCGCCGATGGTGACACGAGACTTGGGACAGCGCAACTGCCGTCCGTGTAGGTCTACCGCAGGAGTAGTCGGTTGCACAACTCGGGTCGTACTTGTTGCGATCGCCGGAACCCGCGGCAAGATGAGGTCGAAAAGATATTGTGCGCACCCTTGGGAGAGGGCGGGAAACTACGGGACACCAGTGGAGGACACTACCGGTTGCGCAGCACAAAATGGATGGATTTTCGCACGAAAGGCACAGACGAATATTCAGAAATAGAAAAAAACCACACAGGCACACGCTCTTGCTGTTGTGTTTACCGTTTGATAAACGGGCGAAGGACACCGAGTGCGACAATCGATTTAATTCATAGCCAAGACTAGTCCTGGTGTTGACTGTTTGGTCATCAAGCGCCATACCTACAATGCTTAGTTTGTCGAGGAATTCGTTTTTGGCAACAACACTCTCACCCGAGCTGGACATCGGAATGTCATTCGCTTTGTTTGACGTAGCCAAAGGAAAACAAAAAGAAATCCAAGCCATCACCAGGTACAGGCAGCTTAGTTGCCGCTACAACTGAAGACGCCCTGTTGTTGTGGCACCCATATTCCAAAGTTTTGAAACCAGCTTTCAAACTCTGTATCCACAACAGGCACCAGCACACACTGGTAGCTGTTGTCAGCTACCGTTGGGGGCTTCTTTTCCGCGGCAGGGGTTCAAACGAAAACACTGTACGCCTTCGGGTCAAGCCCGTGCCTGGTTCGGTTGGAGTCAAACGTTACATTTGAGTGATCTGCAAGATCGGCCAGGGCAGATTGGGAATTGAAGGAAATCGCTGAACTCAGTGGAAGGATTGGGAAGGAGTAGTTTGCAGAATGATATATGTATTTGCTAGTGCGAGGTCTTGCCCCCGTAGCGAAAAATCACCAAGTGAGCTTGAACGGAGTTTGCAGCTCACTTTACGCTTTAGCATAGGTTCAGCGCTGTAACACACACATCACTAGACACTAGGCAGATGGAGGCGCCGGTGGACGAATCTTGTAATGTGGTTGGTGTTTTGTACTGTTGTGATCTGTCCAGCTTTGCCTTTTGAGCCTCACAAGCCACACAGGTTTGGCAGGACATATGAAATGTGAGAAATTGTTAGTAGCGTGCAGCTTTTAAGAAACCTTGATGAACTCGTTTACCAGTAAAATTTAGATGTATGGATGAATCCGATTCAAAAACTAAAAATAGAGCATACTAAAAATCTTCGAACCATGAATTGACTATTCCCTGTTGAAGGAGCTACTAAAATGTTATCTCGATGATTCATGTCCCAGTGAGTGCAAATTAATAGAGCTTGTGTCCATATCTGGTATAGCTGCTTTTTATTCCGTTTTTCTACGCTGCGCTTGAGATATTCAAAACGACCGCGAAAATGTCATTACACACGTTCTGATGAATCATTGGCATGGCTCTGTGTTCTGTTCTAAACTTAATGGACTAGCCAGTGTGGAGCCCCTGAATATCTCCATTGGAGTAGAGCGCCTGTTGGGCCCAGGGAGTCTGCTAGTAAAGCCTCCCATTAGCCTAGTGCCTGCTAATGTGCGACAGCCTTACGGTTAGAGGATTATGCTAATTATCTTGCAGGTCTTACGGAGTTGTTTGGCGTTTTAGCACGCTTTTTAGATCGACGGCCGCAGTAGTGAAGGACCTCAGAGAGAAGCCGGTAGACCGTTTGACATAAATTGTCGATTGCACACGGATTTTGCGGTGGGCTACAGATTTGCGTTACATTTGTCTCTGGTCGACTGGTCGAACCGGCACAGGTCGGAAGGTCCACAACTTCACAACTCCGAGGCCTAACAAGACGGTGAACCGTGGCTCTATACCATTTATGGTCATGGCACGCCATACTTTGATGGACTGCCGATGATGGCGGAATAAATAGGGGACTGCGTATGGTGCCCTGCTACGCGTACGGTCGCCGGGGCTAGCTGCAACACGAGTGACGTCGCATGCGATCTGTGCGCAACGGTAGAGTCCGTACAGATGTAGATTGCGTTTTCGTTTATCGACCAAATAGTTGGTAATTTATAGCCATAATGTGCGTTTTTGCCCCTTGCGAAAAACCCCCATTGCAGCTGGGAACTCTCAATAGTGGCTCAATGGCTCATGGATCAAGATTTACGTTTTTTCTTTGTCACAGCGACCTCACGGCACTTGCACCCATTACCGATACGCACGAGGATCCGTGGTAATCGGAGCGCGAGATCTCGTGCTATCGGTGCGAGTCTAACGAGTTGCTTTCGTGTGGCTAATCTGATCAAATGGCACCCCAAAAATGGGGACCTTGTGGTTCTCCCCGGTTACCCATTGGCGCTGTTGCCCGCGGGCCCACGTGTTGCTTTTTGGTGAGAAAATTATCTCTCGACCGTTGGCCGTTCTCTTTTCACGCCACTCTGCGGCTGTGAATGTTGTTCGAGATGTCACAAAACCTTGGATCACTGGCAAGACGTTTACTCACGAGGGGTTTATTTTTGCTCTACGCAGCATTAAACGTTTCGCTCAAGTTTGCGCAACGAGAAAGAACACTTTGAAAGGCAAATTTATGTCACTTCGTGCACAATAGATCAACGAGTTACATTTCTTCGGATCAAGCAGGGAACTGCAAGCGTGCTATTACAGTCGGTTGCATCGGGATTGTTACGGGTACCGGTTACGATCGGTGAGACCGACCGATTTCGGTTGCTTATGTTACATGCACCGCGCTGACAAATCCCTGTCCACAAGTGGAGAAATATTGTTTGCGCAAACAGGTAGGATTATTACTTCCCCGCTCGCCGTCCGCCGGTCCTCCAGTGAAGGCTAATCGTTTGAGTAATGTTTTGACTGCTATCCATCAGAGCCACTAATGGTGATGGATTTCTTCGGTGTGGATGTTCGTGGACGTCCGGGCACATGCCTTACATCACGGTCCAGTCGGTACGCTGCGGGGATTGGGAAGCCTAATCCCTGTGTCTGATATTATTTACCGTATGTTCTTTGAAAGCGTTAAAATCCCCATTAATAGAGGCGCATTAGGCTACGGGGTGCACAATGCTGACCAATCCTTCGCGCTGGATCCTGCGACCAGGGAAGTATTCCTTCGGTGCCGTGTACAGCAGCGCAAACTAGTTCTGCAGGCCCCGTTCGCAGTTCATTCAAATGGAGTACGACGAATCGCAAACATTAGCTGAGCTGAAATTTCCCGCATACGACCACACGAGTGTTGACTGTTTGTCTGCCCGTGCCGCGCCTGGAGCGCATTAGTTTTAATTGGATCGGTATGACAATCATTATGACGTGCTGTGCAGTGCTGCAACTGTGCCCCCGGCGAATGGTCTCTGCTGAACCTGTCGCCAACTGCCTTGGACTACGACGGCTCACAAAAGGCAACCACATGCTCGGCACATATTGTTAGGTCCAGCCTTACTCCGTCGTCAGTTACTTCACACACACAAACGATCAGGGAACGTATGCAAAATAACCTGCAGCTGAAGCCTGGGACTGGAGAGCTGTACAGTTGGGTTGGGAAACTTGTTTTACACTGATTACACTGAACAGTCTGTTACTCGAACGAAAGCTGCTCCCGCTAGCCAGCAGTCCGTGGTGCACAAAACGGTAGTCCTCTGCGTAAGCTGCAGTAGTTAGTTGAGCACGGACGCCTCGGGAGCCGATCGGTGTGGTGTAGAAATAGATGAAACATTTAAAAAAAATACATGTTAATTATATACAGCTACCGTCAATCGGGCGGCACTGGACCGATTGGTGTACACGAACGCGTGTATGATACGTTCCGTCCGTCCAGTCCGTTCACGGTATCCTTGGACGTTGAGGGGAGATATGCAAAGCAGCAACTCCGGTCCAAATCTATCGGTTGGCTTCATCTAGGATTTACCTGTCCTCCAGCGAACTAACTTTTCTTGAAGTGGGGCACATCCGCACATCGTGGAATCAAACACCGAATGTACGGCTGACGATCGAGCCTGACCACGTCCCGTGGAAACCAGTCGTAATGGACCCGTGAAGTTTATGAGTTCATGCTGATCCACTATATGACGTGTCGAAGGTCTCCTCCGGGGACCGGGTTTAGTGAGAAGCGATAGGAAGTAGATTATCGCGAGAGTATATAATTGAATCGGCCCGACTTGGTAGCGCTGCCATCAGCGGTGAGATGAGAAGATCAGAGTACGCTCCATGAATATTTAATTGTTAATTTATGTTGCCTTCATGGATGAAGATTTGTGGATAACCTAATGATGCATCAGGGCTTTGACGCGACACAGAGGAACCGAAAAGGTTTCAATACAAACCGCTTCGGAGAGGCAAGGTAACATCTTATTCTTCACAACGGAGTGATAACAAAAACGTCTGAAAAACCCTTGTAACGGAGAAATAATCTGGACCCTTCGCAACCTGACCAACAGCTGAAATCATTGTGTCATACATGATAAACTATTCCCATGGTAAAAATGTTAAATTACTAAAAGTTGGAGCAGTGACGATTTCGAATGGTGAACGAACCTTCCTAAAATAGATTTGAAAAGACGTGATCGAAATCGGCACCTTTGTGTCACTCCCTAGATTTTTTATCTAACCGACCCAGCCATACTCGGGCCAAATGAAAGCGAAAATCGAATGCACCGCAAACATGTTAGTATCTGACGACCGAATGGCGGAACTCATAAACAAACGACACAAACACAACACAAACAGAACAATCCTTGACTCTCCTGCAAAGTGCTAAACCGTGTCGGCGAAGATGGCGACCGCACTTGTTGCAAAAGTAACATTTGTTCAGTCGCGACGACGCGATAGTGGAGAGGTTGTTTGAAGGAAATTTCAGCTGCTCGACTGCACGGTACTCTGGGTACTCGCTAGGAATCGGAATCTTGACCCAATTTTTTTTGGGAAGTATGTCTCAGCACCCCATACGTAATTGGGGTCCCATCCTTGGAGTTGGAGGAGAAATCATGGAGCGTTTGGTCAATTAGCACATTTTGCGTGTGGCGCGTTTAAAAAACATTTTTCGAAGTCATTGGAAATGGTGTGTGCTTTCCGATTGCGATGATCGGCAGTCGAACCAACCGCACCATTGACCTTTCGCTAGGCAATAAGAAGAAAAAAACCAAAAAAACTAGAGCACAAACGATTCAGCGATCGGTTGATCGTTCGGTCAAGCGGCTATAAAAGCAAATATCGCTCAATTACGGCGTCGCGGAAGCCCTTCGCGGTGCAGCAGCACGCAAGCAGGTCCACGGCAGATGGCGTGGAAATTTCAGGAGTTGAAGTGAATTCCAAACTCCAATCCGGTAATTTAATGGCACTCGATCGTACGGGGGTAAACTCCAACATTCGGAGCTGCTGTACGCTTCTCCCTTGCACCATAATCTCACAACGGCGAATGAAATTCCATACTTTATTGTGACTATTAGACGGAGTGATTGGTCGAGAACCGATCGGCGGGCCAAGAGGGGGTATGCTGTGGCGGTCATACTTTTGGCCCAAAACCTCTGTGAGTCGCCCGCGTACGTACACAGCGTCCACATGCCCATTTCAATTTGATGCCCAATTTATCTGCGGTGTTTATTTATTGAACCCATTACATTCCAAAACCGCTCGATCAGGCGTCCCCTCGTTCTCGAGATCCCGGAATGGTTCGATCCCATAGTCCGCACTCACACTCGGCGTGTTCCGAGTGTATGTCCAAACTGACATTGGATCTCGAACGACGATCTGCCTTCACTGCCGCCGATTTGTCCGTGTGTGTGTGTGTGTGGATGGACGGTGGAGGTTTCGTTTTTTTTTCCTTTTTTTTTTTGGCGGATCAAGCTGATAGCACCGATGCGGAGCTAGCTTTTACGGCTGACTAGCAGTAAGAGGATGCAGTGAAAGGCCTGCGCATGTTGGTCGGTGGCTCGTTATCGTAAATCTGAGCCGCCAGTGCAGTCGATTGCCGGTGAAAACGCATCCGCTTCCATACGTGCGCGATCTGCTGTAGCTGCACTGAACGAATTTTTAAAGACGCTCTCATTTAAAAGGCGCCTGCAAACGAGTTGTCGCCGACGATCACGACGACGATGATGATGATGATGATGATGGTACTCCCGAAATACCATGTTTGCTGCCATTGGACGTGTCGCTTCGCAGCTTGCGTGTTCAGTGCGTGTCTTAAGTGATTAAGAAGTAGATTTCGAACGCTTGTTAACACTTCTGGAATTAAGGCGCACGGCGAGGAGTCATGCAGGCGAGTCTTTATCGGAGATGGTCATTTCGTGAATTTGTTTTGGTTTTCGGATCGTCTGGGGACTACTTTCCCCTACCGTTAACGCAACCGGTCACAGTAATGAGTGTGTTGGTAGTAAATTTGGTATTTTATATAACAATCGCAAGACACGGAATGACATCGGCGGGATCACAACAACGAATTTGTTAAAAAATATTTACACTTTATATCTCAATCAGTGGTGATGGTTGCAACCACTTTGCATACGAGGGAAAAGGTATAAATGGGTACGCCTGGTACGTTCCTTAAAATGTATAATGGATCGTCTATGAAAAGGTATTGGAATTAACCAACACGTTTATTGCAGCAGAGTTTGAACGTCAGCAGTCGCCTGGCCGGTCTTCGCATGGCACACCATCTAACTAATATTTGATGCAACCAACAAATCTGACCTATCGGCAGACCCAGACGATGCACCTGCCGCAAACATCGGCGCCGCTTCTAATGGTTCTGTTTGATGAGCACAAACTCAAGCTCAAAGGGCGAGGCCGAAGTGATTAGCAGTTCGCTACAAGCTACCGTTCCCACACCGATCGGGTTGCTGCTGTATTGGAAAAATAAACCCTCATGTTTGGCCGTTTCCTGAGAAAACATTTGAATGTCGACCGGTTCCCGTACCGGCTTTGCGCAAGTTGACGCAAGCTAACACAGAGGTAACCATGGACGTACGTACAGCACAATCGTGCCGGTTCGATAGGCTCATCGATGGTTAGATGTTCCAAGCTCCTCGATCGTTGATCTACCGGGTGCACACACTGCGCGGCTGCGATACTCTATTTGAATGAGTTCGTTGTTTGTGCAGCGACTGTTTTGAGAGAGTTGCCAAACCACCTCTCCGAAGTATTGTCTAGTGGGACTTGGTGCAGGTGTCCCTGTGGAGGGCATCTATTCTGGTCTATAGAGTGCTCTGCTTCGTGAAGCTGTCTATTGGTAGGTGGAAATCGGGTGATCGGGAAGGGCGCAGGAATTCGATTGTCGGTTAAATGGCCCCATTGAGACGGTACCGGGTCAACGTGTGGACCGAAAGCGATGATGTAACGCTTCGATGATTCGCACGAAATAGATCGTACAGTTGGTGTTATGCTAGAGAACGAAGATCCAATCGCGCTAGACGGTGAAGAATCGCTGGATTGGAACAGGAAACTGGACTCATGATGCCCCAATGTGGAGAAAAGAGGATCAGTTACCTGGGCAAGAGTGATCCTATATCATGCGTACTCCAGGAAAGCTGAATCCAGGTGTTATGCTTTGTTGGAAGAGAAACCAACAGTGCCAGGTTGGTCTGCAAAACTTCAGGGACAGCTCCGTGATAAGTCCCGTTGTTATGGGATCGTAGCAACCGGTAGCACGGTTCGCAACTTGGCACCAGCAACTTGTTCAATGGAATGCAGATGACGGCACGGTGAAGTGTCGAGTTGTTTCGCTCGGGTGTCAGCTGCCGTGGATTCGAAGAAAGGCTAGTGCCGCCATCATAGGGTCGGCAAAAATGTTCGGGTTTTGGTACCGTGCACTACTGCAGAGCGCTCGTCGTAGCACTCATCATTCATCTAAACCCATTCGCTCATAAATCATGGCACACGGACAGCTAAATGTAGTCGAGGTTCGGGCGCTTCGGTGCTGACCGATGACGGATTGAGGCCTTGCAGTGATGATGTTGGATCCGACGGGAATCGTTTTTTTAATGGACGTCGTCTAGTGGGGAACGGTCAGCTTTTTCCTACAACCTAACGTTGAAAGTGTTGACCCACTGGCTACCGTTTTAGGTGTGGTTGGAAATGAAGTGTAGAAGACTTCCGGGACCCACTGCTGCGAAAGCATCGGCAGTGAAGCACATTGTACTTCCTGGATGATGAATTGTTGAAATTTGAAGTCTTTTAAGTAAAGGTTCCTTCCATTTTCCCATGCGCCAAATTCGCGTTCCTCTTCAACTCTCCGCTTAAGGTTTTTAGAGGCCGTTTGAGATGATTTGTCCTAAAGGACCATAAGGTAAATAGTATGGAATAAATCATGTGCGTGTTGCCTGCCATACACTTAACCCATCCAGAAACCAAGGACTAAAGTCATACCAAAATCTAGGAATCCAGTGTACCCACGAAGAATCCGCGCCCCTACCGGGCATGTAAATTTCGACCACATGGAGCATTGGCGCACTGGTTTAACGATAGAAGAGCGGGTTTCTATTTTCCAGGTCAGGATCAAACCCCCTGTGTGCTGT
>JAOEFI010000003.1:42835687-42855224 GCA_034621735.1 Anopheles plumbeus
TGTGACGCGCGTGCGCCCGCGGACCGATCAGTCGGCGATCATAAAGTGTTGATTAGGATGACAACTGGCAGTGCTTTAACGGTTCCATTAGGGGCGGTGCAAAGAGAAAATAAATGTCTCCAGATAAACCGCGAAAAAAAGCCACCGCATATCGTCCCCATAAAACTCCTGTCGAGTACACCTCGTACTGAAACGATTTACAGGATGTCCGCGTACGTTTTTATTTATCAAACTGCATTATGGAATAAGTTCGTGATAGAGTTTTAATTGATTTGCACAAATTCTAATCCTGATTGCTTTGTTAGTAAAATACATTGTTTTCCTTGATGAAATCCTTGTTGTTTATGCTGTCCAGTTGACGTTTGGTGTATAAAAAAGTGCTTAAAATCGTGTTAAAAGCTGGACTTAGTCAGTTAAAACTGCACTGGCGATAAAACAGTTTTCGGTACATTATTTCAACAAACGTTCTTTTCGTGAACTGATTGGACTAATCCCAATAATCATCCTGATGTATCCTGCGCCAGTGACATGCACTCCCGGCAGGACGGCAAGCCTACGACGAGAAATGGACCAATTCTCTTCGCTGACCATTAAAACCCTGTGCCTGGTGTGTCCGGGGGTGGTTGTTCGCCCACACTGCGCTAATGTCAATTGCGCAACGGACAATAATAAATTGCAATACTTACTGGTTATTAGCAGGCGTTATCTTCTTTAGGCCCTCGGTGGTTCGGCCATCGGTTCGGCCGGGACCCGCGGTTCAACGTCGAAGATTGAAAAGAAGGTGGGAGATTTGAAACCAGGTGGAAAGAAACAAAAATCAGATCCAACAGTCGCGGACGCTTTTCCCTGCGGCTCTCCCAGGACACCAAGCGAACCACGCGTGGAGCAAGAGACAAGTCATCCAAACTGCAAATCGTCGTCGTCGTCGTCGTCGTCGTCGTCATCGCAATCGTAAAAGTCTACCCACACCGTTGCAAGGGAGGGCGACCTGCGAAACCGTTTTGCGAGCATACGCTGTGGTGCCTATTCCCACTTCGGTGCGGTGCGAATCATTGACAAATATAAGTCCATTTTTTACGATCTCTGCAAAGAAACGGTTTTCATTCATAAAACCCGCGACCCGATGACGCGTCCGTTGAGGCGGGCGAGCACCGGTACTCGTTGAAGGAGCAAGTCTATACGGCAACGGCGGTGTTTGCTTATGGGGCAGGTTTGGCAGGTAGCAAAGCGGAACCTGTGGCTGTCCGCCGTTCGACATAAATGTGTGCTAGCTTTTGAACACTTAACAGTGTTTTCTTTTTCTTGTAAACTCATTCACAAGCTGCACGTTAAAGTGCTCACCATTAGCCCTTATCGAAGCTAGACGTCCTAAAAGCTGGCATACTTAGCAGTAATCCCATTACCCAACCGGCTCACAGCTTTATGATCAATTGCCGGATCATCCTGTAGCTGTAGAAACTTGCTTCGAATGATCGGACTCGTCACTCGTGTCTAGTAAGCATCGAAACTCCTGCGTAACTGCTTACGGCCTCATTCATCAAAAGGGTAATGCTGCCACAACTACAAACAACTACAGTTCACTATTCAACGCCCAATAGTATAACCCCCTTCCCAAGATTTGTTTGACAAACTGCAATCAGGTAGATTGACGCTGCACTGCAATTTAATTTTTTCTGCATCAGTTTTGCAACTACTAAGAGCGTCAGAGACGTTTGTCGATTACCTTTAGGTGCACATTTTATCGCCACTAAGGCGGCCCGATGATCGGCTTCAGCGATCGTAGACCAGCCATCGCTGGTGTTACATCATGCTCAACCCCTTCGACGGCCAACCTTTCTTGTGGCCGTTGCACGATCACGTTTTTATCAAAAAACCCTTGTCCCTCATGATGGCGGGCTAGTGTAGGACATTTTTTTTCTTATGGGTTTTTGAATGAATATCTCACCCCAAAGCCGCGTGCGCCAGCCGGTAGCGGACAGCGGCTTTTACTCTCACCCTGGTGTGAGTAGCGGTTAACAGTCTATCAATGAATCTCACTCAAGTCGTCTTACACCGTCTGACGGAGTGGAATCGATCGAGGGGGAAATTCGCCATTTTCTTAGATTGGTGTTCGATTGAGAAAAAGCTCAAAGTCCGCAGACCGCCAGTGGAAGGGCAGGTTGGATAGATTTAATACACGATAAATTAGGTTTAAGGCGTAAATGATCTTTTTTGAAACGCACTAATGTACGTAGAGACAAATATACAGCTACGGGTATAGGGCAGGTTCACAAGTTACTTATTTATTCGACGGGAGTAGTGGGACTCGACCTAAGACGATGTTTCTGTCGAACGCGTTTACCACAGGTTGGGTGTTGTTTTGTGTGGCATCAAGATTCGAACTATGAGTAGAGGTTAAAGCAGTTCATGTAATTCTAGTAAAGTAGCGTTCCTGTTACACGAAGGAAGTAGAGAAAAAAGAAAACCATAGTTGCAAAAGGATCTAAATAGCCTGTTTTATGGTCTCTGGTTGACTATCTATACTTGCCTCTAGACGTCACAAATTGGATACGCTGCTAAACGAAGTCCTCGTTACTTTTCACGTCGCGAGCATGTTGAAAAAAGGGCACGATTCCTGCCTCCAGGCGCCGCTCGCTTCTCGACGTTCCTCAACCAGAGAGCATGCAGCATTGAACGAAAAATCCTTCTCTAGTGGGAGGCCATTGTGTAGTTCGTGGTCTATAAACTGGCGTAACACTCCCAGCAGGCCGGGGCGCATAGCCGTACAACGAGCCGGTTGGGGACACCGTGCTTCTGATCCGACCCCGCTGGTAGATCAATTGATCGAGTCAACTGCCAACTTGTCTAGCCGTACTGCTGAGACTGCCTAGGTCGTGGCCACTGTCACTGCGATCCTGTTAGTGATCGGTAGACAACCTCCCCCAGGCACCACCAATGACCACCAGGCGGCAACGTGTTCTTATTATGAGATCGGCAATCTCCGTTGCTACGGTAGCAACCTTCGGGGCGAACGCGATACGATGCCAACCGTGATCCGGCGGTGGCACCTTGATGTCAGTGCTGGTTAGAGCTAGAGCCGGAAAGATTGCGCACGATTGAACTGGAAGGGGCAACCGGAGAGGTGTGTGAAACGATTGCTGCCTGGCTGGCTGTTCTGTACGTGCCTAAGTTGGTCAGTGGCTCAACCGCTTCGAGTTGTGTGCTGTTCCCCACCCATTTTCCGCACGGTCGAGTTACGTCCCGCTCTTGCTTCTTCGATCACCATCGATCGCTTTTCGATTCGGTTAGCCAAACTCGTTCATAAAACGGTATTTAACTCCCGCACGAAGTTCCCAGTTCGGTGCAGAAAAGCTAGGTTCTGACAGTAAAGCTTCAAGCCGTACACATGTGTATCGTAGGATCTGTGTAGCAGGCGACCGGGATCCACGATCACACCTGCATATGGCACTATATATTCTTGGTAATGCTGCGCTCAGATCCCGAGAGCGAAAGGAATGGCTTCGACCGCCGGTTTTTCTTCCCTCGCGCCTGGAAATCCCATGAACGTTGATTTGCGAATAAACTAACGTTGGAATAGTTGGAATCAGCACGACGCGAATGCTGTTTTCTGACGCTAATATCACGCGGTATGTAGCAAGCAGTTCGCTGGAAGGTTTTAGTTTCGCTTCATTCATAATTGCCGGGGAGTGTTGACGTTTACGCGCCTACCTTTGTGAATGCCATTTCGGATGATTTACACTTCGCTATAAATGTAGCAACCTCTCCCTGCCGCCCTTCCATAAGTAAAATTGGGGGGGAAGAAAACATGCAAATTACCCTTACACCAAGCATCGTTATGTCCTGTTTTATGGGAAGCTTCTCATCAGCAGCGCGCAGCATAGATCAACGCACCGAAATTTATGGGCAGCGGTGCAAGGTGCGTCGTAAAGTAATATAAATGAACGCGCGGACTTTTTGCTTCGTATTTTCATTCAATCAGAAGCGTGGTTTCGTTTTTTAGGTAGATATTAGACATATTCTCAGCGAAAATCGGATAGGTTTCAATGTAGGTCAAACGTTTCATGACTGGCTATAGTTACGAGTGACCGTAGTGGGTGTCTTTTCTAAGCTGCTATCGAATAATGGTACGGACAGTAAATACTTTCAACCCCTCCCAAAAACCCCTGGGTCGGTTCGTAGTAGAATTGAAATAAGTTTCGGTGGCTAATCTTTCTTTTCTTCGGCCAGTTTGAAGGTGGTGGGCTTGGTGCGTAAGGCGCGGCTAACGTGCGCGCCGTTTCGTTGACGATCCCAAATGGACTGGGCCGTAGTCGAGTGAAAAGTATAAACTCACCTTCAGGCGGGCCCAGCTATAATGATAAATAGTGCCGTTCGGTGAATGGACACTTCACAAACTGCCGCATTTCCATATTCCCGACGGTGGTTTCCTGGACCGCGTGGTCGCGCTCGTCACGTAGCATAAATATCCATGCTCAAACGCGGGGTTCCTTTCTTTCTTTGTCGATCCGGCGTTGGAACGCCACGAGACGAGACGAATGGTTGCATCGGTTCCCACCCTCAGACGCGATCCGAGATTGATTTATGACGGAAGCTGGCCCGTTGGTAACAGCGGCAAGCGGCAGCTAACAAACATATTGCTTATGCTGCCCTGCGGGACCACACCGGAGCCCTCTGTCTTAGCGCCGATCTAAATCAATTCCGACCAAGGGGGGGGAGGCGTGAGAGAAACGCGTGCTTTATTTAAATTATGATAAACGGTTAGGTTGTTTACATTTTTTCCAGATCCCCCATAGACGCTATCCCACGACGATGCAATTTGGTAGTTTGCTCGATATATTGTTTTTTGTTTCCTATCCGATTTCATCTCTTTGTTTATGAAGGTTTACACTTGGGAGTATTTACTTTCATTTTCGATTGGCTTCATGCCAACGCATACTTTATGCAGCAGGGAGCAGTTTTAAGGAATGTTTTATGTGTTTGAAAATTTGAGATGACAAATGAGTTAGAGATATTGTTCTTCGCGACGCCATTGGTTGTTGCTGGTGTTGTTGTTTGAGTGTTAGGGTTGATATATGAATAGTTTAGAATAACGTAGCACTGTTGAGAACTAGCTTGAAATTTCTTAAGGTGCGATTGAGAAAAAAAAAATCACATAAGGTGAGTGCTTCAACGTACATCCACTACCCGTGTACATCGTCGTGCATGTGGTTTCCCGCCGGAATAGAAAGCTGCCGCGAAGCCTTCAATTAAGTAATCGCCACAATTAAGAGATCTCTCTGCGCACTTTCTACTCGTTGCAAAAGTTATTTCACACAGTCGTACATCGGTATTCCGTTCTTTACTCGTTTTCTTCCGCTGGCGGTTGCAACACTTTCGCAGCTACCCTCAGATAAATTACCTTTTCAGGGCCATTTTACATTTCTCCGGTTCCGCGGGTGATCCATTCGCCGTCAGGTTCGGTGACTTTGGCCTGTTCGTCAAGCGCAACGGCCGGTGGTTTCTTTTCATCTGCCGGACCGATACATCTTAAAGCAGACCGCAGACATTTGAACTTATCATCGGTAATTATCAGCAGGCGTGATTGTTGCGGCCGACGGTTTTTTTTTCTTCCGTTTTTCCTTTCGTATTGCGGACCGCAACGGTTTTGCTTGAATGCTGAAGAAAGCCCTTGCATGGAGGGCTAGAAGTTAGAAACTTAACACTGCAGTGACAAAGGTGATTTTGAATGTATTAGCAGAGTGAAAATAGCTAGCTATTTATCGCACTACAATTTCTTGCTTTAAAATTAATTGTTTTCACTTCCCTCGTGCTTATCGTAATGAACAAATCATGCAGCGTAGTGATTATGTGCGTTATATTTGAATAATGGCGTCCACAATAATGATACACAATTTCCAACCCACCGTAAAGTTAGTTTCTTCAAATGACTTATTCAAAATTCGTAAGGATATTTTTATTCGCGTATCTCTTCGCGCATTGTATTACTGTTCACATGTCTCGATCGTCACTAACATAGCTATTCATAACTGTTTAAATAGGGTGTTTGAAATGCTTTTTATTTATTTCGCAACAGCATTAAACAATCGCATATTCTTATCATGCTTTAGCACTCTGATGATGACATCCACATCGACGCTAGAAACGATCAGAGGGGAATTTCATTTTCTCCCTTCGGAGCAGCAATGGTTGCACAACGACTTTGGAAGATTGGTTTTTTATAACTTTATTTCCTCTCAAAACCCACCGACCACCGCCAGCACGATTGCCCTTTGCTGATAAGTGCAGTGTTGGAGCGGATTGACCAACGGTTTGCCGCATAAAATGGTTTCGTTTAGCGTCAGTTATGTCCGCGCCTGGGAAGCAGAGAAGATAGATCCAAATGTTCCTCCTCTTCTTCATAATCAATCGCCACGGCGATTAATGACTCCCTGCCGTCCGGCTGGAGCGATGATGTACCCAATCGAGATCGAAGTTTCTCATACCATTTAACCCGGACGCCTGTCTGGTGCGCAGCCGGCGCCGGTTCGGTTGAGTGCCGGCATTTTGATGGTATCGACTTCGTTGCAGGACGGATTTAGTCATGCTTAGACCCTGCACAATTCAAACCGCAGTCGGCGATAGTCGTTCAACTTGGCCCAGACGTGGTGCAACATAACTGCAACGATTGAAGCGAACCCAGTGGGGGAAAAAAAGTCATCTTGGGGTCTTCGTGAAGAAGAAGGAGTTTGAAGCAGCAACAGAGGAACGACTTTCCTCCTACATTATGTCGCTTTATCCTAGGTCTAGTTAAAGGTGACGGATTCAGAGGGTGGGAGGAGGCAGTACACTGTGTACGGTTGAAGGTTTCGGTGGCAACATTTCCAAATTGGATAGCGAAGGCACGGCTTACCGTTCCGGATCGGAGCATAAACGTTTTCATTCAATTTCTCCGTATCGGGTACGGGGAATCTCGATTGGCGGGTTCTCCGTGTTATTTCTCTCCATCCCTACAAATTATGCTTCCCCTTCGAGAAACAGTTGTACCATTCCAGTCGCCGCGATGCAATGAAAATCGATCCTTTTCGCAGGAAAGTAAAAATTGCAACATACTTATGAAACATACTTTACCCAGCACTCGAAACGGCGGAATAAAGGCATCCGCAACATCGTTCAACACTCTGCTGCCTACCAGTTCCAATGGCACCGAATGGATTGGAACCCCACGGTTGGGTTGTGATAAACATTATTTTATTCCATGCCCAGCATTGCGCTCGCCGAGGGTTGGACAGAGTTTTCTGATGCCGTTTTCCACTCGGATCTTCGGCTCGTCGAGTCGTTGGTTTATCGCCGTACGGAGGAATTCATTTTCACGCTTCGAAAAACACGAATCATTGTTTCAACCATCGCCTTTCCTGGCACCACCAACACCACCACCTTTATGGACAGATACCTAGTCACTGCAAAACGAAGAAAGGTTCAAATGTGAGTTTAAAATTCCACCACGGCTTGCACTCCCGGACAATGTTTGTGGTTGGAGCCAACAGAAATATAAAATGCCTCTTATTCTGCGCGGCAATATTTGTCGTTTAGTTGGGGCCGTGAAAAGCGCTTATAACCGGGGAGGGAGAAAAGTGAATTTAACAGCAACAAGTGAGGTTTTATGTTCGCTGGCTCGTTACGTACCAGCAGCAGCGCGCCAACGATGTGCACGACGGAGGATAGGATGCACGGCATCCGACGAGATAGGATGTATTGTGCGCGATCGAATGGATTGGTTTTGGTGCAAATATCCACCCAATTCCTCGGCTCGTTTTGAATGATCGAAATTCTGTACAACCTCTCACCGCTAGAGGTTAGTTATCCCAGAAACACGTACCATTTTTTTGAAATAACAATTTATTCCCCCACCGGCCCCATAACAACTCATTCCTTTTGGGGGTGTGAAGAATGGAAGACTGGAATCTTCACCATTGAAACTTCGGTTCCGGAAACGTTCCGAAATGAAATCGCGTACTAGCGAGCGTAAATGGCAAAGTTGGGTCTGAAAATTTAATAAAAAAGCCCACCGAAGCCTAACTTATGACGATAAACCTGGTGTAACAAAAAAAAGGGGAAGGCTTTCTTCAACCGTTTGAACGATTTCGAACGCTTCTTGAAGTGAACGATCATAACCAGAACCCAGGAGATCGACTCGTACTTATTTTATGAACGTAGCGAAGCTCACGGATTCCTCTGCCTAACGTGTGCCCACCACGGCCGCGGTTGAAGCGGTGCATGATTTTCTTCGAAACGTTTGCTTCGAAACGAAAGAGGTTTTGTTTGGGAGGAAGGAAAAGTGAACGTTTGAAGCATCGCGCACGGAGGGAAAAAATTGCCCGAACCGAACCAACGAAAGTTTATGCTGCCCTGTCAAATAAATCTTGGGAATTTATTGGCCAACGCTCCATTACAACCCGCTTCCTCGGTTTGGCCCATATTGTCCGGGGAACCGTGGTGCCTTTCGTTCGTTGGTCGTTAGGTTAGTTAGTGTGTTAGGCTTTGCCATCGTTGGCGGGGAGCTTTTAGGTGGAGATTTTAGCTTTCCTCCGGTATCGGAGTTACTTCTACTTCTAATGAATCTGGCAGGAGGAGTGTTTTGAAATTAGTTTCACTTTTATCTGAGGCACGGTTATGAGAAGGTATTTTTCAACGCGATTGCCATCCTGGCGAGGAAAGGAGCTTCCTTTTTTGCGGAAAGGTGCAGTTTGCTACGGATAATGGAGCACGGAAGCAAACGCAATTCTCATTTGGATTATTGCTCCTGCATACCATCGACCGATTTTCAGTACTAAAGCGGGTGCGTCCAATAAAAAAAAAAAGGATACAAATCCACTCAGCCAAGCCGCAAAACGTGGGAATGTAATTGCAATGACTGAAAAATTCCTCGCTGAGCTGTTCACCCTTCATCAAAATTAACCTTCAATCTTACCGGTTCGTCGCTTAACGTAGCGTTGTGCTCTCCCGTTTCAAGAACGCTTTAATTGTGCCAGCGTCGGGGCCATTCGAAAAAATCTTTCACCATTATTTAAAATATATGTGTCTCCTGTCATACCGAATGTCCTTTCAACTGCGTGCGGTTGCCATAAAGTTTTACCGTACATCGAATCGGTTGATCAATCAACATCGCGCTCGCGAAACGCGCCTTCCAATTCGGCCGGTCGGTCCCTGTGCACCCATCGCACCGCCATATCGTTCACGTGAAGCGAAGAATGTAACACGCTGGAGGTCAGACTATGCCGCGCTATGCTAGCGAGCATACCAGTGTCCTTGCTAATTGATTGTTTTAAATTTGTTTATTGTGGTTTAATTTTTTTCACGGATTCTTCTTACTGGAACCACTCCAGGGTCGGCACCGTGGGACCGTTTTGTCGTTGCCTCTGCCCGCCTGCGGCACTATTAAGTCATGATAGATGACGGCACGGATATGATAATAATTTCGAGCTTTTCCTCTCACCTGACGCACTAACACGGCCCGATCGAAAGCCTTGTTGAGGAGCCTTGGCAAGATTGATTTTGACTTGAATGTGCTTTAGGCACTCCGTGCTTGATCGGTCGCGATCGTCTTTGAGGTATGTCTGGCGGAATGGATTTAAAGAATGTTTTCTGTGTAGCTTTTTTTCTCTCCTTCGTTTGCTTAGCCAACCATAATCGTTGGCTCAGTATCTTGACATTGACTATCGGCGTCGAATTTCACGACGAACCTCTTGAAGCTGCCCCAAGCTTCTACGGACGGTATGTGTGAATTGCATTGAAAACTGACCTTTCCCGCTGCCGATTCTAGTGGGCTCCATGGTGTAATCGATCGAACGGTCGACATTCGAGATGCTTGAAGTACTGTTCATGTCGATCAGCAGAAAAAACACCTGGGGTGGTCAATGATCGTTTCCTAGCTGCCATGTACCCAGCTGTTGAGGCGGCATTACTTTATTTACATCATTAAATTACAATGCACTGCTGTTTCGTTATCGCCTTCGGTGACAGCGACACCAATAGAAAATGCAACCCGTTGCCGATCGTGCCCCGCTTTTTCTCGCTCTGCAACACGGGAAAAGATCTGTAGTTTCTGAAAGGCTTTCACTTTCTTTCGCCTTCACTCAAACCTAGCGGTTGTTGGCAGGAAAAGCTACTGCGTGATCGCTTCCAGCATGGTTTGTGAATGTTTGCCAAAGTCGCCAACGGAAAACGTTCCTTTCGCCGCTCTTCCAGCGTGCAGTTGGTCCTGAGTTATTTGATTTGTTGGTATTTGAATGACGGCAGTTTGATACACAGAAACGTAAGGGAAGCCTGTGGAGCGAAACGGAAGGAGGGCCCGTTTGGCCTGAAACGTTTGCAAACAAGAGCAACACCTATATGTCAGGTGATTTGTTTTGGGGCTCGGAACGAGATAATTGGTTGGTGGGGGGTGGGAAACGGGTGAATTTTCGGGAGTGAAGGCGGAAACGACAGACAATTCATAAACCTAATGGCCGCCAGATGGTTGCTCGTTGCGAATTGTGATTGATTACTGTTAATTGGGAGAAAGTCGTAATGTTTCTTTAACTTTAATGTTCGTTTTCAGGACGTGTTTTAATTTCGTTCAAGGATAACGAAGAATTATCTTAACATGAATAAAAAAAGTGTATAAATGACTATAACATCACCTTAAATATCAGTAGTTTAAATTAAGCACACAGCTCACTTAGAGTTAGTACTGTAGTTTAGCATTGCCATGTTTTCTTCGTAATGTAAAACTTAAAGAAAGCTGTCAGGTTTTTCCGTAAAACTACATTTGTTAATACTTCTCTACCACACTTTCATTAAAGCAATCACAATTTGACACTTGTGAGGTTATGTTTTTTGCATGCGACGATGAATGTCACTTGTGATTTAAACTTCCTAAGCTTGATTGCAAATTTCTAATCCTCGTAAAATTAGAATAGCGATTGCTGAACAAAAGTCCAACCCCACCAGTTGTCGCTCGTTCACAAAGAAAACGATCATCACCTTTATGTTATTCCCATTTTTCGCCATTGGCATCATAACCACTAATCCTCCACGATTAGAATTTGAGGAAAAGCCAACGCTTCCGCCGACCGCAAACTATCTCGAGCAGCTGGCCAGCGATTTGACTACTCGTTGAAAACGAGGGACTTAGGAAATGAATAAAATAAATCTACCGTTGGTGTTGGTTTGATAGATGAATTGAGATTAGCGTCAGCGTGCAGCAGCCTTTTTTATTTTATTTTTGTCTGGTGGGATAGTGGTTCGGGAAGTGATTGTGATGCCCATTGCAATTTCCACCGACGTTCCACCACAAAACATACCTGTCCAGGGTTGGCGTTCCTTGGCCAGCTACCGAACGACCGGGTTGGCGTGTGACGTGAGTCGGCGAGCGAAATTTATGGAAGAAGAAGAGAAAAAAGTTAACCAAACACCCTAAACTTGCTTGTGGGCATCCATCGTCCCGCGAGGCGCTGATCGTTTGTTGATAGGCTACACAATGCCTAAACGGGGAATTTCGAGGGGGAGAAATGAAAATGGAGCGAATACAACTCTCGCGATCAAACTCTCGTGGCCAAATCCCGTGTCGCGTTCCGGCGGACGTTGTTGCTTAATTTAATTAAACAGAGAAGGATGACTAACGGCGTGGCGACACTCGTCCAGCGGCAGCCGGTCCGATCATCCGGTCCGTCCGGTCCATCCGGTTAACCGCTTCCAGGAACTGCCACCACCATTCCCGCCATTGCCGTTGCCGCCGTTGTCATCGTCGTTGTGGCGGCCAGGCTAATCTGTAATCTTTTCCCATTTATTGCTGGCGAGCACTTTTGTAGCGTTGAAAATGTGATTTAAGATGAAACCCGAGAGGCGATAAAACAATGAATTTCTTGACAAGTGGTTTGCCATTTAGCTCACTATTTTTCCCTCGACAATGCTGCACTTTCTCGACGTCTCTCGCTCCCTTTCTCTACTTCTGGCATCTATGATATACACATTCTCTATCTTTCTATTTTGGCTTTATTTCTAATCCGAGTTTCTCGACAGGCTTCTAAGCTGGCAATGGAAGTATGCCCACCTTTCCCGCGCTGCCATTTTCCACTCGCCAACGTTGTGAAACGACACCAAAGATGGGTAGGGAACCGGGAAACGAAAGATCACACGACACGGCGCGATCATGCTGGGGTTGAGCACCTTACTGCTAGTACTGATGTTTATTAACGGCAAAAACACTTTCAGTGTAGTTCGTTCGAAACTGTTTAGCGGCATGAATCTAACATTTTCGGTTTTTCTGTTTTTTTCCGGGAAAAGAATGGTGTTTGTGGCGAATGAAATGTGTGAGAAATTTTAATTGGACAATCGTTGGAGACCGATAAGGGGCAGTGTTCAACGATGGTACTTAACGAGGTGGATTAGAATTTAAGATTTTTACCCAACCGGTCGCTGATTGAATTGTTAATGGAAGTCGTGAACCATGCCCTGGTGCTGCTTGATGGCATACCACGGGATGGTTACATCAATTTAGTGGAAATGGCTTCAAATTCTCCGCATTAGAATTAGATAATTTTTAAGATGGTTTACCAACGATTGTAAGTTGGTCTAATGTCTTGTGTTATAATCATTGTCCCGCAATTCCAAGGAAGCTCGTATATCTTCAATTGACGTTGACTATTCATATTCCCCTTCTTGCAGTAGTACGTGTAACGAGTTGGAAACATTTACGAAACATATTATGGTTTCTATTGTACCATACTTCAAGCATGACAATAACTTGTTGTGGATGCAAGTTTTGGACACATTATAATTAATAGAAGATCTTGATAGCACAAATGCTTCACTCGAATTCGAAAATGATGGAGAAATTGATTACATAAAACTAAGAAAGGAATAGAATGTGGTAGTTGTTTTGTTTTTATGGTTCCAAAAAAAATTGTTAAATGATCGTTTCGATGGTTGATGTTTCCTGGAAACATATTTACCCCGTGGAAAATGTTGTGCTTATCTAACGGTTTCTTGCTCCATCGAAAAGCCAAGACACATGCACAAACGTTTCCTAATGATGCGAAAATAGCGATTGCCCGCTGTCGCTTGTTAAAAGATATCGATCAGAATGAATTGATAGCAATCACTCACGATGGTCCACTAATCCGAAATTTTACAACACACCGAGACCTCTGGCTGGCAAGATCCTCATAAATAACGGCAGTCTTCGTTCGCACGCCGCATTTCGGCCCCCGGCAAGGGTGGTCCTTGTCGGAGACGAAGACGCCAAAACAAGTAAATCTTCCACGCAGCAAAGCAAGCGAAAACAAAAAAAAACTGCCCGTGCCTAAACCAAAAACCCTTACGCGTTTGACATGGTCTTTCGGATCGGACAGACTAACAATGCCACCGGGGCGAGGGAAAGGATCAACATCGGTGTGCCTCGAGTGTCTTCTATCTTTCCTTTTACGGCTAGGGCAATCCAATTTTCGCCAGTTTGGTTTGGGGCAGGCGCACAATTTTGTATACATTTCCGCCGCAGTTCGGTAGCCTCAAACAGAAAAGAGAGGAAGAAAAAAAGAACGCTATAATTAATTGGGTGATCGAACGAAAATCATCTATCGTAAAAAATCTTACCGCTGGAGAGAAGAACGATCATTGCTGTGATGGGCCGCTGGCTAAAACAGTCCACCGCCAGCATGGTGTGCTTGCTGCCAACGATGGTGACAATGGAAAAACAAATTCATGTTGTTTTTATTTTCGATTGACTAATTTTATGGCCGCCCAGCCACACGACTTTCACCACCCTAATCAAATTAGCCAAATCGGTCCCGGGCCCGGACTCTGCTCGTTAAGGTGAAAGGATTTGCTGTGATCGCACCGGATTGGCGGGGGAATATTCTGGTGCCAGTGCGGTGCCAATTTATAATGGCGATCTTATCCGCGCTGATCATAAATGATGTAGAAAGTCAAACAAACTGTTTTGAGATTTTTTATTTGCATCTTACAACAAAAAAAAACAGACAAGTAGGCTTGGATGCAGCACAAACGAGATCAAATAAATTGGAACTGGAGAGCTTCCCATGAGCGCACTTTATTTTGAACTGGTTTGTGTTTCAAATGCTTTCGGAAAAACGATTCCTTCCAGTGGTCTTATAGTAGAACCATCGGTTGGCACCAATAAGCCATGATAGTTGGTGAAGCCTGACGATAACCCTGACACTCTGTCAATTCGAATTTATTGCATTTCAGGGCCTTTCGCTGGCACAGAACTCATGTTCGCGGCCAAGTCTTGCCTCGGTACGGTTCAACTCAATCCCGCCTGATGACAGGCCATTCTCCACTTTCTTTCACTGCCCCGTGCGACGATGACAGCCGTGAATGTGGAAAAACAAGCGATCAGCGAACCGAATTAACTTGCCCGCAGTAACTCATTCGACGCGAACACGTTTCACTGTCACGATATTAGCGAAAACTGTGTTCAGTATGTTTCGCACGTCCCTCGCGTCTACTTCGCGCGATCGGCCTTCGCCAACCCTTGCGAAAGGGTCCGGGGTCAGAAATGGAACCGGATTAGGAAAGTTCTTTCACCGCTAGATCGGGACGACAATGGCGCTCCGGTGATTCCAGCAGTTCCAGCTGCCATCCCACTGTTTCTACGGGTTAGCGGAAGGGAGTTGAGAGACTTGGTAAGGGCAGGATAGACGCATTGGATATTGCATCTGCACGTTCTTCGTAGGCCGAAGAGAGTTATGGAGAGCATCAGTGGTGCGCCGTGATCGTGTTCGCGCATAGATATCGTAGCATTATATCGTTATTACGGACGTTTTGCCATTTCCCGGTGCTGTATTCCGTGCCTCGCCAGGCCGCCATCTGGCGCGCCGGATAGTTGACCACGGAGGTGACTGAGGTGGTTGAGATTGGCAGACCTTCTGTTGCAATCATATCATAGCTAAACGTGACCGAAATTAATCTCCCACTAATTGAAATCTAATTCCATTCTACATGCTGCACGATATTCCGGCATCCCTTGCTGGAACATTTCGAGCTATATCGGTGGCTCTGGAGTTTGCTGACGTGGCCCTCGACTATCTCGGTTATCTCAAAGCATCACGAGCAAGATGATTGATACGATACTGACCCGGTACAGGTACATGTTCAATCCACATCGTACAGACCTGCCGCATTTCGCAGGGCAGAACGAAAGAACAACGATATATCTCTTGTCCTGCGCGTGGTTAATTTTGAAACACTGCCAGCTAGGAAATGATACAATCCTTTTCGACCGCCTGGCGCTGCGCGATGCTCACTGGCTTACGGTGTGAACGAAAAATATGGCGAACATTTAATTTATGATAGCTCCTAACATTTAGCCGAACGCCGGTGCGGTTAATAGTCAGGTGAGAAACCCGCAGTGGGGAACGACACGGACTCAGAACGACCGCACGAACGAGAAAACGCAAGCAACAGCAGGCCCAACGCGCAGGTCGCCCAGTGCCTTCCTGTCTCGGTCTCGAAAGGTCAACGGCGCAGCGATCAATAACGGGGCGATCAGCCGCCCCTAGGTTCTAGCGACTCGCTGGACGGTCGCAGATCGCTGCCGAGTTCGATCGGTCAGGTTGTAGTGTACCGGCTTTGTTTTTTGTCCTGCCGCGATGCAACAGCACCAGCTCTTGCTGTTTTGACCCACTTTTGCTGGACCGTTATTGTTGGCTGGTCGCCCCTGTCTCCCATCTTAATCCCCCCGGGGATGCTCGAACCCCGAACCCGACCGATCGATCGATCTCCGAAGGCAAGAAAGTTGTTTACATTCAAAACTGACAAAATATTCGCGGAAGAAATCGTGCACCGGTCGCGAGCGCCGCCGCTGGGGCCGTAAATCTCGAACGTCGAATCTCGTCGTCCGTCGGATGCTGCTCCTCCCTTCGCGGGTCCGCGAAGCGGGGAATGATTTATTGTTCTTCTGCGAACGAAGTTTGGCGGATGGGAATCGTAACGGTGTTGTATGTATACTGTGTGACTCGAAATTCTACATGTCGCTTCGATCCAGATATTGATGCGGGATACTTTAAATTAGCAGACACCGGGTTAGACATCAAATACCTTTGTTTATGGCAACGAACCCAGCTTGCCATAAATTAAACATAGCTTGTTGATACTTTGTCGTCATACCGCGCTTGCCGCACAATGTTGCAAAAGATCACGCGACGTACCGCGAAAACCCCTGCAGCCTCCATTTCGGTTCACGTTGCTTAAAGTTCAAGCGCTCGCTCAACGTTCGACGTCGTATCGCCGTACCTGTCAAATCTTCTTTTCCTCTTCCGGCCCGTTTCATCCCGGGGTGCGGTCGGGACCTCCTGCTGTTTCGAACACGGAATCACTGCAGGTGCCCACCGAGGATTCGCGAGTGGGCCGTTGTTGTGACCGCGGGACATTGGTTATTAATATTTGCAAATTTGAAAAATCGATTGTTCTCAATATACTTAGAGTGGCGCGCTGGTCCCCCGAGGGGGACATGGCTGCGCTCGGGTTCCTCTGTCTGCTTTGACTGATGGCTTCTACGGAGTTCGACGTGGAGCCCCGGTATTGGGGAAGTACACTGGGACCGGCTATCTTCGTTGGGTGGCTTTCATTCTGTTTTCTGCTTTCCAGTTTCCGAAACGGGCGGAGTAAAAGCGACTTTTACTTTGTTCCCGGAGGACTTTCGGCGGATGCCCTTGTTTTAACCAGGAAGTGCCAAGTGCGGTGCACTGGCAGTTGAAAGGTCTCTCTTCCAAAAGGGCTCTTGTCGTTGGAGGTTACATGCGGATCGGCCTCCCTTTTTTGTAGATCAATAATAACGCCCCATTGGGGCAAATATTCTTTTTCTAATAGGAAATCGCCCCTTGGGACGCCTCGCTGAGGGAGGTAAATGAGGCGTCATTAATTTATCGACCTTTTCCGCTGTGGGCCCTTTAATTGTCTGGCGAATGTGCCATCGATTGGTTTGCCACGATAGTTGAACTTCTATTTGTGCCTTCGAGGACAAACAACGCTGAACTTTAAACTGGGTCGGACCACTCTCCCTACGGTTGCGTCCCTGCGCGAACTGGCCGTTCAAAGCACACCCAGGTTTAATACTTTGCTTCTTTCAACTTTCAGATTTGGCAGCAATCCGCAAGATACTGGAAAACGAAACCGGAGGCGCCCTCTGTCCGAGCTGTCAGATGCCGTTCGATAAGGGCAAGAAAAGGAAGCTGATCGACGCCTGCGGCCACGAACGGTGCTACTCGTGCATGTTCCGGAACGAGGCCTGTCCACACTGCCGAGCGCGAAAGGAACCCGGCCAGCCCGCCACGCACCAGCCGTCCCTGCTGCTGCACCAGCGGACCGGAATGCAAGCGGATGTTGACAACGGTAAGTAATGCCAGCTTTCACGGAGACCGTCTCCCGTTGCTTTATTTTAGCTGATAACGAACTTAATCACTTCCGATCCGATGCTAAACAACGTCGAGGAAATAGTTGTCATTCATTTCAAAACGTTTCCATCGGGCAGACAAAGTAAAAGAAATACGAATATGCACGTCTCTTTTACGATGGGGATCACTTTTCATAACGATGACACATGCTGTGAGTCATGGGAGCTGTCACAGGGTGTTACCTGTTTTCGTTCCCCAGTCCTCAATCTGTAGCTTGTGTTAAATTTTCCAACTCTTACCGTAGGAGACGGCCATTTTTGTTGTTTGTGAATTATTAAATTTTTTTATAAGCATCCTTGAGCTATTTTATAAGTAATCTGATCAACGGCTTACAAGAACCTTCGATATGTTCTACGTGGCTAGATGGAAGTTGTCGATTAATCCCTGCACGAAAGAAACCCTGACCACTATCAGTCAACATCAGCAGTCGTGTGCGTGTCCCTTAATGCTATTCTACCTCCCGAATCGATGCCCTATCCGACTTGACACCTTACCGTGGCGCTGCCCTCGTTTGCGAGCTGAATTAAGCCGGTGGGTTTTATTATTACGGCTGGCGTTCGCTCGCGTCCGGCAAAAAATGGCGGCGAATGCTTGGTGCCCGTGATTAAAACGAGCGATATCTTTATTACTTCACGACGATCGAGTGATCGGCCGGTTCGGTCCTTTTAACACCTCTCGATCAACTTGTCAAATAGAGGGAAAAAAAAGAAACGTTTCTTCATTACGACTCCAGTCCTACGACACTGACCGGGACGCATCAGTACGGTTTTTCGGGATTGCTTCCAACGAAGGGTGGGAAGTGCTTGGACCGAAATCGTTATTGCAAGACTCGGACAAATGACAACGGTGCGAGCGGCAATAATGGTTGTGGTCCTTGTCGGCTGAGGATCTTTCTTCGGGATTTGTTGTGCATATTTTTTATCTCTCAGCGTGTCTGATCCTTTCGCGAAACCGCGGCAAACCCGCTTTGAACTTCTTCGGCCTGCCAATCAAAAACCGTTCGTCGTCGTAATTAGGTCGTCTCTGACCTTGTGTCAGTTCTGCGCGTTGCATAAAGCAGCCCGAAACGAGCCGGTGCGGGGTTTCGGTGACTGATGAACTTTTACGCCACACACATCACAGGCGCGCTGATATTCGATCCTGTTTGCTTGCGGAGCGATAGTGCAGGCCGCGGTGCAACGGTGGATTAGTATCGGTTAATTACGATCGTGGCGAACCGGTAGGAAGGGGGTGTGTGACCGTTGGCTCGGTTTATCTTATTGTATCCCGTCCGGAATGTCCTCCCAGTACTTTCGACGCAATTCGGGTTTCTCATGATGCTGGTTTTTTTTTATTTTGCGTGGAACTGGGGAGGCAAGTGGGGTTAAAATTAATTTCGCGTTTTATTTCCTCATGCTCGATGTGGACGAGATTGCATCGCAGTGAGCCGCAGTGCTACGGGCAGCCGGGGTTGGGTTGCTGTCTGGTTGATGTGTTTCTTTTTCTGTCATTATTGAATGCGTTTACTTTGCGCAATCGTTTGCCATTAATGTTTGACCTACTCGAAGGGGATGATGGCTATTGTAGCGAGAGTGCGAGGCGAAGAGAGTGCTCCCCACTGGATGGGGTTTGCTGCGAACTCTGGTCAAGTGTCAACGCATGATACCGATACCTCTGGACGACCCCCGGTAGCGTATGTGTGTGGCATTTGCTGCATACGAGTGCCCTATGCTCCGTCGGGTTCTGCCCAGCCGGCGAATGGTGCGAAACATGGTAGTTTTATCTTTTCCTTCACCTCCAACGAAGCTTGTCGTTTTATGATACATAAAATTTTAATTTGCCCACCATTAAACCCCAACCGTCGAAAGGGCTTGTGGACGCTGGACAATGAACAAAAATAATAAAAATACTGGTAGCTGACGTTTGCCTACTTTATTTTACTTCTCAGAACGAACGCTGTTTCCTTTTCTTTACTTGTGCTAGTCTGGAGGTCAGCTAATGTTGGACATAAATCTAGATACCTGTCACGTGGTTTCTGCAAAGGTTAGGCTACGTAAGCAATTAGCGAAAGATGTGTCATTTTTTTTCTCGATGATCTCTAGTAAAAATACATTTTCTCGAAGAAG
>JAOEFI010000003.1:42855324-42871392 GCA_034621735.1 Anopheles plumbeus
TAAATTAATCATCATATGAACATCAATAAAGATGACAATGCACAGTAAAACATTTTAATTTTTGCACTAACGAAAAACAATAAATGTCAGTTACAGAATTCTACAAAATACAAAATTCCCGGTATATGAAATGTAGATATATTTGCTCATATTTTTCTTCCCGTTGTCGTAAATTCGTTAACAGTTGTCATAATTTACGATTTCAACTGATTGTGAAGCCAGAAATTTACGAAGGGGATAAATTAACAGATTTTTCACCGGAAAGTAATTGTGTGGGCAAAGTTTGTGTGACGTTTCAGGTTGTTTTTCTCTTTCCCACAATGATTACCTTGTTAAACACACTTTTGGCGTCGCGCTGGTGGGCTTGCGATTTAGGGAGGTTAAGCCTCCACTCTTTAATTCAATATTTCCAATATTCGTTACGCCATTTAACATTGCCTCCCAAATCAGAAAAAGCAAACAATCGGCCCCGCAGTATAGGGTACGATATCTTTTCCCATTAGACATCTGCCTGCCTGCTATCTCTCGAAAGGAAGTCTCTTGCCGACAGAAATGATCGCGTAAAGGATTTCAATATGGAAACAAGCGATGAACCTGACGCTGATGCTGGGGCTTAGCCTGCTGCCATTCGTTCGACCAGGGTTCGGTCATCCAGTTTTCGCTTTCTTCGTCGCTCGTAAATTCAGGGATTTTGCAGAATTTATTAATCCGAACATCACGCGGGTAACACCGGCAGCAGGTTCCCTTATCCTGTCACACGTCGCGTTCGCTCTATCCATGGAAGGAATGAGCCACGTTCGTCTCTCCTGTATTCACGATTAAACGCTGTATGCTGTTTTCCTTGGAATCCTTTCGGGATATTGCTTTCGTATTCGAGGTATACCATTTTTTTTTTAAATACAGTAGAACGAGTCACTCCTTGAATAACACAACATTGAATTACTTTATGCTCCAGCAAACTTGTCATGTCTATTTAAAGTTGATTATTAAAAAATGTTGTTTTGCTGCATCGTGTGTTTCGAGAAATGCGAGAAATAAATTCACAAGGTTGAGAAACTTACTTTACTTTCTACACGATACAAAAACTGAGCTAATTTTAAACAACACAGTCGCTTGTCGGTGGTTAAATCCGCTGACTAAACGAATATATCCAACCCACACACCTTATGATATTTCACCGTATTTCGACTTTTTCCTTCCGATACTTTTCCATTACCGGGACGGCCGTAAACTTTCGAGGCCCTATCAAATGTTCCCAATTCGTTCCGGTTCCGTTCCGGCCCGGGATCAGCGTGAAGTGGCCCGACAGTGTACTATCCCTTGTCTCGGTGGCCTCGGAATGCGCGAGAAAACCATTTCCAGTTTGACATTTAGTCTTCATAAGTGCGGACTGCTGGCGGATCGGAGGCTTGCGAGCGCTTACAAAACCCAAGCCAGTAGAATGGAGGTAAACGGTGCCATTCAGTCGTGAAGAACGCCGATTTTCACTGATTTATTTATTGGTCTGTAAATTGAACTGCTGGTTCGCTTTTCGTTTTGCTGTGGCTCGTATTCAATCTTCCGCCGGCTGTGGGTTGTGTTGGCATGTTTTTCTCCATTTCGCTGTGCTTGATTTAACATCTTTCTCCCATCGTGGCCGATTGGGTTTGCATGGATCATTGAATGCAAGCCGTTTGCATGGTGGCTTTTATTCATGCGTAATAAATTGTACTAGCTGCAGTATGAATGTGCCATTTAAAAAGTTTTTCAATCATTTTTTATCGTACAGTTTTCGAAAATGTCACGCAGTACCAAGCATTTTAAAACTATGTGCAAATGTCTTACACATACATTTGAAGTGAAAATTACAGTTCATCACTGACCTGTTTTATTTTCGTCCATTTCTATTATTGTTGTTCTCCTCCACACATCTTGCTACCATAAAGAAATCAAGTCTCTGGACAAACATTGAAAACCATTTAAATCAACACGTTTCCACATTACGCACAGGGAAGTTGTAGAAAAAGGTTGGTGAGGGGGGGGGGGGGTCCTATGGACAGAATCGTACGGACGGTTCATACATTTGCATATCGCGGTCGATTGTTGTGCAAAACTGTGTGTTCCGGTGTATCTTCTCTTCGATCTGCGATCTTTCTTCTTTCGGCCAAAATCTCTTGCATTTGCTTCGAGGCGTGTGTTGGCCAAGAGAACACGCATATGCAAGTCGATCGTGTTTCGGTTCAATTTCCATTACAATTCCACCTCCATTCGATCCGCCCAAGCGTGTTGCGGCGTGGAACAGAGCAGTGTGATTTTTATCACGACGAGAGTGAACATATTACCATACGCTTACGCTATAGTGTTGGATGGTATAGCAAAGCATTGCAGTGTAACATGCTGTTTATTTGTGTCGCAACTTGCTGCTGAGTGAAGCTGGAGCATTTTTGTTGTTCTTGTCTCAATCTCATACGTCTATCGTAGATTTAGTTCAATATAAAAAATTATATGGGTGAAACATGTATACCAGTTTTCGCATCGATTGTGCAACATATGGCATGTTTTTTAAACACGGAGTAAACTATGGTATACTTTTTAATTAAACATATAACGTACAGAGCCGTTGCCGTTTATATTTATTTTAGTTCTGCTAAAAAACAAATAAAATGATTTCTATGCAACAATCACTGAGAAATAATATCCCATCTTTCGCAGTTGAAAAATTCTCCACTTAGAAAGGCGTTGATCAAGCCATAACCATTTTACCAATTATTGTTCTATACACTTCTATAAGAGGCAGAATCAAGGGTAGAAAAATTATTGATTTCCCCACTCAAAAGCGCCTCAGCATAAATATACACACCTTGGACAGGTCAGCGCTAGATCCGGCCCGGTTTGGTTCGCGTTATGCTTTTGGCCAGCAAGGTTTTTTCTCGGTAGAACATTGCGCACCAAGCACCACGGCAGCGGGTCGTGCATGTGCAAGAATGTTATGTAAAGTATATGTTTCCCTGCGCCCCACATAATCGCCACGGCGCGCGCGCGCGCTCGCGACCATCATGCGCCCGGAATACGCAAATTAATGGCACCGCAACGGGCAATGAAATAAATCGGCCCGATCGCCATCGGTCAGACCTGGCCCCGTCCATCGCGGGCACCTTTCGGAGCACTTCGGAATGCTGCGGCTTGCGAACGCGAGAGATCGAGATCGGGTCCGGCAGCATTATGCTGCCGCTGGGTCAGCGTTTTGCATGCGTGAACCGTGAGGGGGGCAAAAACGCCACCATCATCGAACGCAACCAATAGTCATTGTTAGCCGTGTTTGGAGGGCATGTGGCACACTCGACGGAAGGACACGCACACGGCTCCGTGGTGGTGGCATGTGTTTGTATCGGTATGCGAGTGTGCAGCGATCGCAGCCGTCACTTGAGCGCGCACCACCGTTGAATTATGCTGTTATTAAAGTGGACGCCATCGACCGTTCATTCGGCTGCACTCCATAAATGGTGAAGGGTTGATACATTTTGTACCCCATTCTGGGTGCCAAATCGAACCAGCACTTTTGGCTCGCTCGTGCTCAAGTGGTTCACACACACACACACACACAAACGGACCGCCAGCGGCGAACAATCGACGATCGTTTCGCGCACGGCTATTGCCTAGAGCAGCTGTTGACGTGTCCGTCGACCTTCGTGTCTGCTAATCATATCACTGCCGCCGGTGTTACCCGTTTGATTAGTCATTGCGCTATTCAATCTACTTTTTTTACATCACACCCAAACGGAAGGAAATGTTACACATCCGAGAAGATCGGCACGTTCAGACATGATGCGATTTCCCTCTGACGGTTGTGCAATCCTTTCGAACAGAGAAAAAAAAGCCCATTTTAACTTAAAACACCCAAACGAATCGAGAGAAGAAAAAAACACAATGGAAAAAAGCACTTTCTTTTCCTGTTGGAGTACACATTTTGGCATCCCTGCCGCTGCCTTGTTGTGGCCTGTCCCTACTCTCAATTGAAGGGCCTTCCAGCTGGCCGGTCCCATCATCAGGTTGGTTAGTAGGCAATTTTCTTTCTGCACTCATTAAACGTGAAAAATCATCGTGGCTGCAATTTGGCGTGTCTTGCGAGCGGCACTTTTCGGAAGCCCTCGCCGCCCGAGGACCAATTGGAAACCGCGTAATTTCAACGCACGCACGATCGGGCACGATTTTCAAACCCGAATCGCATCTCGCTTCAATCAACCAGGAAACCACCAGCCTGCCTACCTGTCCCGGTGCCGGTGGGCTGCGGTCAGTTACGTGAAATCCGATCGGTGGGCTGAAGAGATATATTTTAAGTTTTCCGTTTCCTCTACCACCTTCCCGGTGGTGAGGGCTTCTCGAATAGAGTTTCCGTTCGCAAAAGGCAAGAAAGTACGTTTTTTCTTTGTTTCAGATTCAAGAAATGGAGTTCTCCTGAGGCAGTTTAAACAATGGAGGGCAATTACGTACTTTTGTTTTTTGTCTGTTTCTGCTGCAAAAGTATCAGTTGAAGAAATGGCGTCTCCCTACCGACGCCTCGTTCTTCGGGAGAGGAATTCTTTTTCGAAATACCGAAAACCAGTACGCATGGACACCAAACTTGCATGATGTTAGTACTGTTAGTACTGAGGTCAAAAATCCACAAACCGCAATCGTCAATATCTTTTTCTGTGGCTCCAGGCCTGGAGCAGGCCGTTACGCACAACTGCAGGCCGGGCGGTTGTGCGTACCGGTTGTAAAATGACAGAAATATCGTCTGTTCTGCCAATTATATGCAAATGCCACAGCACCATTGCTACGTACGCTGCCAGCCGCATGCCGTCGTCATTATTATCATTATTATCATTATGACATTTTGTTTGCGTTTACGCTCCCCGTTTACAGTTTCTGGAAAATCATCCAATGGGCGACTACGAAAGAGAACCGCAAGACAGTACCAAACCCCATGGAGCCCATTTCGAATGTGGCCGAAACTGCACCGAGTTTTGTGTGGTGAATCATTACGATGACACCGATGGAGCACACAATGAAACGGCTACTCGGTGCAAGGGTGGACATATTTTCCGTAGACACTTCAAAATAAACTGTTTTTCTTCTGATCGGAGTCACTTTAGCCATAGGTGGGGACGAACGAAGGGTGGCTGGAAAAGATCATCCATTAGATAAACGTTAGTTTGACTAGAATATTTGTGTATGGAGACTGTCGTTGTGGATCAATAAATTGAACTTCGATCACCTCCATTGTGGCAACAACATCCGGACCGTATCCTACTGTGCTGCAGTTCGCGGTCGGAACAGTCCGGACGCTGATGCTGCCGCTGTGAAACTTGTGCCTCTCAAAATCCCATTTACTTACACCCCATCGTCAACCTTCACTCAAGCTGACAGGACAACGTGTGCAATTTGACACCTTCTCTTCGAGCCGGTACGACATGGACAGCCTGGCCACCTAATCGTATGGAGTTTTCGGATCATTACGAGCGCCATTTCGCGTCCAATTTGATCTCAACACTGTCTGGGGCCCGATGTCGAAGAAGATTTGTTTGCGGTTGATCGCATGTCGAATTTGAGCACTTACTACACGCGGGATAGGTTAAACTGTGTTGATCTAACAGGGATCGAACAGTTTGATGTTTTAATCGTATTCCATTTTTGAAGATTCATCGCACATTTTTATCAAGCCATAATCATGTCCTTCTGTTTATCTTCATATTTGCAGATATTCTCTCCTCGAACGGCGCCATCTATCAACCGCTCAGCCGAAAAATGCAAGGCTACGGAAGCAGCAGTCACCTGATGTCACCGTTGGGCTCACCGCAGCCCCAGAACCGATCGCAAATGCGCACGAATGGACATTTGTCATCGATCTATCAGGTACGATTACTGAGAAGATGGACTAAATATGTGATTCCTGTGCACAAAGTAAACCTGTGTACATTATAAACAATCAAATTATCCTCCTTTTGTCAGATATTCTTTTTAGATATGGTCGAAGTATGGAAACGTAATGCCTGTTTTAGTTCTTCTTTAAAAGTGCATTATTCGTTGCCTTTTTACACATTATTTAAACCTTGTACATGACCTGTTCCACGCTGGTTTGTTATGATTCTTCAGCACATAATAAACAGTTTCCCTTTGTGCATTTTAAGGCTAGGCTTAATATAATTCACCTTTAAAATGGCACAGTTCAAGGAATGATTGACAAGAGCCAGCCTTCGCCAGATTGTGACATGCGACAATTTTCAGACCCTGTCAGTTGGGAACAATTCTCCGTCGCCTCGTTACGAATTCTATTAAAACCACCCGACCCACTCTGTTCGCACCCCGGCCGGTACAAACTCAACCGTTGCCAATCCGATCTGGAGCAGAGGTCCGCACCGAAAAGCGTTTCGTCTCGCTTATCGATCCGATAGCTGGAACCGTGGCCCAAGGTACGCTATCGATGGTCGAAATGTGGCCGCGGTGTGCAGTATTCATAGATTCCACCGGCAGCTAATTAAGCCAGAGGTCATCAACGGTTCCCTCCCGCGTGCCCTTCCTGTTGTCGTACAATTATCAACGGGTTTTTTCTTCGGACACACTCTGGGCTCGGGCACGGTTCCTTGATTGATATATTTATTATGCGCGAACGCGGCTCGAAAGAGATGTTTTCATTTATTTTTGCTGCCGACAGACCACTTGCTCCCATGGCCCCCCGCTGGCCGTAATCGAAGGGCAAATCGAAACGAGAAATGGCACCGATCGTTGCAAACGTTCTTTATATTTTTTTCGTCTGAAACACCAGCCGCTTGCGTAATGAACGTTATTGAGAGTAATCAAATTCGTTTGGGTGCGAAAAACCGGGAACCGTTTATCCTTTGGACATGGTCCCAGGTGTGTCTTAAGTTGGACGGTAGCGAAACCTGACTACCCCACCGAAATGTGTGTCATCCCTGACCTTACTCTACACGAACACTTTCGGGCACTTTTTTATGCACAACCTTTTTTTTTAACAACTATGCTCGAGCTTTTATGCTAGCACCGCTGGTGGTTTGTTTCGAGGCAATTAAGTTTAAGGCTCGCTTGTTTTGACAGCCACACGCAGCTTGTGAATGGACCGTCACATTGATTAGGTTGCTTAGCGGCGATGATGCGATCGTAGACGTGACCTAGACATGGATTCTACTGGGGAGACTCCTCGCCCGGCAAGAGTACAACAAATTCGAGCTCATTTGGCACAAGGCTTTTCGCTGCAAAATGAGCTTGGTGGCATGGGGTTTTTATTGCCCATTTTTTATTGACGAACCGATACGTTCGAACAATGCTAAGCTTTCGTCGGCAGGTGCTTCATGTAACGTTGCTAAAGTCTTTGCGATTTAAGCGTATTTTGAGCGTCAATGAATATTTATTACTATTTATTATATACGCAGTTCAGTAAAAATGTGGATTCAATCACCCTATCTTTTCGATGCGAGTGGTATATTCGAAAACTTTTGCGAAACATTGCTCCACCGGTATTCGGAATTTTAATTGAAGCTTATTGTGTCCGTCTTGATATGTCATAAGCGTAATCCCGATATCCGTCCCATAACACTTCATTCTGCAGAAGGTGTAAATTGAGCAAAGCTCCGCTGGCATTGGTTTTTACATTTAAAATTGCTCATTCGAAAGTCGTCAAGGGTCGTAAAACATACCTCCACTTTACCTTATCAGAGCCACGGTCTCAAGCGCAATATCGAACAATCAGTTTATTGCCATAACCCACACGATTGCAGTTTATCGCTGATTTAAATCGGAGTTTCAACTTAGTTCGCCATAGTGTACGTACCGCGTATGATTGACTCCCGCCGGAGGCATCGGAATAACTGAGCCCACCGCATGGTTTTATTGAATAACGTAAAAAAACCTGAACATTTTCGCCAACCATCATCGCTTTTAATGGACCATGTTGCAATTGGACACAGTTTTTTATACGGCCCTCTGGAGAAAAGAAAACAATATTTTCCATATTCCCCAATCTCCAGTTGTCCAATTCGTTCTTGCGCTCCGGCGCCAAGGATGTTGCGCGACTCGCTGGAAAACAAAAGCCATGCATCAAAAGTAGGAGCAAAAAGCCCGCACACGTGTGCATGCCGGCACCGCCGGCGCGGTAGGAGCCAATGTCATTTTTTGCAGGATAAGGGTGGAATTTATGTTGCCACTGTAGTTCAAGGTAGCCGCTCCGTTGGGCACACTCGCTGCGTCTGCGTCAATTTGTACTACGAAAGTGTCAATAAAATGTTGTCCGACACTTCTGCGACAGTGCACTTAGGATAAATCATGAATCCGGCTAGCGCGAGGTGGGGAAGGGACGAAACCCGTAGGAGTCCCTGCTAGACGCTGCAGCATAGCATTTATGCGAATTCGAAAGCAATTGCGACCACCGTACCGTCGCAGGATGGAGAGCAAGAAGTCCTGAGTGGTGGTGCGATATTTTATTGATATATTACACGACTTTTTTCTTTGTCTGGATGGAACAATTCATGATTGTCGCCATCAACCTTGGGGCACTGCGGAATACGCGTACACATGTTACGCAAGCGTTCGTGTGTGGTGTTTTCTTTTTTTTCTTTAATTTTATCTCCCTGATTTACTCCACATCAACATAAAACAACCGAACAAAACGCACCGTACGAAAGTTAATTGAAACGTAAAGCCACCCGCAGATCCAGCCGAGGATACCAGTATAATAAGGCTGCACGAAGAGGGACGGAGCGACAGAGAGGACGGGAGAATGGAAGAAGATTGTTGAATGTATCCGAAGGAAACGCTTGCAATTTAGCTGGAAGCTGACGATGACTCTGATTCGATTGCATGCATGTGCCTTGACGACCGGCCGTATCCATGGCAACGGACGCAAACGCCGCGGAGGAGCGCAAAATGAAAATTGAAGGGAATTTTCTGTGCTTAATTGATTTTTCGCACGACATTGACAAACGTGAGAATATCTGCTGCCTCGGAAGCATTCGTCGCCGCCGAAAGCCTGGACGGGGCAATCATTCACTGCACATTGCGCCACAGCGCTCAATCTCGAACGCCATCCGAAAGGAGCCGCTCGCACACGAACAACACGTATAGTGTCACGAAAAGTGCACGTTACACTGCCGCTATGGAGTCACTTTGGAGGCGAACTCCGCGCCCCGCGAGTTTGATCCTATCGATCGGATGCGAACGCCGAGATTTATTATGTTTGCCTATGCTCTGGTGTGTCCTCGCTGGTATAGCATAGTTTAATAGTAATAAATTAATTATAGGCTGTGCATTATTTCTTCCACCGCCACTCGTGTGCACTATGGTGCAGCTGGGAATGGTTTCGCCTATTGGGTCTACTGTGAGAAAATGTGTGAAAAGGTGAGCCACAGCCGTTGTGGTGGTCCTGTGGTGCTCGCCATTCATCACCAGGATCATGGGAGCGAAACCGTATACTGCGCTATCCGTCCGGGGCGTTTTGGATATCGTTTAGGTGGCGAGTTGGAATGAGCACCCCAACCGGAACATTATTTGCGTGATGAATGAAGAGGCGAAGCGGCTTGGCTCAGTGCTCCATAATATCTTGGGCACAGGTTCATTTATTATGACTTCTATGATCTCGTTTTTGACAAGCGAAAAATGTGCTGCTGATGTGGTGAATGTGGACTCTGAAATGCAAATATTTGAACACAAGAAACCCATGTTCCTATGTGGTACGGAAACATGCATACTCGAACGCATGAGAGGTTGTTTCAATGCAATCGTATTGCATCATCATGTTGACTCTCGATATGATCGTACCACACCAAACGGTTCATTCCTAGACTCGCCGCTGAACGATTTGGCACGCACGACGTTCTCTTGCCGAAAAGGCACAACCCAGCCGGGTGGTTGCTTTCTCAGCCTTTTCTGTGCGTTCCTCAACATCGCCAGCCAGTCCGATGCACGCTGCCCTGTTGCACATCGTGTCCACATTTTACATGCATGAAGTATGTCTGTTTTTGATCCGTGCCGTCTAAGCGACACTTTCCGACGTTCGCCGCTATAGAATTACCTATTCTACGTGCATCGGCCCCTTTGAATAACAATCACCGTGACTACACACCTCATTTTCTTATGAGAAAGGTATGACAGATCCGCTGGGAGTGATTTGAGAGGCATGTTTAAAAAAATGTACCTGCTGCAATTCGAATGCAAACATAATACTCAGAAACGTTCTATGTATAGTGAACAAACTAAATGTATGCTTAAGTTAATCCACATTTCAGTTTAAATGTTAAAGTTAAGGAAATTTCGGGAAGATTGTACCAAGAAGTTCAGTTGATCGAATGGTTTAGTTGCTTGAGTTTCACAACTACATGTTTCATCATGTAGTTTCATCAATCGTTAGTCCTATTGTTCATAGTTTTTGCAATGAGTTTTGGGAACACTTTTTCGCTACTTTTTCGACCGTGTATAATCAAATGAAGTGTACAAACTTCCAGTGCATTCGATCGACGCTCCGTGCATGATTGAAGGTTCCATGTCATCCTGCGAACATGCCCCATAAAAAAAAACCCACCACCTATCTTGCCTCGTGATCATTCTCCGCAACCTGTTCATTTGAATCCAATTAGGCCCGTTGCGTAGGACCGTTTTCGCTTTCGATGTCGTTGGAAAAAGTGAAAGATTCACAAACGAAAAAAACAAAACACAGCATCACTAAGTACGCTGTTCTTCGCTTCTTCCACCCGTCCACGATCTGCACACCCCGGACAAGGATTCATCGGAGCTGGGCTTTGGTGGGTGGGCATGTTTGGTGCACCCATCGCCTTCGGTATAACTGAATGAGCTTAATTCGAATCCAGCAGTGCCACGAACGCTACAAGATCGCGCAAATCTTCACATCGTTCCTGGCCGGTTCGATCGTTAGCAAGCCAATCGACAGCTCCGTCCCAGCCGTGGACTGTCGGCCGGTAGGCTACGCCGACAGGACAACCCGAGGGTGGCTCTCTTGCCGTGGCCATCGCCATCAATCTGCCAGCGGGCTGAACCAGCGGTTGACCTGTTGAACGATCCGGTCGTAACCGGCCGGCGTAATGGAGGAGCCTCGTTAGTTAGCGCACCACCAAGACGACGACTCTGGCGACGCAAGACGTCCGCAACAGAAGCAGCAGCAGCGGCAGCTGCATGGGGCCCTTGGCAGACCCCATATTGACGCGGCAGAAGGTGGCAGCCTGGTCTGCCTGTTTATGGCGCTACACGTTCCCGCTCCCTTCGAGGGTGCCAGCAAATTGGAGGCCAACGGTGCACATTAGAGTGCGCACGCTGTTTGTCTCATAATTATATCGCCTGATTGAGGTTCGGCCTCGTGTGTGCACCCAAGACACGGCGGGTGTGTGGTTCGCTCGTATGTGCCACCAGTGCAACCGCAGCCGGGGAAATTATGATTCATTACATCCATCAGCAAATCGCGATGAAGCCTTTTTTAGAGGTGTTGAAAATGAATGCTCTTCTCTTCTGTGCGCGAATCCGGTGCCCGGTGGGGCGGATGAGCAGGACCCGGCATTGAGAAATAGCCCCACACGTGGGCCCCATTGAGAGAAGCGTCGATATTTAGGAACCGTGCCGTGCCCGTGGCGTACATGACTAACCAGGAGCCGTCGTATGTCCTGCTTCTTGTAGTAGAATGTTCGAAATATGCAGCAAAAGAAAAAAAAAACCAAAAATCCTCAACTACATGTGCCTGCCCGCTGAGGCGACCGACGTAATAGCTTGGACCGCCCCCTGTCACTTGCACAATAGAGCAACTTCATGGAAACAAATATGGAAATCAGTGCAATCGATTTCACTGCATCGACGTTGCAGTTCTGTGCGGAATTCAACGGTTCTGCGCCGGCCCGTTGGTCCTTTCGGTCCGGGCCCAGTTCCTTTCGCGCGGCTATGAATTTATGTTGATTCGTGAGTGGTCATCGAATACGTAATGAAGGGGGAGGCAGCCAGTTTTTATTAATGGTCGCAACGTGCGCTGCATATTTACTGCACCTTCCGACCTGCGTTGCTTCCCCAACTCGGCGAACGGTGTTTCGGTGTGTCCGCCTGTCCGAGGTTTCCATTTTTTTCCCCACTTCGTTAGAATCGCGTCTTCTCCTCGGGAGTTCTGGTGGCTTGCGGTGGCCGCGTTGCAACGTGCGATCGTGCAAACTCGCGAGCCCACCGCACGATGGCGCCATTTCACGACTCCAAAATAGACTCCGCTGCAGTGCGGCCGCCATCGAAGAACCGGATATTGACGGGTATGATTAATGAAAGATGTGCCATTTGCTCCAAATGTTTGGTGGAGGAAAACACGCAAATTGGAAAACGCTCTATCAAATGCGGACGGCGTCACGCAACGGGAAGGGGACGGTGGCGGCCGGGCGCAGTGTCCGGCTGATTAATGGATGCACCCGGTTGACTACATTTTAAGTGTTGAGCAATAGTTTGTTACAAATACAAATTATCGATCACACAGCCAAACAAACACACACAAATGCAAATGTCAAACCGTAAGCCATTTCTTTTAAAGCCCCACCGGTCCGGCTGGGTTGGGTGAAGGCGGTCAGAATCGATTCCGATTTTAAAGCTGATCACGACAAATTAATATACTTTTACGATTTTCCGTTGACGGTAACGCGCCTTCGATCGAATTGATCGCTCCAAATTGTATCGTCGACGGAAACGCTGGAGGACGATGGGCTAGGAAGCGAAATCCATATAATCTACGATCTCCCAGGAAGCCATTAATCCAAATGCTTCCTAATCGTACGCAAATGCGTGATCGTTCGGGATCATTACTCAACCTCCTGCCACGGGCAAGCTGATGGGAGTTACGATGCACCACAAACAGCATTGCATAACCATAACTGTCAGAGAACTTGTGGGGCGGTGGGACGGAAGGTACTCCGATGCACTCTCTGTCCAATTGATCGATGAGTTCGTGGGTACGAAAAACGAGTAAAATACATCCTCCGTCTCAAATTGTAACGTTTTGCAATCGTTCCCTCCTCCGTCATCCTGCTCCAGCGGGACAGCGTGGTCGTATAATTTAATTGCAGCTGCAGGTGCGGGGAGCCCTCCTGTCCGCCCCTTCAGCTGTCAGCGGTGTCCTCACGGCGTGGTGCCTGCCTGGAACGTGTATGTCAGTACGATCATCGATTCGAAGTACGAAGTTCGAAGAGATGCAACCCGCGGTTCCAGCGATCGACAGTCGGCCGATCGACATGTTGCGCTGGTTGCGGTGTCCGGATTGCACGTTGTCCCCCGTCGCCGTCGTCTGCGATGATTCATCATCATCGATCAACGAGTGGATGGTCGCCAAGAGCAGCAGCAGCTCCTGGGTCTTTCTGGTTCTCCTTATCGAGTGCGCTTTCGTCACCCGCCATGGCTTGTCTGCATATCTTCGACTCATCGGTTCGGATAATGAAGAGGCAGTACGGTACCGCAGTGGTAGTATTGAGACCTGCTATCAATTTATTCCACCCTTTGCCGAGCCAAAAGCCTCACCAACGCTCCGGCACACGCGCGACAGGACACGCAGGACAAACCGGCTGCCCTTTTCGCGCCTTTCCTGGCGATCATTTGTGGGTTTGTTGTACCCCCCTGTTTTTGCTTCCTCCTCTTCTGCGAGCCTGCTCTTTACCCTTGGTGTGTTTTTTTTCTCTCTCCCGGCGTATGCACTTCTTCTTGCTGTAACTTTCCTTATCTGACCCTCGAAGCACAGTGCACACTGTTGGTAGTGAATGGCCATTTTTGGTCAGAGCAACCGGTAGCTCCGGTGGGTTCCGGTTCTGACACTGCCACCGACACCGTCCCTTCGCTCTCCCCTTGCCAACGGGCTGGTTTCGCTGGTGATGACGGTGTTTATCTTGTCGCCGTCGTTGGCCAGGGCCGGCCAATTTTTGGCCAAAGTAAGATTTGTTTGACTCATTTTGCCGTGATTATAGCTGCCCACTTATGGCGAGCGCGCTAGTGCATGGCTGGCGCGAGGGTTCCGTTCGTCGTCCAGTTTGGTCTTGGTCCCCCTCCCTTGAAGGGGCCTTCTAGTATCGATATGGTTCGGAAGACGGTAGACCTTGTTTTTTCTTTCACATCGCACGAGACAAAAATGGGATTTCTTGTTCAGGCTGGCCGATGTGCTTCTTCGGTCCTCGGGCGGCCCTTTCGCTGTAACCTCAATTGCCTCGCGCACCGACTTTCGGTACGATCAGCAGGTCGGTGCGCCGCTTCCGACGCCTTAAGTAGGTGAACCGCGGAGACCCTGTCGGAGATGAAGATCTATAATTGGACCACCCATTCCTTCCTCCCTACCCCCTTCCTCTTCAACCCGACCGGGTGGAAGACTTTAATTGTATCTGGCCATACCACCATCGCCCCCAGTGATCACCGGGTGAACCTCTTTCGTCCATCATTGTCGCCGGCACCTTCGAGCCAGCTCTATTTTCTCTTTGGCCTCACGCGAAGCGGAAGAACGGAAACGACGGCACTGCAAGATGCAACCGACGATTGTACAGACGCGTTTCCCGCTTCCCCATTACGCGACAATGACACTCGGCACGCCTGCTGCTGGTGACGAAAAGCCGATAATCGAGCCCAATTTCTCCCCGCCTTCAGGTTCCAGGGTTCCTCCTGCGCGACCAACGACGGTCTGGTAAAACCCGTTAATCGTTTCCTCGACTGCGGCTGCATGTTTCGTTCGAGCAGCTTTTCAAGCTGGTGGATGTTTGATGTGGCTTTTCCTTGTAGCAATCATAATTTTCCGAAATTGGTCCACTCGAGGCGACGCCGGTGGTAGGTTTGTTGGTTTTCGCGCAAATTGACTACCGGCAGCTTGACCGAAAATGGGTGGTGTTTGGAGTGTTTTTTTTTGTTTCTTTGTCACCTGGGCGAGGCGTAATTTGGTGGCTCGAATTATTGAGATGGATGTTGTGCAATTTTCACGGCAGCAGTTTCGCTACCGTTTTCCGTACAACTTTCCTACGAAATGTCTTATATGTAGTGTCAACAGGGTTTATGTTGCAGAACATTTCATACTGTCAGTTAGGCGCTAAGGTTGTCACCTTTTGTAAACGGTATTTCTTTGAAAATTAAATTATCGGAAAGGAGCTTTTTATATTAGTTCTTTCTCAAGAAAATGATAAATCTCTCAAACGTTGTAGTATCACAAAACCATCGTTCCAGCCCTTACTTTTTATTACGTGGCCTCTTGATTAACGAACGACAAATGTCTGATGGTAGGTACCTAAACAACGACATTCCATTCGACTGCGAGTGATGAGTCACGTCGTTTTCTGTTCGTTTGCATCCCTTCCACAGTAAGGAAGGATCACCTCCAAGTGGTCCGCTCCGTTGCACTGCCTTTGAAACCGGAGACTCGCAGCCCAATCCATGACCCATCGTCGTCTTGCCCATTACTGTGGGCTGTGGCACGTTGCTTCAGCTCTGTCGAAGATCATTAGATAATTGCGAATGGCCAGCCGAAGCCCGTCCGCCAGTGAGCCAGTTTCGGGTGGCAAAAACGGAAGGGTTTGCAGAAAATTAAAACCGCAAGCAAAACGGCCAAATGGTCCAGCCAGTCCTCCAGCAAAGGCGGCGTGATTGGTTTTTAGGTATTATCTTTTTTTCTTCTCCCCTTGCATTCCCTTAAGCACTGTTACGAAATTTTTCGCGGACAGTCGCGCCACCATTAGTTACAGCCTGTGGGCAGTGAACGCACACTGCGTTGGCGATGTATGATTTGTGGAAATTGTCTACCATTTTGTGCCGGTGTGGCGTTCTCGGGCCGGCTCGTCTTGCGTTCGACAGCAAAGGAAACCTTTGTATCTCGTACATTGCGAAAAAATGCTTACGTTTCACGGCAGTTTTCGCATGAATCGATGATATTGAACCATCGGTGATTAGTTTCGGTGTCATTCACATTGTCTCAGCGAGATGGAAGTGCAACAAATCCTTTGCTGGCTTTATGGCTCCATGCCGTGACTCTGGAATGAGTAGAGTGAAGCTGTTCAATGAGGCATTCATTCCTGGACACGTCAAATACAATTCAATCGAAACTCCAGTCTT
>JAOEFI010000003.1:42871492-42901415 GCA_034621735.1 Anopheles plumbeus
CAACCACCCGGACCAACCCATTCTCCCCTCATTACAGCATCCCGCCGACGTGCTCGGATCGCCGGAGCGCTACAAACTGAAGGACCGTCCCCCGAAGTGTCCGCAGGGAAAGGCAGAACCGCACTACGCGAGTATCACCAGCGCGCCCAGTGCTCAGCAGACACCCTCGTTCGGTGCCCTGAAGCCGCTGCAGCAACGGTCAGCCCTGAACGGCAGCAGCGACATGGCGTCCAGCAGTTGTGCGACGCCACCGCAGAACCGCCGGCGGCTGTTCAGTCCGAAGAATCTCCGCAGCCCGTTTGGCTACCGGCGCAACGGCAACGGCGGCAACACGGACAACTCTACACTCTCCGGTAAGTGGCGACGCTGATCGTTTGCCCCCTTTCCCGCGCGGGTTTCGGCAGGCGATTCGTGATTGAGCAATCAGTTGAGCCGGCCGGAGCGATCTTACCTTGGACGACGGCTTGGAGTCCAAACAGGGAATCCTGTGGCGAGCACTTCGATGTGCTCGGAGAGTGGCGCGAATATTGGCTCCGAGCACATTCGTTCACCCCGTAGGTGATCACTCACCTGCAAAACGGGATGATCCTTCATCCGGGCGTTCTTCGGAGAAATAAAACTCTCCCGGTGGAACCACTGAAAGCTTTAATTATAGACCTTGCGTCCCGCCTCCGTAGCATGTCGATAGCGTTCAGCGCACAGCGTGAAATTACATACTTGTGGCCTCTGCCCTGTCTTCACCTTGTGCTCATCTTTTCTCCTCCTCCTCCTCCCGGCGGTGTCCTTTCTCGGCCGATGTCCTTTACAACCGATCATCAACATACATGCGTTGCTAATCGTGCCCGTCGCATCATTAAAAATGAAATATTAAAACACGCCACCTCCGTGCCTGCATTCTATTGCATCCGTTTCCGGGAATTCCTGGCCCGCGGTGCACGTCCTCACTCGCTCGGCCAAACCAATGAACTCGTATCCTCCACGGGCTGTCCACAGGTCTAGCGTCGCTGCTGAATCCCGCCACCTTCCACCGGGCGACGACGGCGGCCGCTAGCAAAATCAGCCGCTCCATGGCCAGGACCAGCACTCCAGGACAGGGCATCACTTCCGGAGGGGGCATCGCGGGCGGCGGTAGTGATGGTGGTGGTGGTGGTAGTGGGTTCAATCTGCTGACCACTCACGGCCCACCGCCCGGCATCAACAAGCGCCAGCGGAACGCTAATGATGGCCATAAATTCCATCGGCTCAGTCTCGGATCGTCCGCGTCGATGGTTTTCGGCAAAATTAAATCCCTCTGGTCGGCGCAGGCGACGACGGTCAACGCGGGATTGAATCAATTAGCAGGCATGGACTCTTCTTTCGGCGTCACTATTACTACTCTTCGGCGCGAGACGCTGCGTCTTGTCATGCGATTTGAGGCTTTGGTTTTTTTTTTCGTTTTCGTTTTTGTGTTGCTGAGTTTGCTGAGTGAGATTTTCCCGCTGATCCGTTCTTATGTTGTTATCTTTTAGCTGGCTGTTTTTTGCTTTACCTTTTTCTGTTCGATTCCTTTGTAGGTTTTTTTCTTCTTTTTCATCTATAGTTTCTTATTTTTCGTTGTTGTGATTTTTCGTTTTTTGCTCTAACTTTATTCTCCTCGAATCCACAAACCTAGTGCTCGGCCTAGTATCATATTGTGTTGTTCAATTTGTTCCTTCTTCCTTTTTTTTCGCTATGCTGTATCGCCCGTTGTGTGCTCACTGCGTACGACAAGGTATTTCCGTTTGTGGAATAAATTAACCTGTTGTTTGTTTTTTTTTTTTGGTTGGATTTGCATTTTGTTCAGTGGCATTCTTGATTTATAGAAGCTAACAGTACCGTGCGCAGAATTTGTCATCGGCCGACGAGAGCTTCGAACGGATTACATGCCGATGCCAACATTTTATTACTTTGTATAATGAATGTTTTGATCGTTCGGCGGCGAGCGACCAGTTCGGGCATTAAGTCAGATTATAATCGGCGACGTTCTCCGATTTGAACTGGAGCGAAAAGAAGACACGCGCGGGGTCGACATGAAAATAAACAAAAGTTCACCAACCTGCCATGTCTCCAGATGGGATCCTTCTTTTTTGGGTTTTTTTTTATTCAATTGCCTTTCCTTGTCAAATAAACTAATAGCAAATTAAGCAATCTTTTTCCTGGCGAAATCTTCTTTTTTTGCTTCCTGCCTTCCTTTTTTTATTTATTAAAACGAAATGGAGGAGTGTTCCGCTTTTATTGACCGTGCTGGTCGTTGAACTGCGTCTCGGAGATGCTTGATCAATTAACGGATTAAATTCGACCATAACCCGAATGGATGCTGATGTATCTGTCGATTTGATTGTGCTCCTAATCGCAGCATATTATCATTTTACTTAGCAGCACTGCAGCACCTTTCATTAGAAGCCTTTACGGCGAAATGCGCACGCTTCACTTGCAATCTTGGAACCATGATTTTGCAGTTGCGCATTGCCAGCAGGGTACCTTTGGCAAAGAGAAAAACGAAAAGACCGTCGCTCGCAAACGCTTGTAACGTTTCTTTTATGTGTTCTCGTGAGCATAATTCTTTTCATGTCCCGCCTTCGAGACTCATCTTCATTATTTATCTCTTTTTATCTGAACGATTGAAAAAAGTACAGCGGGCGATGACCATGGTCCATGGTCCATGGACTTGCTGAAGCTGCCCAGATTTTTTTTCCGACAGACAAAATATATGACAGACAGACACATTTTGTACAGAAAGTTTTTCGAAGCTTCGGTTCTATGTTTACCACAAACGGATGTTAACAGAACCTGGTCTTTTATTCGCTGGTATTCTGTCTCTGTTCTATCTGTTATTACAAGAGCATAAAACACGCGTTGTTCGTTGAAATTTTATTATGCTGTTTCTTTGTTCGCTTCGTGCAAGCGATGCATTGATTATGTTCCAGCGATCGTTGTTTTGTCTTTTACGCCTTTTACTAAAGGCACGGCTGGAATGAAAATCCCGGTTGGGTTAGCATGGCAACAAAATGCAGAATCGATAAGATCGTCTGTTGAACCTTTTGTTTCTATTTGTTTTTAGAATGTTCGTTAACTTCAGAAGGGCTACGGCTAATGTGTAATCAAAACTCAACGCTCAACAAACCAAAACACTCTTTCTGGAGTATGACATCTTCGTCTGATCATATTGACACATGTTATTTCATCGATCTTAAAAGAACGATGGAAATTCTAATTTAAAATGTCATCGACAATCATTGTTTTATTGTGAAAATAATTTATTCATTTCTTAATTTCCTTACTAATTATGTTTTGTGTTTTTCCATAACTTGCTGTGAGATCCGCTAAACATTTAGTTTCTTTTTGCATGAATGTAGCTCAATGTGTGTCCTCAACAAATACAAAAAGTATTTTTTTAAAGAATTCGAAAAATTGTCACAATGTTTCGATTCATTAACAAAATGGTATTCTTTACCTTTATTTATGCATCAGAATCTTCTCGTGTTGCGCGTGTCGTCTTTTCATAGTTGTTTTTATAATTTGAAAGCATGTTCCATATCGGAGTTGATGTTAACAATCGACTAATAACATTTCTTATTTTTAATTTGTTTTCTCCTCTTATCTCTCATTCTCTCTCGAACGACGAGCAGACGACGAGGGTGGCAACGTAAAGCCGCTGATGCTGAACGGAAAATCGAAAACCTCGCAGGACGAGCTGCAGGTACGACTCGGCTTCTTCCTCGAGACGAACTCGCGGCGCAACCTGCGCGCCCCGAACCAATCGTGCAGCTCGCTCACCTCGGCCAACACAAGCCCCGTGTCGACGCTGACCGGCTCCTCCGAGGCTGACGTTTCCCGTGTGCTGCAGCTGCAGGAACCGAACCATTACCATACGGGCTGCGAATCGATCGGTTCGATGATGTCCGTGTCGATCTCCGAGCAGAGCAATGCGTCCTCCAGTCCCGTCAGCAGGCGACATTCGGTTACCAGTGAGTATTTCCTTCTAGGCACGCTTGTTTCTACAACATTAACACCATGAACATTACTGACGATTCACTGTGGCCCTCTTCCCGTAGCATCACAAAGCGGAAGCAACGTGGATGATCTGATGGCGTTCAAGAGCCGCCGCACGACGGTGCGCCGATCGGCTCGTTCCGGGCAGATCAAGGGACCGATCGACCCGAAGGTACGCTTCGCGCAGTATCGCCAGCACCAGCTCACCCTGAAGCCGCTCTTCTTCGAGGTGCCCACGCAAGAACCGGACCCACTGTTCATCGGACGCCACTGGCTGGTGCGCGAGCTCTCCACGGCGATCCAGTCGACCGATTCGCCGGGAGTGTTGCTTAGCGGGAACCTCGGCACCGGTAAGACGGCGCTCCTGCTGCAGCTCGTCGAGTACTCGTGCTTCGGGCGGCGAAAGGAAATGCCGATCCAGGAGAACGATGGTATCTACTGTCAGATCAACGTGGCGCACGATCGCCTCCGGAACCTGGCGTCGCATGTCGTGGCGTACCACTTCTGCCAGGCGGACAACAACTCCACCTGCCTCATACCGGACTTTGTGCACTCGCTGGCGGCGCAGCTCTGCCAGGCGCCGCAGCTCGCCGCCTACCACGAGTTCCTGCTCGGTGAGCACGCCCTCCAGCATGCGCTCAGCGTAAAGGAGTGCATCGCGGATCCGGAGCGTGCGATGGTGATGGGCATCCTGGAGCCGCTGGCAACATTGCGTCGCATCGGCAAGATCCCACCAAAAAACTGCGTGATCCTGGTGGACGCCCTGTGCGAGGCGGAGTACCATCGGCCAGACCACGGCGACACGGTCGCCTCCTTCCTGCAAAAGATGACGGAACATTTTCCCTCCTGGCTGAAGGTGATCGCCACTATCCGCACGCAGATGCTCGAGTTCACCAAGGGTCTGCCGTACACAAAGATGAGCCTGGACAGCTGGGCGACGAACGAGTCGCTGCAGAAGGACATCCTCGAGTACATCACATTCCGCATCAACCAGAGCCAGAGCATACAGCACAATGTGGCGGGCGGGAAGGAGACCGTGAACACGAGTGCACACTTCAAGTTCGCGCAACACTTGCTCGGGCTGACGAAGGGGTCGTTTCTGTACGCGAAGCTGTCGCTCGATCTGATCGAGCGCGGCAATCTGGTGATCAAGTCGAGCAGCTTCAAGGTTCTTCCGGTGTCGCTGGCGCAAATCTTCCTCCTCAACTTCAACCTGCGCTTCCCGACGGCCACGGCGTACGAGCGGATCTCCAACATCCTGGCCGTGTGTCTGGCCGCCCTCTACCCGCTGACGCTGACCGAGATCTTCTACTCGCTAAACGCACTGATTGCGAGCGAGGCACGCACAGACGAGACGGAAGTACAGGGTAGTCTGGAGGACGCCATGATCGATTGGGACGAGTTCCTGTGCCGGTTCAAGACACTGACCGGGTTTCTGGTGAAGCGGCTCGACAACACGTATATGTTCTTCCACCCATCGTTCAGGGAGTGGCTGATAAGGCGCGAGGACGGCGAGAGCACGAAGTTCCTGTGCGATCTGCGCAACGGGCACGCGGGCATAGCGCTTCGTTTGTCGCGCTTGCAGGCTCCCCTCGATCCGGAGCAGGCTCTCGAGCTAGGCCACCACATCTTGAAGGCGCACCTGTACCGGAACGCGCCGTCCCACCAGTCGCCGCGCGATCTCCAGGCTTACTGGGTCGCCACGGTGACGGGTTGCGTCTCTTCGGCCCTCTCCACTCTGCGCAACGTGTACAGCCCGAATATAAAGGTGTCCCGGTTGCTGCTACTCGCCGGAGCTACGCCCGACCATGTGACGCCGTTCCTCGGAAGCGCGCCAATTCTGTGCATCGCGGCCCATGAGGGCATCCTGCCGATGGTGAATCTACTGCTCGAGTTCGGCGCCAATGTGGAACAAGCGAACAGCCAGGGCTGCACACCGCTCGTTCTGGCCGCCTCCAAAGGGCACTGCGACGTGGTGCGGCAGCTGGTGGCGGCGGGAAGCTGCCTCGGCCAGACGGACACCTCACAGCGGTGCGCCCTGGTCCACGCGGCCGTCGCTGGGCGGCTGAAGGTGGTGAAGTACCTCGTGGCGTGCGATTGGATTCCGCGGCCGGACTGCTCGGATGTCACGCTCGAGCAGGCGGCCCAACAGTCGCTCATTGCGGCCGCCGGTCAGGGCAACACGGAGATCGTGGAGGACTTCCTCGACATGGGCGAGGTGCAGGTGAACCGGTTGGACGTGATCACGGGCGAGACGGCGCTCACGACGGCCTGCGCCAACGGGCACACGGAAACGGTCACGATTCTGTTGAGCCGGGGCGCTTCAACCGAGGTGCGCAACCGAAAGGAAATGGCCCCGCTGCTGATCGCGGTGAAGGAGGGTCACTGGGCAATCGTGGAGCGACTGTTGCAGCAACAGACGAACTGCGAACAGACGGAGGCGAACGGCAAGACGGCGCTCATGATTGCGGCCGAAGAGGGGCACGTTGGCATCATCGAGCTGCTGCTCAGCAGAGGTATGCCTTTAAACGTCTGCAAAACGGAGATGCGTGTGGAACAAATGGACGATATCAAACAAAATTAAAAATAATGACATCCGTCTCCTTTTGTCGGATTATTTTTCTGTAGGAACCTCGTTAACCGTACAAGACAAGGATGGCCTCACGGCACTCAGCTGGGCCTGTCTGCGCGGCAAGCAGCAGGCGGCAAAGTGTCTTCTGGAGCGCGGGGCAGACAGACAGCATGCCGACGGAACCGGACGGACGCCTCTCGATCTGGCCGCGTACCAGGGGTCGGCCTCGCTCGTTCAAATGTTGCTCGACCACGGCGCCCAGATCGAGCACGTCGACATCAACGGAATGCGGCCGCTGGATCGAGCCATCGCTTGCCGGAACGTGCAGGTCGTGCAGGTGTTTCTGAAGCGTGGCGCCAAGCTCGGTCCCGCCACCTGGGCCATGGCGAATGGGAAGCCGGAAATAATGTTAGTGGCAACGGGGAAGCGAGCCGTGTCAGAGAATCTTTCTTTTATTTACTTTGAACCATCCATTCCGTAGGTTGATCCTGCTGAATAAACTCTTAGAGGACGGCAACACGCTTTACAGAAAGAACCGGCTGCAGGAAGCATCCCATCGGTATCAGTACGCACTGAAGAAAATTCCCACGATTGCGGCCTCGAACGAAACGAACACAAACGGGCTGGCAATCGATCCGTTAACTGGCGGCCCGCTGCTTCCCGGTGCCGATAGTAACAACAATAACTCGACCGGGTCCGCCAGCACGGCCACGTTCCAGCAGTTGCGGTTTAATTTCATGCTAAATCTGTCTCGCTGCAAGCGAAAAATGAATGTAAGTTAAACTCGAGGGTAAAGTTCAAAAATTTTGTGGAGCTTACAGATGAACTCCCACTTTTTCGTCCATGCTTCCAGGATGTAGCCGAGGCGATCGATCTTGCGCGGCAAGCGATCGAGATTAAACCGAACGCCTACGATGGATACTACGCCCGTTCGAAGGCCCTTATGGAATACGGCAGTTATTCCGACGCCCTGCGAGATGCTTCGGCCGCCCTGGCCAGGGCGCAAGCGACCACGCCGGATATTCGCGATACGCTGACCCGCCTGCACAGCGACCTCCAGAAGCGCCAGATGCAGGTGATTGCCGACACGGCCAATTCGGCTCTCGCGAGCGTTGGCCTGGGGACGGTGGCACCGATGGAGATCGTTAGCACGCGGTCCAGCTCGGTCCACAGCAATCGCTCGATTGCCGAATCGATGGACATCATTACCGATCTGTAAAGGAGGTTTTAGTGTTTCGGTGAGCATAGGACAGTCGAGCACCAGCGTAGTATAGGATCATATATTCATTCCGGAATGTTGGCATGTTGCGTTATCTGACTGTGTGTCATTAGAACTGGGTTCCATTCCTGTTCTCACAAATGTGCGTGTTTGAGTATGCAAGGATGTGTGCTTGTTCTGCAATTACTATGTTGGCTTAAAACGAGACGAGCAGAAAAACGATTATTTGGTATACGAACAAAAACGAAACGGAAAGACGATTGACTTTTCTAATTAGGGAAATGTAAAAACGATGGGCGTTCCCATATCTTTCTTTTAAAGAAAGTGCACGCGCACCGAGGAATATTTCGAAACAAAATTTATTTAAAAAAATATACACATACAAGCCAACCGCAATAGAAGACATTCGCATAGTGAAATCATTATCATGCTTCGAGCAAAGAGCGAAGATTTTAGGTTTATTTAATTTATATACTTTTTCCAAAATTGGAACAAAACGAAAACTATCGATGGACGATGGCAATGGAAGGTGTTGCCTATTGGAGCATGTACGTGAATTGCGATGGTGCTGAATTCCTTATTTTATTGTGTTTCGTAGTGCAACAGTTCGCCGAAGCGAATTTGCCTTTGTAATGATTTTGTTTATAATTATTTTAATCATGTGTAAGATTAGGTTGTGGAATCGGCAGGAGAAGTTATAACTAATCGAATATCACAGGCCCTATTTATATGCATACTTTAACTGAAGATTTAGAACGATTTTCGTGACTTATTACGCAGTTTAACTTTGGTTTACGAGGACAATAAGTTCAGCATGGTAACGGATTAAACGAAATTTGTTCGTAGGTGATGCAAAAAACTTAAGCAGGTTTCGTCTTGAAAATCGTATTAATTCATAGTGTACACTCAACTTATAAAACATGTTCAACGTGAGTACCAACAAGAACAGCTAGACTAAAATGCAAGGCTGGTTGAAGAGTAATGAAACAAACATTAAACTTCTTGTAATGGCGTGCTGTAAGAATGTGTAATTTTTATCTAGCATTAAGTAAAGAAGCAATAAATTAAAATTCTCGTAAAATTTGAAAATTCAACATAAATGATAGTTTCGTGTAATCTTTCGAAAATCGGTTTCTTGTTTATAATTTCAATACGAACTGAAGACACATTTACAGTACCAACACGTTTATGCATGCGGTTGCCCCTAAGTGTATGTATTGTGATGCCCCTAAATGTATGTAACAGCTCTCTCAGGCTTTCAACGTATTCTCCTTTGAATCTGCTAGCTGAAGGGGTTTCACGCAAGAAATGTCAAACCAAATGACAGCCGTCATGACTCGCTACTAGGAATAAACTCATTTTTTTCATTATTTTGTTCGACTACGGGCGGTGCGGTTTGTTTTCTTCCAAACCGCATTTCTGGTACGTAGATAAATACGAGACAGTGACAAAGCGAAAGCGTGCGTATCTTTGAGGTTGAGGACGTGAAGAAGATGCCGTCCGTTTACCTGGGAGTACATTTGCCCTTCAAACCGTACCAGAAGCTAAAGCTCGACAATGTCGATCTCGCGGGTCCAACAGAATCGCTTCGATCAGAGGCGGCCAAACTTATAAAGGGCGACGTACCAGCGGATGACTTTGGTAAGGTATAATCGGTTTTGGTCTTCAAGAGCTCAGCTGCTGTCTCAAGACAAACGTCTGTTGACAGTGTGAACTTTGTTTTCCACGATAGAATTCATTTATTGTGGCTGCTTGCTCAAAACCGACGACATCCTAAAGAACAAAGGCGTCGGCGACGGTTCGATGATACACGTCATCCAGAAGCGGCGCGAAAAGGATATTTCCGTCGATGGGCCGCAGCCACAGGAAGAACGGCACCTTACCGAGGCGGAAGTGCAGAAGGTGCTCTCGCTCTGGCGGATGGTCGATTCGTCCAACTTCCAGAAGGTGCGACAGCCTGAGTTCATGAAGAAGGTGCTTGACGTGTTCCCGTCGATCCGCCGCAACCTGTTCGTCCTTTCACTACTGAAGGATCCGATTCTGCTCTCCTCGATGCAGCAACCCGAAACGATCCGCCGGGTTGCCCTCAAGCACCCGGTTCTGATCGACGCGTCGCGCACAATCGTCCAGCTGCTCAACTCGAAGATGATCTCGAAAGTGGCCAACTGCCATCTATCCACGCCGCTCGACAGTGCCCTCGATGATGCACTGTCGGATTCGTCTTCAAGCGATGAAAACACCGCTTCGCCGACAACCTCAACGGCACCGGCCGCAATCCGCCGGATTACAGCAGACCAGCTCGCGTCGGCTCTAGCCTTCGCCGGAACCGGCGGATCGTACAATTCGCTTTCGAACATTTCTGAGCGCGATGCGGACAGCAGGGCGAGTAATCCGGAAACAGCTTCCGAAAGCTCAATTGCAGCCACGGTCCCCAACCTCCCCTCGACTTCGGGTAGTCAGCCATCCACCAGTGCCCTACCCACTGCAACTTCGTCGGGTGAGACATCCCGGTCGGATCGCATCACGTCTTCCATGCTGCTCGATGCCATTTCAATGATGTTCCAGCAGCAGCGTGGTGGCGAAGGCTCGACCACAACCGGAGCTTCCACCTCCGGGAATAGTGCAGCGTCCATCGCTGACAGTGGTGAACGCTCTGAGTCTCTACGTCTTCCCCCCGCTGGCGAAGCGTCTGTCGTGGATGAACCGATGGACACTAGCCCCACAACGGCTGTACCTTCCGGGCCGATGGGAAACGACCTGGGCGCACAGACACAATCGCAGCACTCGACCCTGGCGGCCAGCATCGGCCAGTACCGGAACGAGCTGGAGTTGATGCGCGAGATGGGACTGACCGACACGGAGACGAACCTGCAGGCGCTGATCGTTTGTAACGGCAACGTAGAATCGGCCGTCAATCTCGTGCTGAGTGGGATGAGCAACTGAATGGGGCGACTATAATGATGATGATGATGAGTCTCTTACCCATCATAACTATGATGTAATGCGCAATTAATGTATAACTAATGGAAAGGGGTGGAGCACGGTAGAAGACGAAATCGTGTCGAACTACCTTCGAATTTGCTAATAAAACCTTCACAACTATTTAAAGCGAAAATTTTCTCGTACCTGTTTTTTTCGCCTTTCAAGTCGCCTCGTCAAGCTGCGGTCGTCTAGTCTTGTCCAATTTCTTCTGCTTCAAAACACAAAACGGTAATTTTTTTACCAAAGTAACAGGGAAGTATGTCGAGTAGGATGTAGCCCATTCTAGAGTAGTTCTAAAGTAGTACTTTTTAGAAAGCCAATCTACCAATCAGACGCACTCGATCAACAGCTCGCCATTATCCTTCGCCGGAATTCACTTACTGCAATGCCATAAGTGTGACCAAATCCTGCATTTCCAGTATTTTGAATGCTCTGCATAAAGCATATGATTTACACTGTTACGTGACATTACACATGTTCATTTTCGGATACTCGAACATTACAAAGCCAAGGCGAAACGACCGATTTTATTGATTGGTTCATGTATTTTTGTTTTCTTTCTTGGAGTAATTGATATGACGTTTTCTGCGTGTTTAATCGTTTCCACCGTAAAAACTGTAAAACGTACGGGAAGCATTCGTATGTCGGATATAGCTGTGCCCCGGCCATTCGCACGAGAGGGTTGAACTTTCTAATTACGTGTTTTATCTTTACATATCGATCGGTAGGTTGAATTACGGCTCCGCAGTGTCTCGGTTCGGTATTAGGACTGTAAAACGAGTAAAAATTTTCCGGTACAAGATCATTTATCAAACGCTGCTGTGGAAAGGTAGTTGGATGTGTGGCTGCATGTTGTGCATGATTTTTTCTGAGGAATGTTTGGTCAACGCTGTAAATCCGGCTCGCTTGTGTGTGTATGTGTGTATACAAAAAGACGGTTTAAAAATCGTGGTCCATTATCGTGGATCGGAAAGAGAAATACCCCTTACACGAAGCAACCTTGGCAGCACATGGTTTGCATAGTCTTCTTATTCTGATGTAGGTAATAAATGGGTGGCTGTGTGCTTGTGTAAAGTTAAAATCGCAATAACGGAACCTTGCGTGAGCCTATGGGACACTTGTGTACACAAATGTATCTGCATTTCTACGAGCGTAATCCAACCTTTAGCGTTGTTGACTGTACAGGCAAAAACAAAACAAAACAAACAACGTCGACATAAAAACGATGAGGAATATCTTGCACGGGTTCCTTTTGCGACTGAGCGAATCTACGATACCCCACGATACCCGTTCCATTCCTTTTTCATTGTATTGAAAAGCTACACTACCGCCATGACCCTGTCCACGCCGTCTAATCATAGTTTAAACCTATTTTTGTAATAAAAATATGATTGTAATGTTGTGTTGTCTTCTGCATCTTACAAATATTTACAACGAGATTTGATTAAAAACAAACAGAAAAAACACATAAAAGTATAAACAATACCTCTTAACTGTACGCTTCTACCTCGTCCTTAGCTGCCAGTAATAATGATGTTCCGTTCTCCGTTCGAGATTTAAAATAAGTGCGAATTGATCATTCTCCATCTTGTCTCTCTCTCTATCTCTCTCTCTTTCTCTCTTGCTCTCTCTTGCTCTCTCTTGCTCTCTCTTGCTCTCTCTTGCTCTCTCTTGCTCTCTTTTGCTCTCTACACGTCCTTCTAATCCGTTTATTGTTCTCGTGCTATCCTCACTAGTTGAAGCCATTTCGTCACATTCCATGTCTACCTGCTATTAAATACTTTCACCCGTTGGCCTTTACCTTTCTACGTAGCTAATATGTACTACAGTTGTTTGACACGTTTTCTTACGGGGTTTCACTTGTTCCAGTACGCACGTACCGATATAGTCGATTTACACCTTTCTCTTTATGGCGGAAAGGGAAAACAGAAACAAACCAATTGAATACTTCCGGGTCTAACATTTAAGAAAACGAATACTTCCTATCCAAAGCGGATGAGAGCAGATAAAATAAGTTCTTTTGATTATTGAATAAGAGTTTATCGCTTCTCGCCAAGCATTAGCGTACGTTCGTATCCTACTAGGTTTTGTGCTTAGCCGTGACCTTTTGTCTCACCTCTGTCCTTGTTTTGCTTTTTTGTATTTCCGGTATTCCGTTCCGGTTCTACCTCCCTCCTCTGAAAACCTTCCAATTTATGAGGGCGATGTGCATGCTATGTGATCCGTTTTCTGAAAAATGAATGTTTTTACGAGGGAAAATTCATATGCTTAGCTAAGCTTCACACACATCTATGACGGAGTCGATTACCATCACGCCATTCGAGATTATTAGTTTTCGTTATTTTTTCGATTCAATTATCAATGTCACGAACGGTTATGCGCACGTTGGCACGTTTAAAGAGTGGACTTATGAATGGGGAACGGTTGTTAAATGTTTCGAGTGTTTCTCCTTCCCTTTACAGCATCTATTATACGATTTTTGTTTACTTGTTTCTAACACCTCTCGCCTACCGAATGAAGATTTAGATTAGTACAATTGCTTTAAAACGAAAACGTACGCCAATTACTATACATTTACACATTAGCACACTAGCACCGGATGAAATGGTCTATGGCCACCATTCGTAAACTGACACACATCAACATCAATGCTCGTCGTCGCCCTTCGCCACTGTTCAACTGTTTTGTTTTGGCGTTGTCGAGCTGCTGAGATTGCGCTCCTGGCACGGATGCTCTTGGCTGGACAATGTCCACAAGCCGATGCGGTGCTTCCGCTCGTCCTAGCCACCCTAGCCTAAGTCTTACTGCGCAGCTGTCCGAGAACAGTACCTAATTTTAAGCGTTGCAGCAACGTTAACGGTGTTCCCCTCCCCCCGGCGTTTTCCGGGAGGGAAGAGTTTAAGTATTAATTATAATTACATCGTCAAGGGCGATTGTGGTGGTGATGTCGTGGCTTACATGCCGGATTCAGCGATTCCTTCGTCATCTGCGTGTGTGGTGGAGGGTGTCGTAGACGCAGGAACGAAAATAGAACAGACAGAGAACAATGGATTAGGTGCATTAGAAGAGGTTTAGCGTGGCTTAGCGTAAGATCACAAGGCAGAACGTAATAACACAACGTTGCATGCAGCTGCATCAGCGCTCAACGTAAAACGTACACAAGGTGGTAACAGGACGAAATCAATATACAGTCATATCTGGATAATGGGGTTTCGAATCGGGGAGGATTTTTTCTGCATGCTAATGCTACCGCCAGGTGCCGCGAGCATTATCCTTCCAAAGATAGACCATAGTTTAAAAAAAATGGATATCTTAAATTTGAGAAAAATTGGATTCCATTATCCCGTTCCGACTGTATACACGTTACATAATATACACACACATAAACACATGCTTATGTTTGATTCGTTATGGAGGATTCACTTTGGTTGTCTAAGAAATTCAGAAGCATCAAAAATGCTTAAATGAGATTAATTGTAATATATTTTTAACAATTGATTTTGTGAAAAAAAACAAGTTTTGTAGAAAAACCTAGTCTGCACAATCAGTTTTGAATAATATAAAGGAGAAATGTATGAGTGCAAGATAGTATACGGTAGAAAATAAAACGTGTTCTGAAAGCAGGAACTGAAGTTGGAAGTATGGGCAGTTTTATAGCGCCGTACATGACGATTAGTAGAGGATGCCTTCCTACAACTGCTGCAAATAGGGAGTGATTGAGCCAAATGTGAAAATTAACGAAAGACATGCACTCAGCACACAATTAAAACAAAAACCACAAAATCTACATAAATACAACGATAAGGCCTAGTGTTACATGCAGAAAGGAAAGCCAAAAAGTTTCAAATTGTTACCAACCCATTTCTCTCAGTTTTAGATACAGCTCGTCGCTGATACCATTACTACCACCTACACCACCGACAAAGCTGCTACAAGCCGGCCCACCGGGACCACCGGACCCACCACCGTCGACGCCGTCGCCTCCGGCTCCGACACTGTTGTCCTCGTCGACGATCACGATGATGTCGTCGTCCTGCTCGTCTTCCTCTACCTCCACGTAGCTGTGGTGTTTGTAACGCCCGACGCCAACACCGCCACCAGCACCACCTCCAACACCTTCGGCACCAGCAACCATCGCCGCCGCTACGGCACGCACGTTTCGCTCGTTCCGTCGATGCAGGAGCAACTCCCGCTGCTCGTTCGATCGTTCGTCCTCCTCCTCCTCCTCCTCTTCCTCCTCTCCCTCGCCGACCGCCCGATGCTGGTGGTTCAGGTCGACATCCACCTCCTCGCCCTCGTCCGAGCCGTCGATACCGTCGTCGATCTCCGTCTCGTCGTCCTTCGTCGCCATCGTCCGATCGTCATCGTCGTTGTCCGCGCGCAGGATAACGACGTTCGAAGCGTTGCTATTTACATGGCTGTCGCCGTCGTTGATAGCGATCACAATGCTGCTCCGGCCGCTGCTCCGGTTGTCGCTATCGTTCTCTAACTGTCATCTTTCCTCTTTCCACAGCTTTCCTCCGCCGGCGATCGTCGCCTGGTGTGGGTTATGTTGCTGCTGTCCCGGAAGCATCTGTGGTTGCTGCTGCTGCTGTTGTAGGGCCTGCTGGTGTTGCTGCTGCTGATGCAAACGTTGCTGATCGGATGCACCTTTCAGTTGCTCCACTTTGGTTCCAACATCGCCCCCGTTAGAGAACGTTAGCGATCGTCGATTGTTCCCCTGATCCTGGCCGGGGCCACCGTTTATCGATCGCCGCTTGCAGGGACTTGAGTCGTAGCCACTGTTCGCGCTGGTGTTGCTGCTCGTTCCATTGCTCCCGATCGACCGTTCATCCAGTCCCGAGGACGGCTGATCCCGGTCGTTATTGCTGCTAGAGTTGCTCGAGTTCTGCTGCTGACCCTCACCGAGTGTCGTCGCACAGGGTGCGGCATGCGGTATCTGCACCTTTGACACGATCATCAGCCCATCAACCGTCACTTCAACCTCTTCCTCTTCGTCCAGCAGCTCTTCTTCGGTGGTTTCAGCGGCGTTGGGGTAGGTTCGCTGCTGCAACAATCCCAAATCACCACCCGCTAAAACAACCTCAACCGCGACACCTACAACCATTCCATTGCACGATGCTACACTCCGTCGTCGATCGAGCTCGGAGTTTGCCGACGATCCAGCGCCATTCGCGTGCTCCTGCTGCTGCTTTTCCAGCTGTTCCCTTGAGGCCACTGCATCCAGATCAACTTCGGCTTGGTTTTCGATCAGCAACTGCTCTTCCGACTGATCGTCATCTCGTGGTTCTGGAGGATCGTAGAACCGACATTTACGGAAGACGAGGCGATGGCCACCATCGACACAATGTGCAAAGCACGGCACGACATTGTGTGCGTAAGTGCGCGTGGGGTTTTGTGTGTTGTGCATGTGTTTCATGGTTAATAAATCCATTTCCAAGCACCAGTATCAGTACCGCAATAAGACCCGTGGTTAGATAGAAATCGTAGAGATCAGAGGCGTAGTGAATAATGAAATATCCGCACAAGTGCATCACAATGGTTCCGCGAGGATTGTTGGGATCGTGCATTTCACAAAAACATATTCGTACGTGTTGTTACAGTATTTTTGTTTGTACAAAACACCGCCATTGACACAGTTGTAAATGTGTTGAAAGAGTGAAGAGAAAAGGGGAAACAAATCAATAGTAAACGGGAACCAAGCGATGTTGGCTAAGTTTATTACATCGTGAAGAGTCTAGGGGCTTTCCAGCGAGAGTAATACATTCTGCAAAACAGCGATTCCTCTCATTCGTAGTTGCCACCAGCTCGTGTTGATGCTCGTGTCTTTTGGAAATTGGAATCCTGTAAATTGACCCCTTCACCTTCAAACGCAGGTCAACCGGGTTTGTGAATCGCTCAGATGGCCGAATATCGTTTGGTTTAGTATACTTTCATCTGTCGTTTAGTGGGCAAAACGGATTGGATACATTTTCATACACGCCGACGACAATCGATGATCAATCGAAGTCGATCAGTTGACGAGGAAATGAAAATAGAAATAATAAGTGTTCGAAATCATTCAGTAGCTATCTAAAGATGTGTAAATCAACTCGGAATGATGACGTTTTAAATTTTAAATGATGCGTAGTTTTGTTAATACTGAACGCACGCATGCATCAAAAATGTTGTTCGGTTTTATAATATTGTCATTTTTTCGAGAATTACGTTGAATTAATTTAAACACCATTTAGAATGTTTAAACACATTTTTAAACAAGAAAAAAAATATCGAAGTGTCGTGGATTAATTGTGAAAAATATACATATAAATTAAGAAAACCTTTTCTCAAATGAGTCTGGTAAATGGTCCATGATTACATTTATACAATGAAAAATCGGCGTTTGAGTTTGACTTTCATATGAAGTGTTGGTTAATCAATAATAATTATTTCGTACAAGGTAAGCAATATACATTCCCTGTTATTGAGATTGCTCATATATTATCCGTATGAGGGTTGAAACAATTAGTGTGTGTTAGAAAAAAGAATCTTCATGGTGGAAAATTATACAGTTTATTAAAACTTTGAATAAATTTGCACGCCAATGAGGGAGTTAATGATTACAGATAAAACGAATTAGTATCTTGATCATAACGGGGAGCGCAAAGTATAAACGATCAAGTAAACAACCGATGAAAATTTACTAAACCAAACCAATACGAAAGCAAGAAATCCTTTTTCTGTTTTTAGTAATCATTAGCCAAAGGGTAATAATTGTTTTTAAACACTAGCCGATGGAATATATATAGACGTTAGCTGATGAAACCGATTTCTTATCGCTCGATCCAAACATGATAGAGTACACGAATCTGGCGCCGTATGTGATTGTGACTTGGGAGCAAGACAACGGTAGCTGATTGGTGAGCCATTAACGAATGAGGCGAAGCGTACCACTTTAAAGGAAAAGGCATGGGAGGGGGAGGGGGAGGGAAAGATTTGAGAGGCAGACGCTAGTAAACGGTATCGGAAGGTATTGGCCGAACATTGCAAGCTTGGTGACGGCCTTATTTCGACCCCGGAAGCTCAGCACTGCTTCGACGCCAGGAAGCGAATACATACCTTCGTAGACTTGATTGTCGTGTATTTCACGCTCCGTGCCTTCCTTGCCCTCCAGGACAACCAGCAGGCACTGGTGGATACAGATATATTGCTGCTCTGTTTGCACCATCCAGACACGTTCTGAAAATGCATTCAAATGTAAAAGACACAGTACAGTAACGAAAACCATTACAGAAAATAGTACTGCATTTGTTTTGTCTCCCAACGGGGTTAATGGGGTTACCTTTTCGCATTGCCCAGACAATGCCAAAGATGTCGACACAGTCGGACACCTGTATTTGTTGCAATATTCTATCCAGCGTGATAAATGTACCAGAACGGCCGACGCCGGCACTGCAGTGCACTACTATCGGCCGTTGATCGGGGCCCACGCGTTCCCGGAAGGCGCGCACGAACCGCGCAAGCGTTTGAGGAGGATTTGGCACACCGAAATCGGGCCACGTCGTGAAGTGGAAGTGGCGTATGATACGCTGCTGTTCGCCCTGAAACATACATTTCCAATTTGAAACAAGCGGTGAATCATTTCGATGTCCACAACGGGTTTCTACGTGGCCACGGTGTCCTTACCCTTGTCATCATAAACTCCGTTATGACCCAATCGGGATAATGGCTATCGTTCAGCAGCGTTACTTTAATGTCACCGTAGTACACCGGTACGGTGTCGTGCGGCCAGTAGTGATCGCACTTCTCGCGACCCTTCTCGAAGGTCCGGGTCAGCATAACAATTGCGCGCGAGTTGCTTTCCCAGCACATTCGCCAGAAATCGTCTCTAGTCGAGTGAAGCGGACCTTGCGTCACAATGAATTCCCTCGGTGAGTTATGACCCTGTGGAAAAGGGAAAATACACATCATCAAATCACATTCGAGCCAAAAAAGAACACTCGATTCTCGTACCGGCACGTAGTTCGAATTGATGTAGTCCGATCCCTCCTCGTCATCAACCGGCTGAAGTTTAAATCGGGAATGGTCATATGGTAAAATGTTCGTAAAACGGTTTTTAGGCCTATTGCACGGTAGGTCTGCAAATGTGCACGGTTGGTCGCGCCCGATATGTTTCAGTTCTTCGAACTCTTCACTAAATCTGCAAAGAGAAGCGGACAAGAAGTAACATTCACAAGCATTAGTGTCTCCCATCAGTTCAGCTGAATCTGCCAGTACAGCTGAGACGTACCTAAAGTCGGAATCGGCCGACATCATACGATAGTGTTCGGCGAAGTTCTTCACCAGAACGGGACGGCTCGTCTCGATGGTACTGTCCGGTAGGGACATATTGTCGTTGGTGCGTTGCTCGGTGGCTTTGCGACCAGTGTGCCGCCGCCGGCGAAGGAACAACACCACACCTACCAGCATTAGAATGATCAGCAATGGCACAGTGATAGAGACGATGAGCGACGTATTATCTTGGGCTGCACGTGCCCGAAATGGAAAGAAACAGTGTCATTAGAGAACGCTACAAAGATTGGACGTTTTAACGAGGAACAAATCAGCAAATCATGCAGAACTTTCATGCGTGAGGATAAGAGATGGAGAACGACAACCAAAAAACTATGATATTCTGCTGACAAGATGATAACACTAAAATGTTAGGTTGAGATGAAAAGCATATAAAATATTCTTAATTTTTTTCAAACGCTGGAAATTCCTTGAAAACTCAAAAATATTATCAGCCTAGGATACTGATATGGAAAATGGTTGACGAATTGAGAAATTCATATTACATACATTTGTAAATTATGAGGAAGAATTTAATGAATATGAGAGAGGTGAACACGCTTCGTACATGTCATTAGATGGATCTCTCATCGCCACACTTGTATGATGTTTTGCGGATAACAATGATTAAAACCAAACAGTTAAAGAATAAAAGCACGGGAATAAGTCGACAATAAAATACTACGGAAACCATTTCATTCAAGTCGAGCATGACATAAATCTTACCATCCACCGAAAGAAGTGCTGTTTTACCATTAGCATAGAAAAAAAAGTAGATAGAACAAACATTGAAAACACGTTCGCTTAACAAGCTCCCAGTCCCGTTTATAAGAAGCTCCAGGATTTCTCCGATCTCAAAAGAAAAACGCAGATCGAATCTGCTTACCTGTCCGAATCGGATAGCTGTACGCCGTGTCGGTGAACTTGTCCGGGGCCGTAAAGGCACGCACCTTTACATAGTACGTCGTGCCCGACTTTAGCGGCCCATTGCAGTAGCCAGTTTTCTTCGCGTCGCAGTTTTCCGTGCCGATGGTAAAGTCCTCCACGGAACTGTTCTTGAACGGATAGTACGGCTCGATCACCTGATACGGTGGCCACACGCTGTACGACTGTACGTCGCGCCAGCTGGGCATCTCCAGGCCGGACGCATTCTTCGAGTCGTCCTCGGCAATGATGATCGTGTACGTCGTCACGACGCCGTTCTGGTCACTGAAGTAGTGCTTCCGGAAGCGGATCTCGATGGTCGACGCACTGCTGCCCACCTCCGTCGGGACGACTTGCGTTTCTGGTTTGGGCGGTGCCAGGATCGGCATTTTCTGCTTCCAGATGTGCTCCGGACCGTAACCAATGGCCGTCTTTGCCTGGATGCGGAAGACGTACGACTTGCCCGGTTGCAGTCCCTTGATAATTCCGCGCAGCTCGTTCGGCCGGAAATCTTTCACCTGAGTGTGCTGCGAACCATCCAGCCCGTACGTGATCGTGAACTGGCGAATGATGCCGTTCTGCTCGTTCGGTGGCAGCGACCACTCGAAAACGATCTCGCTCGGTTGAATATCGACTGGCGCGAACTTGTCCATCCGTCCCGGTAGAGCTTCCTTCGTCTGGAAGTTGAACGAAACAGGCAAACTGACACGCAGCACGCTCGACTCCGTCCCGGACCGCACCACGACAGTGATGGTGTAGTTGCGGTGCGGCTTTAGATCCGATATGGTAATGTGGTTGTTAACCGTGTAGTTCTGCACGTAGGTGAAGGGATTCATCAGATACTGAACTTCGAACGCCGTGTACTCTCCCTTCGGAATGTCCCACTTGAGATCGATCCATGTGTCGTTGATGCTGGTAGCCTCGAGTCGGGTGATCGATTCCGGGAACATTCGATCCTGTCGCTGAATCGGCTGACTCGAAACTTTTCCGCTCACTGTCCAGACTGTTATGTTGTACAGCTTTCCCGGAGTCAATCCGTGGAACGTAACCTTCCGATCGGTGTCGTTTGCCAGCTTTTCTTTGTCGGGAATGCTGGGATCGCCCAGAGAGAACCTGTACAAGTCAAACTTAGAGGACTGCTGCGGCGTTGGCGTGTAGCTGAGGATAACCGTATCTCGAGTGTGCATGTTGTTGACGATGAAAACCTCTGATTGAATCAACGGCATCGTTCGCGTTTGCAGCTTGGTCAGGTCGCTTGTGAGTCCGTAGGAGATTGTTTGAATTTTGAAATTGTACATCACACCGGACATCAGATCACCGATCAGCAGACGTACTAGCGGCGGCTCCTCGGCTATCTTCTCATCATCATTCAAGCTGCCAGGGTAGGGAAGAACTAGAAAGAAAGAAAGAAATGAAACACTTTTAGCGACCAATGAACGTCCAGAATCATAACAGTCTGGAAAAAATGCTTTCAGCGCTTATCTGGAGTGAGTTTTTGAAATTGAACTTATCCATAACCTATCACTTTCGATGGGATACCGCACTTACTGGTGTTTGTTTCGGTAAAGTTCTTCGTCGACACCTGCTCCGGTTGCTCCGTCGGCCACCAGTGTATGATGTAGGTCTCAACACGACCCTCTGGACGTGGGAATTCCAACGTTATGTTGTTGGAGTCCACGAGCGGTGCAATGTTTGATACCGGATTTGGCCGCACAGTCTGATTGACCTGCTGCGGATTGGGACTTTCTACGCCGTAGCTGACGGTGTTCACCTGAATGGTGTACTTTTCACCAGGCGTCATGTCGGTAACGTCCGCCTCGGAGACGGAGGCCTTGACCGATGGCAACCGGATCCACTGCTTTTCGCTCTCCGTCCGATAGCGGATCGAGTACTCGGTGAACTCAGACCGCTCCGGCGGTTTCCAGTGTACGAGCACCGAATTGCTCGTCACCTTCTCGATTGTCATGTTTCTCGGTGGGTTAGGATCTATAGATTTAGAACAGAACATGGCACATCAATGAGTGGCACATCTTTTCGTTATTCAGGGGTTCAATACTCACAAACAGCCTGGAAATAGGAGTGCGGTTCACTTCGCAATCCGTGACTAACTGCGAACACCTTCACTTCGTAGCCGGCGCCAGGGTAGAGATTCGTAAACACCAGCCTGCTCTCCGTGGTAAGCACCGTCTTTCCGTCGTTGGTGTCGTTGCGCGTGTACGTCACCTCATACTTATCCTGCTTCGAGTTCACGTCGCTCTTCCAACTGATGTTAAGTCCTTCGCGTATCGACTTCAGGTCCTCGATGATCGGCGAAGACGGACGCGTCACTACAAAGATCACCGTTTCGTTCGACTCCATCTTTCGCGAGAGCGCCTGCACGGTGACGGAATAGTTCCGGCCTGGCAGGAGGGTCTCCAGCGCGAACGAGGTCTGGTTCGTACCCATCGTACTTGAGTCCCCATTGTTAGTTTCCAGCTCGTGGTAGCTGATGCGATACTCGTCCTGCGTGCTCACTGCGTCCGGCTGCCAGGAGATGGTGATCACGCCCGTCTTCCCGTCGGTGGACGACAGCAACTGCTTGACCGGGAGCGGTTTCAGCGTGACGTCTCCGCTGGCCGGCCAGGACGTTACCTTCCCCGAGACGGTCTTCACCACCACCTGGTACGTTTGGCCCGGACCTAGGTTCTCTTTGAACTCGAACCAGGCCATATTTTCGTTGTCATTCCGCAGGACGGGCTGGTGCCGGCGAGGGACGAGGGTAGTTAACGACACCTGGTACTTGTCGAACTCGCTGGCGCCCTTCGGTGCCTCCCACATCACCTTGAAGGAGTTTTCCGTGATGGACTTTTTGTCGAATGTTACATTCATCGGGCGCAGCGGCACCGTCCGATACTGGGCCGTGGTTGGGAGCGATATTTCGTCCTCCGACATCGTTTGCACAGAGATGTTGTATGCTCGGCCTGGGACGAGCCCCTTGAAGGCGGCCTGTGCCGGCCCTGGTGGCTCGCCCTCCTTCTGGACGTACAGCACACTGCCGAGCGCGTCAGGCGGATCGATCGATACCTTGTAGTGGGTGTAGATGCCGGCCGGATAGGGTGGCTGCCAAAGGACCAGCAGTGTGGTCTCATTGCGGAACCACACGATGAACTTGCCGGGCGTGTTCGGTTCTGGACGAGGGAACGGGTGAGAACAAAACAGGTATTAGTAAAAGTTTATGAGCGGACGAAGTTGATGCAACAGGTTCATGCAGGCTAGAGTCGAACCAGAATATACATTGATAGGCAAGTATATTTATTTTGTTTTCAAAGTTTACAAATAGGTTGAACACAAGTTATACATTCGCACGGAGCATTACCATTCCAGACTAAGAAATCAATACATATTTTCTACCTAATCAACCTGTCTTCTGCATACTATCGAAAAATACATTGAAATGCAACAAATTGAACATAGAACAAACTGAGTTTAATAACAGAAGTTTAAGAAAATCCTCATCTTGATCATCTGCAAAAAAATGCACGATGTCACTAGAATGGAAGACTGCACTGCAGACAATCCATATGTGAATGTTAATCTACAAATGTAAAAATGCGCCTCGGAGGGGATTGCTTTAATGGGAGTTGGGCAACTGATTTGGCCCTGAAGACTGCAAGCTCTTATCCAGATAGACCTTCCCTGTTAGCTACCGGTCTTCTTCGACGCGTCGGAAATGTCCGCGGAATGCATAACCGGATTGTTCGAAGAAAAAGATGTCAATAGAAGAGATGTCTTAAGAAATTGAAGAACAAAGAAGAGAAAACAAATAGAACAGGAAAAAACAAGCAAAGATTCACCATGCAGTACGGGTAGTACTAGTTGCAGAATTACCTCGCAGAATCTTAATGTCCAGCAGCTCTTTATGCCGATAGCGCTCTGTACGTGTGCCGTTTCGTATGAGAGGCGAGCCATCGACACCGCCACCACCCCAAAAGTCACCATTAGATAGTGTGTTATTGGTTAGAGGGATACCAGGGTGGCCGTTGTCCACGTTCACGGTCCGGTTGTTAGTGACATACAGGTGAACCACAGCGACGACGATGGTTTCGCGGGGTGAGTTTTATTTAGTGAGTGATGGGTGCCGTCGTCAATGTCGTTGTTTTTGAACGCGTTTCGGCCGAGTTCGAGGGGTTTAACACCGCGATAGGCCAGACCAGGAAGTAAAGTGTCCCGCGAGGAATCGATGGTAGTGGGTGTTGGAGTTTTGATTCGCAAATATTAACCAAGCGTTTGGCGTTTATTCGCGGGTGTTGGTGTGTGGGAGCGGTGTGTTGTAGTGAACGTGTACGTGAACAGTTTGACAAATTGCAACCAACAAACCGAAAGACACCGTCACCCCCCGGAAAGCATCGGCATCGGTATCATCATAACCATCATCGTGGCAGTCGCCATCCAGAAAGAGTGTTAGTTGTTAGGAAGCACCACGCGCAGAGAGAGAAAAAGAGAGAGAGAGAGGAGAGAAACACACGCGGCAAGCGGTAAGGAAGGAATAAGAGAAAAATGAGTCGTTGAGCTAAGTGAATTTGTTAAAACATTATCCAGCTAATATGGTGGCACAGATGTGTGAAGGGAAATAAAACACAGTATATGTATGCTTTTCAATTGAAAACATCCGTTAGCTCTGTGGTGGCCGATTTGCACTATGTCGTAGGACGTCGCCGTTGTGTAGGAAGGTAACGGTGTGGATCCTCTTTACTGGTGCATGTTTCCCCACGCGGGCCTGAAAAGGTCCCAACGTGGGAGCAATGCACAGTGGGTAAATGTGTTTTTTCCATTGTTGATCTTAACCAAGAATATCTGTTTCTATTAGACATCTGAAGGGCGTGTCATATATCGTCAAGTGTTTGTTTCAGGCTAAGGCATAATTTTTATAATGATATGATTGCTCTTTATATGATTGGAAAATCTATTAGGCTTTCTCAAACGAACTGAGATGAATGAATTGCAACTGAGGTGCTTGAAATATATAACATAATTTCGAAAGAGTCATATTATGCAATATTTGTGATTTTCGATGCCATGAGTACTGATTGATGCTAATTTTGAAGGTTTGCCAACTAAACGTAGGCAAATAGTACCGATATTCTTTTATATGATATTACAAAAATTGAAGAAAAACAAAGTAGGATTTGTCAGAAAAACCCCCGTCCCAATGTGCAGTGTAAGAAAAAGGAGTTCTTGCCGCTTCACATCACGTCCTGTTTACGACGATACTTCTTGAAGATGATGTGTTCCGCCAGCGCAGTACCGGTTCACCTTGAAATGTCACTGCGCAAAATTGCGGACTTCCCAGTCCCACCGTTTGTTAGTGGTGTGTATCACAGCGTGTTAGGCTGGGTGATCGATCAGTCTTCAGGCGGCTACTAAAGTAGGGAACCGAAGGACCGACTAAAATGCTAGTAAAGTTAGTGCGCAGCTAGCCTAGCGCCAAGTACACTACTAGGAAGAAAAAGCTTTTGTCGTTAGTGAACAACACCAGAACCACCGACTAATAAAATAAAACCGTCACATGGGCTGACCACTTACTCGTCGTGAAGTTGCGACTGGTGTAGGCCACCGACTCCTTGCCGTCGTAGAGCGTGTACGCCTGCACCTGGTACGTGGCACCGGGCGTTAGGTCGCGCACCATGTACTGGAACTGATTGTCCTCGATCGCGACCGTCTGGTTGGTGGCGAAGTTGTCCGACAGGCCGAGGATCTTCAGCTTGAACGAGGAGAAGTTGCCCTGGGCCGGCGGGCTCCAGTTGATGATCACATTCTTGCCGCTGCGCGGAATGACGGTCAGGTTGGCGGGCGGGTCCGGCGCCGTCGTGATCGACACCGTCCACGTCAGCCAGTCCTTGTGCGTGGAGTTTGTGTAGTACAGCCAGAAGTTGTAGCGCGTGCCGGGCAGCCCGTTGGAGAACTGAATCTCGTCGCCGACGTCCCTCGAGGCAATCGTCGCGTTCGGTGCCGGGTTGCCGATCGGCGGGTAGTAGTCGAGGCGGTAGAACGAATCGTCCAGGCCCTGGTTGCCGGGGATCTCAATCACCAGATCGGCCCCGTGCGACAGCTGAACAGTGTGGAAGAAAAAGAAGAGCATAAGGCCATCAGTAATACAGCGTTACGACACACTTCACCCTGGTATGCCACGCCGGGTGATACGCTCCTATACGATCGACGATAATGATGGCCGAGGCAACCACTAGAAACCCAAGATAAAGAGATAGAGAGAAAGAGAGCGAGGTGCTCAAATCCCCTCCGGAAGCGGAAGGCGCAATTTTCCTGTTACTGTGCATGATCGCCAGACGCCCAGAGAAGATAGACACATGTACATGTTGCATGGTGGTGTTGTAATGATTTTGGTTTTTTATGACTGGCCCACGAGCGCGACACGCCGCCGGAAAGTGCGTCCGCTTCCTCTTATCGGGCAATCAATGTGATAAGATAATGCATCCGAGATTTCATTCGAGGTAAAGATAGGATTGATTTAAAAAAATCCGTCATGTGACTAGCTTGGTTGAGTTGTCTATTGGTTCACAAAAAAATAGGACTTCAACGAACCGAGACATGTCTTCTTTGGACATACAAATGTTTCAATAATATACAATAGTGTGGTTTGAGCAGTATAACATATGAGGATAATTTTAGAAATTCATTTAAATAAAATGAGTACTACCAGATATTTTTTCTTTAAAACGATAGAAATCGAATTATATTATTTTACACCTTACCGTTCTTCTGACGTTATTTTGTCTTCGATTAAATTACTCTTGTCTTGCAACTTACAATAGGCAAGCAATAGACGTAATCATAATCGGAGCCTGCTTGTCTCGTCATACAATTTTCAATGCAAGTGTACAGAACAAGTGAGACGGTTCAGGTGGATGCAGACCAAGAAGATGGAAAAGCAATCGTTCGATTCCTGCTCCACTTCTCGCCGTCCAAGAGAAGGTGTTTTATGATTGCTTACTGCCACCCATACTTACCACGCTACGCCTTTGATGTAGGTGGCACAAATCACCCCCAGAACGTAACATTAGTTCAAACAAACGTTCATTTATGGAAACAACTCTCCTCCCACTCAATGCCACCGCCGCCCTTCCTTCGACAGCTGCTCCCAAACCCAGTCGTTTCCACGCAAAGCTTGACCAGCCAAGAGAAACGCCGCGTATCTACGGACGCGGGGTAACTATTACAGCCACCCTTTTCAATGATGGTTTGATGAATGAAAAGCGGCACCAGTGGGAATGAAAAACTAGGTGGAGCAAAAATGGAAAGAAATGCCAAAACATATGGCACACACATGGACACACGCCGCGCGGACGAAAGTACGAGAGGGGAAAAGTGGCGCATATACAGTAAAAGTGAACCGAACACAGGCGAAAATCTATCGGAACTAGAAAAGAGATCAAGTGCACCATACGGTGGGGAAGATGATACAGCAACAAAAAACTAGGCTTCATCCGTTCGTTCCAGCCCCGGGCGGAACACGAGAAGCAAGGGGCACACTGTTTCACAGTCTCCCCCGTTGTGGGTGGAAAATCCGGAAAATGAAAAAGTAGAAAATAAAACAACACCCATCAGCGTACAACACGTACCGTTGCAGTGGGAGCAACATTGAAATTGGCCACAAAACTTTCACTCCAACTCCAATCGATTGAATGCATCATTTCGTATCGATTTTCACTACCCCAAGCGGGCGAGCGCCTGCACACTGGAAGGGGTGGATGTATGCGAATGCACATGGAGAAATAGTTCCGAAAAAAAAAACCAAAAACTTCATCGAGATGAGAAAACATGCAGAAGCATAAATCGACGAGACAAGGCTGCATAAAAAATGCACACCTCCACACGTTCGCATAATGAACGGAACAAAAAATCGGTTCATCGAAAAAGACGATGATGGTGCGAATGGAATGCCCCCCAGTTTTTACCCCAAAAACTATCATCCCTTATTCCGATTGGTGTTGTAGTGGTAACTGTGCTGTGCAAAATAGTAGATACTGGTAGTGGTAGACCCCGATACCGGGGCATTTATCTACAGCTTATCCGTTTTGGGAGCTTACTACTGCGTTTTCTAGCTTTCATCTCTGCAGGGAAGACGAAATCTATTGGGTACGGCCACCACCAACTAATCGATGTTCGGTGTGCATGATGAGCGGAACAACTTTCGTTGGACGCGATGGCCGGAACCGGTCACTTATTTAAACAAAAAAAAAAAACACCCCTTCCCCGAGCGTCAATTTCGGATGCACACATCCTGCCAGTGTGCAAATGTTTGCATAAATAAGCTCTCTTCAAGTGGAAATTGGCTTTGATTTAGAGATAAATTGCGATGTAGGAAAAAAAGAGAAGACTTGGGCGAAAGTGAGGGAAATGAGTGGGAAAAAATTGAGCATTTTTGCTATCGTAAAAATATCGATAAAAAACTCGTCCGTCTGTGCTTTCCACCTGCGATAAAGTAAGTGACGATGGTGCCAGTGAGTTTGTGTATGCAAATAAATAAAATAGAAAAATAATTTGCTACATGCCGGTGAAGTTGGAAGTGAACAATTTTTTGTTACTATACTATTTTGGTATACTCTTACATGTTTTCTATTCAGCTCCTGCTAAGCACCGGCTCTAAACACTGACGAATCCGATCCACGGCAACATAATCGCTCGTTGCGTGGACCATACACACAATCGCCTAGACCTCTTCCGCGGTGGTTCCAAAACGGCTAGTAAAGAAAAGATCATCGATCGAGGAAACGGAGAAAAGTTTGGAGCGCTGCGCTTTCATTTTCATTTTTTCGTGTTTCCACACAAAAAGAAAACGTAATCAAACATTTACCGAAAATCGAACGGATTTCGTCGATTAGCTAATCCAACGACCTGGGCCTTCAATTTGTACGATCTTTACTTTCGATCTTTTACACGCATCTCGCGAACGCTATTGTTGCAACTGGAAGTATTTTGTACCGCGATGCCTTTCTAGAGCACTACGACAACATTTTCCGTTGAATTGTACCTGTCCAGCCAGCCAGAGCTGGAATTCAGTTTCAAATTGACGAAACACGTCGCACGAGAATGCGGCCGCGTATCTTTTCAAACGTGCCTCCGCGAAAATATTCGTTGAGCTCAGCTGACGCCTGAGCTGGGAGAAGTGCTCACGTAAATCCGTCACTGACGCTGGGACACAAGCCCGGCGGCCACTTACCCACAGGATCGCTCGCAACCGATCAGGCACGTGCGCTCGCGCCTCGCATTGTTTGTAAATGTAAGCCGATAAGCGCGGAAGTTAACCCGCTCACCGCTGCACGACACTTTTCGCGAAACCCCAGTTCCATGTATATTGCCTGCACTGCCAAACTGCCAACAATCCTCCTTCCAAAACAACGAACGGACAGCAAACACATACGGCCGGACATACGCTTCATCAGCATTGCACCGGGCCCGGATCCGTTTGGCCGCCGATAATGGAGTCTGAGTGTCTGAATAGTGGTGTGTGCGTCGCACTATCGCACATATCAGATTCCATTATTGTTCGAGGCAACGAATCGATCGACTTTCCCACGGTGCACCGACCAGTCCACCGATAGCATAATGGACAATGCTGAAAATATGCACATCCAGCAGCCGATGAAAGATGGGCATGCATAAACCATGCGACAACTGTCGGATTCAACAGTTCCTAGCAGCTTGGTGAAAGGTCTTGGTGAACGGGGGAACCAGGGGATAAGGTGACCACTCTGTATTGAGTTCATATCAACACGGCGGCGTATTTTCAATTAGCTCATAGCATAGAGCATAGGGACAGTATATCAATGATGCTGCTGCTGACACAACACAAACTGTGGAAACGTTGGATAATTTGGAATTATCGTGAACGGGAAAAGCAAAGGTAA